>JAPDVU010000005.1:4375593-5580593 GCA_026230045.1 Corynorhinus townsendii
CGCGCTCTGCCCGCCCCGAGCGCGGGGGGTTCCGCTGAAGCGCCCCACTTTGGTGCGTGACCGCTGGGTGGGCTGTGAGCTGCTGGGTGGCGTCCCCCGGAGCCGGAGCTGGGAGGGCGGAGGTGGCGGCTGAGCTGAGGGGGGACAGGGGCGCAGGGAAGAGGGCATCCTGCTGGCGCCCCGCTCGGGGTGCGGGAGCGCGCCGCCGGCCTGTAACCGGATGCGGGCTGGGATGCGGACTGGGATAGGGCGGGGGTGCGCCGCCGAGAGCCAGGGCCATTTAAAAGGAGCCAGAGAAGGGGAGACGTAGCGTGGGAACAGCCTTGCCGGCCTGGAGGCCGCATCAGCTCCCCCCAGGACCCTGAGACCCCAGGCCGCGCGCCAAGCTGGCTCGCCGGCCTCCCAGGCTCTCCCATCTCCCGTCCTCTCTCTTCTGCCCTCCCTGCCCCTGCAGCCCGGCCCGGCCCGCGGAGCGCAAGGCTCTCTCTCCCGCACCCCTTCCTGTGTGCGCGGCCGCCGGGGGTGCGGGCTAAGGCGTTTAGAAGGTCAGCTTTGGTCGGGACAAGTGCTCAGAGAGGAAGAGGGGCTCCTCCGCGTCCGCCATGGGGCGTCGCGGGGCGCCCCCTCCCGGGCAGCAGCTCAGTCCGGAGCAGGCTGCCAGGTGGACCGCGGCGCGGGCGGCCCCGGGCGCCGAGCGGGTCCGGGCCCCACGCCCGTGCCCCGGCGAGGCGGGGAAGGGCTAACTTGGCAGGAGCGTCTCCTCTGCGTCTGGCTCTCGCGCAGCCAGTCCGGGGCGAGCGGCAGAGCGGACCCGCCCCCCGCCTGCCGCATTGGGCACGCAGTTCAGCACGCTCCCAGGCTCGTGGTGCCGGCTCCCGGAGCGGCGGAGAGGATCGTCCCCTCCGGGCGGGTCAGCACTGCGTGTCAGCGAGTGGATGAGTTTTCTTTCTATGGTTATTCAGTGTTGGGTGCGCGATCGGTCCGTGATTCAGGATTTTTCCTTCTCTCTGCACCCTGCCTCTCTATTCTTCTCTCCATCCTTCCCTCCGGCTATCCCCTTCCCTCCCTCCCTCCCTTCCTTCCTCCCTCCTCCCTTTCCTTCCTTCCTTCCTTCCTTCCTTCCTTCCTTCCTTCCTTCCTTCCTTCCTTCCTTCCTTCCTTCCTCTCTTCCTCCCTTCTTCCTTCCTTCCTTCCTTCCTCCTTCCCTTCCTTCCCTCCATCCTTCCCTCCTTCCTTCCTTCCTTCCTTCCTTCCTTCCTTCCTTCCTTCCTTCCTCCCTCCCTCCCTCCCTCCCTCCCTCCCTCCTTCTCTTCCCTTTCCCTCCCTCCCTCCTCCCTGCCTCCCTGAGCCCTCTCTCTTCCTTTCCCCTCTCATTTTAAACCTGGCCTTTCTCCCTCTCCTTCCCTCACCTGCCTGTGGAAGGGCATTGTCTGATGACATCTCAGGGCAGCTGCGTCCATCACCAAGCACTTCAAAGAGGCGCTGCTGCACTTGGAAAGCAGGAGCTATCCATCCCCTGCAGGCACCGCCTGGACACACACTCTCACACACACACACACACTCACACACACTCTCACACACACACACACACACACACACACACACACACACTCACACACACTCACACACACACACACTCTCTCACACACACACTCTCACACACACACACACTCACACACACTCTCACACACACACACACACACTCACACACACACACACACACTCACACACACTCTCACACACACACACTCACACACACACACACACTCACACACACACACTCTCACACACACTCTCTCACACACACACACACACTCACACACACACACACACACTCACACTCTCACACACACACACTCACACTCTCACACACACACACTCACACACACACACTCTCACACACACACACTCACACACACTCTCTCACACACACTCACACACACACTCACACACACACACACACACACTCACACACACTCACACACACACATTCACACACACTCACACACACACACACACTCTCACACACACACACTCACACACACACACACTCACACACACTCTCACACACACTCACACACACACTCACACACACTCACACACACTCACACTCACACACACACACTCACACACACTCTCTCACACACACACTCACACACACACTCACACACACTCACACACACACTCTCACACACACACTCACTCACACACTCACACACACTCTCACACACACACACTCACACACACACACACTCACACACACACACTCACACACTCTCTCTCTCACACACACACACACACTGTACCCAGGGATCCTTCAAGTACTTTAACCTCCAACCTCCTCCCACTTCGTGCTTTCTAACTTCGCCTCTGAGAGGTGCCATCCTGCAGCATACCTCAGTGCCTGGAGAAATCGCTTTTTTCCTCCTGTGCGGAAACCCTTCCTGTATCTGGCATCGCCTCCTCCGCCAGGAGACCGCCCACCCCGCGCCCGCCTCCACACATCGCTGCCCCTCAGAGCCTGTCCCTCCTGGCAATTACCGCAGGTCCCAGCATCCAGCCCTGCCGGCCGCGCCTCCCCCACGGAGGCTCCATTAAACAGATCAATCTGACCAGACTGCGGAGGCATCAGAAAATGGGCTCCAGACAGCGCAGCGCAGTTCTTTAAGGAAACCGGATGCCCATTAGATAGAGCTGCCAGCCGATACTGGGGAAGGAAGGAAGGGAGGAGGGAGGGAGGAAGGAAGGAAGGAAGGAGAGAAAAGAAAAAAGGAAGGAAGGAAGGAAGGAGAGAAAAGAAAAAAGGAAGGAAGGAAGGAAGGAAGGAAGGAAGGAAGGAAGGAAGGAAAAGAAAAAAGGAAGGAAGGAAGGAAGAAGAGAAAAGAAAAAAGGAAGGAAGGAAGGAAGGAAGGAGAGAAAAGAAAAAAGGAAGGAAGGAGAGAAAAGAAAAGGAAGGAGAAAGAAAGGAAAAAAGAAAAGAGAGGGAGAAAAGAAAGAAGAAAGGAAGGAAGGAAAGAAAGAAAGAGAGAAAGGAAGAATCAGAGATGCCTTCCCCTGCCCCCTGTCAGCAGAGAGAGCAACCTAAGTCTCCGGTTAATGCAGATGCAGATCAAGATTCAACAACTGGGTTTAGAGTGAGAACATGCCCTTTCCCAGGGCCGGGCGGGGTGGTGGCTAATCAGGTTTATGAGAAACATGTCGTGCTTGACACGAAAGGCAAAGCCCTTAAGGGCGTGCATGGAATCAGCACGGTACGGCACCAGGACGTGCGCAGTGTCAGCCCTCGGCTGCTTCAGTGGCTTGTCCAGAGCCTCTCTCGCCGCAGAGTAAACTGTCACTGAATTCTCTGCAAAGTAAATTGTTGGCACGCTTTCTGGTAATATGTGCTCTTCCTCAGACCTCGTGCCCCAAGTAACTTAAAACTCCGAAGGAGTTCGTTACCAGTTGTGATCGGTTAGCCAAGGCAGGGCCTTCCACGGGCTCTTTACATTATGAAGCAGCGGGCGCAGAGCCTGTGCAGCAGGAGCGCTGTGATTGTGCTCGGCTCACTCTGTGCGGACGACGGAGTGCGACAGGGCCGCCCAGAAACACCATCTGAAACTGGCAGGCACCACCAAGTGGCAGGAGAACATCACTCACGGAGCAGACCATAGAGCTACGGAACGCGTAAACATAGATATTACTGAGCCTCCTCCTTCGTGCAAGGGAAGTAGAGAGGCCTTGCATTTTACAGCAATGAGGATCAGCTGAGTGATTGCATCAGCCCTTCACCTTTTCCCTCAACAGGGTCTAACCATATTACTTCTTAGAAGTGAATTCCAAACAAGGGCCACTAACGGTACTCTGCGTTGGGTGTTCCGTGATTGCTAGAAATACAACACAAGCATATCATGGGTCTGCAGAATTCCTCTCTTTTTTCTATATTGTGCACGGTATTTGTTTTCCAAGTTCTGAGGTATCACCGTTTATTCAGGGCATACACACTCTAGAATTGGTTCAGAGGAGGTAAAATCAAGTGGTAATATTTTTTTTAGGTAGAAATAGCACATACATTTTTTTTTCCAGAAAACTTAAAAAAAAATTTTTTTTTTTCACACATGGGAAGGGACTCGTTAGGAAGTGGAGCAGGAAACCATGATTAGGCCTGGGGCCTCTTGTCCGGAGAGAGGAAACTGTAACCGAGAACACGTCTGCTCTGTCCAGGCAGCCTCGCTGTCTCCCCTTTTCATGGAGCGCCAGTGAGGCCCAAACTCACCAACTCTCAACCGTGAGCAGCGAGCTCAGGGATCCATGCTCGGAACCAACAGGAAGCACTGGTTGTTTGTTTAAGACACACACATTCCAGGTCTCACGAGCAGAAATTCTAATTCAGAAGTCTGGGGTGGGAGCATGGGATCTATAGTTTAATATCATGTTTGAGAACTAAGGGGCACCTGACCATGACATGACCCGTTAAAGGAAATCGGGGCTCCTGCTCAGTTTCCACAGGACTTCCGGCAGCGAGGTTTCTAAGGCAGGGTGTAGGCTGATGCTCCGTGTACAGATGAGCCATTGTACACATCTGCCTACAGACCATTACGAATTGCATTTTTGTATGCATATGTTCACCCCTGTGAATTAAACTTCTGATATGTCTGACTTACTAACTTTGTGACTTTGGAAAATGTGGATAATACTAACCCTACCTCCTAGGTTTCCTCTGAAGAGTAGGGAAAGTACAGTGTATGATTCTATTGTGATGGCCTTGGGGAGATACCCATATAAATGAGAGAATGGATAACCAATATGTGTTAGTTAGCTATATTTATATATACTTAACTATAATCAAAAGTAAAGATATCAATATATTTGTCTATAATATTAAAGTATACAATATGGTGATTATTGATAATGGAGTATAGCATCATTTTCATATGTAACTCAATATCATAATATTTTGTCCCTTAATTTATAGCCTATTTCAGGCAGCTTTTCCTACATCAGGTAGGTAGGTAGACAGATAGATAAATAAATAGACAGATGGATAATAACATTCCAAATCATTTGCCTTTAGTTTTATTTATAATTTGTTAATATAAATGCATATCATATGACCGGTGATTAATAAATATATTAGAGCACTGTTTACCTTGTAGATCAAATGCCATGATATTGTTTCAGAGAAGTCATCTTCATTTCTGGATGTTGTTTTTTTAACTCATAATAATTAAATTGGCTATTGTTCAACTTTTGATGCACAAATAAGCAGTGATTTAAGGAAATAATCTTATAATGCAGAAGTTTCCTTATGCCTCAGAGATTCCTGGGCCCTTAATCATTCTGATAGTTGATGTGTAGATTTATAATTTCAGTCCTGGAGAAATAGTTTATTTCCCCTTAGAGCAGTGGGCCCCAGTCATGACCATATATAACAATCATCTGGAGAAAGGAAAAATGCTGACACGAATCCCTACTACAAATCTCTGGTGGTGAGACCGAGGCGATGGCATCTTTTTTTAAAGTTTCCCTGGTGGTGGCCCTGGCCAGTGTGGCTCAATCGGTTGGAGCATTGTCCCCTACAGCACAAGGGGGTGGGTTCGGTTCCACATACGCAGATTGTGGGTTCCATCCCTGTCAGGGCGCATATGGGAGACAACCTTTCCATGTTTCTCTCTCACATTGATGTTCCCCCCGCAACCCCATTACTCTCTGTAGAACCAACCAACCAACCAACCAATGAATCAGTCAATCAAAAGGTTCCCTGGTGATTGTAATGCATAGCCATTGTTGTTGCTAGCCACTGCCAAGGAGACCGTGAATGAATGGGTGTTTCTTCATTGTACAGATGACCCAAGTTTCAGCAGGTTAAAAGGAGTGATTTTTTCCACTTAAAACTTTTAAAATAAACATCTCACAGAAGGTGCTCTTTGATTAAGATATTTAACCGAAACAATATGCAGCAAGTTAATGTTGGCCAATAATTTGATATTTAATTTAATTACAGCCTTACCGTAGGGCTTACTTTAAAAAAAAAAAAAAATTCCCCTCATCCAAACCAGAAGCTTGAATCAGTTTGGGAAGAAAGTGTTTTCATATCTGACTTTGGCTGTGTGGGCTTCCATTGACCTAAGCCAGACGCGGACTACTCCCTGGCTTTTTGAAAAGTATGAGTCACAGGAGTCCTTACAATTTCCGTTAGTGGCATTGCACCGACTTCTTACCGACAGCCTTAATCGGTTGTCCCTGTTACCCGCCACACGGAATGCATTTGTTTCTGACCTCCTGTTCCTCGTCAGTGGCATGGTAGGCCACTCAGAACTAATACCCTCCACCACTTTGCTGTTCCTCTACCCAAGGGTCTCTCTCTCCTCCCTCCACCCCCCCCCCCCCCAAAAAGAAAAAGCTGATGGGGAGTGGCTTCTGTTAGAAGGTAAGTTTGGGAGATGCTCCATCCAAAGACCCCTCAGCTCACTGGCCACTCACAATGCACATTTGCATTTTCAAGGCTGCGAGGAGCCTGGCGGTAAAATCAAGCCAAGGCCCATCAAATAAAACTAAACTCCCGTTGCACTGTGTTGAGCTCAGGTTTTTCCAATATGATTTGATCACAAACGCTCTTTCAGCAAGAAAACACAACCTAACTCCAATGGGTTTCCAATCACACACCATTAGTGACCACAGTGGAAAGGAATGCGGCTTTAAAAAAACGCATCGGCCTATGAGAGGAGCATGCTGGTCATTCCCCCTGACTTCCATTTTCACAGAAACACCAACACAGCAGCTCCCGGGAGGGGGCATGCTCTGCAGCGATCTGTTCCTGGGTGGCGTTCCCTGCCACCATACGCATGTGGGGAAGGTGATTAAAATGTCAGCCCCATCACCTTCAACCGTGAGAAATTCTCCACAGCACTGTCTTATGTCGATGCTCAACCAAATCCTCCAATTTCTTTAGCAGCAACGGTAACTCAAAATCGGATACATATTGTGCCCGATCCTTCTGAAAAGGTGTAGCTAACATTGAGGAAGATGCTAAAAGAGTTTAAATAGGATCATTCACAAGATGTTAAAGGGAATTTAATTGACTTCTTCATGCCATCATACTCATTTCTTTGCTTTGCGACATAAATCTGGACACTGAGCCACTCACGGGCTGTTACTAAAGCTTCTGATATAAGGACAGGGTAAGGCCACCAGGCAGGAAGGCATCTGTGAGACAATGGACCAGCTACTGGTTTCTCCAGCCTCAGTTTTCTGTCCTGGCCAGCCGTCTTGTTACTGGAGCAAGGAGGGAACTTCCCCTGTTTTGAGAAGATCATGCCGTGAAGAGGGAGGAGTCAGGTTCCAGGAGGGACTGAAATCTATAAATAGAAGGTCACCTGAAGAGTGAAGGCAGTTATCTTTTTTTTCATTCTCTACTTTAGCTATTTCCACTCTTCTTCGCCCCCCCCCCCCCCGACCATTTATCTCTCAATCCTGACAGCCCCACCTCTGATGTGTTTATAAATAAATGGCATTTAGCTACATTAGGTGTCTACTCCTAATTACAGAGAAGAGATGTCTCCATAGCAAATTATTTAATAACGGTAAAACTAGTTTTCTTTTTTAATTTATGTAAATTCTCCAATTTACATTTTGTATGTTAAAAGCCTGACTTTTGTATGTTAAGATTTGCTTTTCATATACAAAAATTAGTCAAATAATATTGAGTTTCAAAGATCTTTAATTTCAGCTCAGGGAGATGATTCTTTGTCCGTGTATACCTCAAGGATGTCTCAAAATGCTTCATACATAGTTGGCATTCAACATGTGAGGCTAAAGTCCATTAAAATGCTAAAGCTCAACACATTAATCAGCACACTCTAGAGCAAGCATGTCAAACTCAAAGGCTAACACAGGCCAAATAAACAAGGCTTATGTTTTCGTGGGCCGCAAAGAAACAAAAGCTTCAATTTTCATAGAAACGTAGGTTTATTTTGATAGAGACATGCTGAATACAAAGGGCTGAAATAAGTGAGTCATCATTAACATAATAGAATCTACCTAATAAAAGAGTAACATGCTAATTGACCGTACCTGCATGATGCCCACCAGCCAATCAGGAGTGAGTATGCAAATTAACCCACCAAAGATGGCGGGTTAATTTGCATATGCAGGTGCCAAGCGGCCAGGGGCGTGGTGGGACGCTTGTGTCGCCGCCATGGTGACAACACAGGCGTTCTGCTCCACCCTCGGCCGCGCTGGGCCTCTGGGCAGTGTGGGAAGGTGGCTTTGGCCAAAGCGGAAAGGCGGCTCAGGCCAGAGCTAAGGCGGTGCCAGCAGCCAGGGAAAGGAAGGCCCATTCTGGCATGAATCTTCATGCATCGGGCTTCTAGTATCTTAAAAAAAATTAGTATTTTTTCCTTAAACATTAACTTACCAGACACTGAATAACTCCACAAATTAATAAGCATTACACAAATAAGCCTATTTTTCTTGTTCTCTGAAAGCGAAATATTTAAACAAGTCAGCCAAAGACTAACGACATGGCAATTGGCTGCTAGAATATTTGCTCCTAGTATTAGTGGAGAGAAGTGGTGTGCCTGCGCATAAGGTGCATGAGGGACAGGAGTGCAACACCATTATAGTAATTAGTCATTAGTGAGTGTTGCAGTTCGCTATTAATAATTATGTATAACAGGATATTGTAAAAATTAAGTTATGAAATTTTATTAAAATACTTCTTACATACCGTTATATTGGCTGGGCCGCAAAAATATTCCCTGTGGGGCCGCATGCAGCCTGCGGGCCACAAGTTTGACATGCTTGCTTTAGCAAGTACACGGGAAGGTAGGGAAGTCACTTTGGAATCTCATGAGAGCTCGGTGAAGACCTGTTTTATTAAGCAAGACTTATTTTGGAATTAAGAGCCGGTATGAGAAGGTGATGCTTAGGGTATGGGAGGGAGCCCCTCAGCTGTGGACATTGGCCTTGAACTTTTGCATCTTCCTCCTTGGTCCTCCTTAAGGAGTGGTGTACACCTGGTATTAGTGGAGAGAAATGGTGCGCCATTTCTCAGGTGGGTGGCGCTTTTCATTCATGGTCTCAGCCTATAATTGTGTCTTTATTTTTTGGTGCTTTTGCATTTCCCATTGCTTCAAAGTACCATATCAACCATCCAAGTCATCAGACCATAAAACAATTAAAACTGGTCTTGACGTGAAATGTGAAATATTGAAGTGATGTGACGTGAAGAAAGAGGAAGGTAGGCAGCAGGTGATATTTCGGGTCTTTCTCTCTAATACGCGCACACACACACACACACATAATATCTATATATATAAAAGCCTGAGCGACTGTTACAACCGGTTGACCGAACTACTGAACGACTGGTCACTATGACGACGCACTGACCACCAGGGGGCAGACGCTCAATGCAGAAGCTGCCCCCTGGTGGTCAGTGCATGCCCACAGCCAACCTCCTGCAGCTGGCCAACCCCCTGTGGTCCCTCTCTCCCAACTGGCCCCTATCAGCCCTGATGGGTCCTGATTGCCAGCCAAGCAAAGGGACCCCACCTGTGCATGAATTCACGCACTGGGCCTCTAGTCCTATATAGCAAAAGGCTAATATACAAATAGACCAAAGGGTGCAACAACTGGAACAACCGAACAACAGGTCACTATGACGTGTGCGGACCACCATGGGGTGCGCACGGAACGTGGCGGGCATTGGCCATGGCGGCTTGGTGGAGCAGGTGAGCAGGGGTGCCAGACCAAGGCGGGGCGCCGGTCACATCAGGGCGAGCCTCTGGTGGTTACTGAAAATTCTTTGCTACTGCGTGCTGCTGTCCCGCCTGGCGCTTGCACCTGCTAACTGCGCTGGACCCGCTCCCACCTGCTGCTGGCACCAGCCCCAATCGCTCTGTGCCTTCAGTGTGTGCGAGCGGGGCTGGCAGGAGCAGGGCTACTGGCAGTCAGGGCACTTGGGTCGCGGCAGAAGGGGCCAGGTGGGGGCACGGAGGATGGACCGAGACCTGGCCCTGTGCCTACTGTAGCCTTGTGGCCCACAGTTACTTTCAGGGTGCACAAATTTGTGCACTGGGCCCCTAGTATACATATATGTGTATATATGTTTGTGGGCATGTATATATTACACATGATATACAATTCACACCATAAATATATCAATCTTCCATTCTTTATATATGTGTGTGATATATATGATAAATCAAAAGGATATATAAACAATTTTTCATATATTTATGTGTGTACAAGTGTATATTCTTTTGATTTAGAAGTGGCTTCTTATATATACACTGTTCTTTTTCTTGCTTTATTCACTTAATAAATACAAATAGATCCACTTTATTTGGCTGGGTAGAATTCCATTTTGGATGTCTCATAATTTAGTCAGTCCCTTCTCTATAAACATTTTTTTATTTGCTTATTAAAATGAAAGCAGCAGTAATATATGACATACTGTCTTTCAGCAGGTAGCTACCCCACTCCCCCAATAAAGAGAATGACATCATGAGTATGCTTTCAGGGGAGAAACCGAGGCAGCTAGCAAACAATGCCTTACTTTTTGCTTCTCAGCAAATAGGGAATATTAGAAGTATGTTTCCAATTTAATTCTGTCATTCGTGCACACAAATGTTGCAGTTAGAACATACTTCTTACAAGCTAAATATAATCCATTTGCTCCCATAGCCTATAATGATGCCCCTGAAATCTATATAATATTAGTTGCCATATTACAAAATCCAACGGAATGTGGGTTGGTCTTGAACTCTTTCCAAGAGAGTTTAATTATATCATTCCAAGATCGTTGCATCTGTTAGACACGCAAAGAGCAGTGTTTAACATGACACCCCAGTGTAGACAGGATGAATTAGCTCTTTCCTCTCATAAAGCTAAATCTTTCTTTTTTAGGTTTATGCACTCTTTAAAAAATGGGACTTTTCCTCCTACACAGACAGTTGATTATGAATTGACAATCACACAAAGAGTTGTGGGGGAATGGCCAGGACTCTGAAGTTGTGCTGGAATCCGATGTCGAGTTGAAGCCACATGAGCCTCCTGTCACTGATCCTCTCTCTACATGTAAGTTGAAGTTGCAATATGAGAGTTAACAGGCTCTCTGCAGTAGGAAAGGCGTTATTTGTTACCTGCTCAGGTGTGTACCTATCAAAGGAAGTTCACACGACTTGTTCTTGGCTGCTGAGGTCTGACTCAGAAACCATGACTGCTGACATCCCAGCCCCCTATCGGTCAGATTGAGAAATGACTCCTAATTGAACGTCCGAGTGGACATAAACAATGTAAATACCAGTAGGTGGATCTATGCTAGGCTCAAGTATACTGTAAATCCCTTTACATGTGAGACTTCTGATTTTATATGTTTGGCTAAGGAATATGAGGAGCAGGAAATTTTAGAACATCTATATAGTTTAACTGTAACTAAGTCCCTTTGTCTAAAGCAGAAAATAATGGGCTTTCTTCAAAATCCATCACTTTTTGAAATTTTGATTTATGATTTCCCCTTAAGTGAAACAACAATTCAGATGTTTTTAACATTTTAAGTAGGAGTTTTGTAATCGACATGCATCTTTAGGAAATCTGTGATATATGATACCTTGAAGAGGTCAGGAGAGACACACGATGTCATTGGTGAATGTGGGAAAAGCCAACGTTAATTTGATGACCGAATATACTTTTAGTAGGTAAACTGTTTCGTTATGCATTAGTACTGACGCCCATTACCTTTGCACAGCTCTTGCTTCTTACAAAACTGTTTCACTAGTTCTCATCTTCCTGAGAACATAGATATTTTTATTTCCTTTTTTAGGGATCCAGTTTTTAATAGTAAAACATTTATCCGAGGTTTTTGAACCTGAGATTTAATGTTCTTGAAGAACACCTGTTCTGTATTGTCAAGATAACCACAAAGAGCCGAAAGAAGGCTTTCCTACCTAGATTATGTGGATATCAATGTGTGTTTTTTTAAGACGTTATAAGGTAAGTGATTGCTTCCTTGTTACGCACATTCTCTCACTTGCAAAGTGGTCCCGGAAATGGCTGCCACTAACCTGCACTTGGCTCGAGCTTCGTGCGGTAGGAGAGCACGTTTCTTAATTGCATATTATTGAGAAGAAAGCTCTGCTGAGAGGCATTGCACACACGACTGGGAGGACGTTGTGGTGAAAAGATAGCGGCAGTCACTCCATTAATGTGTAGCTTCTACCTGCATCTAATGGGCACTAATGCATCTTACGTGACACATGTGAAGATACATTTACAGCATTAGACTTACATTCATTCCAAAAGCAGCCACCTAGTTCTCTAACTCGTTCTACTTCGCTAATCAAATATCGTCTTGCCAGTGTCATCTGACAGAAAGATACAGGGTTAGACAATGCTGCTTTTATTGACAGCAACACAATGCCCTCACATCGGTGTACAAGATACATTTGTATTACATATGAGTATATTAGAAAGTTACCTTTCATGCAAATGTACATTTAAGAAACGTTATCTGTCCGGAGATGTAGGTCATCTTCATATAGTTCAAGATTTTTTTAGTTCAAATGGTAAATGTTCCTCCTTTTTACTCCCCTCCATTTCAGAGAAGATTTAAGAGAAATTTAAGCCACTTGGTTTCTCATTTTGATACCTCTGAAATTGTACCCACGAGGAGGCCATCAATCAGTTCACCCATCTTACAATCTGACCTCTGTAGGCATGCCTAACGTTATCTCAGTTACAGATTCCCGATCTTACAATGCTTTGACACGAGTTTTAAACACATGAAAGTCTAAATAATGGTCATTCAAACAAACAATAGATCTTAAGTTGGTTTCCCTCATTTCAACATTATGATGACAGCCTGTAGCAAAAGTCTTCTGGAGTCTCATTAACTTCATTCCCTATGTCACTGTGGACTTTTGGGCCCCTTTCTATTATTCTTGGTACTTATATTTTAGGTGATCATGTAACTGAGAAGTGTTTCCTAGATAAAGTTCTTCCAGAAAAATACTCATAAACTTAAACCAGGGATTTTGCACATAGTTTCAGGAGATTCAAAGACTCTCAACAACCCATTTATGATAAAACTTAGGATAAGCGCTCAGTTTTATCTGAGCCATCTTTTATTATTTGTGGGCAAAATAACATCACCAAATTATATGAACCATTTTCAAAAGAGGAGCAATTTGGTATGGAAACAATCTGTTTCCAAATTACATGGCTCACTTTCTATTTCTATTATATGGGTCTTCTTTTGGATTTTTTAAAAGGAGCCATTTCAAGCATTTCAACTGAGGAAGTTGGTTGCACACCAATGAACTAGTTAGAATTATATATAGTTATTATTAAATTGCATAATATTTCAAATTGGGGACTATTGGAGGTAAAATAAAATATGAAAATATACAAAACTATGTTGAATGCATATCTTATTACCAAAGAACCTATTTGCATAGTATATCTGTGATCATTTCACTATTTGTGTATATGTCAGTCTAACTTAGATAAGAGGAAAATTTATATTGCAAACATTTTTACACTGGTTTATATATATCAGTGTCCCACTTCTTTCATTATCCAATACTCTACAGAAATAAATCCAACAAAAATTAACGTTATTAAAAGGATTTTCTATACCGTTTTTCAAATTATGGCGACTTTGAAAATATTTCGGCGCGTCCTGGCTGGCGTGGCTATGTGGATAAAGCACCAGTCCACGGACTGAGGAAAGCCAGATTTGATTCCAGTCAAGGACAAGTACCTCCGCTGCAAGCTTGATCCCTGGCCCTGATCAAGACATGAGCAGGAGGTAACCACTTGATGTGAGAGAGACATCTCACTTTGAAGTTTCTCTCTCTCTTTCTGCCTCTCTCTATCTCTCTCATCATTGATGTTTCTCTCTCCTCTGCCTTCCTCTCGGAAATCAATCAAAAGACATAAAAAACAACCTCTATCATGACTCTTCCACCAGCAGAAGGGGCTTCCCCATCTGACCTACGCTGTTGAAAAGGACCTTGTAATAAAGAATTCTCCAAGGTTCTTCATTTTAAAAAACCTCCATCTGACACCTATCTGCCTGGTAGGAAGAAAGACTGGTCCTTATTTAACTTACCAGGTGAGATCATCAATGCCAAAGCGGTCCCCAAATTCCAGAGGAAAGCTGAAATGCGACATGTTTTTTCATTAAGCGTGTTGCACCTACACAGAACGCTACCAAGGTGAAGCAGCGAAGTTGCAAATATTCCAAGGTAAACAAACCATGGTTGCAGGTACTACCCATGGCAGTAGGTAGGTAAGTTTAGTTTCTTCTACCTGTTTTGTTTCCTGGATTAATAATTTTTGCTCTTTAAAAAACAATCTTTTGTTCTATTTTAAGGATTATGATGTATAACAAGTACATAACTTTTTCCACACTTATATTTATTACATATTAAATTGCCTGACAGCAAAACATAAATATTTAATGAATAAAATGCTTTGAGTTTTCCCCCAAACAAAAGACTTCTTTGGTAGCGGTCTTCAAATGCTAGTTTTCCACTTCTCATTGATCTTTTATTGTCGAGGAAACTTACCTAACCAAAACTACAGAAAACAGTGTTGTTTTTTTTAAAAATTGGAGAATTTGAAGACCATTCATCTCTAACATAATCTGAATACTAGTTGAAAAGTGAGTTGTGGGATAAATAACCTAAAATGTACTTAATAGTTTCTGATTCTTTTCCTTGTTTAATAAAACAACCTTTTTGAAAAACACCTTTCACTACTATATTGTCCTTGGTTAGATATCAAATTCTATATACTAGGTAGCCTTGGTGTGAATGCCAGTTCTACCACTTAGTAGCTATATGACTTTGAGCAAGTTACTTAATTTCTCTATTTTTGATTTTTCATATGTGAAAAATGGGGATAATAAGAGGGCTGAAAAGAAAATCACACTGGATAACATATACTGTAACAAACAATACTAGAGAACTTGGCCTCGTGTCTGGCACATAGTAAGTCCTCACTAAATGTTAGCTGCTGTTTTTATTATAAGGACTTAGCAACATTTTAAAAAAATATATCTTTATTGATTTCAGAGATGAAGGGAGAGGGAAAGAGAGATAGAAACATCAATGATAAGAGAGAATCATTGATTGGCTGCCTCCTGCACATCCCCTACTGGGGATCAAGCCTGCAACCCAGGCATGTGCCCTTGATTGGAATCGAACCTGGGACCCTTCAGTCTGCAGGCTGACACTCTATCCACTTGAGCCAAACCAGCTAGGGCGGGACTTGGAACATTTTAAAAGAGAAATTCTCTTATTTCCTTTATATCACAGAATATCGTAACTATTATATTCACTAGCATAAAGAACGGGAGATTACTCAGCACATTTTTAAAAAATGAAATGTATTGGGTGACATTGGTCAACATGAACATATAGGTTTCAGGTGTGGGTATCTACATTACGAGATCTGTGTATTGCACCGTGTGCCCACCGCTCGAAGTCAAATCTTCCCCTGACACCACACACTAGGACCCCCTTCTCCCCCTGCCCCCTTCCCTCGGGCAACCACCATACCTCAGCACACTTTTTAATGAGTCTGCATAGGTTACATTTAACCCAGCACAGGCTTTTCCTTGTTGTTTCTCTTCCTTCACCCAGTTCCTGGTACATGATTCTGGGGCTTTTAGGTCTTCCGTTTCCTTTCTAGATTTTCATTTGTAAAAAAAACAAAACAAAAATAGATGTAAGTCATGATAATAGGAACATTAAAACAATGAGTTCTTATACCCAGATTAATACCAAAAGAGGGTTATAAAATTAATTGTATTTAATAAAGAGCAAAGTCATTAATATATCATCTATTTTGAAGCCTTCCTGGAACCCGTTTAATTATCATAATCAATAATGATAAAATAAATCTTCATTCTAAGAAATTATAAGATCTAGAGCATTTTCTTAAAAATTGAACAATGTTTCATTGACTGTGCTTTAAATTATGGAGTGGGATATTCATAAACATCATAAATTCTAAAGAAATGCAATACTTATTGCACCCAGGAAGCCAATACAAACAGGGACTGGAAAAATTTAATCAAGCCTATAATTAAACTATTTTCAGCCAATTAGTTATTCTCTAGTAAGCATTTCATTAGGCAATAGCATTTTGTGTTTATGTGAAATTTTGTTCCTGCTAAGAAACAAAGGAGAAGCAGTACAATTTTTGATGAATATTTATTTACTCCTTTTAAATGTTACTTAAAAGGAAAAAAAGTAAATGTGATGTTTCTACTTCATAGTTTAAGACACATCAACTCTTCAGCAAAAGGAAAGAATTTAGCAGGATTCTTAGCTATACCGGTGGTTGAGAGTTGACTGACCCAGGAACCAGGAAGTCAAGGTTCCATTCATGGGCAGGGCACCTGTCTGGGTTATGGGCTCGATCCCCCGTAGGGGACGTGCAGGAGGCAGCCCATCAATGCCAATCCATGATTCTCTCTCGTCGTTGATGTTTCTCTCTCTCTCTCTCTCTCCCTCTCCCTTCCTCTCTGAAATCAATAAATGATTCTCTCTCATCATTGATGTTTCTCTCTCTCTCTCTCTCTCCCTTCCTCTCTGAAATCAATAAATGATTCTCTCTCGTTGTTGATGTTTCTCTCTCTCTCTCTCTCTCTCCCTCTCCCTTCCTCTCTGAAATCAATAAATGATTCTCTCTCGTCATTGATGTTTCTCTCTCTCTCTCTCTCTCCCTCTCCCTTCCTCTCTGAAATCAATAAATGATTCTTTCTCATCATTGATGTTTCTCTCTCTCTCTCTCTCCCTCTCCCTTCCTCTCTGAAATCAATAAATGATTCTCTCTCGTCGTTGATGTTTCTCTCTCTCTCTCTCTCTCCCTCTCTGAAATCAATAAATGATTCTCTCTCATCATTGATGTTTCTCTCTCTCTCTCTCTCCCTCTCCCTTCCTCTCTGAAATCAATAAATGATTCTCTCTCATCATTGATGTTTCTCTCTCCCTCTCCCTTCCTCTCTGAAATCCATAAAAATGTACTTTAAAAAATGTGTAGTTTTCTACTCAAACCCTTAAAATGTGTAGTTCACGACTCGGATCGTGCCCGGAAGAAGAGGTGGCAGCACTTTCCCAGGCTTCGTCCCCAGGCATCCTGAGAAGAGCAGCTTGCCCTCGAGATGGCAGAACAACGGTGGTTTCACCACTGGAAGCTGTTCAAGTAGAATAGGATTCCAAGGATTCTGCCTAGTTTTCCTGCTGAGTATCTTCATCGTATCTGGATGAAGGAGGTTTGTTTTTCAGGTTGACGAGGATCTTAGAGCATGAAATCCAAACAGATGGGATTGCACATTTGGCTTAGTGAGAACGGAAGTTGTTTCCTACACTTTTTCTTTTATGTCTTTAGAAACAAAACTAACGGCATTAATGTAGCCTGGGTCTGTACTGTACCAGGACGGGCCATCACTGCTCAGGATGGAGTGCTCACTGCAGCTGCAGATGCGGTATCTAGGTCTTTGTTGTATTTCTTTCTTTTCTTTCCTTTTCTTTTTTCTTTTTTTTTTTTTTTAGGAAGCCATTAATCGGGATGCTCTGTTCCTTTAGGGCATTTTCTCCCTTTTTTTACTTGCAAATGCTCTTTCAACAAAATACTTACTTTGCTAAAAGCTGGCATCAGTAATAAGAAGGTACTTCAATAAACTGTTTTGGAACGAAGCTTGAATGAACTCTCATTTCTCTCTTATTTCCTTAAGAAGGAGGAAAGA
The DNA here is from genome assembly GCA_026230045.1 of Corynorhinus townsendii. Lineage (NCBI taxonomy): Eukaryota > Metazoa > Chordata > Mammalia > Chiroptera > Vespertilionidae > Corynorhinus > Corynorhinus townsendii. The sequence continues at coordinate 4,393,334 of JAPDVU010000005.1, forward strand.
AAAGATTATAAGTTGTTAAATTTATGATTGTATTTATTGGCAGCTATTTTAAACTTCTGTCTTTCTATCAACTGGTGAGTTGTAAAAGATTTCTCTTATTCCCCTCCTTGCTGGATAAATCATTATAATTAAGTTTCAGAATGTCTCCTGTGTTGGATGCGATATAACTTAGAATCTCCTGAGTTCTCATTTGCCAAAAAATGTATTTTATGTCCTTATACTTTGAGAGTCTTTCTGAGTATATCTCAAGATATTTAGGGCATTAATGAGAGCTTTTAAAAAAGTTTAGTGTTGTCTCACACGGTACTTTTATGAGCAATGATCATATAGTCATTGAAAAGGCAATAAAAGTTGTTGCATCATAGAATTTCAGAGCCCAGAGGGGACATCGCGTATGCAGCCATGACCCCTTGGTTTTCAGAGGAGACAGCGCATTTCCAGGCAGGCTAAGCAAAGGGCTGCAGGCCATATGCCTCTCCAGTGGCAAAGCCAAGAGGAAGCCCCTGCGTGCCAACACAACCTGTGGTTGATATCTCATAAAATTCCCAGCGGACTTGATCCCTTGTTGTTGGTGCTCCTCGCAATACATGGTTACACTTACTCACTGAGTGACACTCTGGTGATGTTAATTATATACACCGCAATTCATCAATTGCGTGAAAGCAGAATAAAGCCATTCACACAGGCCAAGGTCTAAGCACCCTTTGAACAGTGGCTTTTATTATGTCTTGTGAATAAAGACATTAAAACGTTCATATTCTGTGTGGTAAGAGCTCATGTACCTCTCATACTCATTTAAAGAAAGCTTCTCAAAAAATATGCAATGCTTAAAAATGCCGAGGTCAGTTGGTTTTGCTCTTCTTTTTGCTGACTCTCTTGATGTTTTCAGTTCTGTGAGGTTCTTAAATCACTTATCCAATCTTTTAGATACAATTTTACATTCCCTTCACATGACTCTATCAAGAAAGAGAAACTGGAATTAATTTCAAGGGATTGTCAGAACCACCATACTAGGATTTCCAAGTCTGGGATACTTAAGATGTAGCGCTGAATTCTAAAGAATCCTGCTCCCCTTTTTTTGTATTGCCATTTTACCAAGAGGTATCCAGCAAGCATTGTCACATCTCTCTGCAAATGGAGATATCACAGAGCTCTCTCCCTCATATATATGCATATTTATATGAATGAAGGATATATGTATATGTGTATGTGTCACTTCTACTCATTCTCCAAAGTCCCACCTGTATGTTACTTCTGAGTAGAATACTGTACAGCCCCCTGTCCAAAGTCGATGTCATTGTCCTCTTCACTGGTGACAAGAGGCTCAGTTATAAGCACCTATTTGCTTTTCTAAATCATAACTTAGGTCGTGAACTCTTTAGTGATGGACTTGCACCACATTCCTGTTGTTTGTTGCATTGCCTGAATAGTAGAGACACTGAATCACTTTTTGCTGACTTGACACTATGGTGAGTAATGAAAACTAAATAATACATATTAATGTATTATTAATATTTTAGTGGTTATATAATTAAGTATAAACTTCAGGAATTTCAAACAGAAATAGGAAAAAACGACCATATTTCGATGAGAAGTGATAGCATAAAGCCTGAATCTGATCATGTGTATGTTAGTGATGAAGCTTTTCAAGACTATCATTACAAAATAAGTATGTGTTTTTGTATAGAAAAGACTGACGTAGGACTTACTATTTTAGAAAAGTCACATTTTGCTGTTGGCCCCTGATTACTTTTGCATTCATTTCCTTTATAACTCACATTCCCAGATAAGGTAAAAAGATGATGTCTTAAATGTCAGCAAACCCAGTTTCTCTGACAAAAATGCTTGCCTACTCTGTCCTGTTGTTGGAAAAACATGCTGAAAACTACTCCAGTACCTTTACAGTGTTTATTCCCAATACAAAGAGATCTTTTATGTAACTATTATTTTAAAATAATTGTCCTAAATTGTATCTATTTTACAATATTGACATTAAAATAAGCTAACATGTTTTTAATTCCATTATGTAATATTTCAATCTCTTCATTCATTAAAATAAATGAAACTTTATATTTGAATCTGATGGTACTTAAACAAGTGGAGGAGACCCAGATTGGAGTTTGTAGAGGTCGAGACAGGTGGAATTTGCAGTGTAGAGTACGAGAGAGAGAGAGAGAGAGAGAGAGAGAGAGAGAGAGAGAGAGAGAGGGAAATCTACAGAGGTTCCCCTGAGACTTTGACTGAATAGCAATCCATACATGCACAGGGCCAGACAAGGACACTTTCTGAGGAAAGGAAAATTACTGTCGAGCCATAAAATAGAAACTTCCCAGGACTCACGTGGGGCTGGGAATTGTGTTCCTTCCCATCTTGTTAAGTACATGGTCAGCAGCTGCCAATAAAAATAGGTGAGAATCTTATTCAGAGAACCAAATTGTTCTCTCTCTATTTATATACGTATGCATATCTACATATTATTCCCCTGCAATCTTAAAATACTAACATGCCTGACGACATGGTGCGCATACCTGCAGGAGGCACTAGTAATTGTCATGAAGGTGACTAAGTTCGCATCTACAGGTAAGTCAACATGGAGCGACAATGGTGCCTCACTTTGAGAAAGAGATCATTGTTCGTAAGTCTTATGCAGATCAGAGTGGGGTGTTGAGAAGAAAATGTGAAATACAGGTAAGAAAAGGTTTTCTGGAGAAATCTACAAGTCACCTGTGAGGAAACGCAGCCAAGGGTAATCGACCTCCCAGGGGTGAAATACATAATAGAACACACACTTGGACGGTTTGAGTATTTTGTTGACTTTCCTGTTTTGAGCCTGAAAACAAAATTTTTGAATTTGTAGTTCCTGCCAACATCTTATTACCTTTGTCAGTAAAAGGAATTTATATTATCAAAATCGCTTCCAAAAACTAAATCTGATTCCTAATCCCAGACAACACAATCGCCATCAATGAAGTAAATTGAAAGCATTCTTTTTGATGCTCCAGTTAGAATATCAAACCGCCAATTTTGTGTAAACTTCCTAGATTCTGAAATGCCACAGCAAGGAACATTTAAACTCTGGGAAGCCAGGTGTGCAATCAGGGGTAGGCTTTTCATCCTGGTGTGAAAAGTAATCATACGATTTAGTACTTTAGCCTGATAGATGTAAACGTGGCTACTTGATTGCATTCCAAAGAAATCACAATAGGAAAAACACTAAGATAATGGATTTGCATTGTCTCTATATTTTTCCGGGTCTGCTACTATACATGTTCCCTTGGTTTTATTTGATACTCTGATTTCTATTTTATTCTATGGGTATAAAGATAAAGCTTTTTATAAGAGTGACTAGGAAATAGAATAAAAGATAATTTAGATGTACAGACACCAAAGGTATTTTTTTTTGGTGTAGGAAATTTTAAAATGTACAGAAATCGGTTAGCTTATTTTATCTGATTTATGGCAATGTATTTGACTCACCAAATTATATGTCAGCAATAAAGACACTTACCTGAGAAACCCATTTTGATAGTACTTTCAAATAGTTCATTTATAGCTCAGTTTAACTATTGAGAGAGGTATAATTATTTGATTCAGAGACATCCTAGTTTGGATGAACTGGAACTGGATTTTTAATACTTATTCTGATTATATCCACAGGCATCTGAGTAAGTTACTTAATCTTCTTGGATCTCAGTTTCCTTACCGGGAAGATAGAAGAATTGGCTTTTACAATCTCTTTATAAAAGAGTATGGACCTAGAGAGCATTATGCTAAGTGAAATAAGTCAGTCAGAGAAAGATAAGTATCACATGATCTCACTGATTTGTGGAATATAATGAACAACATAAACTGATGAACAAAAACAGATCCAGAGACAGAGAAGCATTGATCCAGATGCTCAAACCTCAGAGGGAAGATAGGGGAGGGTGGGGTAAGGGGGAGAGATCAACCAAAGGACTTGCATGCACCCATATAAGCATAACCAATGGACACAGACACTAGGGGGGTGAGGGCATGTGCTGGGGGTTGGGGGTGGGCAAGGAGGGGATAAGAACACATATATAATACCTTAATCATTAAAGAAAAAAAAGTATGCTTTATCCAAATACCAAATACATTGCTGTTAATGAAGACAAGGTAACTTATGATGTTTTTCACCTTAGCATATTAATACTAGCATAATAATTGGATTAGAGTGGCCAAACCCAGCTTCAAAAGACTAAAGTAACCTTACAACTGTGTCTTCTCGGGTCAGCCGAGACGTGTCCACTGAGTTCCTTTTGCTGTCGTGGTACCACACGAGATGCAAGGAAAGATAGGAAAGACTGCTAAGCAATCAGAGACGACCCCTTCTATGAGACCAGGAAAAGCATGGTACCCTGTGTCTTTAAAGGGTGATACTGGCCTATGCATTTGCAAAGTTTTATTAATTTCTAGTACAGAAATCTATTTTGAATTAATTTATACCCAAAATGGATGCTCTCTCACATACAAATCCTTACAGGGGTTCTAGGGTATAGTTAGAGCTCATATAAGATTAAAACCAGATTACAAACACTGTACTCCAAAACTCTCATCACTCTCTGTCTCTTCTCCTCTCCACATGCCAATGTTATTCTCTGATAGTAGCCACTTCCATGTGGCTACTGGGAGATGGGTCTCCAGTTTACATTGCTTAGATTTGCTATAAAGACTACGAGTGACCTTCTTTCTTGCACCAAGTTAGAAACAAAACAAAATAAAACAAAAAACACCAACTACCAGAACAACAAGAAAGGAACAAATTGTCCAGGCGAAGGAGTCTGATAATGTGATTGGCCTGGTGTGGCTCAGGCGCTTACTACATTGGCTACATGACAGTGGGATTTGCAAGAAGAGGCTGAGTTCAACTTGAACCACGAGGCTGAGCAGGAGGCCAGGAAGGAGCCGGCACAAGAAAGGAAGTGCGGTCCCGGGCCACTGGGCAGTAGCTCCCATGAAGCAGATAATAAGCTCATTCAGAGAACCGCAGGATGGGCCCAGCCCCGAACAAGCGAGGCATTATCACACAGCCGAGGGCTGGATGGCATCCAGGCGGTCACAGCACAGAGCAGGGAAGACCAGAGCCCCAGCGAAGGCGCCAGTGCAGGTGCAAGATGTGGCGGGGCGTGAGAGGGGCAGGTTGGTGGGAACACGCTACAGAGCCAACCGAGCAAGGCCCTTCCTGGGACAATGCTGTTGTGCTTCCTCCCTCCCCACTTTCCCCTGGAGAACACATTTCCATTCTCTCTGTCTTCAGAGGTTTCTGTGGGGTTGGTTGCTCTTTTCCTTTGTCATAAACGATAGGACACCTGTACACAGCGCCTACACTTGCTTTGTGAAGATACCAGCACTAGCATCACCTGGGCAGACACGGTTGATGTATAAAGGATCAGGGGCTGTTGTCTTTGTGTGTTTTTTTTTTTTTTAAAGAGTGTTCGACTTAGGTTACCCGAGCCACTTCTACCACAAGGACAGAAGCAGAGTCAAAAGTTTACCTCACTGGTACACGGGTTTACAATGATCACAGGCAGCAGGCCGGTGTTAGGCAGTAGCAGTCTGCTGGTAATTTGAATGAAACACAAAGAACCTAGACTTGATAAAATAAATAGGACATTTCACTCTCCATTGGGAAAAATCATTTCCATAGAAATAATGATTTTTCTCTCCTAGATACCAAGGGAGCTTAAATGTCAGGTAGAAATTTGCATGCTTGGTTTAGTTTAAAATCCACTTTTTAAGCCAAGTCATTATTATGGCTAGTTTCATTTATTTTTGACCCTATTTAATATTTTGTCAGAACTTGGACTTCTGTTTTTATATACTATAAAAACAGATGGCACTGAGATAGGAGTAGCACAGCACATACAGCCCCAGATTGATGACCTTCAATATGAACTGTTTCTTGGGATAAAAATTATTTTCTTAATCAAAAATAAATATGTCTTTTTAGTGTTAAACTAACCATAAGAGGCCAACGTAACAGGCAACAAGTGCTGATTTGAGAGCCAAGAGAATCTGGATTGTGGAAGAGATCCAGGCATTGTTCTGAAGAAGGAAGTGAAGAGTCCTTCAGGTAAAAAGTGCATTTTGGGGAATGACCAGTTCTGCATTCTTCCTGTAGACGTGGTCAGGACAGAGGTCTGCCAGATGTCGGAGGGTCTGGAGGACAGAGACCAGGAGGTCAGTCACATCCGGGGCCCGCAGGGGTGGTCAGGGTTATCTCTAGGCAAATCCATGTCCAGGCATTGACCTAGACTGGAACGTTCTAAAGAGCCTGGGTTGCTATCTAGGGATGAAAACCAGGCACACCCTGGACTCTCAACCATTCTCAATCCAAGTGTGGAACCATCGGATTTCCTATTTGTCGGTAAGATTGAAACGAGTTAAACATAGGCCCTGGTTGGGTAGCTCAGCTGGTTAGAGGTCGTCCCCATACACCACAGTTGCAGGTTCAGTGCCCGGTCAGGGTGTGATAGCAGAGTAAGAAGTCAAGACAGACAAACAGCAGTTCCCAGCCGCTAGTAAACCCTCTCTTCCCTAAACCAAGGGTGCTGATGAGAAAAGTATTTGCACTTCTCCCCAGCCAGAGGGTAAAGAGCTTCAATCACCCTCCTCAGGGAGACAGATCACAGAAATCCAATGAAGTGCCATTTGCCAACCACAGACAAATGAAGAGAATAAATCTGATTGGGTACATCAGCATAGAGCTCATTAATATTCTATTGATCCGTCCCTAAGACCTCCCCTAAACACCCAGCCTTGATTATTTTTTAAAATATACTTTTGATTGTTGATAGTACTACAGATATCTCCTATTACCCCCCTCCCCTCTTACCCCCCCTCAAGCTGCAAGGCTCTTCCCCTGGGGCCTCCCCTAACACCTCCGCCCTTAAACCCTTAGGACAAGGACCCAGTGCTCTCTTCCTCCTGGGAGCAGGCTCATGCCTTCTCTTACCCCCCACCCCCCACCAGCCACGCGACCATTGGCTCCCTCACTCCCAAGCTCCAAGGCCCTTCCTTTACCTCCATCACTTGTTTCCTAAGCCCTTTCTTTTACCAGTTACTTCTCTCCCTCCGTGACTTACCTACTAAATGTTCTCCTCCAGCGTGGGTCTTGCTCTGAATTCTTTCCCAGCCAGAACCCAAGTACCCAGGCTGCTGAACCCGGTTTCAGCTGACCGCACCAGTCAGGGTCACACACCTGGTGCGTCTGGCCGCCTATAACAGAGGTATTCCCTGCTTTTCAAAAGTTTGCCTTATGCCACTTCACTTTAATAAAAGACCTACGTTGTTACCTGTTTTTGCTAATCCAAAGGAATCTGCAGGTTTTCACTTTTATCAAAAAAGGGCGACGTGCAAAAGCAGCCTTTGGCGAGTTTGCTTCGCACGGAATCCTTGTAGAGGCAGAGCTGGTCCTGAGCAGCTCCTGTTTTTCCCCTCGTCCCCCCCCCCCCCCCAAGCTGCAAGGCTCCCCTCTCAGTCTTGTCTGGAACTCAACAGACCATGACCTTCACGACAAACTGTTCTCTGCTGACTCCATGTGAGTGTTATTCGAGGGTTAGGTTTTATTTGATAAGATTTGGTAGGTTATTTTGGGGGTCTGGGAACACTCACAATTTTGGCACATAAACTAATGATAGTTGTTTCTTTGTTTTATGCCACTGCAACTAACAAAAGGTGTCATAAGAACATCTGTCTACCTTCAGGTAGTGGGGAAACCCCTATATGATTTTACTAACGCTTCACAATAACCCTTTTTAAAAAATATATTTTTATTGAATTCAGAGAGGAAGGGAGAGGGAGAGAAACATCAATGATGAGAGAGAATCATGGGTCGGCTGCCTCCTGCACGCCCCACACTGGAGTTTGAGCCCATAGCTAGGGAATGTGCCCTGACTGGGAATTGAACTCTGACCTCCTGGTTCATAAGTCCACACTCAACCACTGAGCCACACCACCCAGGCTTCACAAAACCTTCTGAAGTGGCATCATCCCCTCCTGTGCATGACAAAATTGGGAGTATGCTTAAATTCCCTAAACTTTTTCATATGCATAAATGAGCAGCAAAGCCAAGATTTTAGGTCTAAATGTTTGACTAAAAATCCACATTTTTGCGCAACCTCTCATGCAGCTCAACAGTGAGATTTAAGCACCAAACTAGAAAAGGAATGTTAATTTTATGAGATAATTTACAGACTTTGAACGCCTTCAAATGTATTTTACATTAAATCCAGGAAAGTAGAGAACTTAGCTATTTCTTGAGAAACTCAAGAAAAAAAAAAAAACCACATCAAAATTTTGAAGGATATTGGGCCCATGGTGATTAAAACATTTATGGAAGAGGAATGAATAAACAAAGTTTTTCATCATCCAAAAAACATGGAAAGCAATAAAATGAAATGAAAATCATCTTAAAAATGTGGATCAACAGATGCTTGTCCATATCAGCAACCACTCTGTCAACCTCACTGCTACGTCATGAAGAAGGATCTTGCTGCTTGTGGTTTTCCCTGAAATAATACATTTTTCTGTCATTTATACATTTATCTCAATTAACATAATTTGATGCTAGTCAAACAAGAATTGATGTCTGAACATTTACTGCCGTCTGCCGGACTATAAAGAACAGGGATGTATGGAATGGCGGTGGTGGTGCAAGAAGTTCCACAGGAATACACACTGGGGAGACAGTAGTTTTAATGCAAAGGTTGAAAGAAAGGCTTCATGCAGAAGGTGAACGTGGAGAATTAAAGTCAGGAAGAGAAGCCAAAAATCACGTGAAGAAACGTGCGTGTATGTATTAACTCTTTAAAAATAAAAGGAGAATGGGGTCCACAGAAATAACAGATTCTCAGAGTTCTGGCACCTCCAAAAACCAAAGTTACATATCTTCAAGAAAACTGTGGAAAGTTTACTTAGGCTGGAAAGTTGAGAAAAAGTAACACAACTAATATTTACTGACTATCCTATATAATAAAAGGCAGAACGACCGGTTGCTATTACACGCACTGACCACTAGGGGGCAGACACTCAACACTGGAGCTGCCCCCTGGTGGTCAGTGTGCTTCGCTCAGCCAGAAGCCAAGCTCATGGCTAGCTGGCAAGCGCAGTGGCAGTGGGGGCGCAGGCTGGGCTGAGGGACCCACCCCCCTCCCCACGAGTGCACTAATTTTGTGTACTGGGCCTCTAGTACAACATATGGCAAGATCAATATTAGCTGTTTAATGACTCCTTATTAAATTGTTACAATGACCTTATACATTAATCATAATTCTTCTCTCTCTCTCTCTCTCTCTCTCTCTCTCTTTTCATATTACATAAGTCTAAAAATTTGCCTGTCCAGAGTCCAATCATTTGTGGATATTAAGGCTGGGGGTTAACCCCAATGGCATTGGATTCAAATCCTTGCTTTTCTTTCCATCTCAATTTTTCCTAAACTGTGTCCTTTAGAACATAGTTCTCAATAGATGCTTCTTAAAAAAAGGTGTTCGGCAAAAAAATTCACTTGGGAAATATTTCACTCTATATTCACTCTCTTCCTATTCTAATTCACACTCACATCCTAAAGGGTCTCAGAATTACAAAAAAAGAAACCTGATTAACTTTGCTTATCATATTTCCCAAATGCATTTGACCTTGGAGACTTTATTTTATTAAAATGTAACACCCCCTCGTCTCCCAAAATTAGTGTTTTCAGGGACATCCTGCGGAAACACTATCTTATTGGAAACAAGCGTAGAGTGCATGAGTAGACTGTCAAGAATTCAGGAGAGAGAATCAAGAGATGATCACCAGATCGCGGAGGGCTTCAGTGGAAGCTAACGAGAATGGACTTCGTTCTGTAAACGAGTTGGAAATAATTCTCGAAGAATTTTGGAAAAGAAAGGGATACTTAGAATACCTCATATATGAGAATACCTAGAATGTCCCATGTATCTTGAATATTTACTAATAATTACAGATATTGCAGGAATAATTTGTTCAGACATCACAACCTCTGCTAACATTTAGTGCCTCCACCTTTATTTTCTAGAAGGAAATTGGCATTTCTTGAATAGAGTGAATGCCAAACTTCACTGGAATAATGGTTCCACTGTTTTGGTCTGCCATCATCCATCTTTAAAATCATTATTTTAATGGATTTATTATTTACCTTGATGACACATCTTGAATACTAAACCCAGGATAACGTTAGTAGAGGCAGTTCTATGCAACTAATAGCTCCAATGCTTTCGCCTTTGACATGCCAAATGAAGCCTGCTTTTCTAGAAGTTGTGTGAATTATTTTTACTGACAAATAATGTTTTAACGGTAAATTTTATAACAATTTAAGTTATGATTGCCTGTACGACAGAAGTATAAATCCTTTATGGAAAAAGGTTGCTTATAGCCAAGGTTTCCGACCCAGTAGAGTGCCAGAGCTCCATGCGGCTCACCATCGGTTGTTGGGAGAATGTTACTCCGAAGTGTAGCCATTTGAGGACTCTCCCTCATGGCCTGGAGTTCTGCTTAAACACTCAGGTGTGGGGCTTCCTCTCAGACCAGCTGACATCAGATCTTAGATGAGGGACTAGGGGTGGATCTAAGCACTCAGGAACGTGTCCAGGGGAAATAGATGCCCGCACAGGGTTGGGAAACCCTGGCCTGTTGGGTCAGAAGAGGAGGGAAAAAAAATCTCACTCACATTTCAAAAGTAGCTGCACAAAAGCATTAAGCCAGTTATTAAGCAATCCTTCTGTGTAAAACTCCTGTGTCTGTAGGATGTTGGCCGGAGTCCGTGCGAAGTTAGTTGACACAGTAATAGCTGGGGAGAAACAAGTGTCTAAATGACCCAGACAGGTGAGGCCGAAAGGTTCTATGTGAGGTTCCAAATGTCGTTTCTCTAGAGAGGACTGACCCTGCCTGATGTTGGAGGCAGCCCTTACTACTGTGTGACATCATATTACATATTGGTTTTCTTTTTACGTATATTTTTATTGATTTTAGAGAGGAAGGGAGAGGGAGAGAGAAAAACATCAATGAGAGGAAATCAATGCCTCCCACATGCCCCTTATTGGGGATCGAGCCATCATCTCCTGGTTCATGGGCCAACGCTCAACCACTGAGCTACACTGGCTGAGCTTATAGATTGTTTTGCATACCACTTCTTTTTCTCACTAGGATGTAAGTTCCATGAGCTCAGAGACTTAGTGTAGGTCATTGACTTCTCTCCAGTGCTCAGCACAGTACCTTGAACACAGTAGATGCTCAGGAAATCCTTGTTGAGAAAAAAGAGTGAATGAATTGAATGAGGACTTGCCCAAGGTTGCCCAGCCTGGTCGCCTCACGGGGGAGCGGGCCTAAGCCGTCAGTAGGACATCCCCTGAGGGCTCCCAGATTGGAGAGGGTGCAGGTCAGGCCGAGGGACCCCCTCCTCCCACCGTGCATGAATTTCATGCACCAGGCCTCTAGTTATTTCGTAGTCTTCCATATTTCCATCAAGCTGTCCTCACCTTTTCTGAAAGTGAAATCAACATAGAGATCAGACTATTCCCTGGTGTGGAACAAAGTGAAGCACACTGGGCTTCCTGGGCCACTTGGATTTTATTCCTTGTATGTTTTGCACATGCTAAAAGCAGAGAGTGAAAGGCATTCAGTCGCAGGAAGCGGTGCCGTCATAACCAAACTATAATTTATTATCAGCCAGCAGAACAGAGACAGTGATCTAGGAGCAGCAAGGAGACATGACAGAGAACTGCGGACAGCATTAGGCTGACCCCAGTGAAGAGGCGCACTGGTAACGACCTCCGGAGAAAGCCACTTAGCCACTTCTTAAACCACTCCCTTCCTCTCGACCTGGAACGACTACCTCTCTGACTCTACCTCAGATATCTCCTGGTGCAATTCCAGTTCGTTTCCTCCTCATGATGCCCAGAGGAGCAAACAGTATGGGCTTGCTTCCTTGGAGGGATAAACCACAATCTGTTCAAAGATGGATGACTCTGCAGCTTCTCCGATGTCTCTGGGCGAAGCCTCTGCTTCAGGTCCCCTGGAGCTCCCCATGTTGTCCTTCCACCCCGGACGCCTCTACGTTCTCTGCATTCTTCCTGGTTGATGGCCCCGCAGTCATTTTCATAGACTACCACCCTCTCTGCCAAGGGGATGGTGCCCGGCGCTCAGCGAGGCCTGGCTGCCAGGCATGCCCAGTCATTACACTTAATCCGTGCTGTGCTGGGCTCTTAATGCACCGCCCTGGAGTGGGGTCAAGTACGGGCAGAAACGCCAGGCGTCCGACTCCACGCAGTGGTACTGTGCACCTGCAGGGGGACGCAGCCTCTGGCATATTTACCTTTCCCGCCTGGTCTCTCTCTCTTTGCTTGCTGCCCTCTTAACTGGTCCATTGCAGAGGCCTGGCTCTCTGTGGCTTGGTTGCTGTGTTTTAAATTTTCCCCTCGTGGTCTTCCTTTGAAAACCCCAGCAGAGAGATGAGAATGCCCGGTTGCTGCATTTTCCTTGCGTATTGCTGTTTTCTTTTTTAAGCCCCGGGCCAATGACTTGACGTGGTGTGTGACCGTGTGCTTTCCACTCCTCTCTGCCACCTCTCACTCTGAGGGCTCTCTTTACTTTTCTTCCAATCGTTATTTCATCAGTTATCTCACGGTTCCCCCACCGCTTCCCAAGCAGACCTCTCTTTTCCTTCCTTATAGTTGTACAAACAGGGAGTAAACTCGTGAATGCTTTTCAATCCGGGATGGGTATTAACCAGACTCCAGGAATTATATCCTCAGGCTGGGGAAGGGGACTGGTTTTGGAGAAATGGGCTCAAGCACAATGAGGAAGCTTTGTGAGCGAGCACCGTCATCTCTCTCCAGGCTTCTCTGTATTTCTGCCTCCATCTCCCCTCTCATGAATATGGTGAAATGAGTTACACATTCTCACTTAACCTGTAATTTTCTATGGAACAAATAAGCTGGAAAGCTTTCCTTATGTTTGCAAAGTAGGCACTTAATTGTGCTGTGTCCAAGAGCTTACACCGATGACCGTAAGATCATGCCAAAGGATATTACTTCAAACAATTCGTCAATCTGTGCACTAATTATGTGTTATCAAGGCATGTCTTCAGTAATGAACAGTCTAATGTCTTTACATTTTATAATTTGTTGAGTAATTTTCACTTCAAGCTCTGAAATGCTAATAATTTTCACCTCTTTCAATGTAATTGTTATAATTCATTATACTTCTTAGGAGATCCACTATATTAACTGTGAAATTTAAGCTTGCTAGTGTTCTTGGTATCAACACAATGTCCTCTAATGAAATTAATTTTTTACATTTTTGCAAATGTCTCCATTTCTCCCCACGAGAACATTGGATTGCAATGGAAAATGCTAAATGCATGCATTTACTTCAGAATCAAATAAATACTTTACCATGAAACATGGAGATAGGTAATCACTCTCATTTTGTTCACTGTCCTTATTAACAATATTGCCTTTTATACTGGTAATTATTAATAGCCAGCATTAGATTACTATGGATAAAAACATACAATATTATGAAAAAAATTAACCTAATAAAAATAAATAATATTTTGACATAGGGTTTCAGACAGATAAAAGTTCCACTGCTAGTTTTTTTTTTTTCTAATGGAATAAATGCATTATTCAACCAGACACTACAATTGATTCTTAAAAAAGAGGCATTACTGCAGTTCTAAAAGTGATCATGGCCTATGTTTAGCACAATTGACATTACCCAAAAGAAAATATGAGGTGATTTACAGAAAATGCTGGATCAAAAATTGAGAAAGGTTTACTTTATGATTATATCTATACTAATAAAAGAGCAACATGCTAATTGACCGTACCTTCGCGACGCCCACCAGCCAATCAGGAGTGAGTATGCAAATTAACCTAACAAAGATGGTGGGTTAACTTGCATGTGCAGGCTGCCAAGTGGTCGGGGGTAACGACGCAGGTGTTCTGCACCACACCAATGGCTCCTGGCCTCTGGGCAGCATAGGAAGGCAGAAAGGTGGCTCTGGCCAGAGCAAAGGTGGTGTCAGCAACCAGGGGAAGGAAGGCCCATTCTTGCACGAATCTTTGTGCATTGGGCCTCTAGTTTATTATATAATTGTCAAGCCAACAGTACCATAGTCAGCTTGTGTAGTGAAAGAGAGGTGGGTTTTGGATTTAAAAAAAGACCAAAAACATACTATACCCCTTAATAACTGTATGATTATGAATAAATTACTCTGTAGAGTTTCCCTTTTCCTATTATAAATGGTCATAATTAAATAAAATAAAGGTAAAAATCCTGATGGATAAACTATTCACCCAACATAGATTTAAAATAATTATGTATGGTGTAAGTTGGTGGTCTAGTTTTATTTAATTTTACACGTACCTGCTCAATTTTCCCCAAACCGTTATCGAAGAGACTTTCTTGACTCCATTGGATGCTCTTGCCTCCTTTGTCAAATATTAACTGACCATAATGGCATGAGTCAATTTCTGGGGTGTCTGTTCCATTCCATTGATCTATATGCCTGTTATTATGCCAGTACCAGATTGCTTTGATTTTCAATGGCTTTGTAGTATATCCGGTATTGTGATCCCTCAAACTTTGTACTTCTTTTTCAAGATTGCTGTGGCTATTTGGGGTCCTGTCAACAACAAAAAGTTAAAAAAATATTTTTTGGAATCTACCAAGTGTGGAGATATAGCATGTATGATACAGTAATGGTTTTCATCCTCTGCTCCTTGTTTAGTTGGCAAAAACATGTTAATCAGATAATTATAATTTACTAGAAGCCCGATGCACGAAGATTTGTGCAAGAATCAGCCTTCTTTTTCCGGGCTGCTGGCACCGCCTTTCTGTTCTGACCCCAGAGCCACCTCTTTCCGCTCCAGCCCCACCTTCCCACGCTGCCCAAAGGCCCTGAGTGGCTGGGGCGGTGCAGAATTCCTGCGTTGTCACCATGGCAACGACACAAGCATCCCGCCCCACCCACTCGGTGCCTGCGTATGCAAATTAACCCGCCATCTTTGTTGGGTTAATTTGCATACTCACTCCTGATTGACTGGTGGCCATCGCGAAGGTATGGTCAATTTAAATATTTATCTTTTATTAGTATAGATTGCAATTGTGATGGGTACTATTAAGGAAAGGCAAATGGAAACAGGATGGTACCTATTCCTATTTCTGGGATCCCATCTAATCTCAAGGGAAGCCATGCCTAAAGAAGTAGCCCTTCAATTGTGAGCTAAAGCAATTCCAGGAGGCATTAGCCAGGGAAAGAGTCAGAAGTGAGTTTTTCTATTAAAAAAAAAAAAATAGTTGGAGGTTCTGAGATCTAGAGCTGCTCGTCACGACCCAGGAAGGACATGAAGGCGGGTGAAGTCATGAGAGGCTCTTCCGGTTCTTTCCAGGACCCACCTGTTCCCAAACACCCTAATGTTGTTTAGCATCTTCTTCTCCCCCTGACTTTTCATGCTAAATATATTGTTTTGTGTCTGTAAAGGCAGAATAATTGCTGAACTGAAGTCTGGCTATTTTAAGTGGGTAGGCCCAACCTAAGTATGCCTTTCTAAGCATCAGAGTTAGATAGAACTAAGTTTTCATTTGACCAAAAAAAAAAAAAAAATAATAATAGCATACATTTATATGAGTAGGAATTTGTTGAATGCCTGACTGGAGCCCTCAGTAATTATAGGGAACTCATGGGCCTATCCCAACATTTAAAATTTTGTTATTGTTGGTAGTTAACAGCACTCAAAAATGTGCATTTGTATGTAGGGCTGCATTCTTTACAAAATCAGTTGGGATCTCCCTGGTTCAAAATATTTTTTTAAAATCTGAGGATTTTTATCAAACCTCCATCCATTGCTTCTTTCTTTTCAGTCCTCTAAAGAATTCCCCACTTGCATTTGTCCAGTTCTTGGACAGGCACCGCGTTAGCATTTTGTTTCAGAAAAATAAAGATTGCCGAGCTATCCTCCAGGACTGCCGGTGACGATGCGCTCACTGCTCTCAGCGGAAGCGTGGCAGACGTGGCCTTTTTCTTCTTTATTTCAAATAAGAGCCGCCACTATCCTAGCAATGTCACAGCCACCCTGCCTCCGGCCAAGCGACTCAGTAAATGTTTACTGCAATTACCCTGAGCAGTCACTTCTAAATTAACCTTTTTCTACTGCCACTACTAACCTTTAACATAGTGCCTTAGATATGGGATTTAGAAAGGAGTCTGTGAATGTAGCATAGCTATCAAAAACCAAGTTGTTCTGGTTTCTATACTTCTTTGGTATTTTGAAAATCCTAATTATAGATTCCATATGCTTTGTGAGGGCATCAAACATTAAGAAGAACTTTCTCGATTGTTTCGTTTTAAAGCTTTATTACAAAACAGCCAATATATTCAGACTAAAATCTATCAAGTTAACCATCATTTCAATGAACAGAGAAAAGTGTGACAAATAGACGTACTAAAATCGCTTCTTTTAAATCAGCAACATCAGTACCCGTTGATGTAGACTCTAACTTGAAATGCATTTCCATGTATTCAGTTCATCCCAAACACAAGCTTTATGCAATTACCTCGTTAGCTCAGAATGGGCAAGCATGAAAACACATTATTTCCATTGACATTTAAAAGTTTGGATGTTATTGACATTCGCTGATTGATTGATTGTCTAGGTCAGTGGTCGGCAAACTCATTAGTAAACAGAGCCAAATAGCAACAGTACAACGATTGAAATTTCTTTTGAGAGCCACATTTTTTAAACTTAAACTTCTTCTAACGCCATTTCTTCAAAATAGACTCGCCTAGGCCGTGGTATTTTGTGGAAGAGTCACACTCAAGGGGCCAAAGAGCCGCATGTGGCTCGCGAGCCGCAGTTTGCCGACCACGGGTCTAGGTTATGCAGATAGATCCAATTTTTTAGGAGTGAAACTGCAAGTCTGCTGTGAATTTTTGTTATATTATGATTTTTCGGGGTAGAAAGTCATGCTTTCTCTTTCTTATAACACTTTCTTATCTCATTGCATCCTGTTATTTCATTTTCCTTGGCTCTCTCTTTTTACCAATCTGGCTTCCAGGTTTTTTCCTTTTAAGATTTTTCTGACCTAACAAAGAACTTTCCTCTTCTTTCATTTTACTCTTTGTAATTCCATTGTTCGCACTGGTCTTAGTTTAACTTGATAGTCCTGTAAAACAGTGTATTTCTCTCTATCATCTGAAATGTTTATTCTAATGCATTGAACAAAATAAGGTAATGCTGAATTAAATATATTTCCTCAGTTGTAATGACTGACAAAATCTTTTCTCCCTTCACTGATATTCTGATCTTGAAGTTATTGCTTGATGTTTTAATTCTGCTCCAATTTCCCAAATATTGTATACTTATTTTTCACATTGATTATTAACAACCCTTTAATAATTCAAAAATGTCCTATACTTATTCTCCCTTCCAAATACAAATGCATGCTGCTTGCCATTTTCAAGATCCTACTTCCTGACATGTTTAATGAATTAAAATTTAATAGGGACTCATGCCACAGGTGTTATGTGAAAAGCATGCCCTCGCTGGTGGATAGAGCACCGGTGTGCTGACTGAAGGGACCCAGGTTCAATTCTGATCAAGGGCACATGCCCAGGTTGCGGGCTGGATCCCCAGTAGAGGGTGTGCAAGAGGCAGCCGATCAATGAATCTCTCTTATCATTGATGTTTCTCTCTCTCTCTCTCTTTTTCCCTCTCCCTTCCTCTCTGAAATTAATAAAAATATATTAAAAAAATAGTAGCCATTAAAAATAAAAGCATTATCAGGCTGCTTCCTCTTCATTGTCTGACTCAGTGGCTGTACTTTTGATTCTTAAGGAAGTATCCATATTAACATAAAATGGCTATCAAATTTTCTATCAGTCATTTCAAGAATATTTTCAGCCTAAAATAGAGCCCTAAGGGACTAGAACAGAAATAATTTCTATTTTGTGGGTGCATTTTATTGTTGTTAGTTGGATAGAGGTGGATGAGATGCTCTAACCGAACCACTGACTTCTCTCCCGGGGAGGGGAGGGCTGGGACTAGCTGGGAGAGAATGGCCAGGGACCAGGTGTCCTCCTTCAGGTCTTAGGTGAGGGCTGAAGGGACGCTGCCCTCTCTCTGATTTGGCTGGAGCTGCCCATGGGGCAGAGACCTTTCCTCTGAGCCCTGCTCTTCCACTCCCAGGATCTCACGTCTTCAACTCCGGACATCCTCTGTCTCCTGTATGTCTTTGTGTTTTTTTCCTTTTCCTGTGATACCGATTTATCATGTTCTCTCTGGCAATAATAAAAGTGTTTGGAAAAATATTTTGGCACAACTAATTATAAATTTATCTCATGTCCAACAAAGAGAACTATTTCTACACATGACCATTTATATCCCTGTACAGTGATCCCGTTTTTTGAAGTAACTGCCACATTCCCAACATGTTCTTAGTGGTATTCATCGTTTCCCCTGGGAAGTTATGAAGTTATAGAGGTTTGTTTTCACCTCATTTTTCTTAGTATTTTTCTGCTTGTTGAACAATGTATTTTTAAGACGGAGTGTCCTCCTTGGTTTTGAGTTTCCTAATATAACATTTTCTAGGATAAAACTTGCATTTTTCATATTGATGCATTGAATACATGCCTATCAAAAGAGGAAGTTAATCCAAGTTTGTTATCCTTTTCTTCTGTACTTGAAATTCTAATGCTCATTTTATATCTTAAAACTATACCCAACAATACATTGTGAAAACAAAACTTGACTAAGTTAATTGTAATTATTTTCCATTAGAATGATGTAGTTTTTCATAATATAATATTAATAATTAAAATATTTAAAAAATGTGCTATTAATAATTGAAATTAGGAAACATAAAGATATTATACCAGATGTAATTATAACTGCAAAGAAAATGTCTGGAAAATTAAACATTGAACTATTAAGAGTTACTCTTTAGCCCTAACTGGTTTGGCTCAGTGGATAGAGCGTCGGCCTGCAGACTCAAGGGTCCCAGGTTCGATTCCGGTCAAAGGCATGTACCTTGGTTGCAGGCACATCCCCAGTGGGAGGTGTGCAGGAGGCAGCTGATCAATGTTTCTCTCTCATCGATGTTTCTACCTCTCTATCCCTCTCCCTTCCTCTCTGTAAAAAATCAATAAAATATATTAAAAAAAAAAAGATTTACTCTTTAGAGCAGGGAAGCTGGCATCCCCACTAGAGGAGATTTAATACTGACCACTCTTCGCTGTCTCATTTACGTGGTTTGGCTGTTATAACCATAAAGCAGTTGGTTTTATTTTTGAATAAGGAATGATAAAGATTACTGAACAGCACAAGACATGTGAACTATGAATGTGTGTCCTGAACAATAGCGAAACAAGATCCCTGTAAGACATGTTTGCTGCCTAACCCATGTCTTCCAGATGTATTTACATTGTACACACACACACACACACACACACACACACACACACAGAGTTGTACTGTCATTAAAATTATGCTACGAATTGCTCACCATTTGTAAAGTAATATTATTTCATATATATCATATTTACTCAAAAGTCTAAATCATGGACATCCGTTATCATTATTGAGAAACAGATCTTAATCCTGTTGGATGGCATGGATTTGTTTCTAATATTGATTATACTCCTGACTAGCTATTATTTCCACTCACGAGGGCTGGGCCTCAACGCCAGCTGTCTGGTCGCATACAGAGGTAGAACATGCCAGGAGTATCACAGGCCATCACAGACTGCCGGGAGTATCACAGGCCATCACAGACTATGCCGGGAGTATCACAGGCCATCACAGACTATGCCAGGAGTATCACAGGCCATCACAGACTGCCAGGAGTATCACAGGCCATCACAGACTGCCAGGAGTATCACAGGCCATCACAGACTGCCAGGAGTATCACCTCCGTCACAGACTATGCCAGGAGTATCACAGGCCATCACAGACTATGCCAGGAGTATCACAGGCCATCACAGACTATGCCAGGAGTATCACAGGCCATCACAGACTCATGGAGGTGCAAGGAGTCGCTTTGGAAAGGACATGCTTGCCTCTTACCTCCGCAGGCAGGCAGGCTGCGGGTCCTCTGGAGAAAGCAGAGCCCGAGAGAAGGCTCTGGAACACTCATCAGGACACGTCTCCACTCAGCTAAGTCAAACTGATTCAGACCTGTGGAGAGAAACGCAGGCAGTCACTTTTAGAAACCATGGTGACGTTGATGCTCTTTGGACATAAGGTGCTTGGCCGCATAGCTAAAGCAAACGATTATATTTTGAAGCACAAAGGCTTCACAAGCAGTTTGTGCTGGGAAGAATGTGGGTGTGGCCAGTGGCAGTCCCCGAACGCGCAGTTGATGGCATGCATGTCTGCGGACACCGGCTGTCCTCCGTGGCTGCTGAGCACCGTGAGAAACTGAGATTCCCCGCATCGCTCTGACCGCCCCCTTGCCAGGAAAGTCCTGTGCCTTTCTTGCAGCCGTGACCAGCGAAAAGGCTGCACATCTGTGTTATTACAGTGACCTCTATCAACACGGACGGGGAGATGATAGGGCCATTAGTGTAATGAGGAGTGTGTCTGAGGACAGGCGCTGCGCTTCCTCCCGGAAAGTGTCCGCTGCCCACGGGGAGAGAGGCCCTGAAGGTGATGCTACAGGTCTCACCTGCCTCCGGGGGGCGGGCCCTTGCAGGGGAAGAGCGCTCTGGCCAGTCACTTGGGTATTTCCCACTAAGGAGTCCATTTCTGAGAGTCAGAAGGAGGTGGAATAAACACAGCTTCAGCCACGGACCAGTAAGAAAGTACAGCAGGGTGAGGCGCATTGGCCCTAGGAAGAGGGAGCTAAAATGTAGACATTTTGAGTATTTCTGGAAGTAATTTAAGTTAACATGAATAGTTAACAAATCAGACAATGGCCTACAGAGTCAACTTCCTACAAACATAATGCTTCTCACTTTAAAATTACCTTGGTCACTTTAAAATTAAACAGTTCATATATGCATTTCATTTTTTCACTTTTAAAAGTGAGAACTGGGAACACTGGACACGCAAGTTCCACGCTCTTTTCTGCCTCTGAGTAACTGAAAATGTAAAGAAACGTAATTACCAAAAATTCAAGTAATTTCTTTAGGATGAGGGACATATTACCTATGCCTATTATCCTCGTGTTTTCTGAAAAGAACTAATCTAATTAATTATAGCTCTTTCATTGCATTTGATCAATATGAGGGTGTGCGTTACCGTCCATTTAGATGGGCGATTTCATTGGCTACAACTACCCCTTGCATAATTGCTTTTGTGGTACCATTCTCTGATCTATGTTAGACAATCTGAAGATCAGAGAAAAAATAGTTTGTCATTGTGTGTATTTCTGAAACAGACAAAGGAGGTATTATTTTCGTGTAATAGGAAATCGAACTATACAATATAAAACTATAACTATAAATAGGAAGTATGAATCAATAAAACCATAAAAGTTTGAGTCTAAGATTTTAAGAAGAACCTTGAGGAAAATGGAGCATAATTGGAGGACAGCCATCAAAAGGATAAAGTGAAAGCCATGTCATCTGATAAATAATTACAGGAAAGAAACATATTTGGCCTGAAAAATGATAGATTTAAAAGAAAATAATACATAGGGTGTCCCCCAAAACGTATACACATACATTTTTGATAGCTCAACTGATACATATTTTTTCAGATTTATCGATTCATTTCTCCAAGGAGACAGAGAGCTCTCTGGGAGCCCGCACACGCAGTAGGAATGCTGGTGACGGCAGCGGGAAGACTGACGTCGGAAACAGTTGATGCTGCACCTATCTCTGCTTGTTT
Organism: Corynorhinus townsendii; assembly: GCA_026230045.1. Lineage (NCBI taxonomy): Eukaryota > Metazoa > Chordata > Mammalia > Chiroptera > Vespertilionidae > Corynorhinus > Corynorhinus townsendii. Next base: position 4,415,203 of record JAPDVU010000005.1, read on the forward strand.
TTCAGTGTGAAAAATGGAAGCGCTCATGCAGGAAGCACGTGTTTAGTCAGAGATGTTTCGGAGCCATCGACTTAAGAACATGAGGCTGGACTTGTTGTGGGTTCAATCCCAGCCCGGTCAGAGTTAGTGCAGGAGGCAACCAACCCATGGGGCTCTCTCACGTAGATGTCTCTCTCTCTCTCTCTCCCCCCTCCCTCCCTCCCTCCCTCCCTCCCTCCCTCCCTCCCAATCTCTCTAAAAATCAATGGGAAAAATATCCTCGGTGTGGACCAACAACAATGAGCTCACACTCAGCTGGCTGCAGCATCGCCCCGTACCCTGGAAGTCGGGGCTCTGAATCCTGGCCAGGGCACGTGCCTAAGTTGTGGGTTCAATCCCTGGTCGGGGTGCATCGGAGAAGCAACCAATTGATGTTTCTCTCGCTCTCACGCCTCCTGCCTCGCTCTCTAAAACCAATAGAAACGTGTCCCCGGGTGAGGGCTTTAAAAACGCGTGCAGTGTAAATTACATGCATTGTAAACCACGTCAATAACATACCGGTGTGTTTCAGCTTTGCCCGTGGTAAGGACATCCATGGCCGCGGTGACACTTGGTTGAGAACTGTCCCAGGGCTCCACGCCGTGACTGCCCTGTGATCCGGTCCAGGGCTCGCTCCTCGAAGAACAAGGGCACCGTCTGCGGGAGAAGATGTGCAGATGGAGGCGGACAGCGGCGTCTGAACTCCTAAATTAGTTCTTTACAATCGGCTCCCAGGTGTCTGTTTCCAGGGCCCCTCTGTCTCCAGGAGAATTCGCTATTGTCTGTCCATGAGTCATACGCTGTCTTCTCAAATCTGGAGACAAGGCCAAGCTACAGTCGGATACAGTGTGAGTCACGACAGACAATGGAAATCTCCAAGAGGATGCTGTGCATCCTGCAGAAAATGGATCACTCTCCTTTCTCCCCTGACAGTGGCTTGCGAGTGCTCAGGGTCTGCCTTCCTCCTCACAGGAGGCTGCCACGGAGAGCAGGTACCCCGTTCAGAGTGATAAATCTGTGTTACATGCAGGCCATCCTTCTTCTTCTTGGCGTCCTGCTCCTCTGGCACCGCGAGCCATCCCTCACCACAGGCACACACACCTTCCTCTGTCCCCAAGGCGCAGGCATCACAGCTGACACGCGTGCAGATGGGCTGCTGTGACGGATGCTCCGTGTTCGTGGCCAAGGGAACGGGGCCCTCCCACCACACGGGGTCATCTGTGTTCGGTCCCCACACCACCCCGTCACCAGGCAGCACTGCGAGGAAGGCGTGCTAGCCGTGTGCCCCGCACACCCAGCCGCCTCTTTCAAATGCAGAGCGCTGGAAAGTTCTCTTCCCCAACGAGGAGACGTCTAAAAGCATGTGCTGTATGCAGTGCATGCCATATTCATGGGCGAGGGGAGCACCTTAATAACATGCTATGGTGTGTTAGCGTTTATCCTCGAGCAACAAGGCGCAAACGCAGAAATCCATGCAGCCTAAAGCAACCGCTGTTCTTTAAACCTTAGCTATTTGGATTAAAAAAAAAAATACACATGTACTCACTGGAGGTTAGAATAATGGGGGTGGCGTGAGATACGATAAGGAAAGGTCAGAGCTTCCCTTCGGGTCTGTAAAGGGCAGCCGTGGAATAGAGGGTGCAGGTACACAGGGTGCCAGTTAGAGGGAAAAAGTTGGCGCAAAGGAATGCCAGTCTTCGGGAAAGAGACTTCCACAGCGCCCAAGCCAGCGTCCTGTCCCCTGACGAGGCCGGACATCACCTGGGGTCAGCGCCTTTCTGATGCCGGCGAAGGAATTGCTGCCTACATGCCCCGCACACCGTAGAGTTGCTGGAACGCACACTTGTGGAGGGCACAGATTTTTTGTTTCGTTTCGTTGATTGCCATCTTATCCCCTTTGCCCAGAGCAGGTACTTTGTGTGCCACATAACAAATCAAAAGAATTCATGTCGTGGTAGAACGTTGTTCAGATTTCCCTGAGAAGCTCCCTGGGCCGTCAGTGTCTTTGCTTGTAAGCCCAGACTTCAAGAGAAAACGAAAATAGTGTAGATGGCACTTTAAAACCCAAAGATGTTTTAAGGTAGCCCACATAAATGAATGGTCAGCTTTGCCTGTTTAAATAACGTTCGAACTTGCTTTCATTCTCCTCTCATTTAACTTCCTGTTAATCCCACCAATAGCTAAACATTATTTATAAATAAAACTCGGGCTGGAGGCACTGTGGGCGAGGCCTGATGGAGCATGTCCCCTTCCATGTACCACGTGCGAGGCAAATGCCTACCTACACACGTTTTATTTTTACACAAAATTCTTCTGCCAGGCTAGCACCATGGAAAGGACATTAGCTCTGTACTGTGTAACAAACTATTGCAGAATTTAGCACCTCAAAACAGCAGATATATATTATCTCACACGGTTCCCCCGGGGGCCAGGAGTTCGGGAGCAGCGTAGCTGGGTGGCTCTGTCTCACACGGTTGCCATCAAGCTGTCAGCTGGCACTGCAGTCTGCTCCCGCTCAGCAGGTTCACGTGGTGTGGCAGGCCTCAGTTTCTTAGTTCTGTGCTGCTGTCCCTTACCACATGGGTTTTCTAGAATTGGGGGGGGGGGAGAAGGGGTAGACAGAGGGCGGGAGAGAGAGAGAGAGAGAGAAAGAGAGAGGAGGGCCTAATAACCATATAAGTATTATAACATACTAGAGGCCCAGTGCATGACATTCGTGCACTGGAGTGGGGGGGCTGTCCCTCAGCCCAGCCTGCACCCTTTAGCAGTCCAGGAGCCCTCAGGGGATGTCTGACTGCTGGCTTAGACCTGCTCCACAGAGAGTAGGCCTAAGCCAGCAGTCGGACATCCTTAGCTTTGCCGCGGAGACAGGACAGGCTCCCGCCACCACAGCTGCACTCACCATCCGTCAGTCCAGCTTCTGGCTGAGCAGCGCTCTCCCTGTGTGAGCGCACTGACCACCAGAGGGCAGCTCCTGCGTTGAGTGTCTGCCCCCTGGTGGTCAGTGCACATCATAGCAACCAGTTGTTCCACAGTTGGGTCGATTTGCATATTAGCCTTTTATTATATAGGATGGTATTGGTCACACAAGCCATCCTAATGCAGTGTGGAAGGGACCTACACAGGAGTAAAATACCAGGAGAAAGGAGTCGTTAGGCCTACTATAGAAATTAATTGATCAATAATTTATTAGTTACTGACAGGCACTATGATTGATGACCCAATTTAAAGGTGGGGATTTGGAAACTGTGATGGTGGGAGGGGGAGGCCAACATGAATGTTCTAGTTTTGCTGTGTAACTAGATAAAGCCCTGTGCTCATATTTGTGTGATTATTTTTCCATTTCATTTTTGCTAAAAGTTGTTTATGTTTCTAAAACCATAAAGAGGCATAAAAGTGATGGCCATTTTCATTGTGTATGGTAATACTGCATTCTGTGAATAAAATTAAAACTGAAATTATGACCATTAACACTATAGCATGTCAAAACAGCTCCTTTCTAAACAATAGAGAATATAGCAAAACTGGGGTCTATATTGGTTCTTCACCTAAGGGTCCAAGTAGTTGAAATAACTAAAGGACTGATTCTAGAACTTTTTCTTCTGAAATGCACACATGTAGTGTTAAAGTATCTCCCTCGTGATTATTACTGTCATCAAGCGAGCAAAAGAATGCCCTTTCGGATGAGGGCCAGACGCAGCTTTTCTTCGGTTTCCATTTACATGTACCAATTTATTGGCAATTTTTTCTAGAAATACATAGCCTTCTCCAGTGTAATATCCTTGGGAATAATAGCCACAGAACAAAATGCTGGGTTTGTAAAACATTTTGAACTCTGTGGGGAACAAAAGTTGCAAGCAAAGTACAAAGTATTATTAGTATCAGCTTCACAATTTATTCCAATTCTCTCCAAATTTTTTCTCTCTGCCCTGAGGTAAGAAAGTTCCAATAAAGAAGAGACGGGAGCAATGCTGTTCAGTGCAGCGATGTCCCTTGGATGACACCTCCTCTGAGCTCTAAGGAGAATGAGAATCTCTATCTGTCAGGATCCCTAGTTTTCAACAACAAAAATCGTCTCTGACAAATTTAAGAAGAAAAAGGCATTTGCTGAAAGCATGTTGGGAGCTCAGAGAATTCCTAGGATGTTTGGAGAACTGGGCTTGGAAGACACGCCGCCAATAATAACTTCAGACTGGCCATAGAGGAGATGGGTAAGGAACTGTGGTTTCTGCAGCTGACAACATTTTTCTCAGCCTTTGGCATTTATGTCATCGCTAAAGACCACGGCCTAGTGCATGTACACAGGAAAAATAGCTACACACTCATCATCCATTATGCACTTAATGCTTATTGAACCATAGACCAGCTATTGGGAATGGAGTTATTGAAAAACAAACCAAAGCTCTTGTCCACATAAAGTTTATATTCTAATTAATTTCATCGGTGAAAAAAATCCTCTTGATCCTCTTGACACTTCTCTTACCAATTTTATTAAATGTGATCGATTGTCCATTTATTATGGGTTGGATTTTTATCCATTCGGATTCCAGCCACATTCTCCTCCCTAGGTTTGCTGTGCTCCTGTTGTCTTCTCACTCCTCCGGGGCCCCTGGAAGTTGTGGAATGTGGGTTTGTGCCTGGCCTTCTTCAGTATGATCTCAGCACCAGGCACAGTGAGAGGACAAGAGCCGATGCAGGATCCAAACTTTTCCTTCATAATAAAATGACCAGCAAAGCCTTCGTGGGAGGATTTTCTAAACGTCGTCTGATGGTGTGAAACGTAGTTACTATCAACATTATTTTTAGTCATTACAGGGAAGAACGTTTCTGTAATGGCAAATATTAGTATTCCGCGAATTGATACATACATATAACCAGAAGTTTAATAAATTCTCCTATGAACGAGTGAAATGTTTTCTTACGCGAGCGGCAGTCCCATCTGGATACTATGAGTAGATGCTCTGGAAAGAATGTAATCAGTCTAACCCATGTTAGAGCAGGAGGCATGATCCTTTCATCCCTTATTTACACCGGCTTACATGGAAACCCACTGCAACCAGATGATTAAGGCTCTCTTAGGAAGCGGGGAGGTTTGTGAGGGTTCTTCGATGAAAAGAAAAAAAAAACTCATTATACTTGACTCAGAGTTTTCTCAGAGTAAACTCACATAGGATGCTGTTTCACCTGCTTTTGAACAATCATTGTTTATCAAATTACTAAATTATGAGACATATGAATGGCTCGGAAGGTGGAGAGAGAGAGATAAGTTACTTTGGCATTGCAAAAGCAAGATATCACAGTTTTTAAAAGTATATTCATTTAACCTAGAAGAATTTGAAAATCATTTTGTAAGGCAAGGCTTTCCTTGACTAACAGCTATATCATGGGAGAAGGGCATTTTGAAACTCTTTAAAATTAGTGTGATCGTTAGAAAAAGTGTCCATGTGATCTCACCATCTGCCCTTATCCTTGTCTTCCCAACGTTTTGGAAAACCAGTGGCTATCTTAGCAAAGTTCAGACCCTTTCCTGATGCATCAGTTCTCTCATTTCCTTGGTTCTACTCAAGGATGTATCTCCAACAATTGTTCTAGCTGACTCTTTATCATCACAAAACAGGCTATGATACTTCTAATTATTATAACAATACCACACAATTCTAAAAAAATATTTATTTTTATTGATTTCAGAGAAGACGTGAGAGGGAGGGAGAGACAGAAACATCAATGATGAGAGAATCATAGACCGGCTGCCTCCTGCACGCCCCACACTGGGGATTGAGCCCGCAACCCAGGCCTGTGCCCTGACTGGGAATTGAACCCTGACCTCCTGGTTCATAGGTTAAAGCTCAACCACTGAGCCAGGCCAGTCAGTCTACCAGACAATTTTTTAAAGTTACATTTCTTTTTCTGTCATAAGAATATTTCTTTGTTCCCTTTTATTACACAACTTATCAAAAACAGTTGTTTTCCATTTATCTCTTTGTGTTCTTTCTTGAGATCCCCCCAATATTTGTTTTTGCCTGCACAATTCCAGTAAAACCACTCCTATCAAGTTCACAGATAATGTTAGTGCAATAGCCAGTACTCACTCGTTATCTTACTTGACTTAGCAATAGCACCGGAAGAAGCAGATTTCTTTGAAACTCTTTTTTCTTTTTTCTCTTTAACGTACTGCTTCCTTTCCTTTCTCATTGGCCACTTATCTTTCTTGTTTCAATGGCAGTCAGATCTTGAATGTCTTTTGATTCATTTCACTCACTCCTTAGGTATCCTCATACAGTCTCTTGGTTGTAAAAACACCTATATGCTGATGACTCCCAGATATATTTCTCCAGCTTAGGCTTTCCCCCCTGACCTTCTGAGTTACAGATCTGTTCGTCTACCTCCGAGTCTTCGATCTCTTTGCTTTCTTCTATTGTCTAGTGGACACTTAAGAGGCTACAGTTGAAAAGTCACCCCCAATGTAAGTTGTCTCCCACATCCTTCACCAGTTCAGTTTTGGCAACTCCACCCTTGTTAGACCACAGCTTTGGAGTTAGAGCCGAATGATTTCTGTCACACACATCTGACGCATGCATTAGTGAATCCTGTGGGCGTTTTCTTACAGATATATATTTTAAATGACCACTCACCACCACTTCCACTGCTCCCACCCTGATTTCACCACCTCCTCTCACGTGAATTATTGCCAGAGCCCGTAAGTGGTCTCCCTACTTAACCCCCTGCCCACCCTACCCACAATTTATTCTTCACATCAGCCAGCCTCTCAAAGTGTAAGGAGGACCCTGCTGCTTCTTGGGTAGAAACATTCTATCTTATTCAGAGGAGATTACGCCATTACAGTAGCCAGCGGGCCCACATTTCAGTGGTTCCTGACTTAGGCTGCATATCAAAGTCACCTGGGGAGATTATAAAAGATGCAGGCATCTTGATCTCATACTCAGAGATTCTAATTTAACAAGACTTGTCTGAGATCTGGGCATTGACATTTAAAAAAAATGTTTTGTTAGGTCACTATAAAGAACAGCCTGGATTGAGAATAATGTATCTCATGATCTGGTCTCACTTTGTCTTTGAACCCATTTCTCCTCCTAATTCATTCTGCTTCAGTCCCATTTGGCTGCTACGTTATTTGTGAAACACATCAAACATTTGTTTGCCTCAGAGCCTTTTCATTTGCTTAATTTTCCTCCACAAGTTTATTACATTATGTCATAGCACATGCTTGGGCTGTTTATCTCCTGTCACAATCCAGTAGAATATAAGCTCTGGGAGGGATTGTTTTTCTATCTTGGTCTCTGCGATATTCCCAACCCCTAGGAGAGTTCTCCATAATTGGCCATCATTAAATATTTTTTTGAATACATGGCCTATTTTGTATCTTCAACTCAATTCAAATATGTGAAATACATAAAAACTTTATTTTTTTAATGAAAGATGGGCTTAGAGGAGGCGGAAATGGACACATTTCTTTTTGATGTCTTAATTTAAGTCAAAAGTTGAATATCCCTGTGAGGATATTCACCAACAAGATGAAAATATGACTTTGTAGTTCATGAGAGAAACCAGGGTTTAAACACAATTTTCTTAGTTGTCCAATTAGAATTGGTGGTTAAAGCTATGTGAGTAGATCAGAGTCTCACTGGAGGGTGTTTAGAGGGAAAGAGGCGGGGAGGTGGAGGAGGGTGTAGGGGGAATAAATGGTGATGGACGGAGACTTGACTTGGGTTGGGGAACATACAAAACAGTGCACAGATGATGTGTTGTAGAACTGGGCATCTGAACCCTGTATCCCTCCAATGTGAACCAGTGTCACTCCAGTAATTCAATACAAAGGGGGGAAAGCACTAAGGGCATCTGCTGTACAATTGAGGTGACTCTGGGTGGGCTCCTGGATGGGGCTGGTCACCTAAAAGGCAAACCATGATTAGAAGTTCGGAATTTTCAACCTCACCCCCTATTCTCCAGAGAAGGGCTAAAATGGAGTTAATAATTGAGCATGCCTGTGGAGGAAGGAAGGCTCCATAAAGATTCCAAGAGTAGTGGGGTGCGGGGTATGGGTGGAGAGCTTCCAGACTGGTGAACAGACTCACACTGTGAGGGTGACACACCCCAACTCCCAAAGCTTCTGTGCTCAGGACCCTCCCAGGCCTCCCCCTGTGTATTCCTCATCTGCCTTCCATCTGTATCCTTTATCACATCCTTTAATAAACTGGTAAACGAAACATGTTAAAGAGCAAGAGTGATCGATTTAGGCCCAAAACGCCAGCATTGGCAGGAGGTTAAAGAGAAAGGGACCCGCCGAGAAGAGAGCCTTCTGCACGACCTGCCACAGCTCCCTCCCTCCCTGCCTCCAGCACCTCCATTTCCCTGGCCTTCCTCATGATCACCGAGGCCCATGCCAGGGATGATCTCACACCTGCTGCTGCTTGTTCTGTTCAAGATGCGGCAGAAGACCAGTGAAGCTACCAGAGGCCCAGGAGCCGCCCCTTCTCTGTGTGCAGGGGGGACCAGTGGATCCCTCTGGGCACGCGTGGGCCGCACCGGGTGGAGTCAGCCTGTGCTTTGAGATCCTGGGAGGTAATCACACTCCTTTGTGCTCAAGATGGAATGTGACTGGTGGTGGTGAGCATCTGCAGAGACTTCGCAGCACCCTCGGCGGCGGGGAGCTGTGGAGGGGAAGGCGCTGGAACTGGAATTAGAACACGGCGGCTGCCTGCCTGCCAGCTTCCACGGAGCCGCTCCTCAGCAGGGCGGTCCCAGGCTCCGGTGGGGAGTGCTCCCACAGGCCGGAGGCGGTGGAGAGCCCCTGGGCTTTGCAGGGAGAGATGGAGCCGGGCTGCTCAGGGCTTGGAGCAGCTCACCTTGCAGAAGGCGTGTGGTAGGGCATGTGTGGATGTGCAGTTCCCGTGACTAGCACGTTCGCTGAGCATTCTGGAGGCCAGTCATCACTGAGCATAGAGTTCACTCGGAAGCATTTGCAGGCCAGTTATCTGGGACTTCTGGTTTCTCCTCCCCTGTGTTTACTTGCCCTTAGGGATTTTGCTCTTTTGGGAGGTTGATCAAGGACAATAAAAAAGATTTAGGGCAATCATATACATTTTCTCTCTATTGCTACTTCTGATTTGAGCAGCATTCCCCAACATGTGATCTATAAACTACTTCTTTCAGAGTCTTCTTTTTAAAAAGAGGGTGCTTTAATCCAACCCGCTGGAGAAATGCTGCGTATTGTGTCTCCTTTTTAGACATTCGTAGTGCACGCTGGAGTATTAAAGGCTTTGAGCTGTCCTGCAGTAAAGAGACTGGCTTAAACTCTGTTGAACCGTGTTTCCCAAACTTATTTCTCTAGAGGGTTTTTCTTTTCCTTTCCCCTTTATTCCCCAGAACATAAAACAGAATTAACATTCCAAAGAAAAGACTTCAGCAGAAACTAGATTAAATATTTCTTATCATAGGCATTTATACTATGCCTCACACGAGACACAAAGATTTCCTGAGACTTTCTTCATCTCTATTCTCTGTTACCACTGACAACTGCCTGTTACGTAATCCTTCAGTATAAGAGGGCCAAGGTGCCAGCTCATTCTTCTTCTCAAATGAATAAAATATGCCCAGGCACTGTGGCTCAGGGGTTGAGTGTTGACCCAGGAACCAAGAGGTCCGGGTTCAATTCCTGATCAGGGCACATGCCCCTGTTGCAGGCTCGATCACCAGTAGGGGGCGTGCAGGAGGCAGCTAATCTATGTCTTGCTCATCAATGTTTCTATCCCTCACCCCTCCTCTTTCAAATCAATAAAAACATTTTCTAAAAGAGACTAAAATATGTCAATCCTTGTAGCATAACTATTGGCCAGCTTAGAAGTTGAACTCCGGCTCTCATCCACTTTAGCCCCAGCCCACACCGTCCTGGTGCTGTCTGTCCTCAGCAGAGGTCGATGCCCACCTCCCTGAGAGCTAATTAACTCTACATGCCACCTCCAACAGCCTTCTTCTCCTGAAATCTTCTCAGCAGAGGATTTCAGGAATTGATGGCACTTAGGATAACTTTTTAAGAAGCTGGAAAGGGAGTGCATTGGGTTATATGCTTATATAGAGATTTAAGAAGCAGAAATAAGTAGCGTGGCATGTATTCTATTTCCATAAAGAATAAAAGTGTGACTACCACAGTGTAGGAGGATGGGAACATTAAGCAGGCCAGCAACACAGATAGTAGAAAGGACATGATCAATGATTACTGTAACATCAATGATTACTAGACATTTCTGGAATGTAAAGCCTCATGGCTCACAGAAGAACAGTCAATATGAAAGGTAAGGGACACGTGGGGAAGCACAGAGAAACACACAGGCACTCTACTGAGAGGGCCAGGGACCAGAGTAAGGAAATATCACCACGTAGTTTAAAAGATTTTATTTTATGCCTGAAAACTCAGTTATAAAGAGATATAACCCTTACTTTTTTGTTGTAGAAAGATTATGGCTAACAGGAAGACGTTTTTGCTTTGCCAGGTGAGAAGACACCTGGGTTGTAGAAGGAAAGTTCACCTCATTGCCCATTCTTTAGTTGACTTGGAGGAATAAGATGCCCTAAAGATGGTGTGGTGTGTGTCTGAGGATGTGAGGCTGCAGAGGAGTGAGGTGGGGCAAAGGGGATGGCAGAGAGAGATTTAGGAAGCGAGGAGTAACTAAAAGACCAAAATACATATTTGTAAGTCTGGGTGGCTTTGTGATATGTTGTGTAACTCTCCCTTCTCAACGTCCTCCAGACCTTTCAGAAGACAGAAATCACACATGATTTCTACTGCTTGCTTTCTGCAGTTGGATATGTGTTCCTATTCAGTGGAATGACACCTCTGGGACACATAAGATTGAGACCTTTGGTCTCCCCCTAAAGGCGAAGTGATAGTAACTAGAGTGAGGTATTTAATACTTAAAAAGACTCAAGGAGCAGAGAAAGATTAATGTTTTGGTGCAAGAGAAATTTTCACGAAGAAAAGCTATCTAAATTCCACGTTCAAAGATAAAGATTAACATGTGTTTGAATGCCAAACACATATTTCCATGAACCTTAATTCATATTTGTTGAAGAAAGTTTGCATGAAGACTATTCTACCTAAGGTTCTCATACTGCTGGCAGGTGCTTAGCAAGGAGGCCATTTATTCCCACTGTCCATGGCACCCCACAGCTTCACCCACACACTGGCCTCTGCACGGCTGATCAGCTCCCATGATCCTTTTCCCACACATGTAATCAACCTCCTCTGCGCAGAATGCTGACTCCTCAGTCAATGTTCTCCACAGAAATGGAGCAAAGAGCGTGTGTGTGTGTGTGTGTGTGTGTGTGTGTGTGTGTGTGTGTGTCTCAATGTGGGCACATCCAAAACCTGTTGGTGGGCCTGGCAGGTTGCAGACCTAGAGAAGGACCGATGCTGTGGTTCAAGTCCAGAGGTTGTCTGCTTTGGATGAGGAGAGAGGATAAAGACGAGGCAAGAAGATGGTGGTGATGGAATAAAGGAGAACAACTAGAGCATGTGTAAACTGTAATTCAGGCCAAACAGGAATGCCAACCATCAGCCCTGATGGGCAGGAAGCACTGTAGAACATGCCACTGAGGGCTTTTGCCATGTTTGGTATTATGTATTTGGAGAACAATGCTAAAGTTAATCTAGACACACACACGGTCTTAAAAATAATGACAAATGCAATGAGAAATACCTGTTTCCAAATAGGAAGCACACACATGCGTCCGGAGGCTGCTGGCTCACTTGTTTACTTGCACCCGCATCACATGGTCCTTTATTTTCCGGACAGACTCCTGCAAGGAGACGTTTTTATCATGTTAACCGAGGCTGGAAAAATCCAAGATAAATTCTAGATCTAAGTAAGTAGGATTTAAGTGTCTCCTTGCCAGTAGAAAGTGGGATTGTGTGAAATTTTCCACCATTTCAATAAATGCTGTCAAAAGCATCCTACTTCGGTATTCTTAAACCCAAAAGATTTCAATTCATTTAATGTTTTTGAAGAGACGGTGTCTGTTGCTTCCAGGGAACATTCTCTGTCCTTCTTTTCCCAGTCTAACCCTGGACTCCATAGGACGCCTATATTATTCTCAAATTGCACTATCTTTATTCCACTTACTTTAAACTCTCCAGCAGTTCGGGTGTCCACAGCAGGACCCAGTAGCTACTCGTTCTAAATTCATTCAAAATCCTTCCACCCTCACTGCCCGCACGGCTGGGTCCAGTGCCAATCAGATCGCTCATTGTTCCTGGGAGCTCACACAGCTGCTCATCAAATGCACAGCTGTGGCGCTGACCTTTAATAACATTATTCAGAGAATCAGCCTCATTTCATGAAATAGCCATGTCCTTATTTGAAATTCCCAAGGACGTTTCTATTGGCTTTGTAATTGATTCTATATTTTGTTAAACTGTCAAGAAAATTTTTTATTAACAGCCAAATGTTATAGTTTTAGTAAAACTCGCCTGGGACCTTGTGCAGGGCCAACTCACACGTGCAGCAGGATGGAAGTGGTGCTGAGACCATTTGGATGTCACGAAGCCCAGTTAAGGCCTCCATATAAGCGTTAAGATTTCGGAGGGCTGATGCTTTACCAAGGCAAACCTGGTAGGGACTAAGGCTCCCTGCTTAGAAAACCTGTTCACCCACCCGTCTGGAGTGATCTGCCTCTTTCTGGAGTCTGTCCCAGCCCTCTGCATATGAACAGGTTGCACATTCCATCCAGAAGCTCCAGAGCTTGCAAACAAACATAAGTATAGAGGTATTCAACTTTTTGAAGCCACGGCATATGTTTATCGTGTGTGTGCGTGCGTGTGTGTGTGTGTGTGTGTGTGTGTGTCTGGTTTCCAAGTCTTACATTGCTCATAAAATGAACTGTGATTGATTTTTGTGTGCTCATTTCGTGTTCTCTGACTTTGCTGAAATCATTCATGCTTTCTAACTTGAGACTCAGACAGAAAACATTAAGGATAATCCTATCTAATAAAGAGGGAATATGCTAATTGACCCTCATGCCGTTGCAAAGATGGCGGCACCCAGAGCCAATAAGGAGGAGATATGCTAATTGACTGCCCCGCCCTCAAGGATGGCAGCACCCAAGGCCACAAGATGGCAGCATCCAGTCCCCTCAGCCCCACTGGGGTGGCAGGTACGCGGCAAGGCCGGGCCCACCCCCAGGCAGGCCTGGTCTTGCCGCACACCTGCCTCTAGAGTCCCCCAGTCCCCAGATGGTGGCTGTCAGCTGCCCAGGGCTGACCTCAGACACAGAGAAGCCTCAGATGGTGGCTGTCCAGCCGCCCAGGGCTGCCTGAGGCTCAGGTAATCAGAGCCGGCCAAGGCTTGCACTGCTAGTAGTGGCAGCAGCAGAGGTGTGATGGGGCGTCGCCTTCCCCTGATCGCCAGGTCACTTCCTGCCCCTGAGGGCTCCTGGACTGTGAGAGGAGGCAGGCCGGGCTGAGGGACCACCCCCTCCAGTGCATGAATGTTCATACCCCGGGCCTCTAGTTTAATATAATGGTTTAGGTCCATTGTCCTACTTGGATGTACTTGAGGAACTTAAGTGACCTTCTTTAAAAAGCTTTAGCATTTTTATGTATAAAATAGAAATAATAGAAATATGTATTTAGTAAGGCTGTGGTAAAATTAAATAAGCTAAAATATATAAACAACTACCATAGTGTTTGGGGACAGATAGAGCTTAATTATGTTATCTATTATTTATTGATTTAATAACAAAATTAAAACTTTATGAATTTCATGTCTTTCAAATCTTATTCTATATCAAAGCACTATCAATAATGATAGAAAACAAAAGGCAAACAGAAAAAAATTATCTAGTAATCTGAGAAAGTATCAGTGCCATTCACATATCCTATCTAATAAAAGAGTAATATGCAAATTGACCATCATTCCAACACACAAGATGGCTGCCCCCATGTGGTCAAAGATGGCTGCCCCCATGTGCACACAAAATGGCAGCCACAAGATGGCCAGCAGGGGAGGGCAGTTGGGAGGGACCAGGCCTATAAAGGAGGGCAGTTGGGGGGACCCAGGCCTGCAGGGGAGGACAGTTAGGGGCAAACAGGCTGGCAGGGAAGCAGTTAGGCATCAATCAGGCTGGCAGGGGGGTGGTTAGGGGTGATCAGGCTGGTAGGCAGAAGCAGTTAGGGGCAATCAGGAAGGCAGGCAGGCGAGCAGTTGGGAGCCAGCAGTCCTGGATTGTGAGAGGGATGTCCGACTGCCCGTTTAGACCCGTTTAGGCCCGATCCTACCTAAACGGGCAGTCAGACATCCCTTGAGGGGTCCCAAAGTAGAGAGGGTTCAGGCTGGGCTGAGGGACACACACACCATCCCCGTGCACGAATTTCGTGCACTGGGCCTCTAGTCTATTAATAAAAATGCACATGAAGGCATAGGTAACAAAAATTACAACTTGAAATGGATAATAAACATATGAAATTAGCCTCAGCATTACACAAAACCACTTCGAATCACGGATTAGAATGGCAGTTGCCGGAGGTTGGGGGGATGGAGGAGATGAGGATTTAGCTTTCTGGTTGCAAGATGAAAAATGTTTGTGGATCTAATGTGACAGCACTAGGTTACATACTTGAAACTTGCTAAAAGGGTAAAGTTTAAGTGCTTTTATCGCACACACACACACACAGACACACACTGTTTAGTAAACTAACCTGGAATAAACAAGTAAAACATCTCAAGTCTCTCTATTGCGGGTGTTCAAACGCTTGATTGTGGTGATCATTTCTCAGCAGGCACAAATATCGAGTCATCGCCTCGTATACCTTAGACAGATGCAATTGTACTTGTCAATTACATCTCAATAAAGCCGAGAAAAACAAAACCAGAGCCCAAAGAATGGTGGGATTTTTAAAAAAGCACCAGTATGGCACGATGCATTGCTTACCGAATCAGCAAAGGTCAAAGTGAAATGAAAGGGCACGCGGGTGTCACGTGTGGATAAACGATTAGAAATCCACAGCAAATGAGCTCACTTCGCAGCCTTACTAATAGTACATTAAGGAGGTGGCTATTAGTGTTGTGGATACTGTGGATATTATTCAGTTTTCAGATTTGGCCATCTAGCCTGCACTGCCATAACATGACAGTAGTGATTGGGTCATCGTTGCTAATGCCTCGGACGGTACTCTTCACATAGGAAGTATTAAAAAAATCCAACTTTGGCCATTAAAATTTAATATACGTAGAAACGACATTCATCAAATGAAAATCAAATTAGTGAACCAAATACGATTTTTATAAACTAAGATAAGGAGCTAAGGATACAGTGTAGCGTCCTTACACAATGACTGAGAACCTGCCTGCTTTTTGGTGCAAGTGCAGATGGCAGACTACGTGGCAAAGCCAATGATGCTCAGGGAAATGGGAAGAACGACCCCTGAGTGCTAAGGCACATCCTATCTAATAAGAGCGGAATATGCAAACTGACTGAACGGCAGAACGACCCGTCGGCGGGCGGTGGGGTCGGCGGTACCAGGCCAACCAAGGCGCGCGCCAGCGGGCAGAGGGAGGGGACGGTGATGGGGGGGGAGGCAGCAGCAACCAGGGCGGCGGAGGGGTGATGGGGCGGGTGGGGCTGCACCTGCCAGCACTGGAACTCGATTGGTCACCCAATTGCTTCCCACAGAGGGAGGCTCACAGCAGCAGTGGGGTGGGGGGATGGGGGGCAGCGCTGTCCTCTGATCAGCCTGCCTGGTTGCTTCCTGCAGAGGGAGGCCAGACTGCGGCTCCCCACGGGCGGGCCTAAGTCGTCAGTAGGACATCCCCTGAGGACTCCCGGACTGTGAGAGGGCACAGGCCGGGCTGAATTTTCGTGCACCGGGCCTCTAGTTAATAAATGTTATTCCAAAATCAACATGAGCTTTTCTCCTAGCACACTTATAAGTAAATAACCTGTTTTGTATGTGTAACCTGAGTGCAAACTATTTTGTGTGACGGGAAATAAACAATTCTTGCTTTTCCATGTCCTGTGTATTGGTGTACATCTGTATTTTATTTATCTGAAAGGATTTATATCTCACTCTATAGGTGATAGAGGCTATACAGAAGCATAAAAAGCACTCAATTAAAACTGCTGCAAACAAATTTACTGGCAGCATAAACGCTATTGATTGGGTCTTCTGAATGAATAAATCAGATTTCCCCTAGAGACTATTTCAAATGAGAAAGCCAAAAAGACATGTAAATTCCCACCATGCAATTTGTTTTAGGCTTTCCCCCTACATTTTCCTAAATGATTTTTGAAATGTGAGTGTTGAAGTGGAATTTAGATCATGAAAACTCAATTCCTGTACCAGTTATCTCCTCAAAATGCAATTGGCACAAATTTTAGTTACCTGAACGTCATAGTTTTTATATTAAATAAATTCAACAAATATGTTCTTTTTATTTCAGGTTTTTAAAAAAAAATCCAATACCATCATCACTTATTTTGTTTATTCTGAGTAGCATGTTCTTTGGTTCCCAGAAAGTGTTTCATGACCATATGCTGATTCATTTTGAATAATGCCTGGCAATTGAAGTGACAATAGCTATTTCCTCATAATTCCCAAAAGAGATTAAAAAGTGAAAAATTCAATCTTATGAATCTTTTCATAAATCTTGGCATCTAATTTAAAATAAAAAAAGAGCCAAACACAATGTGCAGGTGATTTTCTTTTTTTATGTTTTGTTTTATTACGTTGGCATTATTTAGACAGGACCATTATTAAACTCATATTTCCTCAGAAATAAAGGCAAACAAAACACGTAGGTCTTCTGTGCTTTTACACAGAAGAAACAGAGTGTGGAGGAACGCATCCTGCACTGGAATTCCAAAGCACTGGAGTTCAAGTACAGGCTCTGTTCCTTCCGCAGTGGGACACCCCAGTTCACTTCCTCTCTCCGAATATCAGTTTCTTCAACTGCAAAACCGGTCTCAGCACGATGGGTTCCCCGGGCCACAGGCTGATGGTAAAGACCAGATCGAATGAAATCATGCACACGAGCTAACATTAACTGGGTGCCTCCCAGGAGACAAGTATTTTTCTACAGGCGCAACTACTTTTAATTCCCTCCACCGCATCAGTTTACTGGTGCAGAATGTCTGCCTACGAAAGTTTAAGCAACTTTTCCAGGTCACATGATGAGGGTGGAGCCACGACAAGGTCCCAAGTTTCTTGACACTTGGCCTTGTTGAGAGGGCTTGCGCACAGAAGCCCCACGCTTACAGATTTAAAATGTCCCGAATGAAGAGATTTGAATTATTTAAGAGCAATTTTCATTCAATAACATGTGGTAACAGGATTTAAAAGAAGCCCTGGGGAGTCAAATGAATTTGGTTCCTTTTTCATCTTGGACAAGGCATTCTCTTAGTCTTGGTTTCTGGCAGTGAAAAATAAGGGAGCTATCAAGAGGTAACTTTTAAAAATTCAACAAATGCACTGGACTGAAGAGAAGAGATAGAGATTATCGTATTTTTCAAGGACAATGTTTTTAAGGAAGTATCTTGGTTTTAGTCATGTCTTAAGAGTGAGTAGGGTGACCAAGCATTTCAATTTGCCCAGATCCAGGGAGTTCCTGAACATGGGAGTTGGAATGTTGACACTGGGAATGCCTCAGGCAAATCAGGATCAGCTGTTCACCGTTAAGTCTAAATTTAGAATAAGTTCAGGCTTACTTTCCACACACCAGGTCTCCTCGATTGCCTGCCCGCTGACTGAGATGCCCTGTGTCACGTTGATTTAACTCCTGGAATTCTTTCCTTCAAGTAGTGCTCAATCCAGAACTGAACTGGACCAAACAAGTAACACATCTCAAGTCCTGTTGAATTTTATGTCATCCACATTAATGCGTTTGGCTGCAAGCAAGAAAAACTAATCAAGATGGCACAAACAAGAACAATAGTTCCTTTATTATCAGGACGTGGGGCAGCTCATGAAAGCCAGTGCAATGGGAGTGCAGTTGAGTCTCAGGATGAATTGGAACCAGGGACAAGAGGACTTCCCTTTTGCTTCTCATTTGCTTCTTAACGTTTTTTTTTAAAAAATTATTTCCTCCCTCCTCTTTCTTCACAGCCTTATGATTCTCAAGTACACATGGTAAAAAAAATAAAAAAATGAAGCTGAGGTATTAACGTATTACAGGTTAGGTGACGGACCTTAAAGAAAAACCGTCTCTTTGGTCTCGAGTTTCAAATTTCTGGGAAAGAGATTTGGGTCATTTTGGCTCAATCATTGCACTGAAAGTAGGGTGCAAGGTCGTGCCGCAGAACACACGTGAATGTGTGCGGGCAGGGATGTGTGCGGGGAGACAGCCTGCACGGTACCTCATACACGGCATCGCTTCGCTCACAGGCGCAGGAAACCCACACACAAACGCTGAAAAAGAAAATGTTACAGGGAAGCTGCAGGGTCCTATCTGATGGTAACCCAGTGTGTGTCTGGTTTCTCTGGCCTTCAACTTGAAGTCATTCCTTTTTTCAATATTGAAATTGTTGGTGCAGCATCATGTCCCATCAACGCACAGAAGATCCAACACTCTCACTTGTGGTATTTCTGGAAAAAACAAAAAAGAAACGACGTTCCTCTCTAGGAAGTTACTTCACCAATAGGATAATTCAACTTACACATGAGAACAAGAATGTTGACATACCCTAACCACGTTCCGGTTATTGACGGAAGTCTTTTCATTGATTTTGATGCTTTATTTCAGAAGAAATGGAAGACGGAGAAAGCAAATATTATTCTGTCACCAATGCCTTGAAATCAGATGACCAGGGTCAGCTTCTTCAAGAAGTCTTTCCTGACAATTCCAGCCCGCTCTGTCCTTTCTTTCCTCTGAATTTGCTTCTGTTTAGAGTTAATGCCATTATATGCTACTTGACTACGTTTTCATTGATTCCAGAAAGGTACTGGTATGACCTTAGTGGGACCATAAGTTACTTGAGAGCAGGTCCAACAGCTCCATACGTTTGAATCTCTCTTTTTCTCTCCTTGATCTCTATTTGTCTTTTTCTCCCAGTTTCCTTTCTTCCCATCTCTCCTTCGGCATTTATGGAACAGCAAATACATGTATGGAGCTCCCTAGCTTTCTCCCTAGCCTGCGTGCTGCAACAGACACAAAGAAGAAGAAGGACACACATTTGCTGAGCAGGACCTGCATCTCTGGCACCTCTCTAAGTGCTTGCATGGATCGTCTCAGTTAACCCTCCTGGAGACCTAAGGTAAAGATGTTATTCCTCTCTTTATGTCACAGATGAAGAAACAGAAAGAGTTTAGTAACCTCCCTAAAACACCATTAATAAGGAGCTTCCAACACTTGGTATCACTCCTAATGACCATTTTGCATGTCATTTCTACACTTTAGAAAACTATAAACTAAAAATGAATTCTGTGAAAACTGAGGGTGAGTATTTGAGTAATTTTGTTCTTTACTCCCGCATCCCATATTGCCTTGTGGCTAATTTGAACTGCAGATATAGTTCGATTCTGGTAAATATTTTTTGGTGAATATTTTAATACTAATAAAGAATTTATAGCAATAATATAGTATTAACCTAGAATTGGTGTGCTTTGATCTGAACCTCTATTATAGAAGTTTTTTCTTTATTTTTTTGTACTTAGAAATCTTATACAGTTTGGTTCCTGATGACATACTGTTTCATTGCCAATATCTGACTAATTCTCTATACAGAGATGAAATAAAATTACTCATTTCCTGTACAAAATTTATGCATACAGGAATTCATTCTAACCTTGCCAGGTCATAGAATATAAAAAACAAGATACATTCCCTTGTGAGGTCAGGGAGCGTACATTCCCCAGAAAGAAGAATCAAAGATGAATTGAGTGATCAAATCAATACCAAAATATTTATATTATAAAAACTTAACTTCAAACCATATTTTCCAGCACATACATAAACACAGATGTCATATTAGACTTGGAAAATCAAGATATGAAATTACTAGGAGAACAGGGATCATATTTAAAGTACAGACTATTTATTTTACTAAGATTTTATTTCTTTACATA
The DNA here is from genome assembly GCA_026230045.1 of Corynorhinus townsendii. Taxonomy (NCBI): domain Eukaryota; kingdom Metazoa; phylum Chordata; class Mammalia; order Chiroptera; family Vespertilionidae; genus Corynorhinus; species Corynorhinus townsendii. Next base: position 4,435,292 of record JAPDVU010000005.1, read on the forward strand.
AAGTATCTTATATGCTCTCTTGAGCTTACTTTCAGTTATACATGGATATTCTGTGAAGTTCTAACATTATTTACTTAAGGTAGCAGTATTTCAAACAGAGACAAGAAAGGTTGTGGTAAACTCCACTGAGCTCATGTTAAGCCTTTGTTATCTTCCTTTAATAAAATGAACCAAATAAACATAAAACAACATAAAATCTATTACCCCAGTAAAAATAAGGACATCAATTAAAATGAGATAAATTCTTTAAAGTGTGATGTTCCACCCAGGTTTTTCTTGAATAACTAATATACACTGAGTGGCCAGATTATTATGATCTCTGAACGCATAATAATCTGGCCTCTCTCTCTCTACACACACACACACACACACACACACACACACACACACACACACACACTAGTGGCCCGGTGCACGAAATTCGTGCACCCCCCTGCCCAGCCTACACCCTCTCCAATCTGGACCCCTCGAGGGATGTCCGACTGCCCGTTTAGGCCCGATCCAGGACTGCTGGCTCCCAATTGCTCGCCTGCCTGCCTTCCTGATTGCCCCTAACCGCTTCTGCCTGCCAGCCTGATTACCCCCTAACCACTCCCCTGCCAGCCTGTTTGCCCCTAACTGCCCTCCCCTGCAGGCCTGGTCACCCTTAACTGCCCTCCCCTGCAGGCCTGGTCACCCTTAACTGCCCTCCCCTGCAGGCCTGGTCCCCCCCAACTGCTTTCCCCTGTAGGCCTGGGTCCCGCCCATCTGCTCTTCCCTTTAGGCCCTGTTGTCCCAACTTCCCTCTTCTGCTGGCCTGGTCACCCCTAACTGCCCTCCCCTGCAGGCTTGATCGCCCCCAACTGCCCTCCCTTGCAGGCCTGGTCCCTCCCAACTGCCCTCTCCTGTTGGCCATCTTGTGTCCACATGGGGGCAACCATCTTGTTTGTTGGAATGATGGTCAATTTGCATATTATTCTTTTATTAGATAGGATAGAGGCCTGGTTCATGGGTAGGGGCCAGCTGGTTTGCCCTGAAGGGTGTCCCAGATCAGGGTGGGGGTTCCCTTGGGGTGTGGGGTGGCCTGGGCGAGGAGCCTGTGGTGGTTTGCAGGCCGGCCATGCCCCCTGGTGACCCAAGTGGAGGCCCTGGTATCTGGGATTTATGTATCTTCTATAATTGAAACTTTGTAGCCTTAAGTGGAGACCAAGGCAGGCTAGGGCTGCAGAAGCTTGGCTTCCTCCATCGCTGGGGCAACCCTTGCATCCTGCTCTCTCCAGCTCTGTGGCTGCTGCCATTTTTGTTGGGATTTATTTATCTTCTATCATTGAAACTTTGTAGCATTGAGTGGAGGCCTGGGCCAGCAAGGGCAGGTGGAAAGCTTGGCTTCCTCTATTGCCAGGGAAACCCAAGCCTCCCTCCTGCTCTCTCTGTGGCCACAGCCATCTTGGTTGGGTTTATTTGCATGTTCACTCCTGATTGGCTGGTGGGGTGTGGTTGGTGGGTGTGGCTTATGGGTGTATTGGAATTACGGTCAATTTGCATATTACTCTTTTATTAGATAGGATATATATATATATATATATATATATATATATATATATATATATGAAGCCCGGTGCATAAATTCATGCATGGGTGGGGTCTGGGCAGCCTAGCCAGGGGGAGGGACATGGGTGGTTGGCCGGCCTGCCTGCTTGTCCAACTCCTGGTCAAGGGGACAATTTGCATATTAGCCTTTTATTGTATAGGATATACACTGAGTGGCCACATTATTATGCGTTCAGAGATCATAATAATCTGGCCACTCAGTGTATATTTACCAGTATAAAATGTTTCATTAACGGTTAAGACGTGTTTTTTTTAATGCTCTCTTTTAAATGCTTATGAACAACCATCCATTTGGCATGGAACCACAGTCCCATCAAATGCTTCAGAAGAAACTGAAATCCTCCTCCTCACAGGAGGCAGAAAAGGGCACAGCTCTTACCACAAAGACAGCCCGCCATGCCCTCTCAGCACAGGGGTGTGCTCAGGGAGAAGGTGGAGAAGGGAAACTATTCCAATGGTTCCAATTAGTATTTCTGTTGGCAGCTGGGCAAGCGACACCAGCAAGGCTACAAAGAGAATGAGGGGCACTGTGGAGTTCTGGAATTCTCTAAACTCTGGCTGGCAGAAGATCTATGAAAGGATGGGGAACAGAGAATCATCAAATGCCCGTTCTTGAAGGCAACTCGGAGATTATGCTTCTCAAGGGGAAGCTGAAGCCACGAAAGGTCAAGTTCTGTGCTCAAGTTCACAGATCTCCTAAGATAAGGAATTCTTTTCCTTCCAGCTCCAAAGAGCCCTTTTATGACACCGTGTGGTTTGCACATCTCATGTGATCCTATGAGCAGGTGGGAAACTCCTCCTCTGCCCCGACCCCTACATGCCTTCAACTGCAAGCAACTTACGCTGCGATTCCAGGAAAAGGGGCTGGAAGTATCATTTGAACGTCTCAAGTTCTGCCAGCTAATTAGTTAAACCGTTACTTTTTTTGAGCGAAAGAGAATGGTTGTTATTTCACACATAACATGCTTTATGTTTAAAAAATATTTTTTGCAATATATTGCTTTATTCTAGAATTGCCTGAGCCAGATATGCAGTGGCACAGAGATTAAAAAAAACAATTATCTTTGAAGCTTAATGTCATTTGGGAAGATAATGAAGATATTGGATTCTTCAGACAGGACATGCTTGGCTATTGGTGGGATTATAGTCGACATAATTTGCCAGCACTGAACTAAGCAGGGTGCAAGGAGTGTGCTGATGAGCATTCTGAGATCGTTCTGATTTCCCAACCTGACTCCAACTCTAACTTTACAACTTGTTATCCAGCTTTATGACTCAAAACCCACTCAAGCAGTCTGAGTGCTGGGGATAGTTTACATAATTAAGTGTGCTACTTGATGTGCGAAGTCTTGTGCTAGCCACATTCCACGCATTACCCCGTTGCACATTCTCGTCAACCTGTACATTAGGTGATATCCTACTGCTCATCTTCAGATAGAGTGATCAGGATGCAGGGTTTACACTACATGTAGAGTGGAGGGTAGGACACATGATTTTCCTTCTACTCTCCCCAGCTCTTCTTGGATGGTCTAATCAAATAAACATGAGACAGAGTAAGAGAAGGAAAGGACTGATGGGAATGCGTATGTACTCCTGGGGCCCCAGAGGAATGGAGGACAGAGGCAAATGGAGCGGTGGAGGCCTATTGGCCACCTGGAGGCAAGGAGGAAGGGGAGCCGTGGTTTGGACTTTAAAGGGAAGGTTGGCAATTCACAGGTAGATGGGAAGGAGCAAACATCTGGTGAACACATTCTTGCTGGGCCATGCAGAACCAGGGGGACACAGAGGAGGTCAGGGAGCAGACTGTGCTGGCTCCCCACTGCCTGACACACTCAGGTTCCTATTAAAAGAACGTTATCTGTGCGTATAGCTCTTTTCCCGGATCGGGTTTTTTCTATCTGATTTCCTTTAGGCCGGGGAGGGGGGAGGTAACAGGTTCTTCCTGAGGTTTTTTGTTTCTTAACACTGGCAGCTTAAAAGAATCAAGATCCCCCCAACACATGTTTTTGCGTGCAAACTCTGCTCCCCTCGGTCAGTGGCATCATGTCTGTCTGCTCCCCGGGCGCCTGTGCTTGATCCGGAAGCCGCAGGGACGTGGAAAGGGCTTTTTAGGTCTGGATCACTCGATGCATCCTCAGGCTTCTGTCTTTCTCTCTCCTGATCGTTCGGTCTCCATTTACCGATATGCGGTCTGATGTTTCCTGCTATTGAAATAATTTCACACTTGAAGACCCTGACTGCTGTTAAGTTTTACATACGGTCTGCTCGTATGCTTCCAAATGAAATTAGCCATGTACACGTCTGAGATTCTCAGCTAGTATTATGTAACTTATGGGACTTTGAATGGCTGTACATCGCTGTGTAAACCACTGAATGGTAGAACTGGAATTTACTTGCCCTGGAATCTACGTGACGTAGGTCACCCTGAGGAAATAGATATGGACTCAATATCAAGTTGATTGAATGAACGGAACCAAGGCCTACACTAGAATTTACTTTATAGCCCCTTCCTTATTGTTTTTCTTCTGGTGTTGTATCTTAAAAAAAGCCAAAAAACAAACAAACCAAGAAACCCAAATTGTTTTGTGCTCACGTAGGCTATTTATTTCCCTTTGATAAAATACTCTTCCGAATCTTGTTTTCCTTACCATTTTTATTTTCCGTGGTAAATCCTGGGTAGACTTGTTTCCATACATAAAACTTCACAGAACAAAGAATGAGAGGGAAACAATTAGCTATCCAAAACAATACGTGAACACATGTGTGAGGCATGTGCGTGTGTATACCCAGAGAGTTGCCTCTCCGGAGCCAGAGATGTCTTTAGATATGCCGATCACCCCCCCCCCCCCCCCCGCCGCCCCCGGGAGATCTTTCTGTGCTCCTGCCATCCTGCCAGTTTCTGACTTTATGATGGGCTCGGAATGACAAGATGCCACTACAATTTTGTTTGCTGTCATTGTCCTTACGGGATTTGATGAATGTGTCAAATAGTAGAGGGCATAGCATGCTTTAAGAAATAGAACATGTGGGTCACGAGGTAAATGTTGACACTTGGATTTTGTTAAGGGAACTCTGGCACGGGTCAGAAGGTGAAATTTTTGTGTGGTGCCTACTGAGCATTTAATTTGTTAATCCTTTGTTCCTTATAAAGTTCAGCTAGAGTATGCTCAGGTTTTCACATATCTTACCTCAGGTAATAGCGGGAATTGTTAGAAGTGCAGCATAGTAGCAATTCAAAGGTACCTGCTTCAGGGTTGCATTTGATATGGAATAAGTATTGGAAGGAGTCAGATTTTAAAAAAGAATATATTTTTTTAATTGATTTCAGAGAGGAAGGGATGGGGAGAGAGAGACAGAAACATCAATGATGAGAGAGAATCATTGATTGGCTGCTTCCTGCATGCCTCACACTGGGGATCGAGCCCACAACCCGGGTGTGTGCCCTTGACTGGCATCGAACCCAGACGCTTCAGTCCCCAGGCTGACGCTCTATCCACTGAGCCAAACCTGCTAGGGCTGACCCAACTTATTCTTGGTTCCCAGCACGATTGACCCTCTTCAAGAGAGAACACTGGCAAATCTGTAGATTACTGCACGCGCTCATTTAACAAGTGTGTCTCCAGGGGCTAGCCACCGCACTAGCGTGTTAAGGCATTTCAGGAGCAGATAACGGCAACACCAAGATGCCTCCTGGCACGATGGAAGGCTGTTTGCAAACATGATCACACCCTCCTGCGTCAGTGCTGCCAAGAAGCAGAATCTAGTTCAGGTAGACTCCATCCAGAGCTTGAAATGAAGGACTTAGTTATGGAAACCTAGGCCGTCGGTAAGGGAAGGAAGTTGGGTTGCTCTGCACCTACAGGGAAGAAGAAATTGTGAAATTGTGAAAACTGAAGCCCTGAGGAGGGGCCTCTGGACAGGAGGAGACAGGCGTGGTCAGGAGGGATACAGCTGGGCCTGAATGCAGCTCAGAGAGGGGGGATGGGCCCAGACTCCCCTGCTTTTGCTCTGTGCTCTCCTCGTGCCCGCCTCAGAAAGCATCTAAGGAGCTTGTAGTGACTGCAGTATGGGGACATGGAAATAAACAGTGGCAGAGAGTCTTGGCGCCTACACAGTGAAGCATCCACCTTGGACACAAACTGCTGTTTGAAATTCTAACCCTGCTATTTGGCTTCTGTCAATGCTTGCTTGCTTAAATAATAAGGAAAATAAGACTACTCCCACTCCAGAGAGGCCATTCAACCTTCCCCAGATGAAGTTATCAGTGCTGGCACCAGGCCAAGCCTTTGATTGAGGTCTCAAAGCCCCAGCACGTAGGGGCTCTTTAAGGACTTGCAAAGGGGACCGGAAACACCCCATATTTGGGAGACAAAGAAGGTAAAAACATATAAATAGGGAAAGTTCCTCCATGTTGGGGCCCAGAATTTGAGAGACATTTTCCTCTGGGCCTGTGCGTAATAATAATAAATGTAACTCCATCTCTCTAAGCGTTGCTTGGTTCTTCTCCAGTTTTCTGTAATCACATCACTCATACAGGGAAATCATCTCAATATGGATTTGCAGTCATGGAGGTGGTTATCCTCCTGCCGCCTGTGAACTCGGGAGGTTCCAGACACCTGGGAGCTGTCGTAAGAAGAATCTGAGCATCGTTTCAGAGATCCAGTTCTTTGCACTGTATGTAATATTGCTGCACTTGGAACTCTGTGGAACCCAACCCACGGAGACCATCATTGCATGAGGGAGTCTGTCCCAGGAAAACGTGGGGGGTTGTTATCCGAGCCGTGAACATCACTCACAGAGTGAACTGCCCATCTGCACAAGACCAATGTCACATCTGAACTGATTTCACCATCTGACGGCTTTTCAGCAAGCCATTCATAATATCCATTCTTGCAGCGGATCCCAGTCCCTGGGTTTCCTGGTCATTATTCTTAGAAAAGGAGCTTTCTACCTTTTTCTTTATTGTACTGTGCGCAGGGCAGGAAGCTTCACCTGAAACATACTAAGGACCCAATTGTCGCATTTTCAGCTGCCTGCGGGACAGGGGTCAGAAGGTCATAGCTTTTCATGCTATGCACACAGCTCTGGGCAATGGCCCAAGTCCCTGGTGCTTGCTGTTCCCTTTTGGTTGAAAGGAAGGATTCTGCAGGGGGCAGAAAAGACTATTATAGGCTCTAATTTAAGAATTCTAAGAAATTCATTAAGGTTCGCTATGTCTGGAATCACTGAATACAGGTTATATTGAACTGAAAACGTAATTTTCTGTGTGCGTTCCTTGCCTATCCATCATGGCTTGTGCTCAGAACCGGCAGGTGTTCATTATGTTTGCTTGGGGTTGAGGATGATGGAGGGTTAAGGAACAATAGCTAACGTGTACAACATTTTTTGAGGTGATGAAAACGTCTTATAAGTTATCATGGTGATGGTTACACAATTCTGCCATGACGTTAAAACCCATGGAATTGTGCACATTAAATGGGCGATGGTGTGTTATAGAAATTATATCTCAAAAAGGTGTTAAAATAACCTTTCCCTAGGCATTGTGCATAAAACATTGTTTCATCTAGTACCATGTATGATTAATATACATTGGGTGCTTAATACGTCCCAGCCAGGGTCTTAAAGGCAGCATGCATATGTAATGCCTTTCATGCATTATCTCATTTAATCTTTACAATAACCCTATGGTCTTGGTATATTCTAATTACTGTTATTAACCTCAGATGATGAGAAAACTTCAACCAGATTACACAATTAAATTGGATGTCTCCTTCTAGGTGGAAAGCAGCAAATTCAATAGAGTGGATGTACTATAGTGATAGTAGTTCTTAGGGAGCACAATTCAATCGTTAACTGTCCCCTGAAGCTCCGAGCAAGAACTTCTGTGTGCCCCGTCTTCTCTCAGACTAACAGGCCTTACTTAGACCTTTCCAAGAAAAATGGCCCCAAAGGTAAAATTGATACATAAGAAATGCACCTGTAATGCAGTGCTAAAATAGCTCCTACATTGGTTTCTAGAAATCAAAATTATATTTGTTTATAAATCCACTTTAAATCTGTTTGGTCCATCAAAAGAATCATTGTTCAAGCCAGGCTCTCAGATGACTTAACTATTCAAACAGGGCTGATTATGTACATAAGAAAATGAAAACAATATACCTTGCATAATTTCCAGAGTAAAACATAAAAATAAAAGGGGATAAAATTAGGTACCGACAATTTATTTTATTAATTTGTGAAATAAGTCATCCATCCTGTACTAATCTAGGTTAGTGATTTAAGCTTTCAAGTCAGCTTTAAGAAATAGCTTTGCTAAGGGTACAAGAGGGCAATGCAAACACCTAGTGGAAGGAAATAAAGTCTAACATCCCTGAGCCGAAAGTCACCAATAGAAGCTTCTTTCTCAGTCTTTCACTTACCCAGGTCTCTCCTGACACTGCCTCCCTTTTTACCTTCTGTTTATCTGCTTCTGGGGGGTAATTTGTATTCCATACATCCAAATATGGCAGCTCCAGTCTGTTTTATTTTATATCGTAAGTGCTAAACAGTGGCTAACTACACTGTATTTTAATTCTGAATCCTGAAAGAAGGAATCTAACAAGTCGCTGCTAAGCTGATGGATTGTCTGATTTTGGGTCAAATTTATATCCCATCCAAGGCCAATGGTGCAGAGTCCTGTGTTATATGAAGGTGACCCTCCAGAGAGAGGTTCTAGAAGGAGCCCTGAGATGGGCGTTCGTAATAAGATACTTGAGAAAATACACTTTTACTTTTTTTGTCTGAAGTTCTAGCATAGCTATGAAGGCATGACTAAAGAAAGAAGGTTACTATTTTCTGATTTGAACTATCACCAAATGTCACCTCTGATAGAAAATGTGATCTCAGACTTAACATTTATGTATGGGAAAACAGAATGCCCCCAAACAAGGATCAGAATGGAAAGCCCAAAGGAGGCACAATTACTAGTACCACTGTGAGCCAACGTTTTGCATATAAGAACAAGTTTGCCAATTATAGGGGGAAAACAACCCCAAGCAAAAACCTGATGTGTTGTTAAGGGTCCCACCATGATTCCCTGTGAGGCACACCTTTTTTCTCCAATGCGGGCTCAGTCCTGGCTCAAGTTTTAAACGTCTTAAAAAACAACAACATACAAAACAACAGCGCGCAAGAGTTATGATGGGTATTTACAAAAATATTCTCTTCTGTTGATTTATCATATAAAGGGTTACCACACATCCTCTAGGCACACAGCTGAATATTCAAAATGATTTAATTTGCTTTCATATTTTATAAAGATTATTGCAATGGTGAAAACTCAAATGTCAGGGGTAGCTCTTTATTATATTTGGAAATGTGACATTAGCTATGGCCAGTGTGCATTCTGTAGAGGAAATATTAAACCTCTGTCAGCCTTCTCCCCCAGCCTGGCCTGGTTGCTTACAAGATTGGCAGATGTCCCTTACCCAGAGTGGCTAGGATAAAGTGACCCGTTCTCCCAAACCTGGTCCTGAATAAGAAATGATGGAGAGAAAGAGAAAGGGCTACGAAATAAATATTTTAAATTTATTTTAAAACCCTTGTTGTTGAAAATATTACAGACGTCCCTCCCCCTTTTTCCTCATTGAACCTCTCCACCCCACTCCTACCCCCTCCCCAGGCCTTCACCACCCCGTCGTCTGGGTCCATGGCTGACGCATATCTGCATGTAAGTTCTTTGGCTGATCTCTTCCCACCCACCCTCCCCTGCCTTTGCTCTAAAATTCATCCAGTTGTTCCCTGCTTCTGTGTCTCTGGATCTACGTATTTTGTTCATCAGTTTATTTTGTTCATTAGATTCCACATGTGAGTGAGATCATGTGATACTTGTCTTTCTCTGACTGGCTTATTTCACTCAGCATCATACACTCCAGGTCCCTTCATGCTGTCTCAAAGGGTAAGAGATCCTTCCTTTTTACTGCTGCCTAGTATTCCACAGTGTTAAAGGCGATTATCTTCCCAAATGTGTGTGTGTCTGGATCACTGGAAGTGCAAACACTAACCCCTGCTTTCCAGACATGCCCGGCTGTGAGGGGTGGATGGGACCACCCACTTTTGGTTAAAGAAGCATCTTTAACTGCTCACCCACCCCTTAAACATAGGTTTACCAATGTGATTTTATGGCTCTATGTCACCTGTTCTTACTACTGTTTAATATTTCACTCACAAATATGCTAAAATTTACACGTATGTTCATCTGTAAATTAAATGTACATTTAGACCTAAACATATTTTCACATATAATTGAGATCCAAGTACATCTATAATTCACATGACTTCGTTACCAGTTACATTTTAAGGTAATTCAGCACGTTAACTGAAAACTCCTTGTGAAAATAATTTTCATGATGACATGACTTTTATTTACATGTCATACTTTCCTTAAGCCATTCTCTAATGATAGAATTGATTTTCCATCAGTTTTTCTCTAATAGGATAGCATTCTGAATATCTTCACATTAACATTTTTTTATTATTTAATTTCTTATTATTTAGTGCAGAGAGATTCCCAGGAATAGAAATATTGATTCAAAGGGACTAAGTATTTTTATGGCATGTTAACACCCACTGTAAATTGCTTTTCTAAGACACTGAAATAAAGCTTCCTTCTATAAATTCTGTACGATGGTAGGCTTTTGGACGGCACTGCCTCATTCTTGGGTATTTTCAAAAAACAAACAAAAGCCAAACTAACACTTTGTCAGTTTGTTAGGCGAAACTTTGTATTATTTTGTAATCTTCATTTGCATTCGTAAAAGGAATGGTACTCCATGATTTATTTCCTCTCTAGAACATGTGTGCATATATAATTTGCCCATTTACCCCCCCTGCATACTTCCTTTCACAGAAATACATATTTTAGATCTTGGGCAGGACTACTATTCTTCACTGACTCATCTGATAATGCAGATGGTGCCAACCATCTAGCACTTGGCTTTCCTGAACTGAAGGGATTACTTAGCTGTGAACGAACCCAAGGAAATGAATTCTAAGTGATGTGACTTGTCCAATTCCCAGAAGCATCATGATCTCAGTAGGAAGAGCTATTTTTGTGGATGGAGTTTTCAGAAGAAAATATTTATATATTTGAGAAGTCAGTTTTCAAATGCAAATGTACTCCCCGACATTACAGAAAGAGTCCAGTTGTGGAATTGCCTCATATTTTTTCATCACTGACATTTCAATATCCTTTTATTTCTTTCTAATCTCCTTTTCTCTTCTCCTCAGCTCATGCAAATCAACAAACATTGGATCCAGACCAAATTTCTAAAGCTACTTACTTAACGTTTTTTCCCCCTTTTACAAATGAATGAGAATTACCGTCAAGAGCCCGAGCACGAGTTAGATCTTAGTGACACTCAGTTTTCTCCTCTGATGACTTATATCCCTGCACAATGAAAACCACTCCCATTTCTATCCCCTGCAATAACCTCTGCTAATTACAATTGGTTCGACTACAGCTACTAACCAGAGGTTTTAAGCATATGCAAACAGATGATTAATTCCAGTGCTTATTGATGTTTAAGTTCAAGGACGTTGGAGTCAGTGGGTTAAAATTCCATTCTACCACTTTTTAGCTTTGTGATCTATTAGTTGTGTAGCATGAGACACTTCTCTAGGCCTCAGACTTGTGAGAATTCAGTGACGTAATTATGAAAAGAGTTGACTACAATGGATGAAGCACTCACCAACTGGTTGCTATCATAAGTCATCTAAACACTTTTAGCATCTTTTACGTGCCATCTTTTGGGGGAGGGGCCAAAAAACACATTTTAGAAAATGAAAAAACAAAACGAAAGAACCCTTCAAACCACAAATGGCTTAAAGAAATGTGTGCAAATTTTAGTTGCTAGATTAGTGGAGCGACTACCTTCCGGATATTTATTTTCCCATTGTCATCGGAATAAACCCTAAGGCAATGGTTTTCCCCTGGTGTTTCCGTGATTTGGAAACTTTGCAGACAGAACTTGGGGCTCAGGGAAGTAAAGACCAAATGGGTCGGATCCATCCCTTCCATTGACGCCCTCCCCCCTTTTTCCCTCTTCACCCCCCAGGGATCACCCCCCTATTGCCGGTGCCCAGGGCTATGCATATAGGTATATATGTGCTTTGGTTTCCCTCTTCTCGTCCCTTTCATCTCTTTGATGTAGAGAGAGGATTTTGTCTTTGGAAGGAGGCTGCTGTTTTGCTTTCAGAGGCCAACATTTCTGTGAGATGGGCTCTCACTCTCCGACCCCACCAGGACGTTTGGAAGATGGGCCAGAGAGGCCACACAGTCTGCAGGCCCCAAGCAAAATGAGAATGCGGGGCCCTTACCTGAAACACTACTGGGACTTCAAGGTCTAGACAGCGGAATAGTAAAGCGAGTCTGAGGCTCTTGAAGTTTGGGGGTCCTCTGAGTGTGGGGCCCGTGGGACTGCACAGGCTACACACCCAGGAAGCAGCCCTGGAGAGGGGCCAGAGGTGGGCCCGATCCATTGCTGCGGCTTGAGCCAGGGTTGCAGGCTGGAGGCGGCGCGCTGCCCAGTGCTCAGCACTGCCCACAGGCTCGCTCTGCCCACGGGGCTCCCCCTGCACACGGGCTCACTCTGCCCATGGGGCTCCCCCTGCCCACGGGCTCGCTCTGCCCACGGGGTCCCCCTGCCCACGGGCTCGCTCTGCCCACGGGGTCCCCCTGCCCACGGGGCTCCCTCTGCCCATGGGCTCGCTCTGCCCAGGGGTCCCCCTGCCCACGGGCTCGCTCTGCCCACGGGGTCCCCCTGCCCACGGGGCTCCCTCTGCCCATGGCTCGCTCTGCCCAGGGATCCCCCTGCCCACGGGCTCGCTCTGCCCACGGGGTCCCCCTGCCCACGGGGCTCCCTCTGCCCACGGGGTCCCCCTGCCCACGGGGCTCCCTCTGCCCATGGGCTCGCTCTGCCCAGGGGTCCCCCTGCCCATGGGCTCGCTCTGCCCAGGGGTCCCCCTGCCCACGGGCTCGCTCTGCCCACGGGCTCCCCCTGCCCACAGGCTCGCTCTGCCCACGGGGCTTCCCCTGCCCACGGGGCTTCCCCTGCCCACGGGGCTGCCCCTGCCCACGGGGCTCGCTCTCCCCACGGGGCTGCCCCTGCCCACGGGGCTCACTCTGCCCACGGGGTCCCCTCTGCCCACGGGGCTCACTCTGCCCACGGGGTCCCCTCTGCCCAGAGGGGTCCCCTCTGCCCACGGGGGTCCCCTGCCCACGGGGCTCTGCCCACGGCTGCCAGCAGTGCCTCGGAGTTTCCTGGCCACTAACTAACCTGCCGGCACCCCGTGCGGAGTGGCACCACCGTCACCCTGCCCTGATGGCTCACGATGAGAAAGTAAGTCTGCTTTAACATGTCAAACTGGGAGCAATGGAAAGGATTTGCAAAGCTGTGCAACCGTGACAGATATTCTTAAAGCGCTCCTGCGTCATTAGAAAAACGAATGAAATATTGTAAAAGTTCTCCCTGAAAACCGTGGGAATCAACCCTGGAGGCGGCCACCCCCTCTAGAGCCACCTGAGCAGGAGTGTCCAGTGGACTCTGCTTCTTGGTTTCTTAAAACATATTTTTGTTGATTTCAGAGAGGAAGGGAGAGGGAGAGAGAGAGAAACACCAGATGAGAGAGGATCGTTGACCAGCAGCCTCTTACACACCCCACACTGGGGATCAAGCCCACCCCCGGGGCCTGTGCCCTGACGGGGAATCAAACCATGACCTCCTGGTTCATAGGCCGAGGCTCAACCACGCAGCCACGCCGGTGGGCTTATTAATATGGGTAATGCAGACAGAGCTCTGCCTGGTGTAAGGAAGGCACTGACTCAAGGCCCAGCCATGGCAAAGCTGCCCCCTCACCAAGCTCGGCCCCCGTGACGCTGCTGAAGGCCTGCTCACATGTGTGCGCTGGAGCTGGAGAGGAAAGCTCCTGTGGCCGAAACAAAACAGAGGAATAGCGCTTCCTCCCGCCAAGAGTTGGCTGTCAGCCCCCCTCTGCCGGGCCTGCCTCCAGGAGGCCTGTCTGAGAGGCTCCAGTTCCTTCTATAAGATGTCACTGGGGAGACCGGCCCTGGGGGATCTGGCTGCCGGCCTCAGATTCCTCCTGTTCTCCCTCTGATGCTCCCTGGCCACACAAATGGCATTGCAAGGCATCTCTTTGTCAGGGGGCTCTCCCCCAAATCACACAACATTTAAACAGTGAGCACCTGAAGCTGGTAGGAGAGGCGCAGCGGTCCGCAGCTGGCATGAGGTCTGACCGCCGGCCGCATCCGTCTGATTGCTGAGCAGCTGTGCCCGGATCTGCCCTCGGGACTGGCCCCCTCTCGCTCCCCAGCTGCTGAGGGCTGGCCTCTGAGGGCCTCGCGGGCGCTGCCCGGCCTGGGAGAGCTGTCTTCCCAGGGCAGCTGCCTCTGCTGACTGCGGGGCGCAAGGTGCAGAGGTCAGCCTCCCACCCAGCCAGCGGGGACACCTCTGAAGGCTCGCCCGCTGAGGGCCGCCTGGGGAGCTGGCTCAGGTTTTTGTTGTCGTGGAATCACAGACTTCTCCCTTGATCCAATCCTCCTCCCCAACCCCCTTTCTCCTGCAAGTGCTCATTCCATCAGCAAGACCAGATATGTAATTTGCAGCACCCGGTGCAAAATGAAAATACAGGCCCCTTGTTTAAAAGATCAGAATAGAAGTTCCATGGAAGGTTACTAAAACATAACACCTTTACCTTTCTTTCATTATCTCTCCCCATTTCTTTTAGAAAAGTGGTGGTACGTTTATACCATGGAATACTACTCAGCTATAAAAAAGAAGGAATCTTTACCTTTGGCGACAGCATGGATGGACATGGAGAGCATCATGCTAAGTGAAATAAGCCAGTCAGAGAAAGACAAGTACCATACGATTTCGCTCTTATGTGGAATCTAGTGCACAACATAAACTAACAAACAAAATAGAATCAGACTCATAGATACAGAGAAGGGGCTGACAGCTATCATAGGGGAGGAGGGTTGGGGGTCTTGGTTAAAAGAGTGAAGGGAGTAAGCAAAAACGAACCACAATTACTCATAGACACAGACAACAGTATGGTGGTCACCAGAGGAAAAGAGGGCTATTAGGGAGGAGAAGAGGGTAACGGGGGGCAGATGGTGATGGAGCAAGACTTGACTTGAGTGGTGAACACACAATGCAATATACAGATGACGTATCATAGAATCACACACCTGAAACCTATATAATGTCATTAATCAATGTCACCCCAATAGAGTCAATGCAATAACACATGTCAAGTACCTAGCAAAAAAAAAAAAAAAAGTGCTACTTGGTGTCATTCTAAGTGAAGAAAAATTAAGCATTTGGAATACGGCATGGATTTCACTCCATATTATGCAATGCCTGTTTTAAAAACAAACACGAGAGCACTTAATTTATACACAGAATGACTGAAATGACACAATTCACTTTCCATACCTCTTGCATGCATGGATGTCTGATCATCCTTCCCTCTGTGCTCCGTTTATACCTTGTTATACCTCTCTGCAAGGAACCCCGCCCATATCCCATAGGAGAAAGGGAAGGTGTGATCTCAACACTCATGGGGTGGGAGGTACGGAGCGGTCACTAATGCTGTTTTGAAAAATAGGGTTTTTTTTCAATCTTTTAAAAGAAATCTTTACTAGCTGTGCTTCCAGTCAAAGATGCTTCCCCAGAGAACAGAAATGCTGGTTAGCTTTTAAAAACCCCATGCCGGCACATACTGTGGTTTATAAACCCAATTAAGACATCTAACACATTTTGATTGAGCATAATATTTACGTAATGTGAGCCATAACAGAAACAGTAAGCATTTGTATCAAAGTAATCCAATTTGGAAAATAGGGATTTTAATTATTTATAGGCTAGATGAATGATCCTGGAACTTATTTTTTTATGAGGTAATATGCACCTTTGTGAAATCCTTTTATAGGTCTCAGAAATAATGAGCTACATGCAGTATCATTTGTCTCCAATTATATGGATCAGAAAGTTATGCGAGCTCTCACAATTTCAGCGCCACATACTTTATTTGTAAGGCATCGCCTTAGTGTGTACATCGCTTCTATTATTCTTCATTTACAGAAATAGAAATATATTTATCAAAAGCATTACCATAATAACTGTAGTAGGAACAAAAGATAGGAATAAAGTCTTTTGAGAAATGCTCTAAGTTGTATTATTTGGGAGGAAGTATTGATATCCCACTATTTAATTATCTTAAGAAAGGGAATAAAGGACAAAAATTCTTAGTTTATGGGTCAGTACTTCTTATTATGGAATTAATTAATTAAGGTCATATTTATATGCTTTCTAAAAACTAAGTTCAGCAGAGATATTATATTTGAATTTCTCTCTAAAGTAAAAAAATATATATATATTCTCCATTGTACTGGCCAGAAAATGGTATTTTTTTAAAGCGGTGTTTCACAACCAGTGAATGCAGTGTATACATCCATGAACATGTCTTGGAAGAAGGCAAGCCTGAACATGCTAATCCTTTAGTGCAGTGGTTCTCAACCTTTCTAATGCCGCAACCTTTCAATACAGTTCCTCGTGTTGTGGTGACTCCCAACCATAAAATTATTTTCGTTGCTACTTCATAACTGTAATTTTGCTACTGTGATGAATCATAATATAAAGATCTGTGTTTCATGATGGTCTTAGGCTCTACAGCAGCGGTTCTCAACCTGTGGGTCACGAACCGCTAGCCGGGTTGCCTAAGACCATCGGAAAATACAGATCTTTACATTACGATTCATCACAGTAGCAAAATTACAGTTATGAAGTAGCAACGAAAATAACTTTATGGTTGGGGGTCCCCACAACATGAGGAACTGTATTAAAGGGTTGAGGCATTAGAAAGGTTGAGAACCACTGCTTTAGTGCTTTTCATCTTCATTTAGTGCTTAAATTCTAATAATAGTTTTCACCACTGAAATCGAGTCTTACTTTACCTGATATATAGACAGTTATCTTTCACATTGGAATCACAATTGGGATCCTAATAACCTTTTAAGATAATTCAACCTGATTTCTTTAGCTCTAACATAATATGAAAAAATTTTTTCAGGAAATATTTATTCAGTTTTAACCTAATTTCTTTAGCAGGTAGCTTCCTTTAGAGGTTCTGAGTTTGGCATCTCTCCTTGTTTTCCAGAGCATTAACTGTTGATTCTTACTTTTTGATTTCTAAGTTTGCCTATTGTTCTAAGTCATAGCACCTTAACATAATAGGAGACTCTGTAGATCAGGGTTCTTGCAGGAAAATAGGAATATGAAATCATCCAGAATCTATCCACTCTTCTATTTTGGGTGACTCTTAGGTCTGAGGCTACCCATCATCACAAAAACTTATCTATGGATGGGGAAATTGGATCAAATTCAACCCTTTCAAAGTTGACTTAAAGGAAAGTACATTTTCAAGTTCTTACTTGGGCCCTGGCTGGTGTGGCTCAGTTGGTTGAGCATTGTCCTGTGTACCTAAAGGTCACTGGTTTGATTCCTGTCACCAGTCAGGGAGGCAACTGATGGATGTTTCTATCTTCCCCCCACTCCCTTCCTCTCTCTAAAATAAATGAATAAATTAATTATATATATTTTAAAGTTCTTATTTGTGATAGGCCAAAATTGAATTCAATAGTTATTTCAAGGTACACTGCAGTCATCAGGTCATGAAAATTTTGATTTGGTGTCATGTAGAAGCAACAAGTGAAGGAAGAACAAGATGGTCCAGAATCTAAAGCTGGTACCTTTGGATTGAGCAGAGCTATAAACTACATCTGTATCTATACCTACATAGTCGTGTCTGTGTCTCTACCTCAAGTCATTATCCTGGAGAACTATACGGGTAAGTCTGGGATGAGAAGTTGGTGACTATTATGCATATAAAGAGCCAATCCAAGGAGGGGGTATCTAATCCGACATGAGGACAGAGGACAGCTTTATTTCCCTCATCCTAAGAGGACAGAGCAGAGGCCAGGCATTAACAAAATGTTAACACTGGGCATGAGAGACGTGAGAATGGCAAGACCAAGATTAAGAACAAAATCTTATGTTCAATATAGGTAGAACATTTTATTAAATGTATACTCAGTATTGGATTATTTCTTTTATTTTAGGAGTGACCTACTTTGGGCTATTAGTAACTCAGTTGGCCGGTGAGACAGTCTCCATGTGGGTGTACTCAAAGACTTAGGCAGTACAAAGAGGAGATGACCACGTGGCTCCAACATATAGAGCAAATCTTGTTTGGCTCAAGTAGCGTTAATACGCCTAATGGTCTTGAATGGCCTCACATTACAGTATAAATTTGGAACAGGCCACTTAAATAGATTTAATCTATCTTTTAATTAAAAAGTTCCTCAACATGATATAAAATTTTGATACTGCATTCATTTATAATTAAACATTAACAGCAGTTGCTACATATTTGTATGGAGCTTTAGACATTAAATTAATTTCACTTGATTCTGACAATACCTGTTTATAAAAAGGAGCAGTAGCATTGTTATTTCTATTTTTTAGGTAAATAGATGTTTCAGAGATAAGGAACCCAACAAATTTCATATGCCTATTTGAAAGGAAGCCACACGTAAACACAGCAAGTGTGTCTTCTGATCACTGATTAAATCCTACATGCATAAAGCAAACTTACATTCAGTAAAGCTACCAGATTGCAGTCTTTCCTTACTATTTACCTTATTTTTGATATTGTTTAATTAAAGCTATATTGAATAAATATAACTTACTATTTCATTTGTACATTTAAAATATTTTGAATAAGATATAAAGAAAAATAATTATTTAAAATATGCCTATAATTTTATTGTAGGACACACATTATTTTTGTTTGATTGGTTTTCTATACATCAGTCATTCCTCTTTTATTGGTAACAGCTCAATAATTTTTCTACAGAAAAATCAAAACTCCCCACTTTTTATTCCACATGGTAAAGGAGCAACCATTTGAGCTGACCTAAGCTAATCAAGTTTATTCCTCTCCCACAGCCACACTGATTGGCCCAATAAACAAGCAACCCAATTGGAATAAAGAGGAGTTAAGCTCAGGAATTTTGTCAGAAATATTGCGAAATAGGAGTTTTCTTGTTGATGGTGTCTGTTAACAATTAGGATGTAATCTTGTGTGGAGCCAACATATAGAGTTTGAGAATGAAGTCAAGAGAAGAGAACTGTAAGCTGATGAATTTTCAGTTATCCTATCTAATAAAGAGGTAATATGCAAATTGACCATCACTCCAACACACAAGATGACCTCCCCCATGTGGACACAAGATGGCTGCCACAAGATGGCCAGCAGGGAAGGGCAATTGTGGGTGATCAGACCAGCAGGGGAGGGTAGTTAGGGGGGACCATGCCTGCAGGGGAGGACAGTTATGGGTGACCAGGCTTGCAGGGGAAGGCAGTTAGGGGTGACCAGACTGGGAAGGGAGGGCAGTTAGGGGTGACTGGGCCAGCATGGGAGGGCAGTTGGGGCAATTGGGCCAGCAGGGGAGCAGTTAGCATCAATCAGGATGGCAGGGAAGTGGTTAGGGGCAATCAGGCAGGCAGGCAGGCAGGCGAGTGGTTGGGAGCCAGCAGTCCTGGATTGTGAGAGGGATGTCTGACTACCCGTTTAGGCCCAATCCCACCAGGGTTCCAGATTGGAGAGGGTGCAGGCTGGGCAGAGGAACACACACCCCTGTGCATGAAATTCTGTGCACCAGGCCTCTAGTATCAGCTAATAAAGCTCATTCTGCCACAGCCTCTTAACTTTTGTTTGTTTCTTATGTGCCTAAGCAAGTTTGAGATTGTTTATCTCACTTAATGCTGAAAGGGTCCTGACTAGGATACCCCGAATCTACTGATCATTACTATAAATCTATAAATACATTTATCAGGATGCCTCTTACAAAACTATCTGGAGATTTAAAGCAATAAAATAGTAATTTACATGGGTTTCATTTTTATCCCCAATAGCTTTAATTAAACAGTATGGCATAGGGATAGAAAAATGTAAGTGAGAGAACCAAGATGGCTTGGTAAATGCCTGTACTCACCGCCTTCCACAACCACATCGAAATTATAACTAAAATACAGAACAACCATCATCCAGATCCGCTGGAAATCTGGTTGAATGGAAGTCCTACAACTGGACAAGTAAAGAAGGAAGGGCACTGAGAATGGTAGAAGGGGTGTAGGCAGGGACCTGGCTGGTCAGGCACCCACTGGGGCCACTGTTTTAATCAGGAGGAAGGTCTTCTCTGGGGATGCTGCCCAGAGGAGCAAGGGGGCCCAGCCCCACACCAGACCCGCAGCCCAGGCTCCCAGAGCTGGGAAAAGACGTCCCCAAACTCCAGGCTTTAAAAACCAGCAGGGATGAGGGCTCAGTGACATGGAGGCTGTGGGAGTCCCAGGAGTCCTTTTTAAAGGGCAGCCCATGCACTGACCTTTCAAGGTCCCCCATCCTCTGAGCTCCAGCGCTGGGCACTGGGCAGCGGTCAGCAGTTCTGGGGGACCCAGACACATAGGGGGAGGACTGGATTGTCTGGCTTTGGGGCAGGAACCCTGCAGGTAGCTTTCAATCTTGGGAGCTTCTGGCTGAAACCTAAAACTGCCCCATCCTGGGAGGGCAGGAGCGACATAAGAAAGAGGCAGGCCAATCCTATTGGTAGGTGGCAGGTTATCTAAGGAGGAACAGTGCCGGAAGTGTGTCTTGGCCCACCACATGAAAAGTCTCTCCCTGTATCACACCACACAAGGGCACACAAACATAGACTTACAGTTGTGAGTACATGAAACAGAGTTTATTCTTGTATTATTAGTATTATTATTTATTAACTAGAGGCCTGGTGCATGAAATTCGTGCATGGGTGTGTGTGTCCCTCAGCCCAGCCTGCACCCTCTCCAATCTGGGTCCCCTCGAGGGATGTCCTACTGCCTATCGGGATCGGGCCTAAACGGGCAGTCGGACATCATCCCTCTCACAATCCAGGACTGCTGGCTCCCAACTGCTCGCCTGCCTGCCTTCCTGATTTTCCCTAACTGCTTCTGCCTGCCAGCCTGATCACCCCCTAACCACTCCCCTGCCAGCCTGATTGATGCCTACCCACTCCCCTGCCAGCCTGATCATCCCCTAACCACTCCCCTGCCAGCCTGACTGATGCCTAACTGCTCCTCTGCCAGCCTGATTGCCCCTAACTGCCCTCCCCTGCTGGCCTGGTCCCCCCCAACTACTCTCCCCTGCAGGCCTGGGTCCCCCCCAGCTGCCCTTCCCTGCAGGCCTGGTGGCCCCCAACTGACCTTCCCTATAGGCCTGGTCCCTCCCAACTGCCCTCCCCTGCTGGCCATCTTGTGGCGGCCATTTTGTGTCCACATGGGGGCAGCCATCTTTGACCACATAGGGGCAGCCATCTTGTGTGTTGGAGTGATGGTCAATTTGCATACCACTCTTTTATTAGATAGGATAGAGGCCTGGTGCATGGGTGAGAGCCGGATGGTTTGCCCTGAATGGTGTCCCAGATCAGGGTGGGGGTTCTCTTGGGGCATGGGGCGGCCTGGGCGAGGGGCCTGTGGTGATTTGCAGGCTGGCCACACCCCTCGGCAACCCAATAAGAAGCCCTGGGATCTGGGATTTATTTATCTTCTATAATTGAAACTTTGTAGCCTTGAGTGGAGGCCAGGGCAGGCCAGGAAGCTTGGCTTCCTCCATCACTGGGGAAACCCAAGCCTCCTGCTCACTCCATGGCCAGTCCATCTTGGTTGGGTTAATTTGCATACTCGCTCCTGATTGGCTGGTGGGCCTGGCTTGTGGGTGTAGCAGAGGTATGGTCAATTTGCATGTTTCTCTTTTATTAGTGTAGATGGTTGTATTATTTTGCACAGGAACAACTATAAGCCTACTTTTGCCAACCCCTGTACTAGTATATAAACAAGATACCCTCAGAACTCCAAGGAGAGGAAAAGCGGATTGGTCAGTTATCCAGAAAAGTACAAGAATTTATGTTGAAGTTAATTTCATAATAGATATCAATAAAAAAGGGTATCAATGAATCTCTGTATAGAAGATTTAAACTGTAATCTAGTGTTATGTAAATTGACTCCTAAAACTACAAGAAAAATTTGAAGGGCAGTTTTTGGCACCCATACATTCAGAGCTGCTTTTCAACTTAATACTCTTTGAATTCAAGGTTAATAACACGGAATTGACACAAGAGCTAGAGAAATAACTTGGACAGACAGGTTTGAAAGGGATAGGATTTTGCTCCACAGTGACCTCAATTATTTGAAAAAAGATGCGAACATTTTGAATATATTTGGTTTCACAAACTATATCACTTAAATCTATGTAATATATCTCTACTTTTTCACTATGGCTAGTAGAAAAAATTGAATTATATATGTTGCTCACATATATTGAATGGCACTACTCTAAATGGGATAAATAATTCTGATTATTAGCACTGCCAAGGAATGAATGTTTCCACACATGCTAATATTTGATTGGCAAATCAGAGAATGACACAGCTTCCTCTCATATTGTACTACTTTTAAATATTCACTAAGCAGAAAGAATCAATACATAACCTTGGCTCTATAACGTATAGTCTACAATCATTCTTTAGACTTTTTCAAAGACAGCACAGAAACGCCTTACGAAGGAACGATACGATACTCTGCGGGCTTGGAAAAAGCCCCTCTGTTTATTCAGATGTGCAATTACCCTAATTGCTCAAGGTCTCCTCCATTAAGTTGCTTGAGGCTCTCGTGGATCCGTTTTCACATTTTAAATCTCCGTATATCATGGCTTGGCCTCTGGGCGAAGATCAGTATAAATCTCTGCGTACCTCATTGCTTAATTCCTCTACATCTGTTTCCTAAATTGTGGGTTCTCTTCTCCCGTCTTACCTGCTCTTTACTTCGTTTAAAATAACTCTGTGCTTTGTTTTTAGGACTCACGTCAATTGCACCGATGTGAAGATTATGAATATAACAAAGGAACATTGTGCCAATATCCTGATGACTACACGTCTGCCTACATTGCCGAGCGAGCGAGCTGTACCCACCTGCCTGCTGTGTGGAACGCAAAGGAACGTTCAGAGAGGGCTATACAGACCCGACTTCTCTCCACCTATTCCCTGTCTTTCCACTTTTGCTGGAGGGTTTTGAAGCAGTGACAGAGTTCCCTCTGTCTTTGTATGTGTAACCCTACCTTCCCACACTACCGTAAGGAGATACCTGGCGAACACCACTCACTAGGCTATATTTCTCTGAGCTAAAGGGAAGCAGTTCCTTTCCATTCCGCTTAAATCTGGAGGCACGCCACATCTATACTCCTTCAGATCAGTGTGCCTTTTCTGCTGGCCAGGTTACCCATGGCAACCCTCCCGGTTACTATATTGAACAATTTTTCCAGATACAGATTCACAATTGGAAATCACCTTGGAAGTATGTTCACTTATCTGTGCTCACTTGCCCGCTCCTCCTCCCCTTTTTTTTCATTTGACTCCTAAGTCAAGAGTCCATTTTTAATAGGTATTGTACTGCACAACAGTTCGACGTGGCCCCAAGTGTGCGGGAGGGTAAGAGGCCACTGATCTTCCTTTCAATTGTCTTCAGCGCAGAGGTAGCTAGCTGACTTGGTCAATACAAATTTCACACACACACACACACACACACACACACACACACACACACACACGAGTTTATACAATCCAAATCCTCATGGGTCTTGTATTGGACGAAGATTGCTGATTTCCAATGAGGAAACATTCCCCCATTTTAAGCAAGCTTGCTGACCCATGCTGATACATGGGTGTTTTAGGCTGAGTCTCTGCGGGAGGTCCCTTCACTCTCCCCATTGGAAGTCGTGGGGATGTATTAAATAACATTCATAAACCATTTCTGAAAACAAAGTTCTATTTTGAGAGCAACCTTTAAACAGTTTCATTTAATAAGAGGATGCAAATTTTAATTATGTTTCTAAGGAGATTGTGCCTAGAGTTCTGAGAAAAATATCAACCATAGATAGCATTATTAGCATTTACATAGTATTTGCTTACCAAGAGTTTTTAAAGTATTTGAATAAATACCATTGTGTTTGCCAAGATAAATTCCCGAAATGAGGCATCTGACTAACCTGATAAAAGGGGCTTCCTTTTATCTTTTCATCCTCTGTATTTAAGGAGAGATTTTCCTTTCCTGTGGGTTTCAGAATCGGCCTGTTAAGAAAGAAGGAAACCGAATTTTGTGGCAAATATCATGAAGTAACAGAAAAAACTGACTGTCAACATCTTGCAATTTATGGTCATAATAAAAATCATTGGACAATAATACCCTCGGATCTGCTTTTTACAGGGTGTATTTACTTGATTTCAGTTTTTGAGCGTTCTGCTCCAAGCAATGTTTACGGGCTCCCTTCAAATTTGAGGAGCGCAGGCATTGCTGTGGAGTCTGTCTGAGAGGTAGCCTCCGTGGTTCTGTGGCCTCACGGCAGGTCTCGTGCTCTAACTCCGCGACTCACCCTCTCGCCTCCTTAACGTAACTACGGTATTGCTGGAAGCACAGAAGCGTCACGCCGTCTCCTTTGCCTGTGGACTTGGTCATCTCTTTATATCTTCCATTTCCCCCCATCAACATTTTGAACTAAGTTGGATAGTATTTTCTCAAATATATTAAAAGAGAAAAGCAGTTCATCATAAAAACTTCCATAATCTACTTTATGAACGAAGACTTACAGATGAGCGGTAAATTGACGTAAGTACGTAGGTGGCAATCATCCTATCTAATAAAAGGGTAATATGCAAATTAACCGTCACTCCATCACAAAGATGGTGGCGCACAGTCCCCTCAGCCTCGCCGGAGTCCCCCAGTTCTGGGGGCGCTACCGCTGAGAGCGGGCAGCGTGAGCGGCCTGGTGGAATGCTTGCTTTATCTCCGTGGCAACAGAGAGCCTCTGGGCAACGGGCACAGAGTGGCGGGGCGGGACGCTTGCTTCATCGCCGCAGCAATGCCCCAGCTGCGGAGGGCCTCCGGGGGACGGGGGGACAGGCCTGGAGAGGAGATAGCAGGCCCATCTCCCATGGAAGCAGTGCAGCTCCCTCCTGGCACCCACACACACTTCTGCCTCCCACGGAAGCTGCACGGCTCCTGTGGAAGCAGCGCGGCTCCTGGCGGCGTGCTGCGTTTCCCGGCCTACTACGCGCCATATCATGCGATGGGCTACTAGTAATAAATAAAATACTAGTTTGATAACTATTGTTCTCTTTCTTCCATTGTATGAACTCTAATTTTGAGTTTGGGTGAAAATCCATATTGCCAATGGGATACATTTTTTTTTGAAAGTCCCTAGCATATTACTTCTCTTTGTAGCCAAACGATAACTGTGAGTCTCATTTTCCCCTTTGCTTCCAGAACAAAACAGAGTACGGGGCGTGGGGGCGAAGGGGAGAAAGTTGAGATTTGTTTATTGGGATTTAAACTGAAATGTAACTAATCTCAAAGCAATGAGATGTCTCATAACACAGATATTTATCACCGTATACTGAACCCCTTTATGCCCTAATTCCTTAAAAACATGGTTCTTGTGTCTGTAGTAAAGACTCGGGGAACACAGCCTGGGTGAGAGGGTAGCTTCAGAAAGAGGTTTTGGGCGCTCCAGGCACAGGGAGCCCAGTCTCCAGAGTGGGTGGGGCGTGTCAGACCCTGTGGCAGTTCCAGTGGAAAGCTGCTCCCCCATCCCTCATGACCCAACACTTATGGAGTGTGAACGCCGGTGGGAAATCATTGCATGTAATAAAAAACATATTACTGCTTGAAGTGCTTGCAGGTACAGTCGATGAGATGAAGGCTGAAGTCCCCGGGGGATGTGCTGGCAGGAGCCTTTCCGCCTCGGCTCTCTTTCCCCGGCTCTCAGACACCGTGATCAGAGATCTTGGGAGCCCACTGTAACTATAAAACTGTGGAAATGAACTTCCAGATGACAAAGCACATAGATGGAAACCCTCTAGGACCTGAGCGCTGGAGGTATTGCACTTCCTTCTGATGCCTCCCTCGGATGTCTCCTACTTGTCAGCCATGAGAGGTTTCCGACTTCCAAATACTAAGTGTGAGATCAGCATGATGGGATCCCCCACGAGCGAGTGAAGATCAATTTGATCTTCATTAACGTAATTATAATATTGAGAACCAAGAAATGCTATACTGCTCTGGGTTGCATTAATAAATCTCTGTTACATAGCTTTTATTTTCCTTTTTTTTTTGGTGGAAAGAATACTTAACATGAACTCTACCCTGAACTAATTTTTAAGTGCATAATGCACTATTTTTAACTACGGGTACAATGCTATACAGCAGATTTCCAGAAATTACTCATCTGGCTTAACTGAAACTTTATGCCCATGGACGAATGACCCTCTGTTACCCCGCCCCCAGCCGCTGGACTCTGCTATTACACTGTCATTCTATGAGTCTATTTTCCAGAGCTCACAAAAGGGGAATCGGGAAATATATGACCTTCTGTGTCTGATTTATTTCGCTGAGGATAATGCCCTCCAGGGTAATCCATGTTGTCGGATATTGCAGAATTCCCTTCTTTTTAAAGGCTGAATAATATTTCATTTCACTGTGTATACATAACTCATTTTCGTTCTTCTTTTTTTATACATTTTTATTTCAAAGAATATATGCACCCCTATGTTCACTGCAGTGTTATTTACAATACATGGAGTTAATAAATTTCTACATCAATTAAAATAGCATAATCCCTTTTAAATTTGTATATTTAATCTGATGTATTTTTATTAAAATAATTTATTATTACCTTATTTATGTTTCCTTCATTTATATTTGGGTCTAATGTCTGGTTAATTTTATAAGCTAAGTGTCTAACAATTAGAAATGGCTAAATGTCTCTTTGCTTACTCCCTTTTCCCATTTTCCCTCCCTTCCTGCCACTCAGTATATTATAGATGATTTTAAATTAAATTGAATAATTTTCTAAACTTAAAATTTTCAGTAATTGTTACATATCTGTCCTGATGGATCATGGTTCCAGTTTCTATTTAAAAATCTTTGCCTCGCTAAGGTTACGAAGATATTTTCCTAATGTTTTCCGATAGAAATCTGTAGGTTAGGTTTTTATGTTCTGGCCAGTGATGCATTTTGAGTTATTTTTTGTTTACAGTTTAAGGTATGAGTTGAAGTTTATTTTTTATATGGAAATTCAGTTGTTTCAATATAATTTGTTGAAATCGTTAGCCTTTATCTATTGACTTCTTGTTTCAGCTTTATAAAAAATAAAAATCAGTGACCGTAAGCATGGCACCATTTCTGGGTTCTTTATTCGCTTTTATTGTCAGGTTGTCCATATTGCCACCAATTCTGCACTTCCGTGATGACTAGATTTATAACGTCTTGAAATTAGATAACCGAAGTCCGCACATTTAAGGTTCTTTTCCAAAGTTGTTTTTGTCAATTGTCATTCCCCAAAGAAAGCCTAATGACATTTTCATGGGAATTTTGCTGACTCTGTTGGCCAATTTATGGTTGCCTTAAGAATGTTGACTCTTTGGAGCTATAACACAATGCATCTCTCCATTTATTCATCTGTTTTAATTTCTCTCAACAATGTGTTGTGCACAGTACAGGACTGTCACATTTTGTATCAGATTTTACCCTAAATATTTTATTATAAATGATAGTTTTTTAAACTTTATTTCCTGATTTCTCCTTCCTGTTATATAGAAACTAGAGGCGCGGTGCACAAAATTTGTGCAAGGGGCTCGGCCCCCTCTGCCATGGTGGCTGCCTCGGCCCCCACCACCGCAGCTTCATCCAGAAGGTCGTCCGGAAGGACGTCCACTCTAATTAGCGTATTATGCTTTTATTATTATAGATAGAATTGATTTTGTATATTGATCTTGATTCTTACAAGCAAATGAACCCAAGCAATATTTCTCCAAGAGAAATGTGAATTTATGTGTACACAAAGACTTGTAAATGAGTAGTTACAAATCTCTATTTGTGATGTCCCCAAATTGGATACAGCCTAAGTGTCCATCAGCTGGTAAATGGAGAATCAATTTTTAATATATTTAGCATTGATATATTAACCAGTAATAAAAATGTATAAAGTATTGTTATAATAAAAATACAGGGACAAATATAAAAAATATTTATTCTGCATGAAAAAAATCAGGCAAAGAGAAACACATTGTCTGATTCTATTTTTATAAAGCATTAGAAAATGTAAACTAATTTATACTGACAATAAGCAATTCACTGGCTACCTGGGGAGAGGGGTGATAGTGGGTCAGAGAGATTACAAAAGAACATGAAGAAACTGGTATGGGCATCGATATGTCCAACATTTTGATTGTGATGGTGATACACATATGCATAGTTTTACAAATGGTACCAGTTAAATGTGAGGTTTATTGTATGGCAATTATACAGTCAGAAAAGCTGCCAAATTCCTACAGATGTCTCAAAATGTCAGGGCTAGGAGATGCAAATGTCACAATAGAAAAAGAAAGCACCATTAGGTTCTAGGCTACTTCTCTACTCAACCATGAATTATTTGAGTGCATGAAAATAAATGGAATTATTGTACAATTCAGGATATCATTATAGTTTTATTTTTAAGAGATAATCATGTTAATTGCCTCTTTCCTATCTCTTTCTTATGCTAGTGAAATATTAAAATAAAATACCATGTCCAAAAAATTAGGATAGCTCAGAGAGAGCAGAGTTCCAATTCATTTTTCATTGTTTTGGACAAAGGCATAAGATTAAGTCATACTTACTGCATTATTCACAATGAGTGTTGGTGGAGCAAAGATTTCTAGCAATAGATGGTATGTGAATGCCTGCCTCATGCCAAATTTAAACATAAATACCCTGAAGTTATCTATAATAAAACTATATTAGCCATTTTCATTTAAAACTTAAAAATAAAGCCAAAACATTTTGTATGATAAGCCTAGTATTTCTATTCTGTAATTACTCTGATAGCACCATTGTAGTGCCAAATTTTCTGAGTTTATTGGCAGAAATAGACACTTTAAAATGTTTTCAGAAGTATTTAGAATGTAACTAACTAAAATATATAAATGTACATTTGTGAACAATTATGAAGTAAGCAAAGAAAGGGCATTCAGAAATATTGTATATTATACATATAATATCTGTTCAGTATGCTTCTTGGATTTTTTTTTACAACCTATACTCAAGGTATTTTATTTTTTCTATTGTAAATTATAATCCTTAATAGATTGATCAAGATTTTATTCCAGAAAAATGACTTTATTATTGTGTTGCAGAAAATCCCTTCTTTATGAATAGAAGAAATTTATTGAGCTCAAAATAAGTTGTGGAAAAATAAAATAATTTATGCATTAGGCTTTTCATTTCTGGTTAAAGTGTAAAGACTGGCAGACCTGAGAGTGGGGGCAGGAAGAGATTAACCAAAAACCATATGCATATATACATAGCCCATGAACACAGGCGATACTGTGGTGAAGGCAGGGGGTGCGGTGCAGAGGTCAGGTAGAGTGGGGTGTGGGAAAATGGGAAACATCTGTAATACTGTCCACAATAAAAATATATATATTTCTTCATGGCTAGGTATATTTTTTTCTGCGAATAATGATTAATTATGGAGTATTTTTCACAGAGATACACAAAGTGAATTTTAAACACTGAGGTAAGATGAACATAGGGACACTGTCACTGTATGTCCTTGAGTATACTGACAAGAGCTTAAGAGACCAACAAATTTCTGCTCAATTCCCATAATTATAAAGAGATAAAAATGCATTTGACTAAATAGACAGTAAGCAGCATTCTGACTTATATTATTGGTTCAACTCCAATTCAAGCTAATGATTAAGAGTTTTAATATTCATGAGGAATAGAATTTCTTAACATAGTGACCCTTCTGAACGTTTTTCATCCCAGACTGCAATTCAAAGGAGCTTTAGATTATTTGCACGTCCAGATTATTTCCCCTCTTTTCCCAGAGTCTAAGCCTTAAATTAAATTATCCAGGAATGACTTAATAAATTTCTGAATAAATGCCCTATGGAGAGATGTCTTTTGGTTAATTTTTATGTAAAACAGACTTTGTAAGTCTTCATTATTCTGACAGAGCACATTTAAGAAAATATCTGGGAAACCCAGTTTACATGGCTTAAAATGAATGACATTGAACAATTAGTGTTACATTGATTTTTTGAGATCATTCAGTTGTATTTTCCTCTAAAGTAAGAAAGAGAAGACAGTGTTTGTTTATAGGACAATGCGACTCTTCAGATTAAAAGATGACACAGAATTGGCCATTTTTAACAGATATGAAAATACTCAAGATTTGTATTCCATTTTCAGCAGTATGGAATAAATACTTTTTACTGGAAATATGCATATTGTTAATATTTCATAATAGACTTTTAAACCATCTATGATAAGTCTTTTTGGTAAGAGGACAATATATAGGGCAGTGATTTTCACATGTTTTCATCTCATGGCACATGTAAACTAATCACTAAAATTCTGCAGCCCATCAAAAATATATATTTTTGCCAATCTGACAAAAAAAATCGGTGTAAGTTGCTTCATTCACACTGGACAGCTATTGTGGTGTTGGCTGCTGATTTTGTTTGTTTGTTTGTTTTACAGTCTAAGGGGAAAGAGGCCAGTGCCCCTGGTTCCGAGGGTGAGAGTGCGTAGACAGATGACTATGGGGAAAGAGTCCTAAAGACACAAGGATATAAATGCCCAGCCTGAGAAAAAATGTTGTGGTTCTTCCCTATTTGCAAGATTATGTATTAGCTTATCACCATTTCCTGGATGCTGACAGGTCTCTTTCTCTAATTTTGAACCATTTCAAAGATACATTTTTCTTGATGTGCATATGTTGAATGTTCTTTATTATAAACACTAAAGTTTAAGTCAATGAATGATTGGGTGGAATTTACAAAGGGACAGAAACTATAAAAGTTACTAGGAATAAACATGAATAAGGACTATACTCTGAGTTTAAGAAATTCATCTCACTTCCACATGAGTTTATAGTGTCAGGATTTTCCAGATGAGATTGTTGAAACACTTGAAAATGTGCATTTAAAAAAAAAAATTCAATTGTGAAATATTATGCTGCGTATGTTTAGAATAAAAGTTAAGTAGCGTCACTTTTTTAATTTTAGGGTCTTTACACCAATTGTAAGTATTTCTTTAGTAAGTCTTACTCAGAAGTCACTCATTAATTAATGCAAAGGAAATCTTTGAAGCCAGGAGAGAAGAAAAGGATCTTTTGGAATTCATTCTTTTGCCTCTGTACCCCAAAACCACCCAGTGTACTGTCTGAGTGGGAGCTCCCACATCTGTGAATAACCTGCTTTTGTTTGAGCTGCTGGAGATGAAAT
The DNA here is from genome assembly GCA_026230045.1 of Corynorhinus townsendii. NCBI lineage: Eukaryota > Metazoa > Chordata > Mammalia > Chiroptera > Vespertilionidae > Corynorhinus > Corynorhinus townsendii. The sequence continues at coordinate 4,466,358 of JAPDVU010000005.1, forward strand.
AGCAAAGGTAAACAGAGGTTAATGTTTGTGTGATTGCAAATGTGCAGACAGAAGAGCCTTAACTCCCAGAACCTATTAACATGGCACCTTACACGGCAAAGGGACTTTGTAAACGTGGTTCAATTAAGGACCTTGAACAGGGAAGGTGATCCGGGACTGGCTGGGCAGGCCTGATGCAGTCACAGTGGTCTTGTAAGTGGGAGGCAGGAAAGGCAGGGGCGGAGAAGGTGACGTGATGTGACAAAGGAGGCAGAGACGGAGTGAGGCAGCCACAGAACAAAGCATGCTGGGAGCTCACAGAAGCGAAAGAAGGCAAGAGAGCATCCAAAAGGCAAGGAGCCCAACCCACACCATGATTCCGGGACTTCTGACCTCCAGAATGATAAGGGCGTGTCTATGTCTTGTTTTAAGCCACTAAGTGTTGAGCAATTTGTAACAGTGCTGAGAGGAAACGAATACAGAAAACATCCTATATAATAAAAGGCTAATATGCAAATTGTCCCCTCAACTGGGAGTTCGACCGGGAGTTTGACCAGGGGGCAGGGCCAGCCCGTCAACCTCCTGCTGCCCCTCCCTCCAGCTGGCCTGGCCCCAATCCGGGGTGGGCCGGTCGGACCCCACTTGTGCATGAATTTGTGCACGGGGTTACATGCACAGGGCCTCTAGTAATATATAAAGAAAACTCTAGTATAATGTTCTATATTCTTTACCCTGGAAATTCATTTCCTATGCCAATCATCTTCATTTTTTAAAAATTGGGGCTATAGCTATTGCCCAGAGCAGTAATTATTACACAAGGTTAGTCACGGAAAAATTATTTGTTTTTATTTAGCTTTAATTTTTAATTTTTATTTATTTGTTTTTAGTGTCAGTCACAGAGAACTGGCACATGATTGCTATTTTACACTCCCTCCCATGCATGGCATTTGGTCTCCTGTGAAAAGGTCTCCGTCCAAATCCATCAGGAAAAATTGTCCTGATAGTTTAGGACTTACACACTTTTCAAGATTATATCTTCCTCCCACCTTCCCTTGAAATATCCAGGTAGTATAATATAAAGTAGCTGCCCAAATGCTGAAATAGTCAGCTCAAAGTCAGAGTCAATTAAAATATGACTCAAATTAGGAGAATTATCACAGAGTTGGGCAAAAGAGAAAACTTTCCCTTCGCTTAGCGACATTAACATTGCACAGTTGGACATTAACAAGTGAAAATGGTCTAAAAGATTAATGAGCAACTTCAAAGAACTCTTCCCGACAGAATGAAATCTCTCATGTTTTCTTTATTTCCTCCTCCTGCATCTTTCCACAGCACACCTGTGAGATGCTCAGAGGACCAAGGGCACACCCTTGGCCTGCCTTTTGCCCTTGTGGGTCCTTAGCTTTTGGGAACACCAGCTAAAGGCAAGAGAAAGAACTAGTAAAATTTAGCACCTGCAGCAGTTACTCCATTGCTTTTCCTTTTCTTTCAGTTTCCCCTGGAATAATAACATGATTACAGAAAACAGACCATTTCTGTTCTCTGGACAATTCAGTGAATGACTTTCTATATTACTGAGTGTTTATATAAATAATCTGAAATGCTGAAGTTATCGCTCACCACCCAAACTTTGAAGTCCTATTATGAAAGCTGACAGTAATTTTCAAACCCAGCAATTTGAAAGGTCAAATGTGAAGATGACGTTAGTATCAATGTATTATCAGGTACATGTGTAATATAAATCTATGTGCCAGAGACGGCAGGGGGCGGAGAGCAGCATGGAGGAAATTCAGATGCAGGGATGGGAGCCCGCAGAAGGGGGCAGCGGTGAGTTCATTCAGGATGAGTGGTGTTAGATGAATAGGACCATTAATGTGTGCCCTAGATAAACCAGTGGCGGTACTGGAAGGGATAGACAGGCCAATATAATATAACTCCATTTGTTTTCACTTTTCACAAATCCTATCTATGTCTGCAATTACTGAAAAAAACCAGTGTTACCATTTTCAATCATTTTTTATCTTCAAAAATTTCTTACATGGATAGATTTAAATTATATATATATATAATTCCAATGCCTTACATTTTTCAGGTTTGAAACCACCATAGGTTGTTTAAAGGCAAGACTCTATCTTAAGTAAAGAAAATATTAAAGGCTCTGCTAGCGTTTCCTCATGAGCTGTTGTGTGACGAGGGTACTATCACTGTACAGCCATTTGTCTCTTTCCTCAGCTCTATTCCTGTTTTCTTCCTTCTCCGTCTCTATCTTTCCCTTCTTCTCCTAGGCTAGCAGTAAGAGTTGCTGAAAAATTTAACACCCTCTCAGATCCCATGGGAGACATGAGCAATGAGCTGGGGTGATAATAGATTCTTAATCTTTCATCCTATGAGGCAAAGGTGCCAAGTAAACCAGAATCCCACAGAAAAAAGAACATTCTAGATGAAAATACTACTTGGTAACCATTTTGTGAATCTTGTCAGTTTTCCTTCTGCTCTGTGTTTCTCATAAACCGATATCATGCATAAAACTGCATTTTGTTATAAGACATTTGTCAGGAACCAAGGAACTACTCAAGTAAAGGAAGCTAGTAGTAGATTGGGTTTCTACTTAGGTTTGCTGCTAATTGCTGTGTAGACATAAGAAAATAACTGTTTCTATTAAATGGGAGTGGAAACTCCAAGATTAATGGTAGTAATCAAGGTTTCACCAGGATCCAGTGGTCTGAGTTAATACCAACATCGAGGATACAGTTGTCTGAATTCAACCATCCACGTTTCCAAAGCCATTCTCTCATGACTTAAAAGTAATTCTGGGCACATGGGAATGGAGGGTGAGAGTATATACAGAAATATATTATATGGATGATATACAATCTCCTGTAGAAATCCTGGTAAGAAAACTCATGGAAATAGTCTTAAAACACTAAAGAGCCTTTACCTGAAATATATCCAAATACTTTTAGTTATCTTCCCGTTCCCCTGTCTTTCAAGTTTGTTCGGTATCTAACCGCCTTGAAACACTCCCCTCACCCTCCAAGTTCCCCCGCAGTGTCTCCCCACGGACCTCAATCTAAGCGGCCCGCCCCTTTTTTTCCTTGAATATTTATTCTTCCCTCTAGTATGTAATCTGCTTTCAAATATAAATCGCTCCAGATAGGGGCTTAATCACAAGGAACAGCAACAGCCTGTAATTATTGGAATCGAGAGTCTAGGTCAGTGGTGGGCAAACTCATTAGTCAACAGAGCGGCAAACGAGCCGCATGTGGCTTGCGAACCACAGTTTGCCCACCACTGCTCTAGCGTTTTCACCAACTTTATACCTCCAGCTGTGACATAATAGAACCCGAGACCTAGTAGGCTAACAGCATATCTTAGAAGGTAACAGGATCGAGGAGAGTTCAGAAGACACCCATGACTTGTCCTTAGCGCAGAAGGATGCCACAATTACTCACCTTGCGAAGGGAGAGACCTGGGCATGCTCCTGCGAGGGAGGGTGGGAGGGTGGGAGGGTGGGCCCGTCCTCTGCCCACCCTGAGGGTTTAAGATGGAGATTTTAGGGGAGGCCCCAGGCCCAGGGGAAGATCTCCATAGACAGTCAGCACTTTGCAGGGGTGTCCTCTCAGGGTGGTGGCCTCCACTGATTGGCCGGCACCGGGGTGGGGTCATTATCCAACGCAGCTGGCCCTGAGGGCAGCTGGGCTGGTGTTGCTGCTTTTCTGGGCCTGGAGCTGACATACAACTGAGGCCTAGATGTTATCTCCAGGGGGGAAAGGTCAGGGATCCAAGCCGTGACCAGGCATATGCTAGGGAGGAAGGTCACCCTGGGGGCGAGGTCCCCCCACCATTGTCCTTTGCTGGCATCCAGGGTTTTCTGCCCAGGGGACCTTCTGTACCTGGCTCCTCGTCCTCGCTCTTGTCCTCGCTCTGCTGCTGTATCTCTCATTGCATATCACCGTTGGGTGGTGGGTCAGCCTGGTCTGAAGCAGTGCACTGGGTACTTGCTCTGCCCCCGCCCCCCAGGTGCTATCCAAGGTCGGCTGCTGCCTGAGGCACCAGCATGAGCCACCCAGTGAAGGCCGCCCCTGGTGCTGGGCTCAGAGGCCCAGTTGAGGCTGTTTAGCTGGAGGCACAGGGCACACGGAGGCCAGGTGCGACTTGTTGGGGTTTGTGGACCTTTGGTATGGAAACAGCACCAGGAGCACCTGTGGGGGGGGCACAGCGGTGTCTCAGGGAAGCAAGGGGCAGGGAGAAGGTGTCCATGGAGATGCTGTCTGCAGGAGGAAGCTCAGCAAGGAGCAGTAGCCGTGCCAGCACTTGTATCTGGGAGAAAGCTGCCCTCCAGCCCTTGCCCTGAAGCCAGACAGTGCAGGTCCTCTGGTATGTCCCTGCTGCCTTTATTTATTATTTAAAAAATCTTTATTGTTGAAGGTATTACTTATGTTCCCTTTTTTCCCCATTGACCTCTCCCCCCTACCCCCACCCCTCACCCTAACCCCTCCCCACCCTATTGTCTGTGTCCAGGGGTTAAGCATATGAGTTCATCGTTCTGTCTCCTCCCCCTCCGCCCCTTCCTCCCTCTCCTGCCTTCCCTCTGAGGTTGGATGGGTTTGTTCTATGATTGCCTGTCTCTTGACAGCCTGTTGGACGCCTCTATGCCTCTGGGCCTGCTGCCTTTTGATCTGCTGCCCCAGCGCTGGAGCTCAGCGCCAGTGAATATGAGTAAGTTTGTGCAGGGGCCCTTTAAGAGGACCAGCAGGGACTGTCCCTTCCCTCTGTCTCACTCAGCCACCATTTCCGCTGGGTTTCATGGCCAGGAATTGTGGGGACTTCTTTTCTTGGCCCTGGAATCCTGGGCTGGGGAACCTGGGGTGGGGGTGGGGGGAACTTCTCCCTGCTCCTGATGTCTAACTGCTGTATGTGGGGGTGGGACCAGGCTGCTCCAAGTCTGCCCCTCCCCTGCTAAGAGTCTGGCTGCAGCTTCGTCTTTATACCTTAGTTCTAGGGCATCTGGACTTCGGGCGATGCCCAGTGATGGTTGTTCTGGGGCTTAGTTGGGATTTTGATGTGGTTGTGGGAGGATGGGAGTACTGCCTTTACCTACTCCACCATCTTGAGCAAAGTTTATGTTTTTGTGCCCAGCCAGTGTGGTTCAGTGGTTGAGCATTGACCACGAGGTCACGGTTAGATTCCAGTCAGGGCATATGCCTGGGTTGCAGGCTCAGTCCCCAGTGTGGGGCATGCAGGAGGCAGTGGATCAGTGATTCTCTCTCATCATTGGTGTTTCTCTCTCTCTCCCTCTCCTTTCATCTCTGAAATCAATAAATACATACTTTAAAAAAGTTCATTTTTTTGCTCGGATTCTTTCCTTTCTTTCTTCCTTTCCGTATATCTATTGCTTTCCTGCCTTCTGTCTGCCATTAGAACTCTTATTACATTTTGAAGTTTTAAGGCAAATTATATGTCCTTTCATAAATTGTATCTAGGTCAACCACATTTCCTCGTATCTACCTAATTTAGCATCTACCTACCTGCTTTGTACAAATATTCTCAATTTTTGGTTATGTGATGTACTTGTCACCCCTAACTGCTCATTATGCATGCTGTTTACGTTCTTGCCCCTGACCTGGAGTGTCCGTTACTTTCCAAGCCCGGGAGTGTATAAGCAGTAGGGGGCAGGGCACCGTGCTCCATGCAGCCTCACCTGGAGTGTGACAACACGTGTGAGGTTTTCGCCACGGGGACCAGAGATTCGTAATCTCTGCCTCGTCCCACCTAATTGTTTTCTCGTAAACATCGCCCTTCAACGACAGGCCTCTGTTGACTAATTTAAGTAAAGCTGATGCTCTCTCTGTTCTCTAATGAGCTTAATTTACAGACATGTCCTCAGCCGGCACGCTGGTGAGTTTATAATTAGGATGGAAAAGAGGGAGACATTGTTGGTGACAAAAGAAGTGGCCAATACTGGTGTTGAGAAGCGTGATGACAGGAGGGGGCTGCCCCGGGGAGACAGCGGGGGAGGACACGGTTTGGCGACTTGCAGCGGCTCCTTTTACCAGCAGCTTCGGAACGGTCTCTGTTCTCTTGGCCTTTGCAGGTTTTCAGAGACCATCCATTCAACAGCAGAAAGTGTAGTGGGCCCTAGGGCCTGTGGACCGAAGGGTCCCGGCTTCGATTCCGGTCAAGGGCACGTACCTTGGTTGCAGGCTTATGCAGGAGGCAACCCATCGGTGTGTCTTTCTCACACTGATGTTTCTCTGTCTTTCCCTCTCTCTTCCACTCTCTCTAAAAACGAATGCAAAAATGTCCTCAGATGAGAATTTTTTTTAAAAAAGAAAAGGAAGTGCGTTGGGATCAATCCCTTTTGGGAAAGCAAGTGCCAATGGATTCCACCCAGGGCAGTCCAGATGCCCTTCCTCTCGCTCTAAATTCTCTCCCAGAGTGAAGGACAGGGCGCAGCTTTCAATGTTTCTTCGGTCACAAACCAGAGTCCCGTGTTTTAAAAGGTCTTGGGGAGAAAAACATTCGAACAATGGAAAGAAAATACAAATATTTGTGAGTTCAAATTTAGGTCTCATTAGATGGTTGCTTTGTACCTCTGGAAACCCATGTGCTCCTAATTCTTTCCCTTGACGTGTTAAGTATCATGTATCATGCCTATGTGTCACGCCTCTGCACTTGGCTTTTAATAGAATCGCTATGATATTATTTCCATGTGTTGCTTATTGAATCGTAGTTGCAAGTAGAGATCTTACCCAGTTAATTCAGCTGAGTAAAATGAATATCAGTTCTTTCACGTGAAAATTATGGTTAATGATGACTTGAGATTTATTCACAGTTATGTACCTGGCTCAAATACAACTGAATGCCATGGCTAGAGATTTGTGTAATTTTAGCTGACTAATGACGAGTACAAGAGTTTTGAGGAAGATGGCTATGAAATATAGCAGGAACTTCACAGTTATAAAGTACCTTTGAAAAGAAATTGCTATATTGTTTTCTCAGTTTTACTCTTTACAGCTAATGTTTTTATTCAAAGTGTTTCTGAATAGATAACTTGTGCATACAGTACAAATACATTAATCACAAGGATAATATCTATAACAAGATTTCCCTTTTATCTAATCCCGTGTGAATGTTTGGAGAATTGTTTTTATCAGTCTGGTTTCAATGGATAAAAATAGGATAGTGACAGATGCAGAAGCAAGTAAGCATGTATGAAAACCAGCTACAACTACCCCTTGAAGAGCTCCAGGGACTTCCTACCAGGTACCTGATAGGGATGTAAAATCCCGGAGTGGGGAAAGTCACACATGCAGGCAAGCCCTCGCACAGCAGTGCGGCCTGCTCTAAGTCTGAGCAGTAATAGTTGCCTTTTGCTATTTCAAAAAACGCCTTTTCTCATTTTCTTATATTCCCAAAGTGTATTATCTGCTGGCAGTCTTCTGCAGAACCACCGGACTCTCTGCGTGGTTGTGAATTTGCTTCTTTTTTTAAAGCTACCATTGCCACCTAGAATTGATCATAATCTGACCTTTTCATCAGGTACATGCTAGACCGCCGCTGTAATGCCAGCATTGGGGAATGTGTGTCTCATTTCTAAGGAGCAGAGGAGTGGAGGATTATAGGATTATTGGTCTATGTTGTGAAATGACTGAAATGCAGGTATATTAATGAACATGAAATTACATAATTTTAATATAACAAAACACATTTGAAGTATTAATGAGACGACAGTTTTAGTGTAGTAACACAAATCATAAAGGGTTAATATAAAAGTAATTGGGGTCAATTTTCTTGCTATTATGTGTTCACTTGGTATTTGCTTTACCCACATAGTCTCGCTTGATCTTTACAATGGAATAATTATTGAAAATTAAGTGCATTTAGTAAAATAAACAACAAAAGTACATTGAAATAAAAATGTAAATGTGTAAATCCATTTACAATCTGTATTATCATAAATAAATGTCAACAAGGAATGGGGGATTGGAATTGTGTCCCTGGTATTGGCATGTTCTCTATAAATTATAAGAAAGGAAAAAGCAATTCTCACTGAAGGAACAATATGTATAAAGCTCGGGAGACGGAAATTAATATGCTATTGCGTGAACATGTAAAGCATGGATTGTGTAAAGCATGCATTCTTGATGGGAATGCTATCACCCCAACAGGACAAAATTGGTCTGAATGAAGGTAGAAAAAAGTCTTAGAAGTTACAATGTTTTGTGGTCATCCAAAGCCCCACCTTATTTGGCAAGATCCTCTTTCTTAATATTTAATCTTTTACTGAGCGGTATTCAACGCAATTTAAAATAATAAAAGTAAAAATAGATTTTCTCATAGGGGAATGCTAATAAAATAGGTGGAGAAACATTGATCAAAAAGTTATAAAATGTTTGGAAAAAGATTTATGACAGCTTTTTTTCTTTTCATTATAAAAATTCAAGAGCAAAGAATCCTAAGAAATACTTGCTTAGATTTCCTTGTTGGTAGCACTAACCTGGATCTGAGCGTATCTAATGAAATTGGTCGTAGAGTACATGATATCACTGTTGTTTGCGCAAGTGCCCATGACTGGGAAAGACCCCTCCATTCGTTTTATGTTGTCCTAGATGCTCGTCCAGCTTAGGCTCCCAAGGAAAGTTTGTTGGATGAAAAACACTCACCGAATAACAGCTCTATAAAATGATTGTCTAGTCATATTTAACCCTGCCCTCTCTGATAAATCTCCACTTCGCTTCATGGTTTTGAATCTTCACAGTGGTGGTCACAGTTCAGTTTGTTAAAGGTTTTCTTGAAACGAGATGAACACTAAACTGAACACAGAACTTACACAGTGTTCCAGCCAGTATCCTGTAAAAGGAGACTGGTACTCTTCTCATTCTTAACTTTCCATTTGGCAGGAGCCTAAGGGGTCATGGGCTATATTAGCGGTGACATTCACTATTGACTCAACTCCAGCGTAATCGCAACCATGACTCTGAAGGCTTCTTTATATATGCTCTTAAGCTATATAGTCAGCAGCCAAGATCGAATATCGGTTTAATAAAATCAAGGGAGAATACTTAAAAAATAATGAAATTGCATCTTACTGAATTTAGTGTGTTTCAGCTTATTGTTTTTAAACATAAAGCTTCCACCTATTTGCCTTCTTTCAAGCATCATGCTGTTTAATCACCTGATTAAAGAAAGAAGATGGAATAAAAAGAAGTAAAAGTAACAATTACTAGTAATCATTTTAGTGGACACATGTTGGACACCATGATTAAAATTCAGAGACTACTAAGGTTTGCTGCTTCCACTATTCTCCCAGTATAAGCAATAGCTGTGGCTATCTAGTATCTTCTAAAGATAGGGTCAAAACAAATCGGGGCACAAAGGCTAAAGTCAAGAAATTTTAAAGAAATGAAAAGAACGAAAGACAACACTAATGTAAAATACAGACAATTCAAAGTAAGAAGGGTTATTTATTTTAAGAACAAAATGGTTTATTTAAGTGATATATTTTAGAGTAAATTTACCTTATGGGAGGGTAAAGACCATTTACAACAACCAGAGGCCCGATGTACGAAATTCGTGCAAGGGGCTCGGCGCCCACTGCCACAGCAGCTGCCTCTTCATCGGCACCCCTCTGCACCCCCCCACCCCCAGCCCCAGCTGCCACAGCTTCGTCTGGAAGGTCATCTGGAAGGTCATCCAGTCTAATTAGCATATTATGCTTTTATTATTATAGATAAATTGGCAAAATACGCAAAGCAAGTCTATCCTGATGTCACTGATCAAATGCTCTTCTACATCAGTCTTGCTTTTCACTGTGACCGGTGTGAATTTGATTACCACCAAAGAATTCTTCCTTTAACCCACATGACTCCCAGACTGTCCATCTGTTTTACTGGGCGCATACCCAGTGTACTCACAGCTTTACCTGCTGAGAGAGCAATGCCTCCCACCCCCATCTGCTTCTGCACTGATGCAGTTCCTCTTGAACCACGGATGCTCCACTCCACCCTTCCTCCTCTCTAACTCTCTGGCCGGGAGTTCTGTACACCTGGGGACCACAGCGTCCAGAACACACATGCTTTTTTTCTTTGGTGATTTCTACTCTAATCTTTTCTGCCTAAAATGACGTGGTGATGGGATGGAGCAGCAAGGATCAGGACTGGGAGCAACTCCCTATCTCACAAGACTGGGATAAGACTATGGATCTCTGTCCCATCTTTCCTGATCTGATGCTGCTGTATTTTATTCTGGATTCTGGTTAGATTTTTAACTTGTCCACTTCAAAAGTCTTTCTCTTCATGCTCAGTTTTCTTCAGAGTTCACTTCTTCCTTAGCAAGTCACATTATCTACACTAATAAAAGAGAAACATGCAAATTAACCATCACTCCATGACACTCACAGGCCATGCCCACTGGCCAATCAGGAATTAGTACGCAAATTAACCCAACCAAGATGGCAGCCGGCCACGGAGCTAGAGCAAGCAGGAGGCTTGGGTTGCCCCCAGAGATGGAGGAAGCCAAGCTTCCTGCCCGCCCTGGCCAGCCCTGGCCTCTGCTTAAGGCTACAAAGTTTCAATTGTAGAAATAAATAAATCCTAGATACTTGCTTCCAGCCAGTCCTGGCCTCCCCTCAAGGAGGTGCTGAAAAAAAAAAAAAAAAGTAAAAAAAAGGAGGGGCTGGGATCTTGGGTTGCTGGGGGAGGGGTGGTGGTGACCAGGCCAGGATGGGACAGCAGGAGCCATTGGGGGTAAGCAGACCAGCAGGGGGCCAGTTGGAGGTGAGCAGGCTGGCAGGCAGAGTGGTTAGGGGCAATCAGGCAGGCAGGCAGGCAGGTGAGCGGCTGGAGCCAGCAGTCCTGGATTGTGAGAGGCATGTCTGACTGCCGGTTTAGGCCTGATCCCTGTAAACCAGCAGTAGGACATCCTTCGAGGAGTCCCAGATTGGAGAGGGTGCAGGCCGGGCTGAGGGACACCCTCCCCCCTGCCAGCTTCCCCCCGCTAGTCCACTAGTACATATATAATATGTCCCAATGGCTCTGAGGATTTCCAACATAAAACACACACACACACAACTTCCTTAACTTTGTTTAACCAAGAATTTTCCAGCTATGTTTTCCAAAGTTCCCTTTTAATTCACAGCAGTATTAGAATATTAATTTTAGAATGCTTGGTGCTCACTTTGGACAATTTTGATGTGGAGACATTTTTTCAAAATTAAAAAAAGTGGTGTGGGCTATTTCACACTTCCCCCTTTTTACCTGGCCCGTGGTTTCATTATTGAAACTATCAATATGTGGACTATTAAGAGCTCATTTCATAATGTTCCCTACACATAAGAGTTTTTAAACAATTTATCTGACAGATGGCAGTGTATCTAGTTAGGAGTGTTTTCCTGAGAAGCTATTCCGTAATCTTCGGCAACCACCTGTTCCAATATCCAGCTGTCCCTTCTAATCAAGAAGTATTTATTTAGATTTAAGCAAAGAAGAAAATTAAATGTTTAAAAGTAAAAAATAAAAATCACAACGACTCTTCCCATGTTAGTCTTAACAATGTCTCCCTCATTTTTCTTGAATCAATTGCTATTTTCTAGGACAGTGGTCGGCAAACTCCTTAGTCAACAGAGCCAAATATCAACAGTACAATGATTGACATTTCTTTTGAGAGCCAAATTTTTTAAACTTAAACTTCTTCTAACGCCACTTCTTCAAAAGAGACTCACCTAGGCCATGGTGTTTTGTGGAAGAGCCACACTCAAGGGGCCAAAGAGCCGCATGTGGCTCGCGAGCCGCAGTTTGCCGACCATGGTTCTAGGAGATTTAGAATCTCTAGTTCCATTTTAAAAGTTCTTCTGATTTTGGCAGCATTAATACTAAGACTTAAAAAAAATAATGGTTATCCATGTCTGCATTAAACCTCTCCAACAATCTACAGCCCTCAATGTGTAGAGAAATGACGTGACATGATTCACAGGATGGTATTAGAAAGAAAGGCCCACTGGGAACTGTTTAGCACACTTCCTCTGAGTCGGAGATATTGCTAGTTTTGTCAAAAGAGTTGGAGCAGTGAAATCAGAGCAAAGGCCCTTCACCTGCTTTTGGGCAAAGAGAGAAGCTCTCCGTCTTCGGAAGTCTGAATGGTAGGAGCCAAACCTCCCGTCATTAGCCAGTGGGAAGCAATGCCGGTGTCTCAGAACTGCGTATTCTTGTTGATGACGTCCGTGTGTCATGGTTCTTGAGGAATTTAATTCATCAACGTTTATCATAAAGAAGTGGTGCTATAAATCAAACCCTTCACCCTCACTCAGATCTCTGCACTAGAGCCTGTCCCGGGACACCTGTTGCTGATATGTGTGCCTGGCCATTGATGAATCTCATGAGAAAATACGTTGCTTGGAGGGCAGCCATCTCCTTTTGGATTTTTGACCTCCATTTAGCATCTTACAAAGCGTAACCTATGTCCAAGAATTTAACATATACCATCGTTAATAGTTTTGGTTCTAAATTCATCTTTGTCGTTTGAAGCAATTTTTTCTTCAGCCTCTGGAGATAGGATAGAGTAAGACTGCTGTTCAACTCAACACGTATTTGTATAAGTTCCTTGTACTTTAACCTCTGTTATTCTCCCAACAGGAAGTGGGTGTGTTTTTCTCTTCTAAGACCTTCTCTTTGAATCATAGATTCTAGCACATCATCTTCCCAGCCGTTATATTCACCCCCGATGTGCCCAGGCCGAAGTTGCCTCTGTCAACATTATTGTCCTGATTAGGTAGACAGCGTATGCCATTTCCTCTGAGCACCTGTATTTCCCAGTTCATCCTCACCACCCTTCTGGACACCTGCAGTTACATCACTGGGGGAGGAAACCCACACGAGGCAGATAACTTACATCTCCCCGAGGCGAGCTTGGCATTTCTTCAATAGCCATCCAGTCTCTAAGTTTCCTCATTAGCGTGAAGCGGATCCGAAAGTGGGAGAACAAATAAACTCTGAGAACACCTCACACCCAGGCACCATTACTCATGGAAGATGATACATTCTCAACTAAAAATTAAGTGCCCTGGAATCCTGGAGTTTACAAAACTCACCGAGAATTCTTCTACGCTTCCATAATTCAGCCTCCTGTGCCCTAGCTCCTTTTCCATTACCTTTCGTCAAGGAAGGAGAACAGGCCATCTATATTATCAAGAGTGTCAAGGTTTCCAGGAAACCTGGTTAATAACCTTCTAGATTCTGATTCAAGTGATCAATCAGTGATCTAGGCGGGAACTTTGTGGTATTTTTTTCTCCAGGGTTGGAGCCCAAGCTTGGGCCCTAGAACTGAATGGCCCTCTTGCAACTGGCCCAGCAGAACTGGTTTTACGCATGAAGAGCAGCTGGCCAGCGCAGAGCGGCCCTGGGGCACACAGTGCCGAGGAGACATGGCGGTAGCTGTGAGGTGGGTCTCAGAGATGGAGTCACACAGGTGACAACTGCTCCCATCCTAATGTCACTGCATGGAGTGGCCAGAGGGTCCGTCTCTAGGATTAAGCAGGGCTGGGTTGCCTGAATCTGCTGGAGAGGGGGCCCAGGAGTTTACTCTGCGGGTTGCCTGTGCTGAGAAGTCTGCTCATGAAACATGAAGAGAACAAGAATGGTGTTTCCTTTAGCTAAGTGCCAGGGGGCATCCACGGATATTCTACTCCCAGGTTTCGTAGGCAGGGCCAGGGAGGGACAAGACTCTCCAGGTTTAAAGGTAAGCAGTAAGGAGAGGGAAAATCATGCACGGCACCAATAGAACAGTGAGAGTCAAGTATAAGAACCAGGACAAACATGTCCCACCGCAGAGCACCTCTGAAGGTTGCTTCTAGAAAGCAGTTGAAGGTATGACTCTCAAGTAAGTCGCTCTTGCAAGGAAATGAAAGGAAACACAGACTAAATGGAGCAGGAATGGAGAGAGCAGCCGGGAGATGCGGAGGGAGCAGCAGGACTTTCCCCCCTCGTTCCAGGGACGCCCCGAAGGTTGTTCCCTGTACGGATGGCGTTGGTGAAGCCGTGCATTGTCGACCCCAAGCCCGACCATGTATCAAAGCAAAACAGAAACAGTACACGACGATCCAGTTAACCAAAGACGAAGCAAATAGTAGCCACAGAGACAAAAGCCTACACGGAACCTGGAAAACCATTGCAATAAAGACATTAAACATTATTAATAGGGAAAAATCACAGCCTCCATCTTCATGCTTTTATAAAAAGTGAAACTGTTACAACAAGCTCACAGATCTGGGGAAAAATCGTTATTTAAGACACAGAAGGAAGACATTGACATAACAATGGAAAACAGAAAAGCCATGAATTTAAGAACTAATTCTTAAAAACAACGAAAGTGATAAACTACTGCCTGGATTAGTCAAGAAAAGAAAATGCATGTATTTGTAATTAGGAATGAAAAAAAGGCACACAGTCACAGAGAGGAAGAATAAAAGCAATTAAAGCGATATTTATAGCAATATGCTACCAGAAAGGAAAGTCTATAAATTGAACCATTTTCTAGAAAAAAATGACCAAAAAACTCATTAAATGGAACTGTATCTATTTTAGTACTCATTGTTAATAAACTCCTAGACAAAAAAAAAAAATGAAGCAAATTAAAATGTTTAGGTTCAGTTAGCTTTAAATATTTAACAAATAAATCTGCTGCTGTTTAAGCAATTTTAAAGCATTATGCTAAGTGAAATAAGCCAGTCAGAGAAAGACAAATACCATATGATTTCACTTACATGTGGAATCTAATGAACAAAATAAACTAACAAAGTAGAAACAGACTCAAAGATACAGAGAACAGACTGACAACTGTCAAAAGGGAGGAGAATGGAGGCTGGGTGGAAAAGGTGAAGGGATTAAGCAGAAATGGGGTGGGGGTGGGAAGAGGCAGGAGAGGGTAAAAGAGGGCAAAATGGTGATAGGGAAAAACTGGACATGGAGTGGTGAACACACAATACAATATACAGATGATGCATTATAGAATTTCCCCCCTGAAACCTATGTAACTTTATTAACCAGTCTCCCAATAAATTCAATTTTAAAAAAAGCATAGAAAATGAAAGAAAACATTCTACCTGTTTTAGAAGGGCTACATAATTTTGATATCTAAATAGTATATAAGTTAGCATGAAATATTTAATTATAGAAGAAATACTAAATGTAAATGTCAGCAGTACATCAAAATCAAGCTCACGTGATCCCACCCCATCCTACTATCCCTGAGAATTCTATTGTGCCTCAATATTAGTAAATTTTGGAATGTGCCATGTTAATGGGTTAAATGAGATAAACTGAGTGATCAGATTTTATGCCAGGAAGGCATGTCATAATATTCAAAACTAGTAGTGACAAAAGTCCTTAGTGAAATAGGGCAAAGGATATTTTTTTCCCTAACAGGA
Organism: Corynorhinus townsendii; assembly: GCA_026230045.1. NCBI lineage: Eukaryota > Metazoa > Chordata > Mammalia > Chiroptera > Vespertilionidae > Corynorhinus > Corynorhinus townsendii. The sequence continues at coordinate 4,481,758 of JAPDVU010000005.1, forward strand.
AGTACGATGTTTAACAGGGGAGAAACAGGAACATTATCTTTAAAAGAAACCAAAAAATGAAGATTGTCAGTTTTTATCATTTCTGGACATAGGACATTAGGCAAAATGAATTACCATATAGCTAGCCAAAGTGAGGAGATAAAAATTTTAATTATTTGCAAAGAAAATTAAGTAAAATACACTGTAGTATCAAAGGAATACAATGAAATAGCTATTTATGAATTAAGTATATGTCATCTAAATTCTCCTTTTGTTTTGTCTTTGTAGCTTATTTTCATCACAATTAGGTTTGTACACAGTTTACAAAATTCAGTAGCTCTGTTAACAAAGTAAAACAAAATAGCAGAGCCGACTAACTGATTTGACATATCATCTGATTGATATTTATCTCCACATCTCTGTGGAGTGTCATGCTGTTTGAATTCCTCGTAGGCAAGAAAGACATCTTGTTTTCCTATCCCTGTCTCACACGCTCTCACTCTTTCCATCCCACCATCCTCCTAACAAGGTTTGATGGTAATTTTGGTTAGATTGAAGTCTATTATTTTGATTAATATTATGAATCTATAAGTGCCATTTACAGTTAAGTCATGTATTAAGCCATCATTAGTTTCCCTTTTCTATACACACCATGCATCACCAAGGACTTTCTTGGCAGATGGCGAAAACCAGTGATTATAAATTAAACATTTGACTGATTTGACTACATAATCTGGAATGACAAATGCATGATACACAAATGTTTCTCAAGCACATTGAAACGTATAATCAAAGGATTTATTTCCTTAATATACTCTGATCGTCTGAGTCAATAAGAATAATTGTTTTCACTAAAAAGAAAGAAAAATGAACGAATGCAATTCAAAAAAGGCATTTGAAATGAATAAGCAAGAAAACAAATGACATTTAGTCGTGATTTTTAAAATGTCAATTATATACCCATGATACGTAATCTCTTCCTCATCAAACTGTCAACAATTGAGAAGAAAAGAGGTAACACTCATTGTTGAGGAAGGTTAGGCGATGGGCTGACAGTCATAGGTTGTGCTCCTCCAGAAGACACCATGACAAACACCTAAGTGCCAAGGGGTCACCTTAAGAGGTGGTTGCAGGATTCCCGGTTGTAACACCCACTATGTGAGACCCTGCGGGAAACTAGAGCCCAGTTCTGCTGGGGCACGCTGAAGGAAGGGGTACAAGTGATCTGAGAGTCTTCCCCTCTGAGGGACCAGGAAGCTGGGAAATCTTCCTTCCCAAGACCTGCGTGTCATTGGCAGAGGACTGCTCCCAAGAGGACTGATTACCTGACCTCCCATCCCGCCCCACAGGGGTAGACCTAGAGGAAGTCTTCTGGTGCTTACAGTTGAGCATCACTGACAAGTGCTAGACTAGTGAGTGTTCCGGAAGTGTGGAAGGGGCTCCAACAGTCTCCTACACACAGTTTCAATACCAATGGGCGTATGAATAGGCAAGGTTCCATTTTTTCCAGATGGCATCCATCCTTCTATCATTTGTCTATCTAATTGATCATTGATCATCTCGCAATCCAGCTATCTACCTATCATTTATCGATGTCTATCTATATGTTCTCACCTACTGGGAATTTGGCAAATTTGTCAACTATGTGCCCATGTATGGTCATATTGTTGGATTGATTACACATTAATTTTTCTGAAATTACTCTCTCTAGAGTTGCTATCTCATGACCTACACAAATGAATCAGACCCATTATCCTATATAATAAAGATGTAATATGCAAATGGTCGTTACGCCTTGACATGTAATGACCGACCATGTATTGACCAGATCATGGATCAGCAGGAGGTGGGGCAGTGAGCTACAAGCGGGCAGTGGAGAGCTACAGGAGGGGGCAGGGAAGCAAGCTATGAGAGGGTGCGGGGGAGCTACAGGAGGGCAGGACAGTGAGCGGGGAGCTACAGGAGGGCAGGACAGTGAGCGGAGAGCTACTGGAGGGCAGCAGTGAGCTGCTGGCACACGTATTTGTGCACAGGGCTACTAGGTTCTCTATAATTATGGTTGTTAGGGAAACCATTTCCCAAGGCTGTATACCAATTTTCTGTTTTTTGTCTGTAATTATGTATCTGTTAATTTATTAATCTTCATTTAATCACACAACCTGCTTCCCAAGGCAGGGTTATTTCATCAGAATTATGTGAGTTTATTTAATGTATGTCTTTTCTAGCCCCATGAATATGTCATACAGACATTTCTTGCAAGCACAAACATTTCTATTTTTCTACATTCTAGACATGAGGATCCTTTCTCAGTTGTAATTTTTGCTGGAAGCTTCAAACTCTTACATTCCTCCTTTAATGCAATCCAAAATTACTCTTCAGCATAACCATTTTATTTTTTTAAATTTTGACCTTGAATCCTTTTCACCTATAAATTATGTTGTATAATTTTAAAACAATTTGATACTTTACTAATAATTTACAGGAAAATCAATACATTTACAATGTATTCAACAGAAGGTCTTACTGCTCCTAAAATAAGCTAGCACAATTCAAGACCTGCATTTTTCTAATTTTTTTCTAATTTTTTTCTTTTTTTTACTTTGCTTCCGAAAAGATAGCCACTTTATTTTTCTGTACTTGGCATTTTCCATCTATCCCTTTTCTTTAGTTCCACTTCTGAGTTTGTTTTCTTGCTCTTTAGTTTGCAAGTTGCACTTACATTCACTTTTGACCTTTCTTGTCCTTTTTAAAAATCAAACTAATCGTCTTTTCTTGTTTTGATTCCTCATAACCTGACCTAGTTACCTACGTAGGTGTCAGGCTTTAAGAGCCTCACGTTCAGTTCAGCCAAGGAGGTTTCCTCTCACGTGCATTGTTTCTCTTTTTGATTAGTGGAGTCTTCCCTTGCACCAGGTCCTGAAGAATATCTTCCTTCCCCAAATTCATGTGTCTGTCCGATGTGCTTTCTTGGAAACTGTCCCCAGGTTTCCCCAAGCTTCTCAATGGTTGGCATAATTAAAATTCACTTCGTTGTTGGTTGTTGTGTCTGATTCCCTCGTTCCTTTTTTTAAAAAATAACATGTTAATTAGGTTTATTTCCTTTTGGCTTTAGTTGGCCTAAGTTCTAGGAGAGCAATACGAAAGAAAAGTATCCATAAAGGACGTCTGGGGCAATAGGACTCAGAACCCTAAGTCACTTCACTCCCCCTCCCCTATATTTTTACACAGATTAAATTACCGAGACATCCAGTGCTAGAGAAGTTTTGTGTGTGTCTTTACTTCTTATCTCCCTAGTAGATCTATAGGGTCATTAATGAACAACATCTGCTTAGAACTGGCATCCCCTACAACACTGCTGCTGAAAGTGTGTGCCCAGACACGCACATCTGGCATCTCCAGGAAGCTTATTAGAAATAAAGAATCCCGCCTGGCTGGTGTGGCTCAGTGGTTGAGCATCGACCTATGAATCAGGAGGTCATGGTTGGATTCCAGTTAGGGCACATGCCCAGGTTGCGGGCTCGACCCTCAGTAGGGGGTGTGCAGGAGGCAGCAGATCCATGATTCTCTCTCATCATTGATGTTTCTATCTCTCTCCCTCTCCCTTCCTTGTTGCAAAAATAAATTTATAGTTTTAATTAAACAAACATTAAGTTTTCATTACAAGTTTATTTTTAAACTTTCAGGAGTCAGATTTTAAGTTTGATGTTATAGAGTGGGCCCCTGAATTTCTCAGCACTTTCAACTGATACATTTACTTCGCAATCACGTTAATGAACATTTTTGATGAAATATAGGTTCACTCTCAAGTGGTACCAATTGCCAAGCATGCTATTTTGGGGATAACCTATTTTCCTTAAACATTTCCTTCTTTTTTTCAGATGATTTATATTCTTTATTAAGTCTAGAATGAAAAAGGTTGCTCATGGATGTTGCTATGTACAATTGTGGAATATTTTTTCTTCTTCTGTCACTTAGCTCATGGCCCCGACTTAATTAAATAACTAAATCTAATCAGTTATTATATTGTGTTACTTATTATGATGGTATAGCAATATAAACGATTCTGCAAAGATCTGCACTATCTAATCTCATTTCCCCCTGCTTTACTAATTTTAACAAATAATTGTTGAATCACACAGTCATTATCCTCAAATTATTTTGCATACACACTTTCTTAATAATAGTGTTATTGTCCATCTATTTATCTATTTAACTATTTTAAAGTAACTATTCATGGATTTTGTTTACAAAGTAGCTCTTACAATCATCATTTCTTATTGCATTTTACTCTGGCAATAACAATGACTAACTTTTAAGAGTTATATTTGTATTGAGAGAATTATACATTTTATGCCATTGTAGAAAATAATAGAAAGAGATCCCACGTCCCCTCTAACCCATGTCACCCAGTGGTGTATTTTGTAAAATTAGCTAACGATATGGCAAACAGTGTTTTGTCGCTAATACCATTAACACCTTTCACCAATCCTATTCAGTTCCTCAGTTTTGCTTACGGTGGTCTGTGTGCGTGTGCGTGTGTGTGCACTTAGCTCTGTGCATCTTTATCACCTGTAGGTTCATGTGTCTACCCCTACAGTGACGATACAGAAGAGTTCGATGCCTGCAAACGTTCAAGTGTTGCAATTCTGCAGCCTCTCTGCTGTCCTTAACCCTTGCTCCCCCTGACTCCGTTCATCTACCCGTCTGTTTTCCATGTCTGAAATGTTGTCGTCTCAAAATATTATATAAATGGAGTCGTCGACCGAGTCACCATTTGGGGGCGCCCGTTTCCACGCAGCCTGGTTCTCTGAAGAGCAATCCAAGCGGCTGCAGCATGGGTAGGCGCCCCTCTAACTGCCGAGTGCTGTTTGCTCTCTGCGGTGGATGGACCACGGCAGCGTGTTTAAGCATCCATCTGTGGAAGGCCATCTGGCCGTGTCCCGCTCTTGGCCGTGTAAGTGCAGCTCCCATGAACATTGGTGTACCGTGTGTTGTGTGAGTATGTGTTTCCGTTGACTAAGTTTCAATTTAATTTTTCCTTCAATTAGCTGGTAATTCCAACATATTAAGCACTTACAAAGGTTTTCACTCCAAGTCATACCTCTAATTGAAAATGGACAATCAGGCAAGGACTCTGAAACCTGCCTAATCCCATTAGCTCTTGCCCAGTCTGATGTGGAATATGGCTTTGGCTCTTTAGGCATTTCAAGGCCAAGATTGAAATGGCCCTAAAGAGCACATTTTGAACAAATGTTGTCCTCACATGTCAGTGCGCTCCTAACGGTGCCTTGAGCAAGCCGGACTCCTGGTCCTGTGACACTGGCAACAGTTGCCACCACTCACCTGGCAATAGATACGAACATCCCATGCTTGGCTCAATGTACTGAGTACAGAGGGGAAACTTAATCAACCAGATGGCAGGTGCTCTATAGGCCTACAACACTTGTGTGTGTGCCTATCCACTCATTCAACAAATGACTGTTAAATGTCTGTATGTGGCAGAGCCAAAGCTCATGCTTGTATTTTAAAGATGAAAGAACATCATCTTTACTCTTAAAAGTCTCATTGATTGGAGGTTATAGCTATATGGCTGAAATTAAAGAGGCCGTGTTGGGTTTTCTAAGTACAGTATCATGTCATCTGCGAATAAGGACAGTTTTACTTCTTCTTTTCCAATTTGGATGCCCCTCCCTACTGGCCTCGTCGCCCCCAGCTGGCCCCCTGCCAGCCTGGTCACCCCCAACTTCTCCCCACCCCCCAGCCTGGTTGCCCCCAACTGCCCCCTTCCCTCCCGCTGGCCTGGTTGCTCCACGCAGCCTGCTGTTCAGTCGTTTTGTTGTCCCTCACTAACCCCCCTGCTGGCCTTGTTGCCCCACACAGCCTGCTGTTCAGTCATCACTGTGATGGCATCCTGGACAATTTGCATATTTCTCTATTATTAGTATAGATTATATAGAGTATTTAATTATATAAAAGTGTATATAATTAGAGGCCCAAGTTTGTATTTGGAAAGAAAAAAAAAAGATAAACAGACCACATTAATCTTTTTCTCCTTTAAATCAAAATAAAAATATATACTGTGTGTGTGTGTGTGTGTGTGTGTATTCTTTTTGAAAGTAAATTCCTGTCTGGTGGTTGCTGATTTTTCTATTGCATTGACTTTATGTGGAAGGCTATATGCTATATAAACTTTTTTTAGGAAGGAACTAAGGTAATAAAAATAGCTATATATTTTGGTAGTCACTGCTGGAATGATCTATGGCATCTCATGTCACTGAACAGCTACTGGGCCCTTTGATTGTGTACAATAATATAAAAAAGTGCCTTTTTTTCAGTGCAGTAAGTTCATTGGAGACCAAGTCTTGCTGTAGCTTTTATAGTATTATCATTTGTGTGATAAATAAGAGGTTTAAAAAACAGCCAACAGTGTATTACTGAGATTTCTCACTGTGTGTAGAAATACAAGAAAAAATGCACATATTCTACTCTGCAGCATCTAGTAACCACTGGTCTTATATTGTTCTTCTCCATTCATCCTCTGCAGAGTTTGACATTTACAGTTTGCTAGTGTGTGAGTCTTCAAGGAGAGAGATGGGTCAGTTTGTGGCTAAAATCAGCAGAAGCCATAATACTAATACCAATAGAATTGTCAAGTGATCAAGACACATTCCTCCTTAGCCCTTGATTCTCTTTTACCTGGGAATACCTGGATGCTGATAGACTTGTGCAAGGCAAGCCTGGGAATCATTTAATGAGGCCACATTTTATTTTATAGCCACAAGTTCACATTAGTCATGTGATGGAAGGGCAAAGTGGGAGAGATACTTCTGGGTGTATCTCAATACAAAAGTTTACTCATTGTTATCTCCTAAAAAAGACCCCCATGGTCTAATTATCACCCTTGTCATTTTGAAATGTTCAAAACTGACTTCAGATTAAAATAGCCTTATTCCTAATTTTAAAAAATAAGCATAAATTTTTTTGTCCAAGAAAATTTGAAGATGTTGGGAACTAAATGGAGAGAGAAAACAACAGCAGAAAGGTTTTATAATTTTAGAGAAATTTCCAGAAGCATAAGTCAAAAGTCGTATTTTTTATCGAGAGAAAGGTTGTATAAAAGGTGGAGTAAAATTAAAACATATGCTAGTTGCCCTGGCTGAGTAGGTTAGCTAGTTATAGCATTGTCCCAATACACCAAGGTTGCAGGTTTGATCCTTGGTCAGGACTCATACAAAAATCAACCTATAAATGCATAAATACCTGGAACAATAATTCAACAAATATTCAGGAGAGAGAGAAGGAAGAGACTCATGCTTTATGGAGACTATTATAGCCAAAAGATGAGATTTCAAAACATGACTGCAAAAGATGAGACTGCCGACCTGTGCTGCCCAGTGTTTGAGCATCGACCCATGAACCAGGAGGTCACAGTTCCATTCCTGGTCAGGGCACATGCCAGTGTTTCCAGCTTGATCCCCATTAGGGGGTGTGCAAGTGTCATCTGATCAATGATTCTATCTCATCATTGATGTTTCTATTTCTCTTTCCCTCACGCTTTTTGTCTCTGAAATAAATTTTTAAAAATCCTATATAATAAAAGGCTAATATGCAAATTGTCCCCTCAGCTAGGAGTTCGACAGGAGTTCAACCAGGGGTAGGACCAGCCAGCCGACTGCCTGTGGCCCCTCCACCTTGCCAGCCCGCCTCCAGTTGCCCCCCACTCTGATCAGGGACAGGCCAGCCGGCCAACCTCCTGCATCCCCTCCCTCAGCTTGCCCGGCCCAATTGGCCCTGATTGGGGTGGCCTGGCTGGACCCTAACGGTGCATGAATTCGTGTACCAGGCCTCTATTATCTATACTAATAAAAGGGTAATATGCTAATTAGACTGGGTGACTGGACATCTTCTGGATGTTCAACTTCCTTCCAGGCAGTTAGGGGGCAACCAGGCAGGCAGGGGGGCAATTGGGGGGCAACCAGGGCAATAGGGAGGCAGTTGGGGGGTGATTAGGCAGGCAGGCAGGTTAGTGGTTAGGAGCCAGTGGTCTTGGATTGTGAGAGGGGTGTCCGGGATCGGGCCTAAACCAGCAATCGGACATCCCCTGAGGAGTCCCTGATTGAAGAGGGTATAGGCCAGACTGAGGGAACCCCTCCACCTGTGCACGAATTTCATGCACCGGGCCTCTAGCTAATAATAAAAGATGAGATTGCAAAAGATAAAATTGAGGGGGAAATATTATCATAGTTATCTTTGCTTGATAATAAAAAGGAAAAGCCAGTCCTATCTGGTGGCCTCATTGCTGAATGCTATTCTTGACTCAGTTCTAATCGGAACCACCTTGGAATCTGCATGGTCTCTGCTTACTAGCACTCCCCAGGGACGTAGGTTTCCATCGATACTAAGGGCTATAATGCCTGGAATGATCTGCTCAGAGGCACAGTGCAGAGGACACATGCCAGGTCTTCAGGTTCGAAAGCCATCTCATTTATGCAGTTATGAGTTTATGCACATCTCTACCAGCTGTTGAGGTTTAGGTGTACTGAATTCCACTTATCACATGAATTTTAATGCCCAGTTTCAGTTATGAGATGTTCACCCAGACATGCCACCACCTCTGTATCCATGTCCTATCTCTACTCTGGACACCAACTCAAGTCGCTGGAGATGCAACCTTCTCTCTGAGCGGACTCCTTCAGGGCTTGCCCCAGACAGCGAATTCAGAACCTTGCTTTCTCAGCCATGTTCAACCTGAGCTCATTAGCTTTGAACTTGCCTTTGACCTGGGAGACATGCTATTTTTGTATTTATTCTTTTTGTACGAACTCATTCCCAGTTGTTCTGCTTGGCTTGTGTGCCATGGCGGTCACTGTGCTTCGGATGTCCACTGCTCATTTTAAACCCTTTCTTTGAACCCCATCAAACTGCCTGCTGTCTTCTGACCACAAATGCTCATACCCATCTTTACTCCTGCGATTGCCTTGTTGTTTTGAAGGGTCTTTCCATACTTTCACCGTTATGGGTTCCTGAAACTTGTCAAAATCCATTGATTACAGAAAGCATTTTTGTCTGTTTCCTTCTCATTATCATGCATTTCATTTAACTTCATTATTTTTTAAACATATTTTTTTATTGATTTTTTACAGAGAGGAAGGGAGAGGGATAGAGAGTTAGAAACATCAATGAGAGAGAAACTGATCAGCTGCCTCCTGCACACTCCCTACTGGGGATGTGCCCGCAACCAAGGTACATGCCCTTGACCGGAATTGAACCTGGGATCCTTCAGTCCGCTGGCCGACATTCTATCCACTGAGCCAAAACGGTTAGGGCTAACCCTTATTTTGTTAACACAACCTAAATAGATTTAAAGTACACATTTACATTTATTTCTAACCCAATTTATTCCAAAACTGGTTTAATAATTATTAAATATATATATAAAGTAAAATGTATTTATTTTCAAATTAAGCAAATACAAAAGAGAAGAACAAAATAAGATGAGCATTATTATGTCCTAAACTTTTGGCTGGAGATTGGGCACACAAACAATAAACAAGAGAAAAATATATAAGTTTTAAGACAATTTCTAAAAATAACTTCTCCAGAAAAAGTACCACTGACACCAGATAGTTACAGATGAATGTCCTCACAGAGAAAACACTGCACAATATGAAGGTCAATATCGTTAAGAACACCTTACAATAGTCATCTACAAATTCTTAATAAAGAGCATAATTAAATCTTACAACCTGTCCTACATCTGTTTATTTTGTAAGTATATGAAAAGGGTGCCTTTATTTCAGAAGAAAAAAAAAAATCAATCACGCACTAACTTATAGAACATAATTTTTATTCAAAGAATTGAGTAATAAAAATGTTATTTTTTATTTCAAGAAATTAAAAATAAAACTTTAACATTAAGCTACCAAAGTCTCAGTCCAGAACAACTCCAGGCTGCCAAAAAAAGAAAAAAAAAAAAGAAAAAGGGGGGTGGGGTGGGGGAAGCAGACAAGGCCAACTCTTAAAGATAATGTTTTGCAAGAGCAGAGCTAACCGTTTCCCTTTTACACGTTCTTTCTTTTCCTCTGGCCGAGTCACCAAGTCGGAGGTGGAAGAACTGATGACTTGATGCACTGGCGCAGTGAGAAAGTCAGCTCTGAAAAGGAGAGTGCTAATAGTGCAGGGGGGACACTGCATCCACTGGCCAGCTTCTCTGGCAGCCTCTCCCTTCCGGCAGGCTTCTAGGCTCCGACTGGCCGTGAAGTTGCAAGCCAACCACGACTGGTTTATTAGACTAGCGGCTATAGAACCGTCCTGGTTTTTCATACACACTTCCTACAAACACACACGCATAAAGACACTCGTGCATATTTTACTTTTTATGTATCGGGATGGAAGCCCACAGGAGTTGTGCAATAAACCAGTATACTTGAATCTATAAACAATTGAGTGTCTTTCCAAAAACTTTCCTAGATGCCCTTAAAAATCTCTGGATTTGGATTTTTGTATTAGTCAGACCAAGAATTTAAGTCAAAATTTACAGATTTTTTTTCTTCAATGCTGTAGCTATAAGATCTCCCATTGTTTTCTCTTGTTGGAAATATAAAATTCTTAAGATCTGGAATGATCCAAACTGATTAGAAAGTCCTAGATATGGTAAAAATAAATATCTAAAAGTTATATGGCATGACTTGCCCAGGTTTACATTAATAGTTAATAGAAGAACCACAGAAATGAGGCTCAATTTTGTACCTCGCTTTTTTGTGGAACAATATCCAAAATGTATTTATCCATATAATTAATCCACACTGAATGCTTACTCTGTGCCAGCCCCTGTGTTCTGCAGGAACAGTAAATAAAGCAGATATGATTCTGATGGTCAGGTAACACTGAAGGATGGGAAGACCGATATTAAACAGGTGAGCACGTATATGAAGAGGAATAACAATCAAGGAAAAGGCCAGGTTGCTATGGGGAAAAGTAGCAGGGTGTAATCTAATTTAGATTGAAGTCAAAGAAAAGATCGCTGAGCGTATGGCATTTAGGTCCATGTTTGGACAATGAGGAAAAGAAAACCATGCAAAGAGTAAGGGTAAACATGTTCTATGTATAGGAAAGAAGAACTTACAATGTCAGGGGCCACATGTAATACTTTCAACAATAAAGATTAAAAGAAAACACACCCACAAACCTCATTATATCTTTTCGGAATTCATGGTTCCCAGACTAATAAGAGATGTCCTGTGTGATTTATAATAAGAAATATATATTTGGTCTTGGTCCTGTTCCTGGAATTCTTGAACCCTTTGGAATTTTCTAAATTCTGGGAGTGACAAAATTGTCTTTTGTTATGTCAATGAGGTGAGTTTTGAACTCCACCAAAGGATGTGGGCTAGTTGCTAGGGCAGTCAACCCTGAGATTAGAAGGTTGGCATTTTTTTTTTTTATTGTTTAAAGTATTACACGTTTCCTTTTTTCCTTGACTGACTCTCCCAGCCACTCCCACCCCCGAGGGCAAGCCCCCACCGCCCCAGTGTCTCTATCCATTGATTATGCCAGTGGTTGGCAAACTCATTAGTCAACAGAGCCAAATATCAATATCAACAATACAACGATTGAAATTCTTTTGAGAGCCAAATTTTTTAAACCTAAACTTCTTCTAACGCCACTTCTTTAAAATAGACTCGCCTAGGCCGTGGTATTTTGTGGAAGAGCCATACTCCAGGGGCCGAAGAGCCGCAGGTGGCTCACGAGCTGCAGTTTGCTGACCACTGGGTTATGCTAATCTGCATGCTTACAAGTCCTTTGGTTGATCTCTAACCGCCTCCCCTCCAACCCTAGCCTTCTCTCTGAGGTTGGACACTCGGTTCAGTGCTACCTTGTCTCTGGATCTATTTTTGTTCACCCGTTTATGTTGGAATTTTCAGGTCACCACCCTGACCTCCGGGGAGAGGAGAGGGGCTGGAGGTCAAATTCAGTCGCCAATGGCTAACCGTTTCATCAATGGTGCCTGTGCAAGGAAGCTTCCATGGAAACCATGGAAACTGGAAAGAAAAGGGTTGAGTGAGCTTTCAGGTGGTGACCACCTGGAGATGTGGGGAGCCTGGTGCTGGGAGAGGGTATGGTAGCGCCAAGCACTTCCCCATGCCTTGCCTTAGGCATCTCTTCCATCTGGCTGTCACTGAATTATATCCCTTTATAACAGCCCAGCTACCTTGCAAGTAAAATGTTTCTCTGAGTTCCGGGAGCCACTCCAGCAAAGTAATGGACCCAGGAGGGTGTCCCTGGAACGTCTTCGCATCAAGGGCTGGTGGGTCAGAAGCACAGGCGAGAAAGCTTGGGCTGGCATCGTGTGTGTGTGTGTGTGTGTGTGTGTGTGTGTGTGTGTGTGTGCGCGCGCGTGCGCGCGCGTGTGTGCGCGCGCGCTGTCGGGGACAGTCTGTAGAACTGAGGCCATAATCTGTGGGATCTGACACTGTGTCTGGGTAGATATCAGAAAGGAGTCACCTTGTAGGACACCCAGCTGGTGTTCAGAGCATTGCTTGGTCGTGTTGGGGAGAACCCTCCCCACCCCCATGTTGGAAGTGGAGTCAAACCCCTTTACCCTGAGATATACTTAGTTAATTTTAAAAACATGATGTTTTAAAATACACTTCTGAAATATAAAGTTGGCATAGTCATTGATACCTATAATAGATATTTATCAAGAAATCTCCCTTCTCTCCTTTTTTGCATTTCCCTTTTTTAATGTTAATTCAGTTTGGAATCAGCATGGTACAGTAGAAAGCTCACTTTTTCAAATCAGAATAAAATACCTATCTCTTAGGTTTACTTGAAATAATAATCCTTTCTCCAGCTTTGGACTCTTAGGGAAAAAAAGGCTGATTCTGGATAGGTGATCAAGTCATTGCTAGAATTTCTTTGTAGTTCTGGGAAATCTACAGAGAAGGGTGATAAAGCTTAAAATGCGCTCTCTACTTTTAGAAGAATGACTTAGGGCATACAGTTCGGTACCATTTAAAAATTATTTCTACTGGTAACAATGGCTAACCTGGGTCTGAGTGGAGAGTGCATACGGGCCATTGCCACCTCTGTGCTGAGCAGGTCAGTTTTATGCGATGGGAGTTTAATAAGGAAACGAGTCCCTCTACATGTTGTTGTAATACAGACTCAAAACTTGTTTCATCTGGGCATCCAAAAATGGTGTAAGTAAGTACCAATAAGAGGAAACATACTGTATTACCATAATACCTATAATTAATAAATAAATATCTTCCAAATGAAGACAGAAGAGACTTTCATGTCAGAACTCTATTTGAAAAGCAGAAATTCCCATGTGTGATCTCCCCGGCAATGGAGGGGAAATGCAGAATGAAGCTTTCATTTTGCTCTTTCATCCCCGCTGCTTTCCAGTATGGCTTTGCTAAATCCATCATGCACATTTCAATGTTGCTCTGAATTCATCTTGGAGAAAACAGGACGAAGCACTATTTTAATGGAACTAGAAACCGAAGTAATACACACCGTGCCAGCGTTCCGAGGTACGAGCAAGAAACGAGGTGGCAGGCGGCCGGGGGGGGGGGAGGCCCTCCATGCAGCGCTCTGTCCGCTCTTTGTCTCCCCTCGTTCCCTCACAGAGGAGCGATGTGAGTAGGAATTGAGGCTTGGGCAGGTCATATCAAGTATTTCATCCATCACACCTATTACTCCACTTCCGTTGGTGGCCAGTCCCTGATCAACACCTTATCATTTATCCAGCTCTCTGTACTTTCAATAACTTTATGGTTATTGGTGAGGGCTGCGTGCCTGCCTGTGGGGCTCCGTTTTAGTGCATTATACTCTCGACTCCAGACTCCTGCCATCTTCCTGGTAAACAAGCCCACGTCAGGGAGGCTGCTTGGTTAATGAAGTGTGCTCACCTGACGAACACCTTGCGGCCTTTATCTCTATCCACCTGAAGACATCTGTTTAGAGGTAACTCTTTCAACATCGACAGGAAAGGGGTCACACAGTGCAAGCGCATTTTAAGCCTCTTTTTTTTTCCACTTGATTAATTATGGACACCTTTTTAAAGATCTGTTTGTAGATTGCATTTAATGGAAAAGGTTTGATGGAAGGATAGTAGTTTTTTTTTTTTTCCTTTCCTTTTTTAGCTCCCAAGACTGTCAGCAATACGATTACTTGTCAAAAGTGTCTTTATCATCACGTAGTCACAGAAATAAAATCAGGGCCACAAAAAACAGTTTGAGAGGCGCTTTGCTTTTTTAACTATGTTTTTATTGGTTTCAGAGAGAAAAAGGAAGAGGGATAGAACATCAGTGATGAGAGAGAATCATTAGCTGGCTGCCTCCTGCACACCCCCTACTGGGGATGGAGCCTAAAATCTGGGCATGTGCCTGACTGGACATGGAACCGTGACCTCCTGGTTCACGGGTCGATGCTCAACCACTGAGCCACACAGGTTGGGCTTAAGAGGGTTTTTTCAGGGGAAAAAACAAAGATGGCAGCATAGGTAAGCACCTAAACCGCAGCCTCACACAACAATTTCAAAACTACAACTAAAAGACAGAACAAACACCATCCAGAACCACAGGAAAGCTGGCTGAGTGGAAATTCTACAACTAGAAGGAAAGAAAAAAGCTCACAGAGAATTGGAGGAATGGCAAAGGGTTGAGGTACGGCAAAGGGTCTTGGTGCGCACAGAGAGGAAGGGCAGCTGAGAGCCTGGCTGACTTTCTCTGGCAGGAGGGGGAAGGAAGCCCCCAACTGCACTGAACCCCAGTTCTGGGTGAAACCCCATGGACCGAGGCTCATATGGGGGAGTCTGGACTGTCAGGTAGAGAGAAAGGCACTCGGAGACTAGGACACCCGGGGGAGGGAGTCTGAAGGCGAGCGCGCCAGTGTGCACAAAGACTGAGGAGGTTGCCACAGGCTCTCCCTAGCAGAAGGGAATCGGAAGCTCCTGACTGCACTGAACCCCAGTTCCAAATGAGGCCCTGGGGATCCACACTCTTGCGGGGAGAATCTGGACTCTCCGGCAGAGGCTCGGGAGCTGGGGAAGGCAGAGCACGTGCGCACGCACAAGGGCAGGGCTGACAGGAAGCCAAGACTGTCTGCTCCACCCTGAGACTCCACCCCATCCTAGCTGAACACAGAGGCTTTTGCAATTTGGCAAGTCTAATTCTATAAGGCTGTCTCCAGCACCAAACTTCTCCCAGCGTAGACACAGCTGATCCTCACAGCCAACTGGCCTGGAGGTCAATTCTTCCCAGTGATACCAACAACAATCAAGACTTAACTACAATAAGGCTGTACACACAGTCCACAAAGGGGTGCACCAAGAGTGTCCACCTCAGGTAACTGGGGAGGCTGAGCCACTGGGCCATATAGGAAATCTAGCACACAAAGCTACCCTACCAACTCAGGGAAGCAGTGAAAATGGGGAGACAAAGAAACATACCACAAATGAAAGAAATGGAGGAAAACAAAAGACTGGATATAGAATTAAAAACCACTGTTATAAGGCTTTTCAAGAATATCCTAGAAAAGGCCGATAAATATAACGAGACCCTCAAAGATATGAAAAAGGACCAACTGGAAATTAAACATACACTGACTGAAATAAAAAAATATTATACAAAGACCCAACAACAGACTAGAGGAACGCAAGAAACAAGTCAAAGAATTGAAATACAAAGAAGCAAAAAACACTCAACTGGAAAAGCAAAAAGAGAAAAGAATCCAAAAAGTTGAAGTTAGTGTAAGAAGCCTCTGGGACAGCTTCAAGCATACCAACATCTGAATTATGGGGGTGCCAGAAGAAGAGAGAGAGCAAGATACTGAAAACCTATTTGAAGAAATAATGACAGAAAACTTCCCCCACCTGGTGAAAGAAATAGACGTACAAGTCCAGGAAGAGCACAGAACCCCAAACAAAAGGAATCCAAAGAGGACCACACCAAGACGCATCATAATTGAAATGCCACGAGCAAAAGACAAAGAGAGAATATTAAAAACAGCAAGAGAAAAACGGTTAATTACCTACAAGGGAGCACCCATACGATTGTCAGCTGATTTCTCAACAGAAACTATGCAGGCCAGACGGGAGTGGCAAGAAATCTACAAAGGGATGAATAGCAAGAACCTACAACCAAGATTACTCTACCCAGCAAAGCTATCATTCAGAATTGAAGGGCAGTTAAAGAGCTTCACAGATAAGAAAAAGCTAAAGGAGTTCATCACCACCAAACCAGTATTATATGAAATGCTGAAAGGTATTCTTTAAGAAGAGGAAGAAGAAAAAAGTAAAGATAAAAATTATGAACAATAAATACATATCTATCAACAAGTAAACCTAAAAATCAAGTGAATTAAAAACCTGAGGAACAGAATAAACTGGTGAATATAATAGAATCAGGGGCATAGAAAGGGAGAGGACTGACAATTCTCAGGGGGAAAAGGGTATGGGAGGGTGCAGGAAGAGACTGGACAAAAATCGTACACATATGGATGAGGACAGTGGGGGGAAGTAAGGGCAGAAGGTGGGGTGGGAACTGGGTGGAGGGGAGCTATGGGGGGGAAAAGGAAAAACAATTGTAATAATTTGAATAAAGATTTATTAAAAAAATAAAATTAAAAAAGAGGGTTTTTTCATAGATATATGAACTTGACATGATGCAATTAGTAGGTGACATCAATGAGGCAGATATGGGATTACTGAGGGCACTGGGATTGGCACAAAAGGTTTGCAAAAATAAGTTTATTTACAAAAATATTACTCAAATTTTCACAGTTTTACCAATTACTCGCTTATTCAGTAAATTACATAAACCTGGAAAGCAGATATTGCAGTTATTAAAAAAATAAATCAGCATCAATTGTTGATTTATAATAGGAATCTTCAGAATAACATTACACACCACTAGTAATTAGAAATTTAAATCTTTTATAACCTTAACCTAAAGTTTTATAATGTATGATTTCCAAAGGCCTCAATAATCAGGGAATGTTATTATGAGAGAATTTAGAATTAAGTAGAAAGGGTCAGATTGACAAAGAGCTCATATGAATACATGATGGAAGATGTTGAAAATTTTATTTTATTATTTACTTGCTACATGTCAACCAGTTGTTACTTTATTCTCTGATTTAATTTTAATTTTCAAATTATTCTATGTGTTAGGTATTTTATTCCCTTTGGAAGAAATTGGGGCTTTCCACTATACAATGCTCATTCATAACTGAGTGGGAAAAGAATTAAACAGCAAGAAGTGAAATGTAAAAAAAGAAGCAAGGTACATAAACTCCTTAACATTAAAAAAAAACAACAAAAAAAACCCAACAACAGCAGCTAAAGAATGTCATCATTTACAAAGAAAAGCATTCATTTTTAAGCCACATTCCTTGTCAGGAACTTCGTTACTTATGGAAGATACAATCTAAGGAAACAGAGAGATTATATTCTTGGGTGTTAGAAAACCTATGTGATTGTAGAAACATTTAATAATGTGTAATAATATAAATGTTATACCAAGGGTAAAAATAGTAAATGTTAAACTTTGGGATATAAGGCAAGAGAAAGAGATTACTTAGTAATCTTAGAAAGACAAGGAAATGGAACTTAGCAAATACAGACAGGGGTTGGGAATGAGGGAAAATAGTTAAGGTATGTGGTTCAAGAAAGAGAAGTTGGTGCTGCAAGTCTATGTGCTTCTTTAAGTGCCCAAAATATGTCTGAGGAAGCTGTTCATCATCGCAGTGAGACAGGGTCTTCCTGGTTGGACAGAGAGCATGAGCCACACAGCCATCCACAAATTCAGGACCCACAATTTCAAAGGCTTCTGCGTCTTCCATCACAGACACATATCCCACACCCAACCCTCTGATATATGTGCTGTGTCCCTCTTTTTACAAATGAAGAAACCAACTGTCAGTGGTGTTGAGTAGCTTGCTCAGCTTCAAGAAGATAATAAATGCTGGACACGGAGAAGTGAGGCTGGCCTTGGATAGTAAAACCCTTGTGATGAACATAACCACTGCTTGTATAATATCTCTCAGTCGTTGTCTGGCCCTGTTAATTAAATCAAGAATTAGAAAGTGGTAAGCCTGATTTTAAAACATAAGAATCCGCCCTCGCTGGTTTGGCTCAGTGGATAGAGTGTCGGCCTGCAGACTGAAGGGTCGTGGTTTCAATTCCAGTGAAGGGCACATGTTAGGTTGTGGGCTAGATCCCCAGTAGCGGGAGTGCAGAAGGCAGCCAATCAATGATTCTCTCATTGATGTTTCTCTCTTCCTTTCTCTCTCTCCCCCGCATTTCCTCTCTGAAATCAATATAAATATATATTTACAAAAGTAAGAATCCAAAATTTAATATTACTAATTCATTTTTGAACAGCTAGACATTAGCATTGAGTTAACTGTTCAAACTATAGCTGTGTTCTTAGCATATGAAATAAGGAAAGAGCAGAGAAGGATGGAGTGCTATGTAGTTAATGATTGCCGGTTATCGTTGGATTTTAAACTTGACTTATAACTTTGGACACTATTTTAAACTAAGGAGAAGAACAGTGTAGAGAGGAGAAGAGCTTAACAGCCGGTGCCCAGGACAGGTGCTGGCCTGCAGCCACCTGCGACCACGTGACCATGGGAGCAAAGCGAGTCTGAACACCGAGAGCAACCATTTAGAAACTGTCACCACCACCAGCGCCAATAAAATATGAGCACAATTTAATCTTAAACAGAATGGCGAAATGGTAGGATTTAAGAATGCAATCGTAGTTTTGGAAAATGCTCATTTTTATGTTGGGAAATAGTTGGTGTTTATGAGCATACAGAACATGTTCCCAAGTTAAAAAGAGCTATAATCCTACAATTTAGAGATGCTCACATGATTTTAAGTGTTCTTCTGCTGTCAAACATGGCTTTGCCTGTATGTTTTAAGAAAGGTGTATGTTTGTCTGAACTGGTGCCAGTATATAGGTTTTTGTAGGTTTTCCACCACGTATCACATAGTGGTTGTGTTAGATGGCTAAGGCACCGCGAACTGGTCCCGTAAGCAAGGGGGGCTTACCGTCGCACTGTTCTGGAAGACGGGGTGTGAGACCCAGGCTGGCTGGGTTGATGTCTCTGTGGGCTGCCAGGGCTGTGAGAGAACTCCAGGCCTCTGCCCTAGAGTTGGGTGGTTCTCTGACGACCTTTAAGGTGCATGACCTTGATCTTGGCCTTCGTGTCCACATGGCATCTCACTGTGTGCAGGACTCTGTGTCCAAAGCACCCCTTGCCACAGGGCCACCAGTGGTCACGGAAGAGGGCCCTTAGGAACTGATTTAATTAAATCATCTCTGGAAAGAGGCTCTCTCCACATACGGTCATGGTCTAAGACACTGAAACATGGGTCCAGGCTGTGTGGGGAGCACACAGTGCAACCCTTAACACTCATGTGTTTATCAATTCTGACTCTATTCTTTGAAAATATCAATTCTAATGACTGGATTTTATTGCTAACATAAACCACACTTTATTTAAACTTTATCCTGTTGTTGGGCATTTGTTTACTTAACCCTTGTCAGTGTTATACATAATGGTGCTTTGAATATTCTTACACAGAAATGTTTTGTGTATCTTGGAGTCTAGACTTAATTTAAATTTCTAAAAATGAAAATAGTATAAGAGTATGGATAACTGTAAGACTTTTGATATTTACTGCCTAATTCACCACATAGAAATTGTAGGGGTGACCACTGAAATTATTTAAAAATCTAAGTATAAAATATTAAGAGTTATTGCTTCTTTAATGTGAATTTTATATTATAATGAAAGTGAATATTTCTTAAGTTGTCCTTTTTTTTTTGTATTGGCTACTCAATTATTCTGCCCATTTTTCTATAGGTGTATATTAGTTATTGCCTTATAGGAGAAAGTTTCAATAAAAATCATTTGCATGTACATAGAGATTATTTTAATTGTTGTACTTATATATGCAATATATAATCAAATATGAGATTGCTCAAAATATATATAGGTTCATTTTTTATCAATTAAATTGCAGTCTCCAAAAAAAAATCAAAATTCACTCCATAGATAATACTTTATAGGAAATATTTGGTACTTTACATTCTGGTGGGAAATATAATTCTAGTTATCCAGCTGCTGCAGAAGGCGGCTTATATATCAATGAAAGTTAATTATAAGTTTTCTCTGACACAGAAAGGTGAAGTGACTTTCCAGTGCCATAAAACTGGAGAATAGCAGAAGTGGGAATATAATTCAGGTCTCCCGAATCCCAGTGCAATGCTTTAGTGAAGAGACAACTATGATTTGTTGTGAAATAATAATTGCTAATTACTCTGGGTGTTCCTTTCATGCTTAAAAGATCTAAGAATTCTCACAACTTCATAAAGGTGTTTCATCCAAACGCTAGCAATGCCGTACAAGAGGATTGTCCTTTAATATCCTGTCAGATGAAATTTCAAATGTGATATTTCAGTAATAGTTCCAACTGAATGACCTAATAGCAG
Organism: Corynorhinus townsendii; assembly: GCA_026230045.1. Taxonomy (NCBI): domain Eukaryota; kingdom Metazoa; phylum Chordata; class Mammalia; order Chiroptera; family Vespertilionidae; genus Corynorhinus; species Corynorhinus townsendii. The sequence goes on from JAPDVU010000005.1 coordinate 4,502,250, forward strand.
GTGTTGACTTTCTGTCTAAAGCTGGTGACGGGAGCATACAGGGCCCCTCCACCAATGATGCAGAAGGCTGACATCTATTGTCGTGTGTTTCAACTGTCTTAAAAGCATTTACTATGGCATCTAATTTACTCCCTATAAAATTCAAAGAGGTCAGAATTGCACAGATTAGACACCGAGCCTGAGATTGGCCCCCAGTCAAGCAGATCAAGTAGGAGAGCCAAACACTGAAATCCTATCAGACTCCAAAGATCCCATTTTCCTCAGGACCCCACAGTCATTCTGTTCTCTATGAGGGAGCACATGGTAGGCTACCTACTCTCCTGCATAGCCGTTGGAGAATGCAGAGAAGGGAATGCAGAAGGTCTAACAGGTATATGGAATACAAGTTTGTTTTTTAAAGCATCATTAGACTGGAAGCAGAGATGAAAGAAAGCAATATGTATGGACGGTACACAAGGTATTATTTAACCTTCACATTCACAACTGTATTACAACTGTTAAATAAATTCTCCATGATTATACAGCTAGTTAGTAGCAGAACAAGGATTGAAAGACCATATGTCTGATCTCATGATTTGAGAACTTTACTTAACTCTTTGATATCTCTTCCATTGTTAAGATAGTTTTTTTTCCTAAATTGAAGGAGACTTATGGAAGTTTGATAAGAGTGACTTCTGATTAATAGATACCATAGGGTTTTACCTATCCATCAATACTATTGCCCTGCAATTTGGAAAATAGTTTTAGGATTTAAATTTTTAAAAATGTGTATTTATTAACAGATAATCAGAGCTCAGAGTGCATTAGTCCAAAATAAATCTTAGAGACAGGTATAATTGTGGCTGAATCCACACGACACTTGATTTTCATTTATTTTTTAAATTCTCAGTTAGTGCTGTTATGACAATGGCACCTTACTATCTATTTGCATAAGACTTATCTGAAAAGATGCAGATACCATGTCTCTAACTCACACATTTGTCATAAGTATTTGGAGAAGAGCCTCATAATTTTAACAGTTATCCCCAAATAAAAACACTGGAGTATTCTAAAAACAAAACAAAACCAAAAGCACCTAAAATTCATGTACAAGGTTAAATTTTAGAACTTCACAGCTATTGTCAATGGAAAATTCCATTAGAGAGAAGTAATTTTCAGACTTAGCTGTATATCAGGATCACTAGTTTTGTTTAATTTGCGTGGGTTAGACTCCTGGAGATACCAATTCAGAAAGTCTCAGGAATGAAGATGAGTGGGTTACATAGGCATATCCTACCTAATAAAAAAGTAATATGCAAATTAACCATCACTCCACTACACCCACAAGCCATGCCCACCAGCCAATCAGGAGTGAGTATGCAAATTAACCCAACCAAGATGGCTGCGGCCACTGAGTGAGCAGGAGGCTTGGGTTTCCCTGGCAATGGAGGAAGCCAAGCTCTCCGCACACCCTGGTAGGCCCAGGCCTTCACTCAAGGCTACAAAGTTTCAATTATAGAAGATAAATAAATCCCAGATACCAGGGCCTCCACTTGGGTCACCAGGGGGCATGGCCAGCCTGCAAACCACCACAGACCCCACACCAAGTCTTCAAAAGAGCATTGTATTTAAAAGTGCTCATTCTGTCACTATATAGAGTTGTTTTGATTCTTAGCATATTGAAGATATTAGCACTCAAATGTGACTAGGCAGAATACACAATTTTTTTCTATCAAAGCCATCCAGTGGAAGTATATTAAAACTCTTAAATCATTTCACCAAGAAACTCATATAAGTATTTTTAATCCATATAACACTATAATACCATTTCCCAATTTTTAAATAATGTAGAATAGCCTGGTGAGCTTGTTATAAGTAAACTAGAGGCCCAGTGCATGAAATTCGTGGACGGGGGTGTGTGTCCCTCAGCCCAGCCTGCACCCTCTCCAATCTGGGACCCCTCGACGGATGTCCGACTGACTGTTTAGGCCCGATCCTACCTAAACGGGCAGTCAGACATCTCTCTCACAATCCAGGACTGCTGGCTCCCAACTGCTCGCCTGCCTGCCTTCCTGATTTTCCCTAACTGCTTCTGCCTGCCAGCCTGATCACCCCCTAACCACTCCCCTGCCAGCCTGATTGATGCCTAACTGCTCCCCTGCCAGCCTGTTTGCCCCTAACTGCCCTACCCTGCAGGCCTGGTCACCCCTAACTGCCCTCCCCTGCAGGCCTGCCCCCCCCAACTGCTCTCCCCTGCAGGTCTGGGTCCCCCCAACTGACCTTCCCTGCAGGCCCAGTTGCTCCCCAACTTCCCTCCTCTGCTGTCCTGGTCCCTCCCAACTGCCCTCTCCTGCTGGCCTGATCACCCCCAACTGCCCTTCCTTGCAGGCCTGGTCCCTCCCAACTGCCCTCCCCTGGTGGCCATCTTGTGGTGGCCATCTTGTGTCCACATGGGGGCAGCCATCTTGTGTGTTGGAGTGATGGTCAATTTGCATATTATTCTTTTATTAGATAGGATAGAAGCCTGGTGCATGGGTTTGCCCTGAAGGGTGCCCCGGATCAAGGTAGGGGTTCCCTTGGGGCATGGGGCAGCCAGTGGACTAGGGCGGGTGGGCTGGGCCTCCCTCTGCGTGGGGTGCTCTATTGCGGAGCCCAGCCAGGTGGGCAGGGCCTGCCTCTTTGGGGCTGGAGCTCTGCAAGAAGGTGCAGGCCAGGCTGAGGCCTCCCCACCCCCAAATGCACGCATTTCATGCACCGGGCCTCTAGTTTCACAATATTAAAAATTATTTGTCATTGATTATCTGCTTTCAAAGCAATAACAAGCTATCACTCTGAAAAATTACGATTAGATTAAAAAAAATCCCATGATGAAGAATAACTTTACTGTCTAGACTCTGGAAAGTGTGCTCAGTAAGGAATGCATGGCCACTCCTTGCATTGCTTACTCGGAAACCCCATGAGGGGCCCCTCGGTTGAGCAGGATGGCCCGTATTTCTGCAGGCATTCGCGGCCTCTTCTCAATAGAACCGGGCAGGGATTCTTCCCAGTGGGGTGGAGGGAGGGTTACGTTGAAATAACTCTAGTACGGGAGAAAATCCATAAAGGAAGCTAACGGGTAGGTGCGTGCCATAACAATGAAGGATTGGCATAGCTGACTGCAACCCTGTTTAAGCAGTGTGCCCAGGCCAGCCTGGCTGTTGGGGAAGAAGGCACGCCCGGCAGTAATGGGACTTTAATAGAAGTGTGCTCAGTGTGTGTCCTCCCTGAGGGCCGTGGTGATAACTATCCTGTCTTCACCCACCCCGCGGCGTCCTGTTCTTTCGTCCCCCTCCTCCCGCCGGAATCACCTGCCCATGTGCTGTCTATCATTTCTCTTCTGCGGTGCGGTGTGGGCTTGGAGCGCTCACCACCGCAGGTCACAGCCCGTCTCCTTAGCAAACCTCTCTTCCTGCTGTCTGGGCGATCCCAGTGGTTTGCTTTTCAAGTGTATTGTACTTGTTTTAGTGAACATCCCGAGGAGATGCAGAGAAGGTCCCAGAACCCAGGTCTTCCATCAGTGGGCTGGCTCTCGCTGCTCCTGTGGGGCTCCCAGCTCCCAGTTCTATAAATAACGGAGGCAACGTCCCCAGCAAGGCTTTCATGTCTTTGAACCTTATCTCCTGCCCCTTTTAAGGTTCCTCTACAAAGCAAAGAACAAGAAAAAGCAGAAGCGCTCCTCAGTCTGTTTGGATGCCTGTTGGTGCTGGGCAGATGGGCACGGGACTGTGACGCTACTCGTCCAGCTGCACCCCTGCCTCCATCAAAGGCCCCTCAGCCAGCCTCAGCCATCACAGTGCAGGGGGTGCCGCGTGGTTCACCAGCACATCGCCCTGAGATCGGGAGACACTGTGCTCGCCGCATAAAAGGACTGTGCCTGTCTGAGCCGAACAAGCGCCGCAAATTACCTTGCGCCCCCCCATCTTTATTCCCAAGCCCGTGCTTCACAAGGGACCTTTGGAGAAGAGCACATCAAAACATGCCCCCAGCGCCGCAGGGCTGAGCGGGTGAAACGGAGAGGCGCCCGCAGTGGGAGGCACCTGCCTTTTCCAGAGCAGACAAACCTGTAATCTTGTCGGAGGCACTCAATTACAGCTCTGCGATGGGGGCAGCGGACATTAACACCGGGGCAGCTCCAGCACCCCAGGGCGCCCGCACCTGGACGGGCTTTTCTCCTCCAGCGCCTCCTCCCCAGCCGGTATTTTTAGCGCCTCACAAAGCCGGCCTGCTGGGCATCTGGCCCTCCCACCTCACTAGCTGCCCTCTCATTCTGAGCGCTGGGAGCAGCTGAGCGGGAAGCTGGTCCAGGAAGACATCTGCATTGCTTCTCTGCCTCCTCTGCAGATCTTCTGCGCAGACAAGGGGGGAGTGCTCCTATTGGGGCCCGATCTCAGGGCTTTGGGGTGTGGTGGGCGTTGCATTTGGGAGGAGTGCCAATGCCATAAGCAAGCCCTTGCTAAAACCCTCTGCCTTGCAAGGTCTCTGAGGTGTTTCTTTCTGGGATCCCAGGGAACCAGTGCGACCTGTGGCCAGCAAGCATTTTTAAATATCAGCAGTGATGAGGCATGGATTCTGCATTAAAGAACTACGGTTCCCACCTTTTGATTTTTTTTAATTCACTCCATTCAAAAAGTACGGCTCTCCATCATGATCTGTTTCCAACAGTCTTGTAAATACACACGCTAAGTCCATGTCTAAAGCCATCCATTGTGGCACCACATTTGATCCGTGTTCTCCAAACTGTCAAATGACCGTCAACACATTTTTGTGAATAAAATTCTTATTAGCGTAATTATTTCTTACTAGAGGCCCAATGCCTGAAATACGTGCAAGAGTAGGCCCTCCCAGCCCAGGCTGCCTCGCAGCCCCACGGCCCTGCCCCCTGCCCACTGGTCATTCCAGAAGGTCATCCGGAAGGTTCTTCTGCCGTCCAGTCTAATTAGCATATTATAGCATATTAGCTCTTTATTATATAGGATGTATTTTAAAAAAAAACAACATTATAGTATTTAAAAATACTATATCCATTGCTTCTTCTCACTACCAATTGAAAATAGGATTTTATGTTGGGTGTTTTTCATAAAGACACATTATATTTTCCCCAATACGCTGTGGGCGCTTGGTTATTTAGATCACGTGTGGGCACTTGATTATTTTGATGGTACTCATTTGCTTGCTAATTTAGAATAAACCAGGATGTTAATCACAAGATTTGCTGTGTCCGTCCGGGGCTGCCTCCCTCCCAGATCCATCGCTGACACTTCTGATCGATTGCAGGGTGCCGGGCTCTGCGATGCACTCAGGGTCCCCTGCCCACAGTCTCCACTTACATTGCTGCCACGGGAGGGGCATCGGAGAGAGGAGGAGAGAGGGAGGGAGAGAGGGGCCTCCCCCCCCCCCCCCCCCCCCGTCTCCGCTTTGGTGGATGTCTCTGAGCGTGACCCAGTTCTGTGCTGTGAGCCCGGCTTTCCTCAGGCAGTGCCTCCCGCCGCCGCGCCATCCATGGACCCCCAGGCGGAACCTGCCACGGATCCAGATTCTGCCCGTGGTCCCAGCTCTCTCCTGAAACCACCCTTCTGTTGGCTACGGAGGGCGGCAGTGGCTTCCTGCTGCTCCTCACCTCTGGTTTGCCTCACCACTCTGGGTTTGCCTTTCAGCTCCACCAGCATCGTTTCCAAGGCATCTGGTTGCCTGGCCATGGGGATGCTCTTGGAGAGCCTGCTGTGGGGCCTCACTGACTGGCAGCTGCCAGCTGCTGCACCTGTGGATCCACTATGGTTTCCATGCCAAAGCCACACTCACGCCAGGCGGCTCTCAGCCAGCGATTAGGAGGGCTGAGGTGTTAGAACCAGGCCGTTCCTGGGCCGGGCGGGGTTCCTCCATGGGTCATCTTTGCTCTGGGGACTCCCAGCAGCCCAGCTTAGACTGTCCCAGAACTGTGCTGGGACCTGGGGCATTTCTTACCCCATCCTCCCTCCGGCCTTCTCTCCGCCACCATTGTAGGCCTGCGCCGGCTCTTTCCACCTGCTCCGGCCCCTTCCTCTTTTTCTTTAGTATGGTAATGTGTGCAGGGAATCTGTAAGAAAGAGGGTACAGAATTGTCCAAGCGTCCTTGTTCACAGAACCCCGTTTTTAGAGAGCCTTTTGTGGGATCTAATTCTAGTCAGTAGTCTTTGGGGAATAGTCACGTGGTTTTTGCACGGTAGTGCATCGTCGTCACAGTTTGCAGCTTCCTTTTTAATCAATCAGGATACGGAAGGTGAAATTACAGCGTTTATTGCAATTAAGCAGGAAGCATTTCTTGTTGAATTGATGTCAGATGGGGGTGCGGGGAGAGGCCTGCGCCTTTAAAAGGGTGGAATGTGCTTAGAAAGGAAATGATTAAGTTGTAGATCTCTTCAATACGCCGGGTTATAGGGTAGGCTTTCCAGGACAGCAGCTTTGTCTGACCCCAAAACCATTCCGCGGAAGCTCTAAACCTTATTCTTATTGAGACAGATTATTTGGTATTTTCAGCTCTGTCTTTGTACTTTTATCAAAGAAATGCTATTTTATATTTTCCATAAAATTTTTGTTCTTACCATCATTGAATCTGAATTTGATTAATTTCTATATTACTGTCGTATGGAAATGGATGTAAACATTTATTCTTAACTAATTAAAAATGAGCCAATTTTAGTATGTATGTCTCTTAGGAAATGTGCTCTTTCTGTTTCCTTTTTGCTTTCTCTTTTAAAAGCTGAACGTGAATGAAATGCATTAAAGCCTTTAGTTTCCTGATGTCTAGATAATAACCTCTCATATTCTTTCATAGCCTCCTTTCTGATTTCTCGTGATTTTCTGATCCTTGTAAGGCTAACCTGAGTCCATGCTACCGGCCTATTAGAAAAGGACAACCTGACGTTCATTGTCTTTACCTCCTGGTTGCACCAGCCCTTCCCTCAGGTTGTGCCCCTCGGAGCTCAGAGCACAGTGAGCTCACTGCTCAGCAGCTGCTTGATTATAGAGTCAACAATCAAAATTAATGTGAAGCAAAAGGTCATGGTCATTGAAAACAGGAACGCAAATAAAAGGCTGTCAGCAAATAATTTATTGCTTCATAAACTTTTCTGATTTTGCTTATTTGGAAGTCACATAGAGATCCAACATGTCATTCATTTACTCATTCATTCATTTGTAGGTTAAAAACAGATTGAGTGATGCCTGATGGCGCATTGAAGAACTCATTGAGGATAAAACATTCATTCATTCATTCATTCATTCATTCATGCACTATGTACAAGGCGCCATGTCGAGTGATTGTGGCTATTCAGGTGATAAATAGAAAATAGCCCGGCAGGCCTTGCCATTCTTCCAACGCGCTCTCCTGAAACCAGCCATCTGTTTGGGTCTCTTGAAACTGTTTTGTATTCCTGTGACCACATTTGTTCGAACTCTCCCCATGACCCGCATGTTCTCTAGACTGACCACCTTGTTATCCCGCACCATTTACCTAAACAGCTGTGTTTCCTCCCAATTATAGAGGGCAATTACAGTCCTTAAAAATACGAAGAGTTAAGCCGATGGAACATCGTCAGCCCGTTGTCCATACGGGGGCCCTGTCCTAATGTGAGGTAGCGCTCTGTGCCCGGGCTCAGGCGGCTGGCTAGGAAGTCCTCTAAGAGGCTCACTGGGTAGATTGTGAGTATAGCAAGGGGCTGTGTAGTGGAACATACACCACACCAGGTCAGCAGAGTCAGAGGCTGGTTCCCTTTCCTCTGCAACGTGGAGCTAATACCTGAGCACACTGCTTCCCAGGGCGGTGGCTGGTATCCAACCAAGTAATGCATGTGAAATTTATTTGAAAAACATATAACATGACAGGAATGTTGGAATGAGCGTCTGAAATGCGCTGGGCATCTTCTCAGGTTGGGATTCATGAGTCCTTTCAAGGAGCCTGCCCAGTAGGCGGCACAGGCAGAAACTCACCCAACTGAGGTCTGGCCCTGCAGAGGGTCCAGCCTCAGTTCCCTGGGTCCTGGAGCCCAGGCTCACTGCAGCTTTAGCAGCAGGGACTTTACTATTTCACTTAGTTATTTTTAAAATACATTTTTTTTATTGATTTCAGAGCGGAAAGGAGAGGGAGAGAGAGATAGAAACATCGGTGATGAGAGAGAATCATGGATTGGCTGCCTCCTGCAGGCCCCACACTGGGAAGCGAGCCCACAACCCAGGCCTGTGCCCTGACCGGGCATCGAACCGTGACCTCCTGGTTTATAGGTTGGCGCTCAACCTCTCAGCCATGCCTGCCGGGCTGGTAGCAGGGATTTTAAATGGCATCTGCTCACGGCGTTGGGCATGTGTTTTTATTTCTATTGAATTCCATTTTGGACAACCGAAAGAGAGGATATTTAAGTTGTGAAGATTAATTTGTCTCTGGTCAAGTTTAGAGGTGTGCAGAACAAAGGTCTACTAGTGAAAAAAAAAAAAAGTGATTAAGAATAAAGCCACAAAATAGCAATTATACCAATTCATCAATTACATCAATTGCATTAATACATCAATTGACTGCCTTTCTGTAGAGCGCCAATTATAAGACAAATGAAAAGTATGGATGGCATGGTGTATTTGAGGTACTTTCCCTTCCCTAAAAATTTAAGTGTAACCATCATGGTTAAAGGAATGCTCAAAGGTAAACATTTCCTGATGCCAGGCTGCAAGTAGGAGGGATTGTACTGCACATATTATTATTATTTTTTTAAAACCTGTGAATAGAGTTGGAGTGATCTTCAGTCATTGCAGAGGGAGGTCATTGATAGGTGATACACAGCACAGTCTTGCACAACCTTTAAACATTAGTAATTGTGCCTTTGTGAGCTTGTATAGTTAAGTGTTTCCTTTGAAAGCTACTTCTAGTTATAGTGCCTGTCTGCCCTTGGGGATCATCTGTCTACTCTGGCCAGTCTTTCTTTTCCCAGACTGGTTGGTAGTGGCCAAGAGAGACCTTGGCACTGTGCTCTGCACAGAGCACACAAGGGCCCAGGAAAAACAGAAGCCTCCCATGGAAGCATCTGATGTTTCCCAGATACTGTAGAAAAGTGAAGAATTGGAAACATTGCTCAGAAACAGACACACAGCTAATCCTATATAATAAAAGGCTAATATGCAAATTGTCCCCTCGGGAGTTAGACTGACCCGGAGTTCGACCGCTCACTATGATGTGCGCTGACCACCAGGGGGTGGCACAGAACGAAGGAAGGCCAAAGCCGGCAGCCTGGGAAAGGAAGGCCCCGATTAGCCTTGAGAGCCTGCCAAGCCTAGGCACCCTACCTGTGCACGAATTTCGTGCACCAGGCCTCTAGTCTATATAATAAAAGCCTAGGTGACCATTACAGCTATCATGCGCACTGACCACCAGGGGGCAGACGCTCAGTGCAGGAGCTGCTCCCTGGTGGTGAGTGTGCTCCCACGGGGGAGCGCCACTCAGCCAGAAGCCGGGCTGACAGCTGGCGAGTGCAGTGGCGGTGGCGGGAAGCTCTTCCACCTCTGTGGCAATGCTAAGGAGCAGCGAGCGGAGCAGTAAGGAACAGTGAGCAGGTGGACAGTAAGGAGCGAGGGGTCCCAGACTGTGAGAGGGATGTCTGCCTTTTGGTTTGGGCCTAAGCTGGCAGGTGGAAATCCCCCGAGGGGTCCTAGACTGTGAGAGGGTGCAGGCCGGGCTGAGGGACACTCTCCCTCCCACCCCCCCTCCCCCCCAGTGCATGAATTTCATGCACTGGGCCTCTAGTAAAATTAAATAAATATGTGAGTGAATAAACATTTAACAGAAAGTTTACAATAACCTAGAGTATTATAGAGATCAGGAGGCAGCCAATTGATGATTTTTCTCTCTCATTATTGTTTCTAATGCTCTCCTCTCCTTTCCTCTCTCTCTAAAATTCAGTAAAAAAAAATTAAAAAGAAAGGAAAAAGGGGAAAGAAAGCTTCTAATAAAACCTAATATTATCGTAAGTTAAACAAGTATGATAAATAAAAATGTGAGCACTTTTGGAAAAAAATTCACATTTAAATCTTATTCTTTGTCTAGAGAAAAAATGTAATTATCAATGTCACAGGGTCTGGCTAGGATGCAAAGTGATGATAAAGTGCAAATACTCTGTAAACTAAAATGCCCAATCAGTGGAAATAACTCAATTGCATGCAACCACGTTGAATCGAGCAGTGAAATGAGATTGGTCTCTTCCTTTGTAGAGAGAGATGTCATCTTACGTGGGGATGGCCAGGTTGAGCTTGCACAGGAAGGAGAGAGAATCACTCTTCTGCTCTAGCAAAGAGTGAGATCTTGTCTGAGCACTCTTCATCCATGCAAATACCCATGGTCGGGGGGAGGATTTGGCAGGAGACTCAGAGGCAGGAAGCATGCCAGCTTTGTGCCAAGTAACTGAAACACTCCTACTTGCCTCTAAGCCTGTCTTTGCAGAAACAGATGTCTGAGTAACTGGGAATCCCTTCAGTGAAGGGAAACAAAAATTCCGGGGATGGAAGGGTGATGGTGATGATGTTGGTAAGATCATTCAAAATAGAAACCAGTCTGAGATAAAAATGTTTATGTTTGAATAATTTGCAGGTTATTTGGTCTGGCTATTGGCAATTAAAAAATAAGAAATAGCCCGGCCGGCGTGGCTCAGTGGTTGAACATTGACCTATGAACCAGGAGGTCACCGTGTGATTCCCAGTCATGGCATCGGTCTGGGTTGCAGGCTCAATCCCCAATAGGGGGCAGGCAGGAGGCAGCTGGTCAATGACTCTCTGTCGTCATTGATGTTTCTATCTCTCTCTCCCTCTCCCTTCCTCTCTGAAATCAATAAAAACATATTTAAAAAAAGGAAATATTTTTTGGATAATATTCAGCAGAGAAGTCACTAAATGCTAAATACCAGTATTGTTCAAGTCTCAAAAATATATTCATGTCATATCTAAAAACACTGTTTAACCCTGAGCCCCTATGCAAACATAAGGTATATGTCTCACTTTATAGCTTGTGAAAGCATACTAAATATTTTACAGTTTCTTGGCAAAGTGTCTCAAAATCAACTAGGTAGTTATGACTGCATTCATTTTATTTTCATGGGTGTCATCATACTTGGAGCAGCTGTGACAATTTACGGCTAGAATGACTCCATTCCAAAATTATTACTGTAAATTGAAGTCCTATTTTCCCACCCCAAGTGTATTCTTAATATTAACAGTTGGTAATTAGCCTGTCCTTCGGAGAGACTCGGGACAGTTTTGAAGAGCATACCGTAAATTTAATCAGGAGAAAGCTTTCCCTACAGTCGCGGAAAACAAGATATAACATTAATTGAATTGTGTTAGTTGTCACTAAATGCTGATGCTATCTCTGTTTTTTCACTTTAAAGTACATTTTAAAGTGTGATAATGAAGACAATAATATGGAACATGCATTTCCAAGAGTCACTTCAATAAAGCAGGCAGGCCATTGGGCTATGCATGGCCCATGCCCTAGTTCTTTGAAGTTTGAAAAGTTGCTGACCTGTTGCTAAACTCAGCTGAAGGCTGAACAATGAAAATCCTGATCAAGCATTGCTACCTGGGTGTGTGAGCCATGTCCCGCATGGTTCAGGTTTTGGGATCTGGAGAAGGGCCGCACGCAAATGACAGAGACGAGACAAGAAATAATAATTTGGAAATATTGGGGGCCAGAAGGAAAGCCCAACACAAGGGGAAGGACTTCCACTGGTGCCCAGGCCTTGCCAACATTTTATTCAGTTTTGGGTACACATATAGCCCTTAGGCAGGCAATTCCGGTAACAGACAGACTATCTTAAAGGTCAGTAAATATTAGTAAAGATTTACTCTGAGACTATTTGGTCAGGAAATTGCTTGAGCCACCATTATCTCGACTAAACAACCGGTGCATAGCTCTGGCCTTTGCCAGGGCTTGAGGTTCACCAGCATTCCAGGCTCCTTGTGTACACTTCTCTGATAGTGAAGACAATGGGTAGCTTCCAACACCTGGGCATGTAGCAATCACTCCCTCCCCATCCTGCTGACCAGACCTTCTGCTCCTTCACCTTGACAACCAGCATCCTGGGCCTAACCAATCTGCACTGGCCTAGCCAATGCCCTTCATTTCCATGGAGGACCTAAATGAGAACAGTCGTAGGGTTTTACCTTTTATAAACCCTGCCTTTTTCTGCTTTTCTCAGAGCCCAATTCAAGGATTGCAATCGCTATTCTGCTCAAGTAAATGCTGTTTTATTTTTCATTTTAAAACCTAAAACTTTTGGCTAACAAAAATGATAACTTAAAAAATTTGCTGAAGTTCTTTCTTCAAAACCTAATTTTGGAGAAACTATAAGATACTTATAGATGTAAAAGCAAAGAGTAAGTAATTAGGAACTGTTCTTTTAAAGGGATAGATGCATATGGAACGCTTCTTTTTCAACCCACTGAACCAATGGGTCATGTATTATTATGCTATTACTGCCTCAGAGCAAATACAGGTGAGTTCATTCTGCTTCTTCATACGAAGCTGGGTGCTTGCCGTCATACTTACATAGCACGCATTGGATTCGGACAGCACATGCTACTGGGATTAGAATTTCAGGAAGGCACCTGCACTTCTAAACATCTTCATGTCATTTTGTTTAAATAAGATCTCCAAACCCTTTCCTTCGCTGTCCCCTTGCAGCTTCCCCTCCAGGCTGTCATGAGATTAGCAAGTCGATGCACATTTGCGAAGTTTTATTATATTATTTTCGGTTATTTAAACAGATTGTCTTCATAATTTATCACAATTTTAGTTATGAGTACCCCTTCCAAACCCATGCTACTTATAACGAAGGAAACAGAAGCACTATAAGTCTTTTAAATTTTAAATTAAAAAAATGTTTGAGGACAGTGGAAGGTTATGACAGATTAATGGATTGAGCAAAATAAGATAGTGGACAAAATATATTAAGAGATATTTATAGTTAGTATGCTAGACTAACACGAATTTTATGCTTGACTAAAGATGGACATACATTTTGTCAAAAATGGAATGAAATTGAATAAATTATTTTCCTATTTTCATGTAGGTAAAATATCTCATATTAAATTTTGGCACAGGTTTTCAATTTATACTAGGAGATTTCTTTTGCTGGCAGGCACTCTCTGCTTACATTTTTATAGCTTTTTTAAGTGGTTGTCAGTCACAGAATTGAGGAAATTTTATTACGATTGGATAGTATGGATCATTTCAGTGTTTTGCTCTTTTACAATCATGGTTTACAAATACCAGTATGTGAGAGACTTGCAGAAGTGCCTCATTACAGCAGTCACCCACAATTAACATGCGCATTCCGTTGGAGCCATGAAAGGTCAGCCAACTGCCTGTGTCTGTGCTCGCGAGGTGGGGAACACACTTAATTTGGAATAATAGCACTAGTAATAGACCCAGCCGCAAGGCCTTAGCACAGAAGTCCAAGGGATCGTCCCTGAACCAGCCCAGCACGCTTACAAATGAAGAAATCACCAAACACTTGTCTGGAAGTTCCTGCCGTGGACAGATGACTAAACTAGGCTTTATTGGAGGCCAAGGGAACATATGGCCTCCACAGTTCAATGTAAATTACACCTATACCGTTTCATTTATGACTAGCCATTTTACTAGTAATTTATTTGGGTAGCAGTTAATGCCCCCTGGATGGGAGCCAGAGAGAGAGGGAGTGATTATGATAATGCATTCGGTTACTAAATAGGCTGAATACTTCCAACTTCCAATGATACAGCTGTTAGCGACAGTGGCTTTGCTAGTTAATCAGATGTTTTGCCACTGGGGATTGCCCCTGTGAATCGAATCTGACAGAGGTGTCTGCTTCACCTCAAAGGTAATGACAGAGTGTGCCACTTATTAAGGACTCTGGGAAAAAGCACGTGGCATTCAGCCGCAAGCAACCAGAGCAGCTATGAAAGTACCATCCCCATTTGTGCTATGATCATAAGTCATTCATTAATTGAATAATGATTCAAGAGTAAATGTAAGTGCTTTGCATATTTAAGAGCATATATTTTTCTTTCGAATATGCTTCAGCTTGAGCCGGGTTAGAATGTTAATGTCCGGGAGCACAGATATGATTGCTCAAGAAAGCCAGTTTGATTTGTTAGTGTTTCCCAGAAGGGCAGAAGAAAAACTCATTTGTAAGTAAAATGTGGACTACATTATCCATGTCTTCCCAGCCCTAGTGCCATGAATTAGGAAAAAAGGGTTCTGGGTTTAAATTTCCTTCTGATCATTTGAACTATTTCATATTTTAGTTGACTTGGGGTTTAGTTTTTCTGAAAAATGATGTCCGTTAATTAACCTGAGGCAGACTTCAAATAAACGGGCAGTGACTCTTGAGCCAGATGGAATTCTTGGTGTTTCCGATGCATTGATTCTTTGCAGCAAATTTCAAGGTTGTGAAGATAAAGGACAGAAGCTGCCTCGTGTGGGTTGGTATGAGACCGTGCCTTGTCCACCTCTTTCAGCAAGATCTGCCAGATGCCAGAATATTAACTGTGGGTGTGAATGGGGGAGGGGCGGATCTTTGGGTTCAGGTCTGTCCTTAGGAAGGGGCAGCCATTGGGGGCCAAGCATTTGTAAGGCCTTGGTTATAAACAGGAATGCACAGACGTGAGAGACCCAGGGAAGGGTTTGTTAACAATATGCAGATAGAAACGATTCTTTAAACATGCTTTTGAAAATCAACAAGATGGAAGTTCATTTTGAAAGACGAATCTCAATTCTCTTTATGACGAATGATATGAAGTTACCGTATTCAACACCTCAAATTTTAAAAGCAGCCTCAACTAGTGCAAAACATCTGCCCAAGGAAAAGATTTCTGTGTTCTTAGAATACCAGGGAAAAATCACGCATCTTAAAAAGAGCCTTGCAATTGCATAGGGCAAGATGGCCTACAAGATTCTTCCTCTTCTCCATCACTTAGATTGATTGCTGGTAGGGACCCGTGAGTCTCCCCTGGGTCTGCATTATTCACAGACTAAGTCTTCTGCAGACAAAACTAGGTCAGCTTAATTACCTGTGGAAATGAGGTATACTTGTGAAAGTTTCACACTGATAATTACTCCAAAATGCCAACATAGTGTATGCAACCCTGAGAGGCATGTGCTGTAAATAATGCCCAACCAAGATCAATCAAAGCAAATGGTTATTTTTCCTCCCCAATTCTCCAACATTCCTCCACGATAAAAACACAATCCTGGCCAGGCAATGCGCTGATGCATACCTAGGAATTAGCTGGGTGGCTCTTTTTTCCCCTTTTCTTTAAATCCCTTTGCTGCATTTAAGAAAATCAGCAGACTATTGTAAAGGAACAAAAGACAGCTAATCACTTTTTAAATATCTAAAATGATAGCACAAAACCTTTCCTAATCAGCATGCTTCTCCCCTGCAGACATTTCTGTACCTGTCATTTGCTCATGGAAATAAAGTGAGGAAGATGAGAAAATGTACGGTCTGTTTAAACAGCGAGGGAATAAAAAGTAGAACTGCTTTGCATTTTTGTGCGAGGAGTTATAAAATATTTTAACTGTCTGTTCACCGATGGGTTTAAAATAATCACAGTTCCACTGAGGATTCAAAACCCTGGCAGGCGTCTGATGGGAGATGCCACGTGATAAAGATCAAACTGACATTACAATCTGAGCACCATTAGTAATTTTGAATTCCGGAAATTCCTTGAAAGTTTTAATGGATTATTCTGTAAAACTGATTACTAATATTAGAGGATCATTATTTTTAATAGGAGTAAGGAAATAAAAAAAAGTTTAGTTATTCCACAAACAATAACTGAGTATTTTAATGCCAATCAATTTTATATTCCACATTCTATAGAAGTAAAATAGTATGTTTTTATATAAACAATTATGAAAAAAATAAGTTTCTGAAAAGACTACTTTTAAATCTTAAAAGTGAGTGAAATAAGCCAGTCAATGAAAGAAAAATACTACATGATCTCACTCATTTGTGGATAATAAAAAACACATTATAAACTGATGAACAAAAAGACAGATACAGAGGCGGTGAAGCATCAAACAGACTATCCAATTACAGCGGGAAGGTTAGGAGAGGTGGGGAAGATAAGAGACCAACCGAAGGACTTATACGCATGCATATAAGAATAACCAACGGATGCAAAACATTGGGGGGTGAGGGCATGTGTGGGAGTGGGGTGGGGGGGGGCCAATGGTAAGATATGTACACACAGAATACCTTAATTAAAAAGGAAAAAAGTGAGTGGATTTATAATAATGCTAACTATCAAATATTTATTTTTAAATATGTTTTTTATTGAGTTTAGAGAGGAAGGGAGAGGGAGACAGATAGAAACATCAATGAGAAACATCGACATCGATGGTATGCCTCCTGCATGCCACCTACTGGGGACTTAGCCGGCAACCTGGCCGTGTGACCTGATGGGAATGGAACTGGTGACCTCTTGGTGCATGGATGGATGCTCAACCACTGAGCCACACCAGCTGGGCATAACCAGCAAGCATTTAAAGACCAGCCAGTAGCTGCTGCAGATGGCCAGAACTGACCCATACCATGAGCAACGGGAACTTCAGCTTTGATGTAAGACAGATGACCACAGCATATTTCAACCGATGCCTTTCCCTTAGGAAGCTGACACTCTCACTGTTTCCTTTTTACCGATTGCCGGCCTGGAAGCGGAGGTGAGAAACGTCCAAGGTTGCCCCGTTTGGCTGGAATTCGACCTCGATCGCCCTAATCTAGAGCCTCAGAGGCAGGACCCTGGCAGCCGTGACGCGAGGCCAGCAGCCTGCCATCGGCTCACCAGCCGTCCCCAGGCCTCAGGGCGCTTGGGAAGCCAGGTGGGTGCCGGGTGGGCTCAGGTCGGAGAGGCCAGATCTTTTGTATCTATCGGTGGACTCGCTTATTCCCCCCAGCCCCGCAGTGGGGGAGCCCACCAGAACCTCGGCAGAGGGCTCCCTGAGCTGGGCCAGGCTCCGGTGGTCAGCCGGCTAGTGGGACTTCACTGAGGACTCAGGCTCACAGAAACGTGCTCCTCTGGGCCGTTTGCTCACCAGCTTTCGAATGGATGTGCCCTCGACTCAGGAGTCTCGCCGATGCATCACCCGAGATCGGGGAATGGCTCCCGGGAGGGCGAGAATCACATCAGCCCCATGACGTGGTTACCCGCCTTTGACCCCTTTTGGAGTGGAGACACTTACTAATTTCTTGCATTACAAGTGCCTGCTCTTTCTGCAGCGTGGTTATCTACCTGCGCTCCGGCGAGCAGCTCAGCCACAGGCAGAGGCAGGAGCTGTCATCCCCATTTCAGGGATGAGGGCTTCGCGGTAAAGCTGAGAGGGTGGATGGGTTTTGTTCCCAGGTCATAAAACTAGCCGCAGAAATGCTCTCAGCGGGGCCAAGCGCCTCTTCTACTCCGGCGGAGCTCTCCTTACCCACTTGCAAGTGGTGGGATGGAAGCAGTGTTGGCACATCGCCGGCGGCGTGGGGAGACATCCCAAGCTGTCATCCCCACGCCGAGCCCCACGCCATCGCCGGCAGCTCGGTGATGCTGGGCCTTGGGCATCTGCGGTCTCTGAAAGGACACTGTCCAGGACCAGGCCTTCTCTGCCGAGCGACACTGCGTTTCCGTTGGTTCGTTCCTTTGTGGCCATGCTGTTAGCATCAGGGAAGAACATGGGGAACGTAATATCTACCATCCTACCTGCTTTCACCTGGTTCGTTCAGAAGTGTTCGGCATATTTACATTGTATCACACTTTTCTAGGACTTTTTCATCTTGTACCCCTGAAGCTCTAAACTCAGGCATTCACCCGGCTTGTTTCCGTTACTTTATCCTGAAGTACTTTAAAACTCACAGGAAAGTTCAAAGTACAGTAGTACTACAAAGCTCTTTTCCCTTGGAGTATTTGAAGTTAAGTTGCAGCATATTTCCTACAAACAGGGAATTTTCTTTTTTTTTCTTTTTCTTTTTCTTTTTTTTGCATAACCACAACCCAACCACCCAAGCCAGGAAATGCACAGTTAAACATCATTGCTGCTATTACCCTGGCCTGGTGGCTCAGCTGGCGGGGCATTGTCCCCCACATCGAAATGGTGTGGGTTTGACTCTCAGTCAGGCGTAAGCCTCGGCTGCAGATTTGATCCCCAGTCGGGGCGGGTACAGGAGGCAACTGATCAAGGTTTCTCTCTCACATCGATGTTTTTCTCTCTCCCATCCTCTCTAAAAAAAATCAATAAAAATGTCCTGGGGTGAGGATAAAAAAACATGACTGCTATTGAATACACAGTCCCTTTCCAAAATTTACCAAGATCCTAGCCATGTCCTTTGTAGTAATAAGAGCTAGTTGAAGATCACGGGTTGCATTGCCTTGTGTGTCTCATTTCCTGCAGTTTGAAATAGTTCTCCACTATTGACCTTCATGACCTTGACTCTTTCAAAGGCTAGAGGCCAGTTCTTTTCCAGAATTTCCCTCCTATTTGGATTTGTCTATTTTTACTCCACTTACAATCAGGTTACGTCTTGCAAGAAAACTGTAGAAGTGATGTTGTATTTGTCTTAATGATCCCTGTCAGATGGCACACAATTTTAATTTGTCCCTTTACTGGCGATGTTATTTTTGACCACAAGATTAGGGGCTGTTTGCTAAGTTTGTCCGTCCACTATAAAGTCACACTCAAAATTTGTAATTAATAGGTGTTTTCTGGGGAGGTCCTTTGAGATACTGTATGTTTCCTGTTTCTCATCAATCTTTTAAACGCTAGATTTAGTATCTGCTGATGCTTATTGGCTAAACTAATTATGACTATGTGCTTTTGTAGCTTTATTTATTTAAACTTATTTATTGTTGAAGGTATTATAGCTATCCCTATCTTTTCCCTCATTGACCTCCTCCACCCCACTTCATCTCCTTTCCCAGCCATCACCATACTATTGTCTGTGTCCATGCGATATGCATATATGCATATCAGTTCATCGGTTAATCTCTTCCCGCCTCTCCCTCCCCTCTGAAATATGCCAGTCTGTGCATGCTTTCATATCACTGGTTCTATGTTGTCCATCAGTTTATTTTGTTCATTAGAGTCTACATATGAGTGAGATCATATGGGAACCGTCTTTGGCTGATTTTGTGGCTTTAAATTCCATTTTACTTTTATTAGTTGGCAATTGATTGTAAGAAAGAGATTTCCCTTATTTCCATTTGCTTATTTGCTTATTTATAGCTCTATACCCTCCTAGCTTCCTGTTTTACTCAATGGGTGAGTACCTGTTAGCATCTTCGTTCTTTCGATGCTGAGATGACCCTGGATTTGGCTGGAAGAAACTCTTCCAAGTTGGCTTCCGAGTACTTTGGACACATTGCGTTAGTTCTGTGCCCTTCATCCCTTTTTGCACAAGAGTATTTTCAGAATGATGCCATCATCCCTCGAGTTATTCCCCGTCCCCGCCTTGTGACCAGCACTTTTCTGTGAACCCCTCGTTCTTTTCCAGGAGGACACCGAGCTCGGGGCTCCAGGCCTACTTGTTGCTTTGGGGAGAGGTGGGTCATTGCTCCGGGCCTTCTCAGCAGACACCGATTGATATGAGATTTTATGTTTCTCTCTGCATAAGCAGAGTTAAAATCACATGTTCAGACCAACATTTCCCATTACAACCTACCGCTGTGGTATTCGTTCTACTTTTCTTCCTTCCTAATCGTGTAACTTCCTTCATGCTCAGTGATAAAGCTTTTAAATATGTTTTACGATAACTATATAATATGTTTATATTTTATAGAAAAACATAATGCTGTGTATAAGTCCTCTTTGTACATACCCATCTTTTGTCATCAGCGCTGCCTCACCGCTCCCTGAACCGATGCCTGATTGGCAGCTCTGCTCAGGCTCCGGCACCCTCCGCCTGCACCATCTCGCCTCCTTCCCCACACCCACGTCCACCTGTTCAGGCCCTTGGCTTTAGGACTAAACTTTTCTGGAAGGAAGGGAAGAAGGGAAGAAAAAGAGATGGTAAAAGGAAGGGAGAAGGAAGGAAAGGAACTACTCTGCGAACACCAGCTTAAGCACAAACAGGATGTGTTTTTCGTTACAGACTGTATCGAACACAGTGGCTGTCACCGGTTGGTTGATCGATGCCTATTGCGTGACTATGGAAGGAATGGTTAGAGAACTGCACTGCTTACAATAAAGCCCGCGAGATATTTCACAAATATTAATATTGCCCACAATATGACGGCAACTTGCAACTCAAGTCAACTTGTTCCTTCCCAGTACTAAACCAAGGACTTGTCAGTAACTGTAAGGGTTTAAAATTCCAAATATGGAGTCCCGGTGTTTGTAAGAAAGAACACAACAATCTGCAGTGCAAAGCATAAAGTTGCATAAATGTCTTTAATTCACGTTTAGAGGTAAACTTACGGCGTCTACCCTTTGGGCCTCTTCTCTCTCTTGCTTTACCCTGTTGTTCGGCTGAATAGCACTAGCCTTGGTTCTCCCAGTATATTATTGGGAGAGAGATCAACAAAGGTTGGGGCTTTATTCGGTTGCAAGTACTAAATGTTTCACTGCAGTGCTCAATGATCTGTATCTAAAACCTTTAAAACGATCAATTATTATTATTTATTTAGACTGCTCAGTTACTTTTCAAGTGACCATGGTGGATTTAGTCGACAATTTTCAGTGCTTTTACCGATAACATTCCTTCTTAGTTAAACCATTATTCTGATGACTTCTTATGTGACCTAAGGAACAGGAATAATTCCCATATGTTTGCCAACAGAGTCTTCAAAATTGATATTTTGAGGCCTAAATCCTCTGATTGTATTTTACTTTGACAGCTGCACATTAGATGACCTAGTTTGGAAACTATCTGGTGAAATTCAGAAGGAAAAAGCCCACCCATATCTATTGAAATGTGCATCCACAAGAGGTACAGAAAGCACAGAGGTAACAGAGGTGAGGGAATACATTCACACACAGGGATCTGTACCATGTGACTTCCTTTATATGATGTACAGGTGCAGGCAAAGTTACTCCATGTTGTTCACAGCATTCCATCGGCAGTGGCTGGGAGGGGACTTTCTGAGGGCTTGTATCTTTCTGTTTCCGAACCT
Organism: Corynorhinus townsendii; assembly: GCA_026230045.1. Lineage (NCBI taxonomy): Eukaryota > Metazoa > Chordata > Mammalia > Chiroptera > Vespertilionidae > Corynorhinus > Corynorhinus townsendii. The sequence continues at coordinate 4,523,415 of JAPDVU010000005.1, forward strand.
GAGAGCTTATTTGCAGGAGTGTGTCCAGTTTGTGAACATTCAAGACGCCGCATTTCTGAGGCCTACCCCCTGTGTTTGGGGCGTTAGCCTTCAGTCCCACGTTTTAGGGACATTTGTGTTCTCCCATAGCACTGGGGCAAGTCCTCTCTGGGCCTGGCCATCTGCCTATCAAACGTCTCTTTCTACTGAGATACAAAAAGTGTAGTTAGCTGCCACATCTCCAAACAGAAAGAATTTCGCTCAGGAACGCACAGAACTTGCCAGTCATCCGCTGGGAGCTGCTCTCTGGGGCCGAGAACTCAGTCAGGTCTGTGGTGGGTTTGGTAAGGTCCTTTGTCGTTTTCAAGGCTGCGTGGCTCTGGCATCTATCTGCTTGTCAGTGAAGACGGCCACCGTTGGAAACTCACTTTCAACCAAGATCTTGGTTTTGTGACCAAACCAATGACGAGACAGCAGAAAGGTGAGAGAAGCTCTCCTGGCTGTGTCAATAATCAATACGGGGGCTGATTCAATATGTCTTGATTGGCATAACTTGTTGACTTTACTCTTTGAAGACAGACTCCAGCAAGGAATATTGTCGGGTCCCACCAACCTACAGAGTGAGTGCATCTTGTGTAAATATATTCAACATCAGCGTGGAGCGAAGTGCTAATCTGAGTGTTTATTTTTAGTGAGGAATATTTCTCCCTTTGATCCGCTTCATGCTTTTGTTGTTGATAGTGATGATGACTTTTGGTTTAATTTCTCTCTCTCTTTTTTTTTTTAACAGGATTTTTTTCAGGAATTAGGGATAATGTCCTTATGGACTTTGTCACCTTTCATATTAGCTCTCAATACAAAATGACATGCTTAGCAGTTACAATGACTTCATCCAGTTTTCTCTGGAACAGTCTGCGACTGGCCTGGTGACTACATTATGCCTGAAGGGAATGCTAAATACAGTTAATGTGGAACTTCTCGCGTTTCTCTTTGTCTATGGTGCACATATGTAACATAAAACGGCACATAAAAACTGGGCAGCGGAATCGCTGTTCATAAAAATAATCAAGGTGGGCATCTGGTTCAGACATGTGCTCAATTGTTTTGTTCCGCTTATTTAGAGCTCAACATTTTCAACGTTTCTGTAAGTAATTCTCTAGTCTTCATAAAACCAATCCCAGTCTGGATTGTATATTTCTCCAAAAATAGCTCACTAGAATAACTTTCAATGGTGAATGTCTTCTGATTATTATTGCTTTTAAATATGCAGTTTGTTAAATAGATTTCAGAGAGGGGAAAGAAAGAGGGAGAGATAGAAACATTGATGAGAAACATCAATCAGCTGCCTCCAGCACCCCCACTACTAGGGACTGAGGCCACAACCCTTGCATGTGGCCTGACTGGGAATCCAACCAGTGACCTCCTGGTACATGGGACCATGCTCAACCACTGAGCCACACCAGCTGGACTGCCTTCTAATTCTTAATATGTTTAGTGAGCTGTTCTCATGTTCATTCCCAATTATGGTAAAAGTTTAAGAGATTATTACCATATTTAAACATTTTTCTTAAATCTGATCATATATCCGATTGAATTCATTTTTATTTTTTCACTAGAGGCCAGATGCACAAAATTTGTGCAAGAGTAGGCTGTCCTTCCCCCAGCTGCCAGCACCGGCTTCCTTCACAGCCCCGGCTTCGTCTGGAAGGACGTCCGGTCTAATTAGCATACTGTGCTTTTATTATTATAGATGAATGATTTAAATTTAACTGCTGAATAAATAGGCCCATCATTGAGACTGGGTGTCTCAATGATGGGTGAAATATATATATATATATATTAGAGGCTGGTTGCATGGGTGGGGTCCGGCCAGCCTGCCCAGGGGGATGGGACATGGGCAGTTGGCCGGCCTTCCTGCTGGTGGAACTCCTGGTCGAGGGGACAATTTGCATATTAGCCTTTTATTATATAGGATATACACTTAGTGAGTGGCCAGCTTATTATGTGTTCAGAGATCATAATAATCTGGCCACTCAGTGTGTATTTTCTGCTATTCTTTTTTTCAAATAATTTACAGGTTTCTTTTTCTGGATTTTATTTTACATAAGTTTTGAGATGGAAATCTAAATTGTCTCCCTAAATTGATAATTCATCATCTGATTTATAGGACCATCCATGAGTTCTTTACTGATCTGCAGTATGACTGCTTCCACATATACATTTTCCAGCCGTGTGTAGGTTGGTTCTGCCTACTGCCCCATTGGCATGTTTGTGCATCTCTCCAAGGTTACTCAGAGCTTTACTCGAGCTTTACCATAAGCCTTAGTATTTGCTTGTGTACATTCCCTGAACGATTTATTTTAAAACTCTCTTGTGTATTCTTGTTTCTTATCCTGTGAACTTTAGGATCAAATCATCAAGTTCCATAAAAATAGCTGCTGGTAGTTTGATTAGACTTGTACTGAACTCATAGATTAATTGGGAAAAGTTGCCATCTGCATAACACTGAGCCTTTCAATTCAAATGCAGACATGTATGTCTCTATATATTCAAGCTTTTGCCAAGACTTTAGTAAAGTCCAGATTTCTTAAAAAAAAACAAAAAACCTTCCATTTTTATTGCAAGTGTGAATGTTATTTTAATAGAATATTTTACTTGTTTATTATACATGTGTAAGAACATTTTTAATTCTGCATTCTCATCATATTGCATTGATTTCATTTAACTATCTTAACTACAGATTTTTGTGTGTATTTTCTAGGTAATTTGGGTCATACATTTGTGTTATTTGACTGTCTCCTGACTTACAGTTGAATAGCAGATATTTTTGATAATACATTAACCACTCGGGATGGGCTTTTACCTCCTTACGGCCTGGATTGTTGTTTGCTTATAATCTTGCCTCGATTCAATCTGTAAATTACGTCTCCTGGTAATATGTGGCTGTTGACCTGTGCTCACGCTTTTGTTTGATTTTATTCATCAGCCCTGATTCCTGTGTCAGCATAGGAATCGGTGAGCAAAGACTGGTCAGAGTTTGTGCTCAACATTTTTAAGCCAGTAAAGCTTGAAGCCTCAGCAATGGATTTGTGGGTTGTAGGGTTCATTCAACCCACCTTCTCTTTTAAATTCTGCCAAGTTTTCTCTGGACTCTGCTGAGTGTCTCCTGGCCCCGACGGTCCTGTGGAAGGCATGTGCCCACTGGTCACTGTGTACATTTCATTTGCATAGCTGCTGGTGGAGACTGGATAGGTGGTGAATTTATTTTGATCTCTTCTCTGTTTCACCTCCCAGGACGCTCTATAAAGGCGCAGGTAGCCTGCTGGCCCTCCCTGTGTCCTTGATACTGAATTGACACTTGAACAACAGTTAACTAAGTGGGTCTCTCACAGCAGTGGCGGCGAATCTGCTCGTTTCCACGGCCTGCGTGCCTTGGTTGAAGTTCCATGGTGGCAGAACTTGGCTGCGGGTGGGGAGAAAGGTGTCACACACCTGCATTGTTCTTACTCAGAGTTCATTCATAAATGTGCTTTTCATGAATACACACTTCTCAGTTTGTTGACACCCTGGGTTAAATTCCAGAGTGGTAATCAAATGATTGGTTTTGAACACCCTGCCTCACGTTGTAGTTGTTTTTTAACAAGTGGATTTGTCAGCCTCCTTGCTCCATCCTGGGGAAAGTCGAGCTCCGTTCTAACTCCTTTATGCTCTGTGACTTATAGGGCAATCGAACCTGCCACGTGATTCTCTCCGTTTTGTTCGTTCATAAGGGTTTCACACCTCTCTGAGGGCTGAACACTACCCTTCCGGAGCCTTTGTTGTGAGTCCCTGAACCAGCAGGATGTTTTATTGGCCCCTAACGTGTTTATCTTTCCAACGCAGATTTGACCTAGATTTGTTATTTCTTGGTCAAGCCAGAGTCTTCTTTTAGATAAATCAAATTTGATTTATTAATTTATCAGCCTATAATGGATTTGAGAGCTTGCTCAGAAGATTATTTTGTCTTACATTTCCTCCACCATGCTAATCTATAATAATAAAAGCATAATATGCTCATTAGACCAGGCATCCTTTTGGATATCCTTCCACACGACCTTCAGGATGAAGCCTCAGGGGTGGGGGCCGAGGCAGAGGCGGGGCCAAACCCCTTGCATGAATTCCGTGCATCAGGCCTCTAGTAAATTCTCAATTCCCAGCTAGCAGCTGTCCCACATCTTTCGTATGGCCTTGCTTTTAAGGTACCGATTCACAGTGAACAATCATGGTCTTAGGGTTGGTGACATATTTATTGAGCTACCTCTAATAGGCTTCCTTGTCCCCCTTTGTTGGAGTTCTATCTTGATATTAACACATGATTTACTATTACTTTAGTCTCCAGTTCTGCATTACAATGGTTTTTCTTTTCCCAAACAAATGATTCCTATGTAAAATTTGGGGTTGTAATAGCTTCACAAGAGAGTACCTCCGATGATTATTAAGCAATAAGTGACAAAGAAAATGATTGTGAGGTTCCTGTGTGATAGTAAATATTGGTGATCTGGAGGGATACTGGGACGAGAACAATAGCTATTACTCCTTGACTACTTACTCTCTTCCAGATGCTAGGGTTGAGCTGCCTTGTTTTAATTGAGTTATTTAATGTAGTTCTCACAGTAGAGCTGTGAAGTAGGTTCCGTTAATATTCACATTTTTCAAAGTTAAGAAATGGAACGTGGGTTTGAAATCCTACTAAAGAGACCAGTCACTCACTAATCAGAACAGATGCCAGCTCCATGCAGCCAGGATGACTCTCCTGGTACTTACAGAACCAGCGTTGCTGAAGGGGAACGTGAAGAAAGGGTGAATCAGTATTGCATTTAACAGTGAATGGCAGAAATGTCAATAATAAATATTCTTTTTTTTTTTTTTTCACACAACAATAAATCAAGGGTTATAGACTGGCCCTGGACTGCATATGTATTCACCATAACTTGTCCATGCTCTTTTTAAAAAACATATTTTTAATGATTTCAGAGAGTAAAGGAGATGGAGAGAGAGAGAGAGAGAAACATCAGTGATGAGAGAGGATCATTGATCGGCTGCCTTCTGCACGTCCCACACTGGGGATCGAGCCCACACCCCGGGCATGTGCCCTGCGTGGTAATCAAACCTTGAACTTCTGGTTCATAGGTTGATGCTGAACCCCTGGCCGCTGAGTCCATACTCTTTTTATCTTCTTGCTTGGCCTGTGGCTTTTGTCCTCATGACCACAGGATGAATGCTGAACCCTTCAGACATTAGGTCAGCCTTCCCAAGAGGGAGGAGCAAAAAAAGTGAAGGACAGGGGGTCCAAGAGATAGGATTGTGCCTTTTACAGAGTTTCTCTTGATTCCATCTTCTGAACACATTGATTTGTAAAATACCACCAGACATTGTGTGCCTCCTGATGGGATGCAATATGTGGTATTCACACGGGTTTATATATTATTTGTTATAATGCGGAGGGCGGATATAACAGCAGGCTTTCCCTGATGCCATATGATGCACACACGTTAAGCAGAGACAGAAAGAGAACACACTGGGCCTTTAATAAAGAAAGATATTCCCATTCAAGGAGACAAGCCAGACACCGGCTGTATGGGCTCTTTATCTCCTGGTGAGGAAGTGTTCCACGCCAAGGCCCCTCCTCCTCCTCCTCCTCCTCCTTCTTCTTCTTCTCCTTCTCCTCCTCCTCCTCCTCCTCGTCCTCCTCCTCCTCCTTCTTCTTCTTTAATATATATATTATTGATTTTTTGCAGAGAGGAAGGGAGAGAGAGTTAGAAACATCGATGAGAGAGAAACATCGATCAGCCGCCTCCTGCACACCTCCTACTGGGGATGTGCCTGCAACCAAGGTACATGCCCTTGACCGGAATCGAACCTGGGACCCTTCAGTCCACAGGCCGATGCTCTATCCACTGAGCCACACCGGTCAGGGCAAAAGGCCCCTTCTTATGTGGCTGAGGGCATGGGAAGACTGTGCACATGAGACTGCCTTTCCCAATACTTTATATACTATTTTAATTTTACATGTTTTTTAAAAAAATATATTTTTATTGGTTTCAGAGAGGAAGGAGAAGGAGAGAGAGAAACATCAATGATGAGAGAGAATCATTGATCAGCTGCCTCCTGCATGCCCCCTACTGGGGATCAAGCCCATAAACTGGGCCTGTGCATTGACTGGGAATCGAACCATGACCTCATGGTTCATAGGTTAATGCTCAACCACTGAGCCACACCAGCTGGGCTCTTTTACATGTTTTATGTTCTTCAGTGTGGTTGGCAATTTTGTCATTCTTGTCATTTGTCAAACCCCAGAAGAAAAATAATGGTCATCCATACCCTTTGTTGTTGTCACCCACCGTGAAGACATCAGCTACATTCTTCTGTCGTCACAGTCTTCACTGTGATTGCGGGAACATTGTGCTCCGTAATAGTCACAGCTGTGCTAATGCCTCTAAATTGCAATGCTGAGCAAGCGGTCCCAGCTTCACTTGTTCCATCTGCAAAGGGTGGGTGGTCACTAATGACCCCTTCAGATTTAAGTTTTTATTAGAACTTACGTTTTCTTTCATTTAACGAGTGAGGGGACACAATAGCCTAAAAAGACCAACACCTCAAAGACCATGTGAAAGGAAAGGTCAATATTGACATCTCTTCTCTTAGTATCCTTGCCTAAGAAGATACAGTTTTTAATACTTAACTTTTCTGAGTTTGCAGCCAAATGTTGTTTGGACCCGCATATAGACATTATGGACAAGCTTGCTTCCCAGAAGTGACACACACACACACATTGAAACTTCTGCATCCACACTCAGAGTTGGAAATGGAGAGCTACTCTTTCCTCTTGGGAAGAGTGACCTCAAAGAGACAGCAAACTGGAGACACCAGGGTCTGTCAGGCGGTGGAAAGGGCACACTTCTTCAATGCCCACGCAAGTCGAACACAAGGGGACTGTGAGTACATCTCCTCAAGCAGCATCACCCGGGAGCTCTAACAAAGGCCGCGGAGGACAAGCCTGGCATCCCCAAAGTCCTTGCCCGCATTCAGATGATGATGAATGAAATGCTGCTGGACTGGAGGTGTGTGAGGAGCAGATGGCAGCAGGATTCCTAAGGAGCCTTTGGCCTGGAATTGAAGAGGATACCTTCACGCAGGGAGAGCAGAATGGACGCTTGAAGGATGCACCGAATTGCAGCTTGGAGCAGTGCTCCCTAGATGTGGATTGCCAGGCAGCCACGGAGAAGGCAGTCATTCTATTTTATCAGTGCTCCAGGTTGCCTCAGTCTTAAATTCTGTCCATGACTAACAACAGGCTAGGGGGTGCATTCGCACGGCAGGAGCTTGGACACATGGCATTGAATACAAGAATGGTTCCAACAGTACTAACCTGATATCTCTTTTTGAACTACCTGTGGAAGAAGATCTTTGCTTAATCAATTGCAAGATAAATAGAAATTCCTGAGACTACATGAATTTCTGTTATTCTTAGAATCAACAATTTTAAACAAGTACTTGTAAACTTAGCCATTTACAAATCATTCTGTTATACATAGTATACTAGGTTTCCCAATGGTTTTTAATCAGGAAACCCCCTATTAACTGATATGTTTGATAGTTTTGAATCAAATATCTTTATTATTTAGATGCCCATTTAATTAAAAATATGTCTCTACAACATTTGCCTTCATTTACTATAATTTATTTACTTAAAAAATAGAAAATTAGATTTTTCATGAGCTTAATATGTACCCTACAGTGGACCAAGTGCTTCATTATTATTTAATATGAAAACCATCTTACTAAATATGTGCTGCATTTATTCCCATTGATATAATGGAAGACACTGAGAGTGAGGGTAACCATTAGTGAATGTTAAAGCTGGGGCTCAGTCCTGCATCTCTGTCTCCCACCAGATGAATCGTCTTTTTTTAAAATATATTTTTATTTCAAAGAGGAAGGGAGAGGAAGAGAGAGATAGAAACATCAATGATGAAAGGGAATCATTGATTGGCTGCCTCCTGCACGCCCCATACTGGAGATCGAGCCCACAACCCAGGCATGTGCCCTTGACCGGAATCGAACCTGGGACCCTTGAATCCATAGGCTGATGCTCTATACACTGAGCCAAACCAGTTAGGGCCAGGTTAATCGTCTTTTAGTATTTCACATACTGTATGAAAGCACTGAAGTCCAGGAACTCGATGACTCACTGACTTTATTCCACTTAATTAATTTGAAATGCAAACACATTTTAATACTTGATGAATCAACATGAATTAATGAGTTTCAACTAATTTTAGCATCTTTAATATATCCCGAGGTTGGTTCCACAATACTGATTTTATCCCAGCTGATAAGATGAACAAATCCCATTAATCTCAGTCCTCTTTCCTGGACAGTGAGAAGCGAGGCAGGCAGGCTGGTCACTTTGGAGAAAGATATGGACAGAGAAACATGAAGCCATCCAGTCTCCTGTGAGCAGCTTGGTGAAGAGGGGGGCCAGTATGTGAATGAAAGAATGTGCTGAGTCATTCATCACAAGCCTCTGGCTCTGCTAACTCACTCCGGCCCTAGTAGAAGCCCTTGTGATTTCATACTTTTAATATTTTTAATCCAGCTTTTATGCCTACAAAAAAGTAGGAGCAGTAAGAACACAGGGTTGGTAGGTATCATAGGATAAAATTAGAATGAGATTGAAAATGAGGCAAAAATGTATATAAGTGGCTCTTTAAGAAAATAAATATCCATGCTCAGTTAAAAATAGTATTTATAATTTAAAGCATTACAGATGTCCCCTTTCCCCCCATTCACCCTTCTAGCTTGCACCCACATCCCCAGGCCCTCACCACCCTATTGTCTGTGTCCATGGGTCATGCATAGATACATACAAGATCTTTGGTTGATCTTTTCTCACCCTCGCCTTCCCTCTGAGATTCCACAGTCCGTTCCATGCTTCTGTGTCTCTGGATCTATTTGGTTCATCCGTTTATTTTGTTTATTAGATTCCACACACAAGTGAGATCATGTGCTACTTGTCTTCCTCTGACTGGCTTATTTCACTCAGCATGATGCTCTCCAGGTTCCTCCATGCTGTCTCAAAGGGGAAGAGATCTTTCTGTTTTACAGCTGCTTAGTAGCCATACAGTGATGCGGGGCTGATGCAAGATGTCCTTAAGACTGCTGGTATGTGTTTTATGCAACCGATTCCTGGGGGGAATGTGGTGAGACTTTGGCCTAAAGTTAAAGGTATAAAGTGAATAGAGCTTGTTTTTTTGATCAAGGACAAAAGATGAACCCAAGATGTGATTAAAAAGATAGAATTTTTATTCATTGATCAGCTAGAATCTTGAGATAAAGAAGAAGTAAATGACAAAGACAAATATGAGTTTCCTAGTTTGGATAATATTAACATTTATGTAGAGCCTTTCTATGTGCCTGTTGGTCTATGTCTTTACATATATTGTCTCATTTAATTACCAAATAGCCTTAAGTGATAATTATCATTATCTCCCGTTTAGAGATGAGAAAACAGAGCAACTTACCCAAGGCCATGTAGCCACTGTATGGCAGGGGTGGGTTTAAAATCCATGTAGATAAATGCCAAGTATGGAGCTTTGGGGGAAAGACTGTTACTGGGAAAATGAAAGGTCTGGAATATGTTGGGTTTGAGATGAGGAGGAGGCTCCTAGGTATCCAGGACTAGAGTTTAGGTGAATGAATGGTCAAGGCAATAAATAACTTGGAAGTTTTAGGGTTCACACAGGAGTCATAAAAGCAGTAACCTATAATATCACATAAATTTGAAGAGCACTTTTTTTTTTTTTTTGGTTTGTGAAGTTACTTGTTTAATATATTTTTTTATTAATTTCTTTATTGATTAAGGTATCACATATTTGTCCTCATCCCCCCATTCCCATCCCAAACCCCTCTCCACGCATGCCCCCACCCCCCTGTTGTCCGTGACCACTGGTTAGGTGCATATGCATGCATACAAGTCCTTTGGTTGATCTCTTCCCCTTACCCCCACCCTCAACTACCTTCCCTCTGAGGTTGGACAGTCTGATCGATGCTTCCCTGTCTCCGGGTCTGTTTTTGTTCATCAGTTTATGTTGTTCGTTATTTCCCCTAGATGAGTGAGATCATGAGATACTAGAAATACACTTATAAGAACCGAAAATGTGAAGAGCACTTTTAAAGATTGTTCTTAGCAAGAATTCAAGTGACTTACAGAATTATACCCTTTTTCATTCGCACTAGCAATATAAAGAGTACAACTAAAAAAATAACAGAGAGAAAACAACAACAAAATTTGGTAGTGATTTTGCTTTTATTTTGATGGTAATGAAAAAGAGTGTTTCAAACAGGAATGGGGTTATGGTATGATTAACTTTTGCCAGTTTGCCTCACCATTATTTTATTTTTCTATTCAGCTTGGTAGAAATAGTAAACATTAAGATATAATCACATTTTCCATATATTTATACAGCCCTCGTTTTTCTTCTCTCAGTTTAGAAGTTGATCTCTCATGCTCAAGCGGCGTCTCTTTTTTTCAAGAATGACTGTATTTTTCTAACTTTCATTAGGTAAGTACTCACTAAGGGGGGAAGAGTTCAGGGGTGTGGTAGATTACGATTCTTCTGTGTATTTTGTTCTCAGGTTTACTTGCTATATATGGTAGAAATGAGAAGGATTGCTTACAACCTTATGGATTGAGGGAAATACCTAGAGTTGTGACAGGGAAAAGCATCAGTTCTTACTGTCAGTAGGAGACCTTGTATAGTCCTCTTTTGGAATAATTAGTAAGACTATTAACCTAGTATTCATTCAAATCCGAGTTTCAGCTCAGTAAATCAGACTAGGAGACGAAAACCTTATGTAAGCTGAGACTTTGATTCTGTGGACAAATAAAAGAAAGAAGGAAAAACAAGGAATAGCAGGTGAAACTTGATCTGTTGTGAACCCACATTCTATACTGGCTGCATTAGAGCACTGACATTTGGATTTTAGGATCTATTTCCACATGCAAATACACAAACAATATAAAGGTAAAGTGATGAGCTTTATCAAAGGCAACGCTTACAGTGCACATTACATGTACACATGACCCATGAGGAATGTATGATCTTAAGACTAATGTGCTGTCCGGACAAAGTGGTTTCAATATACGCTCTTTAGACTATGTTTCTTCTACATCAAGTCATTTCAGGAAAACGCAGAGCTATTGAGCCCGCATGTAGCCAACTAAAATATTTAAGCCCTTACAAGATTACTATACAAATCTGAGAAGTTAGCTTCACCAACCAATATTTAATTATACTATTTCCAACTTTAGATGAATTTAAGTAACCAAATGAAAAAAATAAAAGGAATATATTATACACGATACTATCCTCTTCTCTTTCATCTTCCTCTGTCCTCCAACTAAAGTGGAGGTATCCCACTGTTCCCTGGAACTAAGTTGAAAAGAACGCCCATCATTCATTTGAGTCAGACATCAGCTGCAAGTTAATATTTATGTGTTTTAGGAGAGGATGCATAACAAGCTTTACACTACAGCAGAACTAATACAAGAGATTATTTTTATCTGAGCATAAAAACAAACATCCAGGAGGTAATTTTAAATGGTATACCAGCTGTCCAGTTAAGTTAAATTGTGAACAAATAAGTTGCAATCTCTCATATTTGTCTAAAGCCTTTAGGAGTAGGTTCAGATGCAAAAAGAATTGAGAAGAAAGATCGGTGCCTTCTGAATACTGACACTCTTCACTCAGCAGCACCCAGCAGACCGCTTTATGTATAAAGGGCCCTCATGACTGTGTGTGGGAGAAGGATTAAAAACACTCTCATTGGAGAGAAGATGGCTTAGGCCACGTGTCCACCCCTCCCACCCCCGCCATCTGCAGGTGTAGCTGATGGCAATCCAGTGTGAGTTTTCTCTGAGGTGATGCATCACGGCAAGGCCTCCTATTTCCCATCAGGTGCGAGGCCTCCACTCCGGGTGGGGAGGGGGCGGGAGAGGGGTTCTGGAGGCCGAATCAGACTAATCAAGTTTCCTCTTCCATTTCCCGTTCCCCCTTAACGGGAAAGATGACACCTGCGTGTGCAGCTTCAAAGTGTTGAAACCCTTTCTGCTTTCTTGCGGGCCCGATGCGTGGTCTCTGGTGGATTGAACGAGGGAAATGCATTCTCGTTTTAAGCTTTGATGGCCCATTAAGATGAATATGCACCTAATGAGCTGAAAAACCACCGATGCTCCCCCCCACCCCTGCCCCATCCTGGGGAGCTAGCTCATCAGGTGGGGAGCGTGTCTTCTGTGTTTTCAAACCACAGGCTATGAAATTTGGCCAAGGACCACTTTCCAGCACATGTCTAGTATATTAACAATATACTAAGCAGTAAGTCATGCTTCCACGGAGAGCAGAGAAAGAGCAGTTGGCCTTTGAATAATGGATGCAGGAGGCTCGTGCAATCTGGATATAAACAGGGCAGCCTAGGACCCCCCCCCTCCCCCTCCCGCATATGATTCCTAGGCCAAAGGCACTCAAAGCTGCCAATGTTTGGTCAGTCCGGTGAATGTCCTTCTGGTCAACTCCTCGGCAAAACACACAGAATAGTCTGAGAAACACGCCATTGTTGTCACCTCAGTAGCACTTGCTGATTCTTTAAAAAGGCAACCCGAATTTAAACTGCGTCCCTGCTGCCTAGGCCAGGCGATGGCAGGAGGCGGCGATGCCAGGGGACCAGGCCAGGAGCTGGAGGCGATGTTTCCGTGCCACCCGCTGCGGCTCCCCCCCGCCCCATGGGGTCAGTTCCTCGTGTCCGCGCCCTGACCCGTGGCCATGGGTGGGAAGCTCGGTTTTCCCCCCAAAGAAGTCTTCTAACCAGTAGCTCACAGGGCAAAACGCAGGAAGGAACAAATGAAAGCCTACCAAGTAAGATGTGTCTGCGTTTTTAAACAGGGCGCTTCACAATGTGCTATTGGAAGCAAAAGTCCAGCTTCCGTGGGAAGACATCTCTGCAGGAAAAATGACAATGTCGATTCTGCGAAGCGCTTGCTCGTCGCTCTCATGCTTGGAGTCACAGTTGTATTTGTTTCTTAGATGCTGACTTTCGCATAATTTTAAAAAGTGCAGCCCTATTAAGTTAGATAATATCTTAGGTAAAGTAATACCTGTGATTAAAATGCATGATAAATGCTGAAATAATTCTGTGTCCTTGCCCTCTGTCTGATTTTATTTTTGTTTAAGAATCTTAACTTATTGATCTCACAGAGATAAATTAAAAGTGATAATTGTTTTTCAATGGTGTCTAACTTCCAGTGAATGTCAGAGCAAAAGCAGATTCTTAATTACATGGTAAGAGCGCATACTCCTTTTAGACAAAAAGCAAAGTGTTATTGCATGTAGGTATAAAAGTCCCATGTGCACGGGGTTATAAAGGCATGACAAATAATGTGCTGTGTTCAAATAATTTTTGAGTCAATCTTTGCCAAGGCTTTGAGTAATGCACGAGAGGCAGTATTTTGAGGTGTAATTACAACAGAAATGAAGATGCGACCCGGCCATGCATTTTCAGTTAGAATTAATAAGTGAGTTGAAATGTGTTACTTTCCTAAACCCAAATTTTCAGGATGAGGTCTGGTGAATGTAAACACTTCAAATCACCAAAAATTAACGTGGATATTTATTTAGCCCAAATTCAATATTTCCCGGATTTATGAAACGCTAACAAAATAAATACGGCTTCAATTCAGATACGTTTCTTATTTTGGAGCACCAGTCCTGGTAAGTTATTGGACTCTGTGGGAAATTATTCACACATTTGAGCTTCATCTAACTGTCCAGCTAGCAATGGCCTGGCGCCGTGTCCCTCAGCAGAGGTTTTCATCACTGCGCTGTTTCCAGGACCCAGCTTTCACCTTGTACCCACGCGTTCTAGACTCACCATCGCTCACACGCACAGAACGCTTTTCTTCTTGCCAAGAATGCCAACCATTAGCAGTTTAGCCAATATTTTAGTTGTCAGTAATGTCAAAATAAATAAAGTAATGAAGGGTACATTCTGGTCACTTAAAACATTTTATAAAAGATATTTTCTTGAGAATGTCTTCGTTTATTCTTGGTTGGAACACGATTTTTGTAATGACACGCTGGTATCATTAAACCAGTAACCTTTTTTATTGCATAGGAACATTATATTTGAAACTTAGAGCGTATACTCTATTTTTAAAAAGTCTAGACATATTTCACTTTGATTTTATGTTTAACACTCAAGAGATTTTTGAGTTTTTATCTGTATGCAATTTTTGTTTTCAAATTCCTTTTTATGACAGTGCACTTTATGTTGGACAGAAAGCAGATATTCATAGACATGAAAGACATGCTGACATATATGTGAATAGGTTCAAAAGATTTTTGCCCAATTTATGTGACAGATCTGTAGGAATTATCAAGAGCAACTGTCCATGTTGTAGGGAGTGCTGCCCCCCTTCTAGAAAAATAAAATCAGTATATATGAATATAGTTACTTCATCTGTTTCTAAATTTTAGAGACTATTTTCTCCATGATGCAGGAGAAAATAGTCTCTAAACTATTACCTATGATCCTATAATAAATAACATCTACACTCTTAGATGTTCATTCCTATTAGCTCTTTGGCTATTTTTAATTCCCATCCTAGGCTTCCTGAGAAAAATGTTGGCCTCTGTGTCATTTTTTGGAGCGTTCAACATTGCTGTTGATTCAGAACGTCCACTTGAGAGAAGGAATCCGGTCTTGGCATCGCCCTTTTATGATGAACTTGTTCACGCCATTGAGATGTGTGTGAAGGGTTCTAGGAAGTGTAACTCTACCCCAGTGTGCCTGGTCCGGGGAGTGCTCTCTTTTTCCAAGTCCGATTGATTTAGGGTGCACATACAGTCCTCTCACACGCCATTAGCAGATGTAATGTTTCAGTAAGTGCTTCATTTACTTAAATAGCAGCGGAGACATGAGAGACAGTGGCCCTTCCTGTGCTCTCTCATCGAAAAAACGTTAACAGGAAAATGACAGTCCACCAGCAATCGACACAGACTCTAAGCATGGGAACATGCTGTGTTTCATACAAGCACATGGCATGATCGCGGTCGTCTGCAGTGCTTCACGGTGAATGCAGGCAGAGAAACAGATACTGGAGACCGAACCTTCGCTTGCTCTGGATCCAAGGGAGAAAGAGCAGCACAGAAACAATGGGTTTCATGCCATGACCTTTCTCCTTTGAATTTCATTCATGCGTGTGTGTGTGTGTGTGTGTGTGTGTAACTACTGTAGGGTATCTAAAATGCCTGTGTGGAAAACCACTGTATTATGCGCAAAGTAAACGGGAACCGGGATATCAGCCTTACACAGAATAAGCTTCTCTCATGTTGTTTGTCTAACAGAGCACTGGTATGTGTTGCATATAAGGGGAGAGCCCGCTACCGATGCCTAACAGTCCTGTTTAATGTCACACGAGGCCTGATCCTCTCTGCGCTGCCATTCAGCTGAGGACAAAAGATGCCCAATAGGGACTGGGATCCAGGATTTTCTCACTGGGTCTGAAGAGCGAGTCCATTGCAGGCAGGGCCCTCCCACACCCTGCGGTTTGTAGTGATGCCACTGAGTGCCGGCTCCAAAGGCCTGGGAGCTGCCTTCCCTGACCTCCAGCTCTCCTCTCCCCAAGGCTCCCTGTAATCACCTCGCCACCACGGCCCCAGCTGGAAGCTGGAAAAATGAACAGGCCAGTCATTTCCTTTTGACGGGGATTTGACACCGGGCTGATGGGAGGAGCGAACAGCATGACCTCCGGACTGCTGGCTCTGCTCAAAGAGATCCCCTTGAAGTACCCCTGGGGTGCTTGGTTTCCTGCTCAGAGCAAATAGAATGGGCGATACAATTACGACAGGGCAGGAATGCTTTCTCAATGAATTCCCCATCATGGGAAGGCCATTACCATGGGCTGTCATGTAGCAACATGCCAGGAACCTCTGGAGCGCCCCTGACAGGGAGAACAGTGTAGAAAAGCAGGTAAGGGCAAAGCAGGCTCTCAGAAAGGTTTACCTTCAAATAAAACCCTGCTAGTATCGACCCATGAGCACTGACAACTGTGTTGGGGTTGAAAGTTATGCACGTGGGAAGGGATAGAATTATGTGCTTGTGGATGGGGTAGACTTTAATACAAAAATTTAAACACACACACACACACACGAATAATAAGTTATTGGCCAGAACGGCAAAGAAGGAGGCATACACATATGTGCAGTACAGCGGGGTCTTCTCCTATGGGTTCCGTGTGGCTTTAGATGGCTCCACATAGGCGGCTGGGTTCTGGTGAAACAAAGTAAACAGAGAGAATATCCTTAGTAGGTCATCTTCATCGACACACACTGCTTGGATGCAGCTCAATCCTTTGATGTCATGACTATTTATTAAATCACGCTAAAAATGTCATGTGAACAAAAGGAGTTTCCTCAATATTAGGTGGGCAAATGAGAGCTAGTATGAAGAAACTAGAGTTAGAATTTTAACCACCCTCCCCGTACATTCTTATGCTTATGAAAGAATACCTCATCTTTATACATGTAAGAACCCAAGCAACTGAAACACGGGAATGAACAGAATGAACGAAAGGAACAGAATGAACAGAACCAATAGAACCAACATGAAAATTCATGCACAGGTGGGCCCCCCAGGGGGGTGGAGGAGCCGGAATGGGATCGGCCCTCCAGAGGGGTGGTGGGATGCCCTTGCCAGCCCGGGATCCGGACCCCTCCTGCTGACATTCGCACCCGCTGTCAGGAGCCACCTGGTGGCCACTTTTATATTGTTTCTTCCTTGTGGAGGGTCTAGGGAGGGGAAGTGGCCACTTCCGGGAGGCCAGCAGTGTTGCGGGGACTGTGCCGGCAGTGCTGCTCCTTCGGCGCCTGGCGGGTTCTCCGGAGATTGGACCTGCAGGACTACTGAGGGAGGGAGTGGCTGCCGCCTGGCTGGTGGGCCACCTGGACGGGTTGGTCAGCTGAGTGGCACTCCCATTGTGGGAGCGCACTGACCACCAGGGGGCAGCTCCTGCATTGAGCGTCTGCCCCCTGGTGGTCAGTGCCCCTCACAGCGACCGTTGGTTCTGTTGGTTCTGTTCATTCTGTTCCTTTCGTTCATTCTGTTCATTCCCGTGTTTCAGTTGCTTGGGCTCTTATATGTATACAGATGAGGTATTCTTTCATAAGCATAAGAATGTACGGGGAGGGTGGTTAGAATTCTAACTCAAAACTTTAGGTGTACAATATCCCTCCTCATCGGCGGGGGACACGTTCCGAGACCCCCAGTGGATGCCTGGAACTGAAAATAGTATTGACCCCTCTATTCACTGTTTGTTTTTCTATGTGTATATACCTATGATAAAGTTTAATTTATAAATTATGTACAGTTAGAGATTAACAGCAATAACCGATAATAAACTAGAACAATTGTAACAATACAATGTAACAACAGGGGTGTGAGTAGCTTCAGGGCCAGCGTTAAGTAAAATAAGAATTCTTTGAACGCACGCGCTGCGATGCTGGGACAGTGGATCTGAGAGCCACGTCGCTAGTGAGCGAGGAAGGGACAGGCAGCTTTACGGGGTGAAGACGCTGGGCCAAGCGGGGAGACTTCATCGCTCTGCTCAGACTGGCGAACAGTTTAAGATTTATAAATGTGTATTCCTGGAATTGTTTATTTGCTGCTTTTGGACCAGGGTTGACCTCTGGCGGCTGAAACCTTGGAAAGTAAAGCCATGCGTAAGGGGGACGATCCCATCAGGTCTTATCGAAGAGCTCCTTAACCCTAACGCACAGGCCCTTGCTTCATCAGCCGCAGCACGCGCTGTCACTGCTCCTTGCTTGTATGGTATGGGCACCCTGTTAGTATTGAGTCAGAACCAAAATGCACTTGTAGATGTCTTAAATGCTCCAATCAAATGAGTTATACTTCATTAAGACATGATTCAATATCATTTTTATGCGTCAAGATTTCACGTGAAATTTAAGAAATAGTTATGCCTAGAAGAGACTTTATGTGTTGTTGTTGTTTTTTTAATTTAAAAATCAGAGTTGGAAAAAGTCTAAAGTGATTTTGGAAATCAGGAACAATAAATGGTACAGATCCTCTGAAAATCCTTTAATTAAGCTCTTGACAGCATAGCATTCATGTAGCACAAACAGTCTTTGGATTTTTTTCATTCTTTCTATTGGACTCTTCCATATATTCACCACCCTCTCATAAAGCTAAAAGGATTATTATAAAATCTAATAGCACCCCTAAGAGATAACACTTATGATGTTAACTGTGTTTTTTTCTTCTTACATTGGCCTGCACATACATATGTCACTCAACTGTAGTAATTGGTAGATAAATATGCATGTCTGACTGCTTTTTACGTATGCAGCTCATTCAGTTGTAGTTGGTACTGTTATTTTAGTAGTTTCCCCTCTACCTCTAGCTTTTTGGTAATGAATTTTTGTTTGGGCAACAATATTTGCTACTAAAAGAGAATTTATATATAAACTAACTCAATATATTGGTTAGAATTCTACATCTCAAAGAAGGCACTGTGACCTGACCCATGCTACTTCTGCTTGTTAGGACAGCATACAGACTAAATTCTTGATATCTAGTTCAGTCCTATTTCAATCAAATGTGAAACACTGTTGGAACCAACATAAAACATGTGGGTTAATGTTTATGGTGAAAGTCTGTTGCTGGTTCTATATTTCAATTTTCACTTTAACTAAATTATATCACTATATAATAAATTTTTAACACCTCTTTTTTATAAAATTAACTATTTTAATCATTTTCTCAAATTTTTATACTATGTTCTTCTAACATATGTTTACATTTTGTGTATAGGTGGTCTCAGCATACCAAGTCCAAAAAAAGACAGATTCCTTGAAAAGGGGTACATTGAGGACTCTGCTGGTAATTTCAGGCTAACAATATTTAGGGCAATGCCTTTCTTCTTTTCTTCTTAACTTGTTTACACTTGGGCTCTTGCAAAATGAAGAAAAAAAAACACATCTCTTTTGAATATGTTTTCTCTGAGGAATTTACTTGCTTTTCTTCAAGAGGAATCAAATTCTATCTCTTGACCATATTGATGACGATCTTAGAGTAATTTCCTTCCCAATATTGTTTTTCGAAACCCTTATCAATTTTATTTACTTTTCCTCTTATCCTATTAATTCCTGGCTGAACATGTTCAATGAAGCACAACTATCATAGGCAGGAAATACCTGTCATTTTCTTCCTGCTGCTTATTTCCAAGGAGAAATTAATTTACTGTAGCTCTGACACATAAGGACTATCTTGGTTTTAAAAAAATCAATTAAAACCCTTTTATGTAAGAAGTAACCTTTAGCTATTGTTAGGTAGCCATTGTGGTCAACTATTAACAGGAAGATGGTAACAAATTTATGTATGCATAATTGAACAAAAGCTGGAATGACAATATTACCTAACTACCTATAGCTCTGTTTATTTTACTTCGTTTTAGGTAAGACATTCATGTTATACCAGTGAACATTTTCCCTCCTGTCAAATTTATAGATTTATGGAGTATCGTCATCATGTTGGAAACACCAGAAAAAAAAAGAAATATTTTAGAAGGTTTTTGTATCACATTAAGTTATAGTGTCAAAAATTTAACTCTAAGATTATTTTTAAATTGTAAAATAATGGTGGTAGATATTGAAAAATTTACAGTAAAATACATAATATAATTTTACTATATTTGCAATAATATTTAATACATTAATTGTTATAACATAATATTTAATACATTTATAATATATGATACATTTATAAATAATATTTAATAAATAAATAATATTTAATACATTTATAATATATGATACATTTCACGCACTTAATTTATTTTATAAGTTTTCTGCTTGGACCTCTCTATCCTCCCTAATGGATAAGAAAAAAATATATATACTTTAACACATATTTTTGTTGATTTCAGAGAGGAAGGGAGAGGGAGAGAAACATCAATGATGAGAGAGAATCATTGATCGGCTGCCTCCTGCATCCCACACTGGTGATCAAGCCCGCAACCCAGGCATGTGCCCTGACTGGGAATCAAACCATGACCTCCTGGTTCACAGGTCCACACTCAAACACTTGAGCCACGCTGTCTTGGAGAGAGAGAGCTACATACTTTAGTTTCATTTTGTCCTTCTTTTCAGGCAGTTTATGATTGGGAAGATTTTGAGATGAAACTATTTTCTTTAGAAAAATGTGTGTAAATAAGATGATCTAAATGAAATAATAAGCAAAAGAAAAAAATGGAAGGAGAAAGTAGTTGAAAATAATATGAAGTGAGGTATTTTAGTTTTCTCTTACTTGAATAAACAATTAAGTTAAGAAGTGTCTTGAGTTGGCAAAGGAAGAATTGAGCTGTCTGCACGGCATCTGGGCCTTGTGCATGTAGAGCTGTGTGGGTAGCTGTGGGGTGCACACAGGGAGAAAAAGGTGAGGATCTGCATGGAAATGACACCCTGTTTCACCGCTAAAGCAAGGCTTTGTTTGATGGGTAATGAGGTTGGAGAGCTGAACACCCAGGGTATTGATTCATGGCGGACAGGAGTTCTGGTTTTTCTGACATATTTCTTCATACATTATTCAAAAAGGTCAAAGGTGTGGATGCTTAAAGCTATTGCATCAGTTTGTCAATTCTCGGGGGACAAGTGTGAAGTTGCTATCCAGACACTGACTCGCTCTACTTAGGCGTTTGTTGCAGAACGCAGGCATGTGCGCAGAACAGATGTCACTCCCGTGTCCTGGACGGGCGTCTGGCTGCAGTAGAAGGGGGGACCACGGACACCAACCTACTTGCAGGAAGCCTTGGAAGAAACAAACCTGTTGGCAGAAGCCATAATTCTGCCACAGCAAGCTGCTGTGTAGCCTTCCTGGCATTTGGAGCCAGGAGATTGCTCAGTAACGATAGAGCCAACAATACGCCTGAGCTTTTCACCGTCCTTGCACTTCAGCCTAGTCAGCTTGTGCGTTGCCAACATCTTTTCAATCCATGTCCTTTCTCGTCTTTCCCTTCTGCTCCCCAACTTCATTCCGTTTGGCTCAGCGTTTGACATGGTCTGCTTCGTGTTTGCTAACGACGGTGTATGTGTACACGTGTGCTTCAGATCCAGATGTGGGACATGAACTCTGCAGTCCCCTCTTGGGCTTGTACTGATATCACTCTAGTGAATAATTTATCAAACAGAATCTTAGTGAGAAAATTGGTCTTGGTTTCCTCAGAGCTTTTAGAGTTATCCTTTTGGGATCTGTATAAATTACTTATTTTTGTAAGTACATTTCAAGAGAGGCGATAAATGACCCCCACGTTAGTAATTTGTGAGCTGCTTGAAGACCGAAGCCAGATGACTTTCATCTTGCTGAGTATGCATTCAGATGAATTAATTAGGTTTACTTTTGTGTTAATTGGAACAGTTGCTGTAACTGAGTCACCACCAGGGCAAAGGCTAAATAGAGTGGACCCTTGAACAACACAAGGGGTAGGGGTGCCAGCCTTTGTAAACTTAAAAATCCCACCTATAACTTTTAATTCTCAAAAATGCAACTACTAATAGCCTATTGTTGACTGGGCCCTTACTGATAAAATAATTTACATATTATATGTATTATATGCTGTATTTTTATAGTAAAGCAATGTAAAGAAAATAAAATGTTATTAAGAAAATTATAAAGAAGAGAAAACACATTTGAAAAAACACACCCACAAGTATAAATGAACGTGTGCAGCCCAGCTGGCGTGGCTCAGTGGTTGAGTGTCAACCTATGAACCAGGAGGTCACTGTGATTCCTGTTCAGGGAACATGCCCGGCTTGTGGGCTCCATCCCCAGTGGGAGGCGTGCAGAAGGCAGCCAAGCAATGATTCTCTCTCATCATTGACGTTTCTCTCTCTTTCCCTCTCCCATCCTCTCTGAAATCAATAAAAACATATTTAAAAAAATGGACCTGTACAGTTCAAACATGTTTTCCAGGGTCAACTTCAGTGGCTTCGTGTTCTTAAAAGTTACAGATCTATTGCTGTCTGGATTTGTGTCTTAATTTTTAGTGTCTGTGTATTTTGATTAACATAGGATTTTGAATAAAATTATTATTTAAGTATCCAGTATAATTCTTTTGTTTCCAAGAATACAAAGTTATTTTCCCAAAACACTTATTATTTTCAGTAAGAATTAGGTTATTAGAGCAATGATAAAGATGAAAGCTTACGGGAAACTATCAAGTTGATATTGGCATATTGTTTAAGCTTCCCTTTTTTTTATGATTTGAGGTTTGAGATGTTTCACAGTTTAAGTTCTGTCATGCAGAGTGAGGCCACTTTGCTCAGCACAGTGTATCCTGACACTCCTGAGGAAGTTTGCACGCCTGAGCCAATTACGGGCTTGAAGAAAACCGCTGGGAAAAGGCATGAAAAGCAATAAATAATGCTGAGCTTCGGTTTTTTATCTGTAACTGGAATAATGATATTTATCACTTGCAAAATTTAAATGACAAGCCTTCTTTTCCTAAGGAGCGCTGTCTTATTTTCATTTTCTCTTTCTGTGGAATGCTAATGAATATATTACATACTGACACTATTTTTTAATATTATATTATACTAGAGTCCCGGTGCACAAAATGTGTGCACGGGTAGGGTCCCCAGGCTTGTCCGGCGATCAGGTAGATGGGGGCCTTCTGGCTGCCAGCTGGGGCCTTCCTTCCCTGGTTGCCGGCTGGGGCCTTCCTTTGTTCTGTGCCACCCCCTGGTGGTCAGCGCACATCATAGCGAGCACTCGAACTCCCAGTCTCCCGGTCGAACTCCTGAGGGGACACTTTGCATATTAGCCTTTTATATATATAGATTTGTAGCCCTGCACACGAATCCACGCACCAGTAGCTCTGCCGCCCTCCTGTAGCTCCCCTCACCCCCTTCTCCCTCCCCTCCATAGCTTGCTGCCCTGCCCGCTCCTGTAGCTTTTCGCCGCCCACTTGTAGTTCGCTGCCCCACCCACCTGCCAATCTGTTACTTGGTTGGTTCTTACACCTCAAGGCATAACAGCTAATTAGCATATTCCTCTCTTACTATGTAGGATTATGTTACATTACGTTGTGTTATATTCACAAGAGTTTAATCTTAGTTTTATTGTCTACTCAATCAATGCCAGACACACAAAGAGTAATTTTCCACTGTCCACAGATTATATGGGGTCTCAGGATCGAAGGAGACATGGACCCCTGTCTGAATTTTCCCTGCACTGTCTCTGTTGCAATGCCAGGAAATTGCTTCTCATCGGAACAGGATGAGGGCCCTGCGTCTTTTCTGATATAATGGAAGGCAATTCAGACTGCCCTTTGGAGGACCTCTGCAGCGGGAAGGTTCCCTGAAGGTTCCCCTTGTGTTAGCTTTGAGAGATGGCAACACACACATTTCACTTCCCCATTGTCCTAAGAGACAGGAGGTGTGCAAATTGGTCTCCTCTGTCAGTCATTGCAGAGACCATTTCCCACTTTCTTCAAAAGCTTGGGGTAGGGATCTCTCTCCCACTCCGTCTTTCTCCCCACCCCCTGGGATCTAATCAGAAGAGTTAAGTAGATGCTTAGGATATCAATGATAATGAAAAGAAACTTTGGATAGTAACTTCTACTGTAAAATAGAATTTTAACTGTTATATTTTTCATAAGTGTAAGCATTAAGGACTTTTATTTATTTAGTTTGTTTTTGTTTTTTTGTGTTTTGTTTATGTTATGCCTAAAAAATAACTAGTAGGTTTGGTTTTCATTGATGTCCTTTGGAAATATGAATTTTCTTGTTCCAGGGAATTGACAGATGCAAAGAATATGATTGCTAATGGAGTTAAAATCTATGTGCTAAACATATAGATTTAATTCTGATAATTATTTATTCAGATAAAATTGCTTAAAGTAAATGTCATCACAAAGCCAGAGATCATCATCAAACACTAAAATGAATGCAATCAAGCAACCAATCATATTCAACAAATCATTTTTTAAATATTGGTTTTAGGACAATATGTCATTTTTGTAATTTTAAATTGATGGCTTTAGGGGCTTCATATAATGGGGCTATCTCATGAAAAACTTTTACTAGCCATAGAACTACAATAATGTGCCCGTCAAAACTGATATAAAATTTTGGTTAATATAGTATTTTATCAGCTTTGTAATTTAAATTTCTTTTTAAGTAAATATACACAGAAAATATCATGATTAAATTTCTGATTTATAAATAATACTTTCATTTAAAAGGTAATGATAGAATATTAGATTCTATCTAGTTTCTATGAATAATAGTTTGAATATTTATTTCCCTTTTTCAAAATAGCACAGTTAAGTCTCATGAACCCAATGAAATTTGCTGTGGTCTCTTTTCCCACAGGAAGTAAAAGTACTCTGCTTCAATTCCTTCTTTTCTATCACTACTTTACAGCAAAAAACACAGGATAATGACAGAAAACAATGTTGCAATCTGATGCAGATCATCATCTATTAATCAAGAGAAAATGCAGAATTAATGTTACTTGAAAATTTATTAGTTGAGGCTAAAAATGCTCCTATCATATTCAGATATTTATAATACTGCACCCAAACCAGCTCACTGGAAACAGATAAATTGGGCCTCTATTCATGAAATGCTAAATACTTTAATTGACTACACTTAAAACACCTGATTAACAAAAGAGGATGAGGAAATACAATAAAATATGAAACAGACATCTGTATTGAAACTTTAAAAGTTTAACTAACAATATGTCTCCAACTTTTCAAAATGACTTTGTGCCAAAGACATCAGTGAATTTTTGTCTGTAACCATTTTAATTTCTCCAAAGGGGAAAATTACCATTAATCTTTAATTTAGCATCTTGTGTATTTTTTAATAGAACACTTCAAACTTTCCTTAATGGAGAAAATTTACATGTTAATTTATATTTGCAATGCCTTAGGACAAGAAGAAGCACAAATTAAGGATCAGAATGTTATTTATGAAAGTGGTTTAGGCAATCCAAATTCAGTTTACTGAACCATGAATTAAAGTTACTGACTTCTATTATATACAGTATTAAACACATTTTCCACCTCTTTCATTTTAAGCTAATACTATATAAAGTCTAAAATTATTACCACTTATATATAAATACTAGAGGTCTGGTGCATGAAAATTTATGCACTGAAGGGGGCACCCTCAGCCCGGCCTGCCCCCTCTCACAGTCTGGGAGACCTCAGGGGCAGAAGGCAACCCGGCGACCAGGGGAAGGCGATGCTCCATTACACCTCTGATGCTGCCACTGCCGGCAGCGCAAGCCTCAGCCAGCCCTGGTTACCTGAGCCTCTGGTGGCCCTGGGCGGCTGGGGGCCAGAGGGACTGGGGGACTCTGGAGGCAGGCACACGGCAAGACCGAGCCTGCCTGGGGGTGGGCCTGATCTTGCCATGCGCCAGCTGCCCTGGCGTGGCTGATGGGACTGGGCACCACCATCTTGTGGCTGTGGTTGCCACCATCTTTGAGTGTGTGACAGTCAATTAGCATACTCCTTCCTTATTAGCTGTGGGCACCGCCATCTTTGCAACGGCTTGAGGGTCAATTAGCATATCCACCTTTATTAGACAGGATTGTATTAACAAAAAGCACAGGAAGTATTGGAATGAACCTTATGAAGTGACTGTTTAATGAAGAAAATGATCATACAGTGACAATTTTTCTATGTGGTACCACTTAATACAAAAAATAAATTATTTCAAGTACATATGGCCTTCTGCTTAAAAGGTAATTTCACCAAGACATTTCTTCATTTATTAAAGATAATATTTATAGATACCTTTTGAACCCTCAACCAGTGCAAAATCCGCTCCATGCATTAAGCTTTAATCCATATGATAAAGCCTATTTGCTGGAAACAATTATTAGCTCCACTTTACAGGTGAGAAGTATGGCACTTAGATCTTACATACATGTCCAAGATTATACACCAAAGAGGTGAGAACAGGATCTGAATCGGGCTGGAAGATCTGTGTTCTCAACCACCATGATAAAGACAAGGCAAATGGTAGTGTAGTCAGTTTTCCTCTATGTTTGTTTTCAAAATGCAAATTTATTTCAATGCACTTGATATATTAGAAAATGATTTGGACATGATGCAAATTTCAGGTTGGTTATACATGATTTCAACTGAGAAATACTTGGTAAATGCAGAACACTGTGCTGTGCGCATAGCTAAGCCAGCCACACAGGGATCTAAACTGCACACACACACACACACACCTCAGACATTCACCATCTACCTCTAATGTTACAGCTCTCCTTCCAATTTCAGGGATCCATCCTGCCTTCACCACTTCACAATAACTAGTAAGATGCCACCATTCCAAAGCCAATTACCACAAGCAAACCCCGGGTTTTGTCCAGGTAAAGTGCCACAATTCTTTTCCATTTAATTACATTTAGTAGGTGACATTGATTAGTGGAATTAAATAGATTTCAAGTTATAATTTCATAATATGTCATCTGTATATTGCATTGTGTATCTACCACCCAAAGTCAAATCTTCTGTTGCCATATATTCGATCCCCTTTACCTTGTACTATCCCCCACTGCCCTTCTCTCTGAAAACTATCACAGTGTTGACTGTGTCTATGACTTTTTGTTTGTTTTTCTTGTTGTTGTTTTATATTTGTTGTTTTAAGTTTTTATCCCACATCTGAGTGAAATCATATGGTTCTTGACTTTTTCTGTCTGATTTATTTCACTTAGCATGATATTCTCAAGATCCAGCTACATGGCGGTATTTGTCTCAAAAGGCGGTATTTCATGTTTTCTCATGGCCGAGTAGTATTCTGTATTAGACATGTACCACATCTTCTTCTTCCCATCATCTATCGAAGGACAGTTCGGTTGTTCCCAGTTTTGGCCACCAGGAATAATGCTGCACATTCAACCAATTTCCAGGCCCAGCATGTTCTTTTTTCTAAATATCTCTTCCCATCACCTATTTTATTCCTTCTCCACCATTTCTCTCGCTGAAGTATGGAGGAAGGGTTGGTTTGGATAACTCTAGAAGGAGATGGGTCAGTGGAGAGGAGAGGAGAAATTGTTAGGTTTAAAGGAGACAGGCATGGCAAGGTGTGGTGTGGAGGGCACAGGGCCAGGTCACACATGGTGGGACTGTTCTCTCCACTCCATTAGGGCGCACGCATTTCTGCGAGGTGCTTGCTGGACACCGGAAAAGAGGGTCCGTAGGTTATCCAGCCTTTGCTGGAAGAGAACGGTCACTAATCCAGCAGTGTAGGGAGCTCCTGGCATAAGAGAGCAAAAGGCAGGTGGCTTTTTCTAATATACGGCCACAAATACCCTTTATCTGATGATGTTGACAGAAACCAGCCCAACCGATGCTCAGAGCACAGCGGATGGCTGTCTGCATTTGTGTTCTGAGGAGTAACTGCATGCATTCTCTTCTGAGAAGCACAAATCAAAACCTTTAAGACACACATAGAACTTCATTGTGGAAGGATTTGAAACGAGAAAATAATTTTTAAAAGATTGAATGAACTTTGCTCTTAATGTAAATCCATATTTTAGTGACTCAGCATATTCTTCAAATATGGCTTCCACCGGTTCTCTGCTACTAAAGTGGCAGAAACTTCAACAGCAAATGCGTCAGAACGGTCAAGCTTAGATATTTAGTCCCATGAGAAAAGAGAAGAAACGAGAAAGACTGGAAGCAGGGAGACTGAGGTTGTTACACATTGATACCATATACATTTTAAAAATATATATTTTTATTAATTTCAGAGAGGGAGAGGGAGAGAGAGAGAGAAACATCAATGATGACAGAGAATCATTGATTTGCTGCCTCCTGCATGCCCCACACTGGGGATCAAGCCCACAACCTGGGCATGTGACCTGACCGGGAATTGAACTGTGACCTCCAGGTTCATAGGTTGATACTCAACCACTGAGTCATGCCGGCCAGGCGATACCATGTACATTTGCGTTAATATACCCTTTTGGTTAACATACCCTGTCATGAAGTCCTTGCTATTCTTTTAAAAACGTGTTTGTGAGTTTTGTTTTATTTTTCATTTGCTTATTTGTTTAGGGAGACACAAACAAAAAACAACTCATCCCTTATCCTATATAATAAAAGGCTAATATGCCAATCAACCAAACAGCAGAACGACCAGTCGCTATGACACTCACTGACCATCAGGGGGCAGATGCTCAATGCAGGAGCTGCCCTCTGGTGGTCAGTGCACTCCCACAGGGAGTGCTGCTCAGCCAGAAGCCAGGCTCACAGCTAGCGAGCTCAGCGGCAGCACTAATGATGTCCCACTGAAGGCTTAGGTCCGCTCCCCCCTAAGCCTTCAGTTGGACATCTCCCGAGGGCTCCCAGACCGTGAGAGGGCACAGGCTGGGCTGAGGGACCCCCCGAGTGCAGGCATTTCATGCACCAGGCCTCTAGTATAGTTTAGAAAAAGCTGAGGTGTCTAAGATGGCTTAAGTTTATAAATACTCGTTCTCAATAATATTAATGTGTTATTTGAAGGGAACTATCAATCCAACAACATAGAGAAAGTTTTACCAATCAAGGGGACTCCTTGAAAATATTTTCCTTTAAATAGACTAAATTAGAGTTTACACATTCATAAGAGATAGTTTATGATCATGTGTGGATAATTCCCCCTAATCATTCACCATCTTTTGTCTCTGATTTTGAATGAGAAAACTACATGTTATGAATATGAAAATGAAAAGCTTCCTGAGCAAAACCCTCAAGTGGAGAGGAATTGCAAGATGTTGATTACAAGCTTCTTGGCTGATTGAGAATGACAAGGTAGAAAATGCCAGCTTTGGATTGTCTCATTGTCCGTCAATATTGTCAGGCAGGGCCTTCACTGGTGGTGGTACTAGTTTTCCCCGTGGGTGTCCAGGCAGAGGAGTGAGTGGTGACTAAAATCCAATCCATGTCATACTGGCCGAGTCATGAATGAATGTTTCGTCCTGGAAATGGATGGACCCGTTTGCTTTAATTTGTGCTGAGTCTCTTGGCAGCCCTGCTCGAAGCTGAGTGCCATGCTGTAAGGAGCACTCGGAGCTCCTGGAAAACAGATCCAGGTTAAATTCATACTCTCGGAGGACTTCCTCCGAGAAAAGACTCGGATGAGTTTATTAGTATGCTCTTCTAGTGCCAGATTGTTTTAGTAATGTCGAAATGCAATTAAGGCAATTTTGAACTAAATTGTAGCATGACACAGACTTTTAACTTTCTATAGGATTTGTGTTTCCTTAAGTTTTGCTTTCAGTTGGGCATCCT
Source organism: Corynorhinus townsendii (assembly GCA_026230045.1). Lineage (NCBI taxonomy): Eukaryota > Metazoa > Chordata > Mammalia > Chiroptera > Vespertilionidae > Corynorhinus > Corynorhinus townsendii. The sequence goes on from JAPDVU010000005.1 coordinate 4,552,804, forward strand.
TTAATTATACTTCCTAATGAATAAGTTGTTAGGTAGTCATGTTTTAACTGTGCTCGCAAATTATGCGGAGAGCCTGGTCAGCGTGGCTCAGTGATTGAGCATTGACCTGTGAACCAGGAGGCCATGGTTCTATTCCAAGTCGGGGCACATGCCCAGGTTGCAGGCTCGATCCCCAGTGGGGGTTATACAGGAGGCAGCTGATTGATGATTCTCTCTCATCATTGATGTTTCTTTCTCTCTCTTCCTCTCTGAAATCAATTAGAAAACATAAAGCAAATTATGCTGAGAACTGTGCACCTCCCTGCACTCTTTTAGGTTGCCTTGCCTGTGAAATCCCTGGCATTTTGTCTATTAAGCCAAAAATGAGGTAGCAGAATCTTTGGCATACTGTACCTGCATTGTAAGAATACAATGTTGATATCAAAAATTCAAATATATGCTATCGTGGCAATATCAGACATATGTAAACATTCACAAGTTCTAATAATTATTTTCTTTGCTTGAAAGAGCTAATGAATTTCAAGCCTTCAAATGGAATAAACATGCAAATTGTGTTTTTTTAAAAATGTAAAGTAATAGGAAATATTGCAAAATATTCTAATACTAGAGGCCCAGTTCACGAAAATCATGCACTGGGGGTGGGGGGCATTTCCTCAGCCTGGCCTGCACCCTCTCACTGTCCGGGACCCTTCAGGGGATGTCCGCCTGCTGGCTTAGGCCTGATCTCCCGGCAGTCAGACATCCCTTTCACAGTCCGGGGCTCTTGCAGTCCTGGACCCCTCACTCCTTACTGCCTGCCTGCAGTGGAGGCGTGAGAGGCTTCCATCACCGCCTCTGTGCTTGCCAGCTGTGGGAGTGCACTGACCACCAGAGGGCAGCTCCTGCGTTGAGGTTTGGTCAATTTGCATATTAAGGTTTTATTATACAGGATTATAAAATTACCCAAACCTTTGTTTTGTGTGTGTGCATGCATGTGCATGTGCCTTGACTGACTAAGAACACTGTTTGTGTACCACTTCAGAATTAGAGCTGGTTTTCAGGACAGAGTTTAATGATTTTTCTCTTCTGGAGCCTGCAGCAGTCGGAGCAAGCCCATTCAGAAGCAAGGCTTTAATGATTCCTTTTGAATAAGCCTTTTTCACCTAAGCGTGCCTTGCTCCATGGATGTAAAACACATTGCTCATTATTTCCTACTGGACAACAGTATTATTCCAGTTCATTATTAGGCTGACTTTATCTGGAATAAGGGGAGCTCAAATGCATGAGTGGCTGTTGGCAAAAGTGTCAATTTATCTGAACCTTGTTTTCCTTGTCTTTCTTCTCTTTCAATATCTGCTCTTTCTTCCTTCCCCTCCCTCTAAACCAGTCCCCATGCCCAGGTGATCCATCACCTCAGGTCCTTATAGGAATGTCAGACTCTTCTCAAAACCCTAAGTGTCCCCACTGAGGGTGCTGCTGTCTACCAGTCCCCATGCCCAGGTAAACCACCTTCTCACGTCTTCATAGCAATGCCATCCTCAACACCCAACTGTCCGTACTTAGGATGCTGCTGCCATGCTGCCCGGCACAGACAGGCATCTAGAATGCCGGACAGGTCCTCTCTGGAAGAGCCAAGATCTCTGCTGAACTGACAAACTGATCCTTGCTGGTGCCTGCCTGCAAAATATGCTCTTGATAACAATGTTTATGTTTTAATCATTCCCTAGATCAATAATACTCTTTTTCCCCCCACTAAATATTTAATTGCACCAATGTTGGGGTTTTTCTGTGTGAGAGAGACAGTTGTGGAGCTTCCAAGATCAGACAGCGTGTTAATTAACCACATAATTTTAGAGTTCATCATAGACATGAAGCACTCATCCGGGAGTCACAGGATTTGGCGTGGAGTCCCGACTCCAGCACTATGCACCTGGCCGGGCTTGGCAAGGCACTGGGACCCTCTGATGTTCACTCTTTATTCCTGAACTATTCGGAAAGTGGGAGCTGGTCATTGTTTCAGTCCACCTTTAGTTGCATTCCTGGTGTGTTTCTTTACCAGTCTATCTGTACTAATAAAAGGGTAATATGCTAATTAGACTGGGAGACCTTCCGGATGTCCTTCCAGACAAAGCCATGGTGGGGGGGCCGAGGCAAAGGGGGTTAGGGGCCATCAGGCCAGGAGGGTAGGGCAGTTGGAGGTGATCAGGCCAGTGTGCGGGGGGCGGGGCAGTTGGGGGTGATCAGGCTAGCAAGGGGGGGGGCAGTTGGGGGCGAGAAGGCTGGGGGGGGGCAGTTGGGGGCAAGCAGGCCAGCAGGCAGAGTGGTTAGGGGCAATCAGGCAGGCAGGCAGGTGAGCAGTTAGGAGCTAGTAGTACCGGATTGCGAGAGGGATGTCCGAGGGGTCCCAGATTAGAGAGGGTGCAGTGCAGGCTGGGCTGAGGGACACCCCCGCCTCGTGCACAAATATTGTGCACTGGACCACTAGTAATTATGTAACAGCTCATCTCTGTAAGAAGGGGATTGCATATGGACTAAATCATCATTTCATTCAGCTCAATTTAAAGATCAAGGGATTATATGTTGAAACCCCATTCTTTAGGTAATCAGAACACTATAAAATGCAGATCTAAGTGAAACAACACAAAGCTCAGAAATGTTACATCTTTCAAACTTGCAGAGCCAGTGAATTTTGAACTATAAATAGGACTTGAATTTTTGGATGCCTAATTCAACCAAGGTTAAGATGAACATGTTACACTCCGGGGCGGACTCTCTGTGAGAATTAACACATGTGCCTGCTTAATGATGTGTGGATGCCAAGTCCTTCCACCACGGAGAAGGTTTGGTAGAGCTTACTCCACTCCAAGCAGCTGGCTATTGTGCGTGTGCAGTGCCTTGTGGCTGCTCTCACCAGCCGCCTGGCACCCAGACTCCGCTCAACAGGCTTAGCATTTGCCTGCACTAATTACACAGAATTCAGTGCCCACAGAACACAACTTGATTCTCACTCTTATTCCCTTTACAATGGTTGAGGCCAAGATTAGTAGGGAGGGAGGGATGGGGAGAAGAAGGAAGAAAGACAGGGAGAGAGAGAGAGAAAGAGAGGCCAAGAGACTGTCTCCAGGTAAATAGGTAAATGGTTGGGAGGGGTGATCTTTTTAGGGGAATGAACAGTAGTTGGAAAACCAAGCTGAGCCTGATTACTTCACAGCTGAAACATAGCAGCACCAGACAATCATTCTCCATATTTCTCCAAACGTGAAACTGCCTCTTCACCGATTTTATGAGAAACTGTGAAAGTCCAAGATTTCAGAAACGGGCTATGAGACTATAAAGGCTATCCTAATATATATAAAAAGCTAGGTGGAGTCACACCCAAATGGGCGACTGGTCACCATGAAGAGCATGGAGCACCTCTCGGTCCCCTCTGCCCCCCAGCCCCTGAGCTGATCACCATGAGGGGGCGCTGGTGGCGGGGCAGGACTGGAGACTGTTGAGTGGTGGTGGCGGGCTGCTTTGCCAGATGGCTGTGAGCTTAGGGGAGTAGTCACCCAGGCGGCAGCGAGTTCCATGAAGCAGTCTCAGGGCAGGGGATTTCGTGGAGCATCCAGCAGCGAGCTTTGCGGGGCGGCAGCAAGCTTCACAGAGCAGTTGAGGTGCAGGGGAGCCTCTCAGAGCAGTCGAGGGGCGTGAGCATCGCGGAGCGTCCTGGTGCAGGGAGCTTCACGTAGCGTCGCAGGGCGGCAGAGGCCATGCGACGGAGGCCAGGCTAGGCTAAGGGACCCTAACCGCACATGATTTCATGCGCGCTGGGCCTCTGGTAATTACATACCAGTCCACAGACTTGACAGTGCCTCTTGGTTGTTGAGACCTGGCGCCCTTGTTTGGGTAATTCTGCTTCTCCTATCATGGTGCATGGCTCTCATGGCTTCAGACAACCATCTTCTCTGAAAGACTTAGCACACTGATGAAGCTTTGTGTTGCTTCCCTTTATTACAGTTCCTTCCCATCTTTACAGGCAACCCTGCCAATACAGATAGTGATATATGTTGTAGGTTTGTGGTCTTGTAACAATGTCTATCATCTTTTTGAGTATATAATTAACACACTTCAGTATATAGTATACACTTAAGTGGCATTGTTGTATATCAATCTGTGAATATGAGTCATTATCATAATTTTTTAGATCTGTATATTATGTGTATGTCTGGTTCATTAGCCTTTGACCTGTGGCATGGTGTGCATCCACCACATACAGAGTGGGACAAAAGTAGGCTTACAGTTGTTTTTATGGAAAATAGTACAATAATTAATAAATAGTAATATGAGAATAAACTGTTTTGCATACTCACAACCGTAAAGCTATTTTGCCCCTCCCTGTATTACCTCCCCACTTCTCCAGACACCTTGTCCCACTTCTGCATCACCAGGGACACGACTGTCATGCGTGTCCTTGTACTGTCCCTTAGAGACGACGGGTAATTTACTTGGTGGTATAAAGCCAGGGCCGAGAGCTACCTGGTAGTGCCTGCATCTCCTTGCTTTGGCTACACCGTCCCACCAATACGGTGTGAAGCCCACGCCTTCGGCAACTTGCCATAATCCAGCATTCTAACATAGCCTGCTTAAGAAGCTTACATGGATCTGTCCTTCCCTTAACTTGCATTAACATGAACAAATCTGAACTTTTTCAAACGCTTGTTTGTATGTTATATATGCATATATTGTGTTAACTCTTTAGTTATCCATATAGATATGTAAAATTATACAATTTAAATCTGTAATCCAAATAGAATCTAATTTTATGTAATCTTAGATGGGTATCTACGTTTATCTTTCTCTAAATAGTGAACAAGTTTCCACACCACCGTTCGTTCAAGAATCCCTATTTCCCACTGATGTGCATTGCTCATTTTATATGAAGTTTCTATGAAGACACAGGAGTGAGCTCTTCATTTTCCATGAACATGTTGTTCTTTTATTCTTTTTTTCCACTGGAATTCTATATCTTTGTCCTCCCAGGACCTTCGTGTGTATCATCAGCAACTTCTCTTAAAATAGATTCAATTTTCTAATACAATTCAAAGCGTCCAGGGCCCTGAACCGTGACACCTCTGAATAGTTATTTGCTGTAAATCGGGGAGTTCCCTTGGTTCTCAGCAGCCCCTGCACATGGTGTCATCCATCTAAACCCAAACTCACTGCTGTCAGAGGCCCTCCCATGCACTCCGGCGCCGTTTCAGCATCTTCATTTCCGAGTTGTTTCTATAGTGACATATGCTCATACATAAAAAGATGGAAATATTGAACTGCACAAGAGAACAATAGGGAAAAAGCATGATTTGTCTGTATCACTCTCCTCTGTTTAAAAAAAAAAGTGGAAAAGGCAACCTACATATTTACAGAATTTCTTTTGGTGATTGCCACCCCCACTTAAAAAAACTACCTTGGTCTTTGTTCCGTTTTGGTGGTGGTCGTTTTGAATGCGGAAAGCGATGCTATCCTGGTTGATCAAAGCAAAGCACGTCTTGGTGAGAAAGGAAGTGGGGAAGCGCCGCGCAGTGTCCCAGGCCCCGAGAGGACAGAGCCGGGGAGAAGGCCCCCCTCCTCCGTGGCTGCTCCCGGCTCAGCCCGACAGGAGGAGAGGCCTGTGGCTGCCTCCCCGCTCTTTATGGAGGTGTGCTGCCTGCAGCATTTCGTGACCATTTTGATTTGCACCAGTCAACCCTCATTAGCCTACTTCCCAGGACACTAGAAGTATACAACCCCTCTGTCAGTCTGCCCTGGCCTTTCCCACGAAGAACTTTTGATCCCAGAGGCTAACTTCCACCAGACCTGGCAGCGTGGCCCAGGGCTTAGGATTTCTGTAGAAACAAAGGCAGGCACAGGAAGTACGGCACCCCACAGCCCCGGCCAGGCGCAGACCTCACAGGGGAATCAAACTGGGACCTCCTGCTTCATAGGCTGATGCTCAGCCACGGAGCCACACCGGCCCCAGCCAACTGTTGTCTTTAGAATCATTGTCTATCAATACGTTTACAACAAAACACAGCACAGCAACAACAACACAGGTTTTACAAGTCACCACCATGAATATTAGGGCTCTTGGGCCCATTTTCCGCTTCCAGTGTGTCAAAAATCCAGAAACAGCAAAACTTAAAGCTCTAGATCAACCGAATAGAATTCAGTGAGAGTTTACTATACATATGAACTGGGAACTTTTAAAGAAACACTGGGATGAGGCTGAGAGACATGTCCTCACAGGATGGCTTCTAAAGTGCAAAGGAGGTTATCACCACGGGGTGTCCATTGGCAGGGGACTGGTGAGTGGTGGCTATGGTACCGTTTTTAGGGAGTTCCTTTTATGCTTAGGAGAGACACACATAAGAAATAACCTAAGTTAAGTTTCAGTCCTGTTCACGACATACGCTAGATTTCCTTGGCTTGCGGAGCTTAAATGGTTTTGTCTGTTCGGGGAAGTCCTGAGTCGGGTCTTTGTGTGTAATTTTAACAAGTGCATCAGGCATGTCACCTTTGCCAGAGCCATTCCCTTTACCCCTTTTCGCAGACCCTCCTGTTCTCCGTGTCCCTGTCTCCTTGAAGAAAAGGAGGTAGGTTAGTGTTCTCACACCAAAACCGCAGACACATTTCCAAGCCATGCCCCAATGTGCAGGGTTTTCTATTACACTCAGTATTTATTGATAACGCGATTAATACTGGCATACAAAAATCCTAAATTAGATTGAAAATATTTTTGGCCATTTCTTTTATAATCTTAAATCCGCCTTTCTTTCGTATTTTTCTCCCCGCTACCACCTTTTCTTTTCCTCTCTAAAAGTTGGTTTCTGTCCCAACATTTATTTTCTCTCTGTTCAGACACACACACAGAGGAAACTATGCAAGCATGACAGAAGCCCTGATTACAGCTTTGTGGGATTTACAGGGGAAACAAATTAAACTTGGCTTTTCTGCAGATGAGCTCACACTCTCCCATTTTTCCCATTGGAAAGGAACAGAAAAAGTTCGGGAAAAAATCCAAATCCGAACCTTTATCCCAGTGCCAATAATTTGCTTCCAACTGTTCTGCCTCTCCAAAGAATCTTTCCCTTCAAACTTCTCGCCATTGCTTTCCACTCAGAAACAACAATCCACAGGAGCAGAATGTCAAGGAGAAAGGACAAAGCTAGGGAGTTGACACCGATGACCAAAGGCTGTCGAACTATGGTCTCTTACTTCACGTTCATTATTCTGACTCTTTCTTACTGCAAATAAAGATAGGGTAGAAGTCGTGCCCATCTGTGATGTTAAAAACTGTCTGTACAAGCCCCCAAGGCTTCTGATTAAATTAGAGCAGAGTTCCAGCTCCTCACCATGAGCTGCAAGGCCCCAGGTGTAACTGGACTCTTCCCGTCTTCCTGCTCCCTCTCTCCACGCCCAGCACCCAGGCCCCTCCTCCCCCTCTCCTTGAACAGATCACCGTGTTCCTGTCTCAGGGTCACTTGCTGTCCCTCTGTCTTGGAGCACAGGACCCCTTGTACTCCTGGGATTCATCAGACAGGCTCCTGCATAGCAACCCCTTAATATTCTCCGCATCCAGCAGCTCACTCCCAGCCTGTCACATGACTGGCATTTTCTTCGTAATATTTATCACTCCTTGAAATAATCTGTCTCATTTTTCAGCTGCTGTTTTCTAACTCAGTAGAATTTAAGTTTCCTGAGAGCAGGGCACTGGTGACTTTCATTGTCTTTACTCACAATGTCTAGGTGAGTTTTGTCATTGTACAGGTTCCCAGAAAATAATTTGGAATATATGATTGAATAAATAAATACCTGCCTTTAATGCAAAGGTGGTATTGTTTACGCTGCTTATAAAAGACACGAAGAAGCAACGTTTCTCATAAATTAGCCACCTGTTCTTCTCACATATATTGGCTTACATTCATAATCTGTTTCTTCCAGATATTGTATGTTTATCAAAAATCTGGTGAAGATGAAAGAAATTCCTTTATTATGATGTTAATATTATTTAATTGAATAGGATACTTATACACTTTTTACTTTTTAAATCATTTTCTGTTGTGCATGTATACTATGATTTATAAAGAAAATGTGGTGTTTTAACAGTAATTAAAACAAAACCTAGGGGAGACGCAGAGAAGAAAAGACAGCCAGTGAACATGCATAGAGGAGTTGATGATGATGGGGTGATGAGAAATCGTGTTCTGACTTTCTCCACCGATGGGCTTTTGTCCCAACTCCCAGCCTGTTCCCCAAATGCCACTCCCACAGTCGATGCCACATTCTCCAGTTGGTGTTTTTCTAGACTTGACTCAGGATTAGAGATTCTTGCTTCCATCTTGGTACCAAGTGATTTTCCCTCTTCCTCTTTCCGGTGGACATGCAGGGCCCTGAAGTAATTTGATGAGCACACTTATACCAACTTGCTAATAAGATGTTGAAGGCCAAGCATTTTGTCCTAGGGTCCTTCCACTGAAGTTTACACGTTCAGAAGTGACATAGATGACCGTCTGTAATGGTGGAAACATAAAGACAGCTGAAGGGACAATTGTGTGTTCTTTTCTTCACCCTCCTGGGACTGGTAAGTTAGGGAATGCAGAGGCCCATGAGGCAATATGGTCTTCTGTTCGAATGATCTATAGTCTGTTCATTTGTTTATTGATCCAAAAATATCCTTTCGCTCTTCTTCCTGATCTTTCCATCTGCCATGGAAGAGAAGGATCAAGTCACCAAACCTGAGCAAAATCACCATTTACTTTAGGGACAAAGCCACACAGACCCGTTAACAGTACTTTTTTCTTTTCTCGTTTCCTTGGGCTTTCCATTAGTCAGGGTTTAGTTGCTACCTGATTATCTTTAATTCCTGCTAAAGACTTCCAAGTGGGTGAATGTAAGCAATTGTAGGTCAATTATACTGTATGTTGGTAAGGATAGCAAGTTCTTCTAGGTTCTCAAGGGAGGCTGACAATCACCTATCTCCTAACAGATCAAGATCCTCGGCATGACCTGGTGTCTTGAAAACACGGTAGACACAGGGAATCTTGAACATATTGCATAAACTTTGTTTTGGTGATGTGACACTAGAGAAATGGTAAACCAAGGGAGCTTTGTAGAGTCTAATGCTGATTTAAAGTCCTATTTTATTATTTAAAAAACTAGAGGCCTGGTGCACAGATTCATGCACGGGGGGAGGGGAGAGGGAGGAGGCCTGGCCTGTGTAGATCAGGCCGAAACCTGCTCTCCAACATTCCCTGAGGGGGTCCCAGATTGCGAGAGGGCGGTTCTTGGGTGACACACCCCAGACTCGGGCTCCCTCCTCTCTAGTTCCGGGTGCGTCACCCGAGAACTGCAGCTGCCAAGTCACCGTAGCTTGGTAGCTCCTGCACTGAGCATCTGTCCCCTCGTGGTCATTGCGTGTCATAGCTACCGGTCGGACAGTCAAATGGTTGGACAGTCGCTTAGGCTTTTATATATATAGATGTCCGGTCTAACTGTAAAATGTGTACATATTGGCTTTTCATTGTTGATATAGACATATAAGTAGAAACATAAATGCCCAGCCACAGAGCATTGCTGCACCCTGCAGATGCTTTAGCATGACGCGGTTTTGAAGATGACAGACCGGTGAGGAGGTTGATGGAGAAGCCAGCTCCAGGGAGGCATAGTGAGTGTGGGAAAGAGCAGGGAACTTAGGCTGAAGAAGCAGGGAAGCAGGTAGAACAGTGAAGGGACCTGAGTGGAGGGAGCAGGGCGAGGTGTGGGGCAGGGTGGGAATTCGCCCGGAGACCAGTGTGTGAATAAAGTGCATCCATTTGTCCTGCCTTGGGGAGGGAAACCCATAACTGGGGCTGGTCATCTGGCTAACAGGACTCTAGAGAGAGAGCCCAAGACAACCTTCCGAGCAGCAGGCAGACAAAGGTAATTAAAAAATATATCATTCAGTAACAAGTGGGTTTGCCAAAGCAAGCACAAAAGAAACCAGCTTATGCATAAATGGATATGTAGCTTTATTGACCAGCTGCTTCTTCCTAAAAAGAGCCACGTAGCTACACGCAAGACGCCCCGAACATGAATCGGTATGAGACATCCCAGCCATGGGCAGAGGTTAACCCAACCCCCCACCCCCCATAACAAGGAAGAAGGTGTGCACATTTCAAACTCCGCCCAGCTTTCTCTTCCCAGACAGCGGCAACCTGGCCACTCCAAGGAGCTCCATCTCCAGCTCATCGATCCTCATGCTTTCTCTTCCCCACGCAGGGCTCCAGGGACCTTAATGGACCTTCAATCTGCCCGGCAAACAAGGCTGGCTTGGAGCTCATCTTACCCATGACACATGATGATGAGTTAATGAGGGTCAGGGGCAGGAGGGGGAGCCGCTGATCAGCGGAGCAGTGTGTCAACGTTGAGCAACGTGGCACACTGATGCAAGAGTCCTTTTTAGCAGGCCCATCCCAGCTTCCTGTGGCCACACGCCCCAAGTCACCTCTTCCTGTAGTTTAAACAAATGGTGGTGGTGGTGGTGGTGGGGGGGGGGGGGGGTCCTCCAGGTGGTGCCATTTCCTCCCAGCAAATCCAATGCCCTTGTCTTTTCATGAAAGAGCCACCAGCGTCCTGCGAGGACAGTGCGATTCCGTCCTGGCCCCGCCGCGGGTGGGGGTCAAGCAGAGGGCGCGCTGTTCATCCTGGAAGCTGCAGTCCGTGTTGGCAGCCACAGCGACCCAGACGCTGGCAGAGGAGTCTCTGCGGGCTCCCAGCGCTCCTTCCCAACCGGAGAAAAAGGCCTTGTGACGGAGGGACAATGAACTTGAACCAGGTTACCCCCCCTCTTCCCCCCCCCCAGGGACCCTCCCTCCACCTGAACACACTCTGGCTTATCTAATATTATCTGAGACTTCATATGAGCATGTGCATCTCATGAGAGGATTCTTTTGAAGTCGGAGATCTTATTAGAACAAAGGATGTCTGGTGACCTTCAGCCAGCTGAACTGCCTCACGGAGCAGATGCGCAGAATGTCTGGGAGGAAAAGATCTGCTGGGAAAACAAGACAAAGAGCACAGCGCCTCAAGCTCCCAGCACTGGCGTGTTGCCACTGGGGACCTCGCAGCTGTGGAATGCATGCCGGATGTGAATAGGCAGGGCGGGTCTTCCTGTCCCCCCCCCTGTCAGGGATGCTGATGAAGATCCTCACACTTGCTTCCCCTTTAGAGACAGTTGGAGGAGCGATGGGGACTTCTTTCAGCCTCTCCTGAGTCCTAGGTCTGTGTTCTTGCCCACAGGGGCATGGGGGCGGGGAGCGGGGTGTATGGATTGGTTAGCTCTCACCCTACACTTTTCCGTTAAGTTGTTGCCCATTAAAATGTAAAGTAATGGAGGTTAGAGATGGTCTACTTAATTTGCTGTACACGGCAGCTTCATATGCTGCATCTGTTAGAAATGAAACATGACGTGTTGATAATTTCGATGAAATAAAGTGGAGTGGTCTCTGTAAATGTCCTGCTCAAAAAGTGTGCCCTTGTAGGTAGAGTAACGTTTCATAGGATAGTTGTTAATAGGATACTTGTCCTTGTTGGTATTTAGAATTCACTTTTTTTCAGTCTAACTACTTGGAAATCTCCTCTGTGCTGGTGCCCTCTGTCTTTCCTCGGCCTATTCCTCCTCTGCGTGTCTCTAAGGTCTGCTCCACAGCTGGTCTTCCCACTTTCCACCCAGCCATCCGCAGGTGTGTGCTCTGGCCCTCAGGTGGAAACAGTGCCAGGAGGTAAAATCCCCATGCTACTTTTCCAGCGAACCTTGGGCTTCCTTACCTCTGTCTGTCCATTGAGTCTTCTCCTGTCTTTCTATCTTCCTTCCCCACAAAGGTACCCAGAGATATGATTTCTTAAGGTATGACTGGAATGGGTGTGACTTGAGTTGAGTCGGAAAATTATTTTGAGTTTGGAATCTAAAAATGTCACTTAAGCCTGGCCAGAGTGGCTCACTGGTCGAGGGTCATCCTATGCATTGAAAGGTCGCTGGTTTGATTCCCAGTCGGGGCACATACCTGGGTTGTGGGTTTGATCCCCGGTCACAGCATGTGCGTACACAACCATTAGATGTTTCTCTCCTCTCTCTCTCTCTCTCTCTCTCTCTCTCTCTCTCTCTCTCTCTCTCTCTCTTCCTCTCTTTCCCCTCCTTCCCTCCCTCCCTTCCTCTATCTAAGCATGAAGCATGTCCTCAGTTGAGGATTAAAAAATAATAATAAAAAAATATCAAAATAAATGTCACTTGTCCTAAAATCAGCTTGTATAAGTTTATGACAATAGTTACCAATTTGTTTGCAGACTTTAAGTTGGGCAATGTGCATATCTGAAGTCCAATGTTCTTTTCCACTAAGCAAACATTTTATTCACAGTATATCGTTCAGCGTTCAGGCAGGACTACTTGCACAAATAAAAATCATTATGTAGACGGTGAAATGTAGACCGTGAAACCAGTAAGATCATTTCAGAAAAATTCATCCAGTTCATCTTTACAAGTCTGTGAGTGCCAAGTATCAGATACACAGGTTTCTTCAAAGCATCTTTTCTGTCTCTTCTCCCAAATGGGTTCACGTCAAGAGCCACAGTTCACATGCTCAGTTGGTTCAGCATGAGTTTCAGGAGCCTTCGTGTATTGCCGTCACACACGCTAACCGTATTGCAGCTCAGCTGATTAGAGGGAATGCCAAATGCAGATTACTTTTTGGTTAATCCGCAAAACCTAATGCAAAGTTGGTGCTCATTTTTCAGAAACCTGGGCATAATTCTGCCAGGCTGGTTTCGTGTCCTGTTGGGGAGTGGAACCGGATGGGGTTTTAACCTCTCTTTTTTTCATGCCGTTCTCCACTGTTTTACACGTAGTAGACATCTGAAAAAAACAAAACACTTCTTGTTTTGTCAAAGAATAGTGACAGTACTGTGTTAACTTTCTCAGAAAACACATGTGTTTTATTGCAGACATCCTGCACGCTTCTTTAAGAGGTATCTTTAGACAAGGAGCAATTTTGTACATCTCAGTTCATAAGCAGGGGCAGGTCACTGATTTCAAAACTAAATGTGTAAATAAGACGTGTTTAAATAAACTAGGATTTCATTGTAGGGTTACAGTTACTCTGAAAGGGTAAAAAAATTACACATATAAGCCAATGTTTGTACTAACATGGACATATTATTTGAATAATTAATTCCAACTAATTCCTTGTATGAGGGATCACATTATTCTCTATGCTTCCAGCTTTGTTTTTATACGTAACCAGCCTTTAATGAATGAGACCCACCATATTATGGAAACCTCTGGGGAAAAGTCCATACTTATTGCCCAATTATCAATGTCCTGGTTATGGTAGGTGTGAAGAAAGTGCACAGGAGAGCAGGAAAACTTATCACCTTAATGCAAAGCAGCCTTCATCAAAATGCTTCTCTCTTTGCTCATGTTAATTAAATCTGTTGGTAGAAACAACTAAGGCGAAATGCCACAAATAATTTTCCTGGGAAGTTCTTTCATTTTCTTTGTTAAAAAATAAAAACCAGTGTAGCTACTGGGCATGTGTTAGTGAAGATTTTTAAATGCATTATCTTTTTAATTGAATGTATTGGGGTTACATTGGTTAATATGATTATGAAGGTTTAAGGTGTACCATTCTATAGTATATTATCCGCATATTGGATCTTGTGTTCACCATGCCATCATGTCTCCTTCCATCACCATTTATCCCCACTTTACCCTCTTGCCTCCCTGCAGCGAACCATTTCCCTCTGCTAATGACCATGCTGTTGTCTATGAGGGTTTTTTTTTTTTCTTAATATATTCAACTTTTTCACCCAGCACCCCTCCAGCATGAGTCTGTTTCTATTTTGCTTATTTGTTTATTTTGTTCATTAGATTCCACATATCAGTGAAATCCTATGGTATTTGTCTTTCTCTGACGGGCTTATTTTACTTAGCATCATACTCTCCAGGTCCACCCGTGCTGTCACAAGTAGAAGATCTACCTAACACAATGAAACAGACACAACGAGGCAGTCAAAATGGGGAGACAAAGAAACATGCCCCAACAGAAAGAACAGGAAAAATCTCCAGAAAATGAGCTAAATGTAATAGTGGCAAGCAATTTACCAGATACAGAGTTCAAAACATTGGTTAAAAGAACGCTCAAGTAACTTAGGGGAAGAATGGATGAAATCAATAAGAACTCAAACAAAGAGATAGTAAACATGAACAAGGACATAGAGACCATAAAAAAAGAACTAGTCAGAAATAAAGAATACCGTAGAAGGAATAACCAGTAATTTGGATGAAGAAGGGGATCAAGTCAGTGATTTAGAAAACAAGCTAGAAGAGAAACAATAGATACATTTTCTAATGCAAGGATGAGGCTAGTTACAGGCTAATCAATTTCAGCAGCAGGTTTTATATTTCTGGAAGCATTTATTGAATACTGATAAAAAGTAGAGAATGGCCATTGTTGCCTTGTTGGTAACACAGTACCTTGTACTTGTTAGCTCTTTGATTTATTTTAATGTATCCTGTTAATAAAGATTTCAATGGTTAACAACATTCATTTATTTAGTCACTCAAAACACATTATCCCTGACCTACCTGGTTTGGCTCAGTGGATAGAGCATCAGCCTGTGGGCCAAAGGGTCCCAGGTTCGATTGCAGGCAAGGGCCTGTACCTTGGTTGCAGGTTCCTCCCTGGCCCAGGCGGGCCCTGGTTAGGGCTCCTGAAGGAGGCAACCAATCGATTTATTTCTCTCACATTTATATTTCTCTCAATCTATTACTCTCTCTTCCACTCTCTAAAAATCAATGGAAAAGTGTCCTTGGGTGAAGATTAACAACAACAAAAATTGTCCCTTGAGTTCTTGCTATGTGCCAGGCATTCTTCTAGGCACTGGAAGTATGATAAGCCAAAGGAAAGCAAGAAAAGCAAGGCAATGGGAGGAGGCAATGAGTGAACGATGGTATATTTGCTAGAATATTCTCTCTTAATATAAAATAGTTTTACACAAACCAGATATTGGCACTAACTAAAAACTATGATATTAAAAAGAAAGTTGAGCACAACTTTTTTTTTTTTTTACATGTAATTCATTAAATTAACTGATTGTATAAATTGTGTATGAAAACAAATGTCAAAAAGATGGCACCGTGTTTTGGGAAAGGAAGAAACACACTGCATTCTCATCAGTATAATTGTGCGTTGAATTGGAAATTGTAATAAATGTAAAACCTTAGTAAAGTATAAATTACACAATGTGAGTTAAGCTGCTAAGGAAGCTCATACAGGCTGTTCTTAGCTTCATAAATTGCTACTTTGGAATCATGAACAGAAAAACGAAGTAGTGCATATTGATTTAAAAGCAGAGCCTTTTTTATGTAAGTTGGATTTTAACATATAAGCTTAAAGATAATGAAAGAAAAAAGATAGTTTGCCAAAAATAAGAAACTTTCCAAAGCAGTGTTTCTGAGCTAAGGATGGCTCATGGAGCCAAGCTTTTGCCCAGGGATTACTGTCACGTCACCCTCACAGTTGACCGTGCCCTGCTCTCACGCAGTACCCCCTGGTTTGATCTATAAATGACGACTTAGCTCTCATTGTCCTTGTCCTCAACTCTTCAACAACAACACACACACACAAATCTTTTTTTCTGAAGATACCTAGACTTCCGCTCTAATTGCTACTTGAAAACAGCTTCAAGCCTATTCCCACAGCACCACTTCTGTTTAGAAATATTTAAATTATCATATATAAAAGAGAGAGAGAGACATAAAGACAGAGAGACAGAGAGAAACAGGAAAACAAAGAGAGGAAGTGTGTGCAGTTCAAAGAAGAATGTTAAAGTGGATACTAACCAACTCCTTGCAATATTACGCGTGTCTTGACCTAAGGCGAAAGTGGGAGGGCCTCAGATGGCCTCACTGTGAGTCACTGCACCCTCCCCGCCCATGGAAAAGACTCTCTGGCCCAAATATCCACCCTCCTTCCCGTGAGAAGGATCAAGTGCAGTTCCCACTTATCTGAGTAGCAAGTTTCAGTTCTCTGCCAACTGGCAGCATTACTCAAACAAGCCAATCACATCCACCCAAGGGAACCAGGGAGAAGCTCACCCTTCTGACACCACAAAGCCCACCTCCCATGGCCTCTGCTTTTTCCCTGTTTCCAAGTGCAACCTCTGCCTGGTCCTGCGTGGCTCCGCCCTGGCCTGTAGGTACGTGTGACTAATGCCCGGCTGTCTATCTCATCTGTCCAGAGTTGGATGTCCTGTGCTTGTTCAACCCTACAGCCTGAAGTGAGAACCCCCCGCCCCTCACCCGAGGGGTGAACAGAAGGCAATCCAACACCATTGCATAAGAATTTTAAATGTGATAAAAAGATGTCTCAAAAAATCTGGGCATGGATATTTGGAAACAATCCACTTTAGTTCTTATATCACATACAAAATACATTAAGGGATTACATGGGGATAAGAAAGACATGTATAAAATTAGAAGGACATAGTAACAAGCATTTCCAAATGTCTTGGAGAAGAAGGAAGACTTTTAAAATGCAAGTGATAGAAGAGATAAATATATATGATTTTAAAATGTCTATATTATAAAAAAAACCATAAAAATTAAATAAAAGTAAATGAAGAGTAATAGAGGCAATAAAAACATGATCTAAATTTCAATAGAGAAGGAATCAAAATAATAGAAAAATATATGAACATTTGAGAAATTTTAGAAAATAGTTGATAACATGATAGGTATATAGAGAGATAGCTTGTCAATCAATAAGGCGCCACACAGAAAAGCAGAAAATTGATGTGAGCATATAAGTCACAATAAAAGAATTGTGAATGTTTTGTCAATACACTAGAGGCCCGGTACACAAAACTCATGCATCAGCTTGCACCCTCTCCAATCCGGGACATCCCTCTCACAATCCGGGACCGCTGGTTCCTAACTGCTCACCAGCCTGCACCCTCTCCAATCCAGGACATCCCTCTCACAATCCAGGACCCCTGGCTCCTAACTGCTCACCAGCCTGCACCCTCTCCAATCTGGGGCATCCCTCTCACAATCCGGGACCCCTGGCTCCTAACTGCTCACCAGCCTGCACCCTCTCCAATCCGGGGCATCCCTCTCACAATCCAAGACCCCTGGCTCCTAACTGCTCACCAGCCTGCACCCTCTCCAATCCGGGACATCCCTCTCACAATCCGGGACCGCTGGTTCCTAACTGCTCACCAGCCTGCACCCTCTCCAATCCAGGACATCCCTCTCACAATCCAGGACCCCTGGCTCCTAACTGCTCACCAGCCTGCACCCTCTCCAATCTGGGGCATCCCTCTCACAATCCGGGACCCCTGGCTCCTAACTGCTCACCAGCCTGTACCCTCTCCAATCCGGGACATCCCTCTCACAATCTGGGATCCCTGGCTCCTAACTGCTCACCAGCCTTCACCCTCTCCAATCTGGGGCATCCCTCTCACAATCCGGGACCCCTGGCTCCTAACTGCTCACCAGCCTGCACCCTCTCCAATCCGGGGCATCCCTCTCACAATCCAAGACCCCTGGCTCCTAACTGCTCACCAGCCTGCACCCTCTCCAATCCGGGGCATCCCTCTCACAATCCGGGACCCCTGGCTCCTAACTGCTCACCAGCCTGCACCCTCTCCAATCTGGGGCATCCCTCTCATAATCCGGGACCCCTGGCTCCTAACTGCTCACCTGCCTGCCTGCTTGATCGCCCCCAACTGTTCCCCCTGCCAGCCTGGTCACCCCCAACTACCTCCACCCACTCCCCCACCGGCCTGGTCACCCCCAACTGCCCCCCTGCCAGCCTGGTCACCCCACGCAGCCTGCTGCTCAGTCATTTGGTCATCCCTCACTAACCCCCCTGCTGGCCTGGTCGCCCCATGCAGCCTGTTCAGTCATCTGTTCAGTTTTTTTGGTTGTCATGGTTGCTTAGGCTTTTATATAGTATATAGACAACTTTCTGTTTCATGAATAATTAAGTCTAGTATTTTCTCTAACAAGATTTCATTTTGCCTGCCTGATTAGCAGATTTAAAAGTGAATATATTCATTTACTTGTTAATCTAATGAAATAGGTAGTCTCCTAGTGAGAGTATAAGTGCTAAATCTTTATAGAAAATAAGTTATATATATTAAACTTAAATATGTTCATACCATTTTATTGATTAGTAAGACACATGGACAAAAATTATGCAAAGAGAGGCTTAGCAAGAGGATAATTTATGACAATAAAACAATGAAAAACTGTCTAATTTTCAACAAGGGAGTATTTGAAACCACATCAAGATATGGTTAGAAGACCATATGATAGAAGACCATGCAGCCATTAAAAGTTATATTTTATGAATAAACTTTAATGTAGTGACATGTCATATGTTGTAAAAATTACTATAAAGAATTTTGTATAAGCAACATATTTTAATTATGATGATGAAATGTATTCATAGAAAAAAATTGTTAAGCAATTAATAAAATTCTAGCAGTTGTTAGGTCTAGATGGCACATTTGATATTTTTTATTATAATAATTTTTTGCATGTTGTACTTTCTCCAGTGAACATGTGTTATTATTATATAAAAATCAATTAAGTGAAACAATATCTGTTTTTGAATTTAGAAAAAAAAGTATATAGAATTGGGTCAAATGCTTCACCTAGGTCTTGGCTATTCATTTTTTCTAAAAAATATCTTTAAAATAATAAGAAAAACATTTTAAATAATCATATCCTAAAACTCCCTTACCTCTTCAAAACTTATTATACAAAGATGCACACAGTTCTACATGAGCACCTATGGGCATACACACATTTTTCCATATCTATCGTCAACCAATTATTTTGTTACCAACCACACTAATAACTACAAAATGGAAAAAGATCTATTCTTAAAAGTGTCTGTGTCGACTCCATCATTGGACTTAATGCCTAACTCCTGAACATTTCAGAGAGACAGAGAGAATAAAGGAAGAAAAGCCAGAGTCACATGGCAAATAGGTTTGTGGCCAAGACTGCTAATGTTCGCATGTGTCTCATTGATTTTGCTTCCTGGTTACACAACGAGGCTCCAGGTTCTGGCATCCTTTATCATCGGTGTGACCTTGTGCTGAATTCTAACTAATTAACTGTGAGTGAAAGTGATACATACCACTACGAGGACTGGCTTTGTAAATCTCCCCTTGCCCAATGTCAGAAGTCTTTATCTTCCCACTGAATAGATGAGGCTTCAGCATTTTTAAGTCCTCATGCTCCCTAACTTACAACAAAAGAAAACAACAACAACAAAAGACTGTGCACTCACCAGCAGTCCAACATGTAATAGCTGTAAGGTTTTAGACAAAAGAATGGGACAAAGATTTGGCAGGAGAGGTTAGTCGGCCGAAAGATATTGAGAAGATGGGTTAGAAAAACTTGAAGGGACATGGGCTTCGCTGGGCGGGACTACCCCACAGAACATGGAAGCCCAGGAGGCCCTTGAAAATGTGAAAACACAGTCAGGACCGAGGCCAATGATGAAAGTACTAGGATCCAAGAATCTGCAGTCAAGAAGAAGGTTTCAGAATTTGGGGGGCGTTGACATGAGGTGAGAAGTATATTTCTATGGTCACCAGAAATAAAAATATGTCATAAAGTGAAATACCTTTTATATCAATACCATTATGAGCAGATACTTAGAAAGCATATCTGATCACATGGCACAGATTACAAGACATATTTATGCTACAGAGGTTTTTGTAGTCTAAGGATTAGGATAAGATTTGACTACAGACTATATACACTTATGTCTGATTAGAGACATCACAACTGAGACAACCAAACAAATATTTACTTTTCTTGAAAAACAGAATCAGGGGACATTATCAGCCTGCCTTGAGTATAACTCACTCTCCTCTCCCACTTGCACTCTTATGTAATAGTAATTATAATAATCCTAATATTTAAAAAGTCAGGAGCCATCACGACCTAAATGACCAGACGGATGACTGAACAGCAGGCTGCGTGGGGCAACCAAGCTGGCATGGGGGTAGTTGGGGGTGACCAGGCCGGTAGAGGGGGGCAGTAAGGGGCGACCAAGCCAGTGGGGGGGGGGGTGGCAGGTTAGAGGCAACCAGGCTGGTAGAGGGGGGCAGTTGAGGGACCAGGCTGTCAGGGGGGCATTAGGGGCGATCAGGCAGGCAGGCAGGCAGGCAGGTGAGCAGTTAGGAGCCAGTGGGCCTAAACTGGCAGTAGGACATCCTCTGAGGGGTCCTGGATTAGAGAGGGTGCAGGCTGGGCTGAGCCCTCCCTACCCCCCAATGCATGAATTACCAGGCCTCTAGTAATAATAATAATAGCTAACAATTATTGAGTGTCTACCATGAACTAGGCATGGAAAACCATTCAAGGCTAGTCTTTCGGAATTGAAAAAAAAACCCCACACATTTAAAATACACTTGCTGGGCACAAATTAATAAGTATATACTGTGTCAATAAAATGAGATGAAGTATTGGTAGATTCAAAAAATGATACAATTCTCTTTGGAAGCCTGAAGCTTCTAGAAACATCTGACTTGGCCAGTGGACTGATGCATCAAATCTCAGGAGCAGATTCTGACAGGAGCCAACTGAAACCTCAATTGTGGTGTCACACCTGCTCAGGGACACAGCCTTCCTTTGTGATGGGCTGAATTCAAAAAAATCCACAAACAGGCCAGGCCAGCACCCCGCAGGCCGCTCCTCACAGTGTCTGGTGCCTGCTCAGGGGGGGGGGGGACTCATGCAGAAAGTGTTGGCATCGCCAAGTGTTACTGGGCTGACATGAGGATTGGGCTTCTAGCCCAGGAACACGGAGGACCAGGAGGCAGGGGATGGGAACCGCTGGCAGCTGATAGTCCGCATGCATCCATGCCCCTCTCTTTGCTCTTGGAAGATGAAAACGGTCTTCTTACATCTGGGGCAGGAGTTGCCATCACAGCTCATACAGCCCTGCCAGGTGCTGCTCTGGAAGAATTCAAACACCAACAGGTGTTTTCCTCCAGAGATAGCTCGGCGCTGTCAGCTTAGAAATGTTTGGAAACACGTGTCCAAAGGACCCAGCCAAGCATGGGTCTGGCTTATATGTGTTTTTGTGACCAGATGTGGTGACGCTTGAGAGACTCCTGTCCCACCGTAAGACCTGATCATACACGTTGGATGTGGGAAATTTCCCCCTCGTGCAAATGCAAATGTTGCACTCTTTTCCTTCTCCAGCATAAACACTCCACTTAACCTGAAGAAATGGTTCCTTTAAATAGATTTATTTGAACATGGTGATACATACATATGCTACTATTATTCGTAAATATGTGTGATTATTTGTTTAGATGAAATTAGGATATGTAAAAGACAGGCACTTGTATGTCCATTGAAAAGTGGGGCTACTCCTGATGACATTCGAATTTGATATATACCAACATAAATAATGTATGCTGTAAGCCTTTAGACCAGTCCTTAAAAATAATAATTGCTAAGTAAATGTTGTATCTTTAAGCCACCCATCTTTTCAGTATTCTGACAGATGTTGATCCATATCACAATCATTTTCCATATTAGTTGCTTCTATCTTTTCTATGTAAAAGAGTAGATTGTTATCCTCTTTCTGTGAAAGGAACCGAGGCTGAATGAAGTCTAATACTTCAGTTTATGCCGTGCAAGTAGTATATGGCCATATCTGTATTTTTCCACAAGGTACCACTATTTCTTTAAAGAAATATGGACTTGAATATTCTGGATTTCTAGAAATATGGGTTTTCAAACGTTTTAGCAGCAGCAGGACACAAAGCATATGATTTTTCCAAGCAATCATATTTGACTTTAATATTGGAAACTATATTTAATTCAGAGTATTCTTGATGCAATAGGAAATATCAATTTACTAATCAACACTCATCTCCTCTACCATTGACAGATTATAATAGAGATCAGATCTATTTCATTATAAATGGAAAAACAAACAAGCAGAACAAATGGGACATTATCTGTTGTTACCCAACAGCATAAGCTACAGCATTTTTCATGACTATAGTCTCAATATTAACTTCTGCAGGTAGGTTATGTATAGTATACTATACCTGTTCCTTTGGCTAATTCCATTTTATTGCAATGCAAATGTCATGCGTCAGGGTTGACCCTGCTTTAGTGTATTTTTACTGATTTTAATTTTAGCCTTTGTGAATAAGTCTTCACAACATGGATGCTGAAGCAGAATTTGAGCTCTGCTGAGCAAATGCACACAAAGGCACACAAATACTGGGCAAGGGAGGTGCTCCAGAATGTAGGAACTTAAAATAGGAAAGTTTAGTTCTCAATCAAGTCATAAATTGAGGTATCTGTGTGTTGCCAGAGATCGAGAATTATAAAAAAAGACTGCAG
This sequence comes from Corynorhinus townsendii, assembly GCA_026230045.1. Lineage (NCBI taxonomy): Eukaryota > Metazoa > Chordata > Mammalia > Chiroptera > Vespertilionidae > Corynorhinus > Corynorhinus townsendii. Next base: position 4,575,227 of record JAPDVU010000005.1, read on the forward strand.
AACTCAGAGAATGATTACCAAAACTTTCTTCCTCCCTGCTATGTTTTTGTTGGAGTGTAATGAAAACGTGTTCATTCTCCTGTTCTTGATGATCAAGAAATGGACTCTAGTCAATATGGGAAAAGGTCATTCACAAAAGCTTTATGGTACCTTCTAAATCTTGGAATTTATAGCTCATGAAAAGGTAAATCTTACCTGTCTTCTAATTTTCGTGAAACATTTTTCATAGTTCAACTTTCCTTTCCAAAGACCTAATTTCACATCAGGCTGCTTTAATCTTCAGTGGCTTTGTGTGCTTTATCTGGGAATAATAAGTGTAAATTTAGCATTTAAACTATCAGTAATTCATTCTACAAGAGCAGTTCAAAGGGAACACCACATGGAAGCTATGGATGGAGATGTGAAATTGCAGGGACATTACCCACAACTTAAACATCTATTTTAAGAGAAATTTGTATGAGCGTCATCATCGAACAGTATAACCATATAGAACCTGATTAGCTAATTACGGTTTAATTTTCATAATGCACCTGACAGAAGAAAATGATTCTGAAAATTTGTTTGTTTGTTGTTTTTTTTACTTTATCAAGACTAAAATTAAAGATATTGCACGGTAACTGAACAGTGGTCTATAGTCTGAACTACTTGTCTATTAAGAGAGAATCCCATTCAAAAGCTTAGCTACTAAAATAGTTGAGTTTCTTTTAATACATGTGACAAAAAAGGTAACGATATATGGTTTTAATTATAATATTGTAAAACGTTTCCTTTATGACATTAACAGCCATTTATAAAATATAAAGCAATGGGATACAAGTGTGCTTCATCCATTACTAACAAGTAACAGGCTATTTGTGGAAACATTTTAATCATTTCAATTGTTGGTGTAGTTTGATGGTAAATGGTCTCTCCAAAACGCGTGTTTTTCGTGGTCTGAATCCTATTTTTCTATCTCAGCATGGAATTAACTTGAGCTGGTATTACCATCATAAGAGAATGAGTTACTTCTATTCCTTTCCCAATCAACAGATGTTGACTTAGATGTCAAGGCATAAAGTACCTGAGAGCGAAACTGCAAGTCATCTCAGCTAAGGGCTATCAGATATTAAACCACCGCTGTATGTCAGAGCAATTATTTTATCAGAAATATGTCTGCTTTGGTTTGAAGCTGTAATTATCATGTTTGTCTAATCTTTAATTCATTGCTTGAAAATTTAGGATAAATATACACTGTTATCAACAGAGGTTTAGTCCAAAGAATTTATACATAGCCATTTAAAAAAAAAACACATTATGGAAGTATTACCTATGACCGCTTTTTCCCTCATTGGCCCCTTCTAGCTCACCCCCACCCTCTGCCCCAGGTATTCACCACCCTATTGTTTGTGTCCATGAGTTATGCATATCCTTCTGTAATATAATAAATATAATAATATAATATAATATAATATGTTAAGTGTCTGGTCGTCCATTCAACCAATCCAAGTGTAATATGCTAATGATATGCTAAGGCTGCTCAACCACTCACTGTGATGTGCACTGACCAGCAGGGGGCAGATATTCCAACTGATGGGTTAGCTTGCTGCTGGGGTCCAGCTGATCAGGACTGAGTGAGATGGGCCGGACACTCCCTGGAGCCCTCCTGCATCCCTACCTAGCCCTGATTGTGCACCGGTGGGGTGCCTTGGCCTGGCCTGTGCCCTCTTGCAATCCAGGACCCCTCAGTGGATGTTAGAGAGCCAGTTTCAGCCCGATCCTGCAGGCCAGGCCAAAGGACCCCACTGGTGCATGAATTCGTGCCGCGGGCCTCTAGTATGTATATAAGTTCATTGGTTAATCTCTTCCCACCCACCCACCATTCCCCACCTTTCCTCTGAGATTTGACAGTGTTTCAGGCTTCTATGTCTCTGGATATATTTTGTTCATCAGTTTATTTTGTTCATTAGATTCTACATACGAGTGAGATCATATGATACTTGTCTTTCTCTGACTGGCTTATTTCACTTAGCATAATATTCTCTAGATCCCTTCATGCTGTCTCAATGGGTAAGAGACCCTTCTTTTTTAGACACAGCCATTTTAAAACTACTGTAAAATGAGAAAACGCTTTGCTCGAACTTTATTTCCAATGCGAGATGCAAAGCTTATGTGACTATGGCACACACATTTAGCATTGCCTGAAACAAAGTTTAGATCCTTTCATCATCAGAAGCATTTATGAATTTGTCATGGGTATAACCTTTGGCAAGCTGCTGTGCAAAATCATTCAGCAGCAAAGCTGCACTCAGAGGCAGGATGTCTGTCCATTAGTGTCACCTCTGAGCTATGCTGATCATCACAGGGCCAAGTCTGAAAGCTGGGGAGTAGCCCTTGTGACTGTGCAGGAGAAGTCATCTACTTCCCTCAGAACTGCAGGCTAAGAACACACGTGGCAAAGAACGCCATGGGACAAAAAGGAGTGACTGTGTCAAGTCATGCAAAGCCGTGGTGGGTTATGGGAAAGCATGGGTAGACTTCTATCCAAAACCTGCAATTAACTGAACGGATAAGTCTTTGGGAGTCCAGAAATGTTTATATTCTCTAACCAATATCATGTGGGGATCTGGATGAAGAAAAGGAGTGTCCAGAGTATTTCAGAAAGATATGACAAGGAAGTAAACACCTTAAGAGGAACAGATGTGCTTGACATTTACAAGGAACCATGGAAAGAGTGAGCTAAGAGTGCACCTGGAGAGTAAAAGAAAGTAGGCTCAATCATGTGAAGGTGGGTACGATGATTCCAGAAAGCTAGGCGTAACTTTTTAATATCATAATTTCATGGGCTTTAAAAGTTTTTATTTTCTGAGGAAGACTGGGAGACCTCACTTTTGAGAATGTCTTCAAAAGAGATTCATCACTGTCTCCTCGCTGAGGCTTGGAGATATAATTAACTCTGACGCTTGGCCACCTCAGCTGGACCTGTGGTCTTTAGGTGACATGAGGCTAAGAACGCGGCTCTGGACTCTTGTGAGTGAGCAGCTGTCCAAAGTAAGTCTCAGGACAGGCTTGTTTATTGTCCTTGTCCCCTCTGTGAAGAGCCAGGACCGAAGCAGACACGCAGCCTCCCGCAGTGGGGGCTTATCAGATTTTGTTTCATGGTTGTTAATGATGTCCTCCCACTAAAGGCAGAACTCAAGTGCATCCCCTAGAACTTGGCTTTATCTCTGGACCCTCAGTCTGACCCCCTATCCTGCTGCGGTTTGACTTCTGGCCAATAGATGCATGTGGGTTGTTTAAATCTGGGACCCGTGCCCTCATCAGCCAATAGCAAACGTTTATCCTCATAAACTCTGGCTCCTACTTCTGTGACTTGACTTCCATTCCTGCAGCACGCTCCATTGGTCCTTCCTTACCTGTGTTTTCATAAGTTTCAATTCAGCCTTCTTCCTGGCTCTTCAGGATATCGCTGTAGCTAGACGTATTTTTATGTTGATTTCCTATAAATTCTATTAATATATTTTATTTTGAATTAATTATATATCTCTCTTGACTTCAAATGTGAGTTTACATGTATAATGTTCCTTTTTTAGGTAACAGGTTAGTCATGGGTAGAAAGATAATTTGTTTTGTCCCCCAATATTTTTGTCAACATTCTCAGCCCCAAGCCCCACTCACTGGGTCAGCAAACTGGATCTGTTGGCATTAAAACAGAATTATAGAAAACATATTAAAATATCATTAAAATGGATTCAAGTGTTTTATGAAATTTTGGAAAGTGCCTTAATGCTTAATACTTAATCTACCTTCTTTAACTAATCTTATAATTAGATATAAAATAACTTAAATTCAGTTGCCAATGAAGAAGTTAGCAGAGAAACAAGGACTAACAGAACACAGCATGAATAGTCAAAAAAAGCAGTACAGCATTTGTGACACAGTGTTCAGAACTTCCCATCACACCTCTCTCTGTGACTAGCCCTGCTTTAGGCTCCCGTGTGCTACCCAGTGCAGCTACTACATGAATTGAGATTCACAAGAGAAGAAATTCCCAAACAGTCTTCTTCGCAGCATATTTGGCAATACATTTAGGCATTTCCTTACTGTAATCTCCAACTATCGTCTGAAAGCAACATTGTAAATTTGGGTGTGTAGTCGTCTGTTTCCTGTAGGAAACCATGCAATCATATAAAAGACTTTTTAGGTTAGAGGTGAGAAACCGAAGAAGGCAATATTTTAACTTTCAACTGCATAGCTTCATCTCATTTTATTGAACTACATCCTCGATTTCAAGGGTTTCTGAAGAGACACAGGGGTGCAAAGAATTCATCACTTACAGAGGTCATTTGAACCACACCCATTGTCTACCTCTGGGCCTTCTAGCAGTTAAAATCTACCTACTAGGAACATAAATTGCTTCTTGAGATTTCCAAATGAAATTATAAACTTTTGCCTTGAGCCATATTTTAATCTATCTAAAGTGTGTTTTTCTAATCCATTTGTCTGCATACTAATTTATGTAATCACTTAGGGGGTGTTTTATATGCGGATAAGTCAGAGGGCTAACTGCTAGTGTGTATGAACTGTGCAAACTATAGATACACTTTCAGTACTCAGTGTGAGGACTTCTGGATAAATCACATAACCCATGCCAAGGGTAATATTGTTTAGTGGATTTTAAACATTACTTTAATGATGTGTAATTGACATGTGACATTATATTTGTTCCAGATATACAACATAATGATTCAATGTTTGTATAAAGTGTTTTTCTTAATAAATATTTTCAGTTCCACCTGAAAGAAAATTGTCATAGAAATTGGTTTCTGCTTTTTTTCCATGTTTACATTTCAGGTTTTAAAAGCTGGCTAAAGTTTTGTTGTCAGTATATAATAATGAACATTTATAAAATGTTATTTTTAGTCGTATCTTTTATATGCTTGTGTCATACTTTCTTTTTAAAGGAGGCAAGTATTTTTTTAAATCCCTTTCTCGTTCAAGATGACAATGAAGAGATTTCAGATGCATTCAAATAATTATATGTATATGTTTGGATGAGTGCTTTACATTTATTATTGCAAACCTATTTCAAAGATAAGAAAACTGAGATAATCTTTAAAATAAATGATTGGTAAACATAGAACTCAATGTTGTTGTAGACTCAAAACTTCTTATGCGGAAAACTACAGGGCACTGAAAAAAGAGGTGGAGGAAGATATAAACAGATAGAAGAACATACCGTGTTCATGGATTCGTAGAGTCAACATCATTAAAATGTCCCTACTACCCAAAGTAATCTATAGATTCAATGCACTCCCCATTAAAATACCAACGGCATATTTCACAGACCTAGAACAAACTTTCCAAAAATGCATCTGGAATAAAAAAGGACCCCGAATAGCTGCAGCAATCCTGAGAAAGAAGAACAAAGTAGGTGGGATCTCAATGCCAGAAATCAAGCTGTATTACAAGGCCACTGTTCTCAAAACAGCCTGGTACTGGCACAAGAACAGACATATAGACCAATGGAATAGAATAGAGAACCCAGATATCAACCCAAACCACTATACTCAATTAATATTTGACAAAGGAGGCATGAACATTCCATGGAGTCAAGACAGTCTCTTCAATAAATGGTGTTGGGAAAATTGGAGAGATACATGCAAAAAAAAAAAAAAAAATGAAACTAGACCACCAACTTATACCACACACAAAAATAAACTCAAAATGGATAAAGGACTTAAGCATAAGATGGGAAACAATAAAAATACTAGAGGAATCCATAGGCAGCAAAATCTCAGACATATGCGGAAGCAATTTCTTCACTGATACCGCTCCTAGGGCAATGGAAATTAAAGAGAAAATAAACAAATGGGACTACATCAAAATAAAAAGCTTTTGCACAGCAAAGGAAACCATTGACAAAACAATAAGAAAGACCACTACATGGGAGAAGATATTTGCCAGTGTTATCTCTGATAAGGGTTTAATCTTCAATATTTACAGGGAACTCATACAGCTTAACAAAAGGAAGATAAACAACCCAATCAAAAAATAGGCAACGGACCTAAATAGAAACTTTTCGAAAGAAGACAGAAGGAAGGCCAAGAGACATATGAAAACATGCTCAAAGTCACTAATCATCTGAGAGATGCAAATCAAAATGACAATGAGGTACCATCTCACACCTGTCAGAATGGCTATCATCAACAAATCAACAAGCGACTAGTGCTGGCGAGGATGCTGAGGAAAAGGAACCCTCCTGCCCTGCTGGTGGGAATGCAGACTGGTGCAGCCACTGTGGAGAACAGTATGGAGTTTCCTCAAAAAACTAAACATGGAACTCCCATTTAACCCAGTGATCCCACTTCTAGGAATATATCCCCAGAAACTAGAAACACCAGTCAGAAAGGACATATGCACCCCTATGTTCATAGCAGCACAATTCACCATAGCTAAGATTTGGAAACAGCCTAAGTGCCCATCAGCAAATGAGTGGATTAGAAAACTGTGGTACATCTACACAATGGAATACTACGCTGCGGTAAAAAAGAAGGAATTCTTACCATTTGCAACAACATGGATGGACCTGGAGAGCATTATGCTAAGCGAAATTAGCCAATCAGAGAAAGATAAATATCACATGATCTCAGTCATTTGTGGAATATAGTGAACAACATAAACTGATGAACAAAAACAGATCCAGAGACAGAGAAGCATCGCTCAGACTGTCAAACCTCAGAGGGAAGGTGGGGGAGGGTAGGGGGAAGGGGGAGAGATCAACCAAAGGACTTCTATGCATGCATATAAGCATTACCAATAGACACAGAAAACAGCGGGGGGAGGGTAAAGGCATGACTGGAGGGTTCAGGGGGCAAAGGGGGAATAAGGACACGCATGTAATACCTTAATCAATAAAGAAATTAAAAAAAAAAACAAACTTCTTAAATGTGATCACAGTTTTAATCCTCTTTTTCCTCACATTATTACATATGGAACAGGATGCATATTGAAGGCATAAATGAAAGCATAATTCAAACTGAATCACACAGACTATATCGGAGATCGGAAAGGCAACAGGAACAAAAACAGAAACATTAAAAACCATCTTTGGGTAAATGTGTCTTTACATACCCTTCCTGTGCATAGACGATGCCTCCTTTCTTTGCCCTGGAATGAAAGATGAAACAGTTACAGGAAAACTACAGCTTGATAAACTCCATCATAGGGAACAGTGAGGAGGCACCACCAAGGCCCTGGGCCTGGACCCGGCCAGCCCTTTGCACACATGGAGTCCACCGTCCCTGCAGGCAGGCTGCACCTGGAGCCCGAGCTGCTCTATATACAGCCTTTATGTCTTTGCTCAGTTCAGTTTCCTTGAGGCTATACATCAAAAGCATCACCTTAGTGCCCTGGACAGGTGGCTCTGTTGGATGGAGCGTTGTCCCATACATCACAAGGTTGCGGGTTCAATTATTGGTCAGGACACATACCTAGGTTGTGGGTTTATGCTCAGTCTGGGCTCATATGCTCATATGGGAGGCAACCACTTGATGGTTTCTCTCTCCCTCCCTCTCTCTCTCTAATCAATAAGAACATATCCTCAGGTGAGGATTAAAGGTGGTGAAGGGATTGCTGAAGAACATAAGTGCATAGCCCATGGGTACAGACACTAGTTGGGGAGGGCCAGGGAGATGAAGAGGGTCCTCGGTGGAGTGGGCAAATGAGTGTAAAATGGGGGCATCTGCTATAGTGTCAACAATAACAATTTTAAATAAAAACTATAATACTTCTAAAAAAAAACCCCACAACAACAAAACATCACCTAAGCTTTGCCATCACATCTGCTTTCAGTTCTCTTAAATGCAATTTCCTTTTTTCCCCCACAACAAGGCAAGAGAAATATTTAAACTCCTGCCTTGATTCATTATTTTTTAAAACATGACATAAACTTTGGCTCTATCTGCCCTTTGTATTTTCTATTATTTCACATAAAGGAAATGACTTTTATACCTTAAAACATCATACTGATAATTCTGTAATAGGTACTAAGCATATTTAAAATTAGATATAGCTCAAGAAACACATTTCTGTCACTTATCTGAACTCACTGTTTTCAGAAATGTGTATATATATATATATATATATATATATATATATATATATATATTTGAGGCCTGGTGCACAAAATTTGTGCACTGGGGGGGTGTCCCTCAGCCCAGCCTGCACCCTCTCCAATCTGAGACCCCTTGAGGGATGTCTGACTGCTGGTTTAGGCCCAATCAAGGGCCTAAACTGACAGTCGGACATCCCTCTTGCAACCGCAACGCAGGACTGCTGGCTCCCAACCCCTTGCCTGCCTCCCAGCTTGATTACTCCCTAACCACTCCTCTGCCAGCCTGATTAACGCCTAACTGATCCCCTACCAGCCTGATTGCCCCCAACTGCCCTCCCCTGTCAGTCTGATCACACCTAACTGCCCTCCCCTGCCGGCCTGGTCGCTCCCAACTGCCCTCCCCTGCTGGCCTGGTTGCCCCTAACTGCTCTCTCCTGCTGGTCTGATCGCCCACAACTACCCTCCCCTGCTGGCCATCTTGTGGTGGCCATCTTAGTCCCCATGAGGGTGGCCATCTTGTGCTAGGGTGTGAGGGTCAATTTACATATTTCCTCTTTATTATATAGGATTTATATATGTGTGTATGTGTGTGTGTGTGTATATATGCAATATTTCCAAGTTCCATATATATTTTGAATGAAACATTTCCTTTGGACGGAGGCACCAAGGTTCTATTAACAGTCAAAATATTTAAAACACAAAAATTTTCCAATAAAATTGTTAGAGAAAACCTCCAGAGTGTCCGAATGTCTTCCAAACGACCCAGTTTGCGGGGATGCAGGGTATTTGAAACACATTCATATGGCTTGAAATTGCAAGTTGATCAAAGCATTCCTCTTGCTCCCACCCATATAGGGAAACACACAGAGCATACTTTAATGTTATAGTTTTGTTGTACTTCCTAAGACTTCCTTTAAAATTTTGTCATCTTATTGAAGTATTCACAGCAAAACTGAAAACGTTTGCATGGATTAAAGGCCAAACCTTCCAAATGTTTGAGAAAAATATAATTTGTATTTTTTCCTCTGAACATCCTGGTTGAGAATTCAAAATGAACATGGAGCCCGGCCAGCGTGGCCCAGTGGTTGAGTGTTGGCCTATGAACCAGGAGGTCAGGGTGCAATTCCCCGTCAGGGCACATGTCCAGGTTGCAGGCTCCATCCCCAGTGTGTTATGTGCAGGAGGCAGCCTACTGATGACACTCTCTCGTCAATGGTATTTCTCTCTCTCTCTCCCTCTCCCTTCCTCTCTGAAGTCAATACAAATATAAAAACAAAGCAAAAAAAACCCCCAAAGAAACCAAAAATTGACATATAGATGAATCTGATGATGATCGTTTAATGCTATATGTAATCTCATGTTATGAAATCGTCTCTGTGTGTCTTGGGGAGACGTAGAGAGGAGTAATTGAACCCTCGGTCAACAGTGCCTCAAGAACAGCAATTTCAGCCCTGAGTGAATGGAGGCATCTCCTCTCACCCTGGAGTTCGGGAAACTGAACAGAAACTCAAATCTTCACTTACGTCGCATTCAGTTTCTCTATACCTGGCTGGAGTAGGAGGAGCATAGCGCATTTGTGGAAACAAATTCTTAGTAGGGTAGAAATTGGTCCTAAGAGACCAGGGGAATTCAGGATTTTGAACATGATGACTAGTTGCAGAAGGTGGGTTTGGATGTCTTTGCAGAAGTCTGCCCTAACCTCCATCACCTTCCTTCCCTTACTCCTTACTCTTACCAGCATCCCCTGATCACTTCCTGGTGCCTTTTTTCTATACTCGCGCCTAAACATCTGACTTGCATTTATTCACATGTCTGTTTCCGACACTACCTGTGACATCTGTAATGTGTCTTCTTTCTTAGCTTGCTGGAATTTAGCAGCATCCTTCAGATTAACACATTCACAAAAGCAGTCTGCTGCTTATATGAAAAAAAAACCCCACAACTTGATTTCCAATTAATCAGTACAAATGGGCTAACAAAATGTTATATAGCATTTGTGAAACGATATTTATGGAAAGCTGTTAACTTGCGTAATTCAGACAGGTGGTCTTTGCATAGCGTATAGAATAGGAAACACCATGCATATCTTGATGAATTATAAATCTCTCCACCCATTTCTTCATTGACAGCACGGCTGCTTCTACTTTGTAACATGGTACCTGTATGTAACCTCTCTCTCTCTCTCTCTCTCTCTCTCTCTCTCTCTCTCTCTCTCTCTCTCTCACACACACACACACACACACACACACCCCACACTCCATGTATTTGGGAGAAAGAAGGAAATAATGGACTCTCTCTCTCTCTCTCTCTCTCTCTTTCTCACACACACACATACACACACACACACACACACACACACACACCACACTCCATGTATTTGGGAGAAAGAAGGAAATGATGAAGAACAAAGGTATTGAGATTAGGAAGCAGAAGGTGTGTATTGTATATACACCACAAGGAGAATGAATGCGAACATTTAAAAAACATTGCACCCGAAGCCAGAGACAAGATAGACGATAATTCCCGCCCAACTTCTGTCCTTTAAACCCGTCTTCTTATGTAGGCAGCGGGGATTCGTTTTCCCAAGGTCTGTCAGGGCAATTACATTGCGCTTGTCTTTGTCTTCTGTGTACTGACCACGGTTATCATCAGCTTTACCTTCTCCTAAAGTACACGTTTATTTCAAATGGTGCTTTCTCCTGGTCCCACAGGTTTTCACTCCTGCTAAAATCCAGTCAGAAGTTTAGTACTGTAGTCTTTTATTCTGTTAAAAGTATAGAGAGAAAGTATTATGTGAGACTAATTTGTAGGCACTTGGCTGTATGCATGAATAAACAAAACGGGTGCTTGTCCATCTGGATGTTATAGATATGAGAAGGATAATTATAATGGAGTGTCAGAGGTGCTGTGATGGGAGAAGGTAAGGGTAGCACACGGGGAAATAACTTGGTCTGATGGATTTGGGGTATCTGAAAAGCCTCCTCCGAGGCACAGATGTAACAGCTGGGATTTAATGGCTAAAAATGAATAAAACAGTTAATTAATTTTCTAACCGAACGGTGCTTCAAACTGGTTATTTTCTTTATAGATGTGCTACATTGTATACTACCCCATAAATTTAGACATCTGCTGGTTTTCTTTCTTAGCACTCTTTTTTTAAGTCAGCAAACGTGGTGTAGAAATCAGAGTGAGCTAAGTTGTGCTGCTAGGACATACTAACATGAGCATGCACACATATATGTAGAACACACTTTACTTTTCCTGGTAATAGTACCTAACACCGTGTTCCACCCTCACTGTCCAGAACTGTTTTCACGTTGCCACCCAATCCTAGGAAGCCTAAAAATGCAACCGTATCCCTAGAAGGGGGATTTCAAAAAGACGCCGTGAAACATATCAGTAATTAACACACTACCTGGCTTGTGCTCTTTTGGGAATTCTCTTCTTAGCACATCACAGTCTTTTCCTAAATTTGTTTTGATTGAGTTCAGAGAGGAAGGGAGAGGGGAAGAGAGATAGAAGCATCAATGAGAAGAGAGAATCATTGATTGGCTGCCTCCTGCATGCCCCACACTGGGGATTGAGCCTGGACCCCGGGCATGTGCCCTGACCAGGAATCGAACCTCAACCTCCTGGTTCATAGGTCAATGCTCAACCACTGAGCCACGCCGGCTGGGCTTAGCCTGCTTCTTTACTGTGGAAAGTTACTGGCCCAGAGGTATTTTCATATCTCAAGTCCTCCTCTTTCTCCTCCTCCTCCTTCTTTCCTGGAATGATCTAGAACAATCAGCTAATCCACTTCATCCCAGGCACTATGAAGTTGCTGGTTCCACATTGATGTTCCTCTCTCTCCCTCTTTCTCCCTCTCTCTCCCAAATCAATAAAAACATACTTAAAAATTCCAATGCCTGGGTCTCACCCCAGAGATTCTGATTTAAGTCATCTATGTTGAGGCCTAAATTTCTTGATTCATTTACATGTTATTTTAATTTAGTTCATGCTGACCACACTTTTTCTAATACCTCTTTCTCAAAGCTATGTGAATCTTTAATAGATGTAATCCTATCAAGTCCATGTGCCATAAATTACATTGTCAATTATTTTTGAGGCATGCTGTGTCTCTCTCTCTTTTATAGACACTTCTTTATAGAAGGTTTCCCGTGTAGCTAAACAAGTCTACTAGGTCCCAGGTTTTTATTTTCAGATCTTCATAAAGTGTATTACAGCCACACTTTTTTTTTTTTTTTAACTTTAAGACCATGTTTTATTGGGAGCACCCTGGATATGGTCTCTATCTCCTAGCTTTGGACTTTGATTTAAGAATCTCTTGCCGAGAAAGTTCTTTTTTTCTAACTCAAAAAATATATAATATCTGAGCCCACTGTATTTACACTGTATTCTGCTTATACTTCTGGCAATATCTTATCAAGACACAGATAACAAGAGCCAGCACAAACTTTTAATATTCTTCCTATAAACCATCATGTCCAAGTCTACAAGGTCAAAAGTGCGGTTTTTATTTTGCGAGGTGCAGCAGGCTATAGCTTGCCAAACGTCTCACCACTCTGCTATAACTCAGGCCGACATGTTTCCTAACCATCCTCTCGCCATTTTCTCCTGCTTCCTGTTGATGTGCCCTGAAACTCAATCTGAAAAACCAATGCCACCTATTCTATGTTGTTACAGCTGCACCCCGCTTCTTTGTTCCAATTTAATAACACATGTCCATACCCTCTTGGTAGTACAGGAGTCAAACATTCATTTTTTTATGGTAGCCTGCAGACAACAGGTGTGACTTTAATTCAGGTTGCGCTGCTCCGTTGGCAATGTCGCACACTGCGGGCTGTGTCCCGCATGCTTTCATTCTGTGATGCAGACTGAGGTTGTTGGAGAGTGGGAATTTTTGCCCATTCCAGAGAGGCCGTGGACTGTGCCCCAGATAGAGTTGTCAGTGCTGACACCAGGCCAGGCCTTGAGATATGGTCTCATGGCCCCTTCCCAGCACGTAGGCCTTCTTTCATAGAACACTCTCAGCTTTCTGAAGAACAGGATGACCCCGTGAATAACATGGTCATCAATGGCATGATCCTGACGTTGGTTGGGAAAAACGGTTTTGTCTTAAATCACCTGCTCTGCAAAAACAGGATGTGGTTAATGCACTTAAAAGTGGTCCTGCACAAAGGGTGGCGGCTGCTCTCTGGACTCCCTGAGTGGAGAATGGCAGAGCAGTCACCTGGCTAGCTCGAATAAAGGCTCTTTGCTTTTGCATCGGACTCGGCTCCCTGGTGGTCTTTGGGGATCATGAAATTTGGGCATAACAAGGTATCAGCACCCGCCTAGGCCAATGACAGTGAGAAGTGTTTATTGGCTTATTTGCCATGTACACAGCCTTTTTGGAGGAATATGTGTTCAAATATTTTACTGATTTTCTAATTAAGGTGATTGTTTTCTTACAGTTGAGTTTAGAGAGTTTCTAAAATATATTTTGAATACAAGTCCTTTGTCAGGTACGTGATTAGCATATATTTTCTCTCATTGTGGATTTTCTTTCCATTCATTTAACAGGGTTTTAATTTTGACGAAGTCTAATTTATCTCTTTGGGTTTTTTGTTTTGTTTGTTTTTTGAAGTGTGCCTTTCATGTAAAGCCTAGGAATCTGACTATAGGTTACACATTTTCTCTCCTGTGTGCTTTTAAAGTTTTATATTTTTGTGTTTTACATTTAGTTCTATGACCTATTTTGAGATAATTTTTGCAAGATGTGAGGTTTAGGATGAGATTATTATTATTATTTACTTTTGCTTTCTTTTTTATATTTTTTGTTTTTTTGTATACCCACTTGCTGACACAATAGCATTTGTTGAAAGTCTATCCTTCTATTGGATTGTTTGTGTACCTTTCTCAAAACCAGTTAGCTATGATTGTGTAAGACTAGTTCTGAATTCTCTATTCTGTTTTATTGATCTATGTATCTATCCACCCAACAAACCACACTTTCTTGACTAAGAGAACTATGTAAGTACAAGAAATATGGCAGCGGGAGACCTTCAATTTTTTCTTTTGAAAAATGTTAGACTATTCTTTTTCCCTTACCTTACCATATAATTTTAGAAACTGCTTACCTTTTTTAAGCATACTCCTGCTTGAGTTTTGGTAGGGTTGAATTGATATATTGATTGGAAAAATCAATAATGTTAAGATATTAATTCTCCCCCAAATGACTCACATATTCTGCATCAAAGTACTAGTGTTTTTTGTTTGTTTATTTTCTAAGTAATGGAAAACTGGCTAATATTTGGGCAGAAGGCCCAGAAAATAGAATAACCAAATCATTTTTAAAATGAACAAAATTAAGGACTTATGCTACTTGATTTCTTACTATATTCTTACTATCTTCTAAAGCTATAATAATCAATAAATGTAGTATTAGTGAAAGGGTAGACATAGAACAATGGAACATAATAAAAATTTTAAAAGTAAATGCAAGTATATATGAGCAACACATTTTTGGCAAAGGTACGAGAAAAATTCAAGAGAAATGGTCTTTTTAAAGAAATTGTGCTGGAAATATTGAGCTTGAATTTTCAAATAAATGAAACTTGACTCATAATATACACCTCCTAGAAAAATTACTTGAACTGCGTTATAGATCTAAATGTTAAAAATAAAGCTATAAAGCTTCCAGAAGAAACCATAGGAGTATATCTTTGTGACTTTGGGTTAGGTAAAGGTATATTAAGATACAAAAAGAAGGCATGAAGAGAAAAGTAATAATTCAAATGTCATGAAAATTTTTAAAAAAACTTTTGTTCTTCTTAAGACACAGTTAAGAAAATGAAAAGACAAGTCAAATAACTAGGAAAATAATTGCAATTATTTATCGTATTAAAGACTGGTATCTAGAAGATATAAAGGAATTTCTTAGTTCAACTGAAAAGAAGTGAGCAAAAGACTTGACTATATATCACCAAACATAAAGCTGTTCTGTAATAGTATGGCAGTATGTTCTGTCTCATTAGTCTCTAGGGAAATCATATGTTATTCTTTTGTAAGAATAGGATAATTACTTTTTCAAGTGTCCATTATGTTCACAATATTTACAAGTGTTCATGTCAGTAGATGGTTGTTGGAAAGTGGGCCACCTAAGGCCACAGTTTAAGACCTGTCTCAGTTTGCTCCAAAGACCTTTGAAAGTGTTCTGCACATGTTGTAGTTGAGATAAACAGGCTGTTTCCCATTCTAGATTCTGTTTGCTAATTAGATGTCAGATTTCAGGATGAACTCCTTTGGCAAAATAAGATGAAAAGTCTGCTGTTGCATCAGCACTTTCTTTTACTTTCAAATGTTGTCAGAAAATATTTTCCAGTCAATTCTGAAGATTTCCTGTTATTTCATCTTCTGTGTTATTGAGCATTTCAATCAATTGAATTATTTAAATCAATTAAATCATTTGAATAATATTCAATTACATTTTATTGGAAATGTTTTGTGTATGGCTTTTACGAGCTTTGCCTTGCTTTTTGGGGCCTTTTTTCGTCTTTGTTTTTTTGAAAAAGAGGCATCCTGAAGGTCCCTTTCTGGGTCAGTCTAATCAGCTTTTGCCATATAGGAGTTAGCTTTCTGAGGTTCTGACCAACATCATTGGTCTTTCTATCTCTCTATCCATTTCCCTTCTTCTCTGAAAGCAATATGCGAGTATATATATAAAAGAATACTTTAGTGAAGCAAATATGTATTCAAAATATTATTTGGAGCCTCCTGTAGTCAATAAAACATTGCTATCTTCCATTGAACCGAAAAATCTTATTTCCTTTCTTTTCTATGGAGTCTCTGAAATAAACAATATTGTTTAAATCAAGTGTTTCCTAGAGTGGCCACTGAGAACCCAAATCAGCTTTGGTGAATGTATGGTATTTAGAAAGAAAGGCTTACGAGTGAGTATTGTGGTGAGAGTACATATGAAAAACAGTTTTGTTTTGTTTTGATTTTCTAGAAGAGAAAAGGTCTAGACCTAGATGACAGCTGGTGATAGTCGGTAGGAATATAATGCTTGTGCGGCGTTTGTCTTGGGCTCCAACCTGACAGCTGGCCACTTCTGAATGCAGACCTAAAGAGCAGTGCCTTCCTGCCGGTAGAAAACCAAAAGGACCTCTCTCTGTGGCTGAAGACTGCGTTCTTAGGACGCAAGTCTAGATGCTGGAGAACCATTCTCATTTCATTGGTGACTCACAAAAATGTGTGTCCCAGTGGATGCCAGTCCGGTGAGAACTACAGACTCATTGGTCGATGAGGCCAGCGTAAACAGTAAAGCTTGCGTGACCTATGCCTATATCCTTACTCTATGATTTACCAGGGATGACCAACAGCACATTTACACGGCACCACACCAAACAATAACAGAAGGCATTTTAACAGACAAAAAGGAATGGCCTGCCTCTGCCAAGAATGCCAAGCCAATGGGAAGCAGTAACAAACCCCAGAGAGCAAACGGAGTCAAGAGCCAAGGAACTCAATGCTAAGGGGATGGCGTTCAGGCCTGGCGCTACCTCACAATGTCGGCGCAGACGCCTCAGGCTCCATCAGCAGGGCATGACGCCTCTGAAGGCTCGGCACCTGGTCGGAGGCGGGGGTCTGCTGCCATCGTGTCTTGAAGGGACCTCAAGGAAAAGTCTGCAAATGAGCAGGACCACCTAGATGAGGACAAGTGGAGGCTCTGTAGTCAGAGCTTGTTACAGCAAGGGGGTGGGTCATGATTACTGGCATTTGGCAGAGACTCGAAGGCAGACTGGGATGTTGGAAATCTGTGTTGTGGGAAAAGAGAAGGCCCAGAGGAGAGGTTTTGGCACTTAGAGGCGGGATGGACTAAGGCAAATCTGCAATTCTCTGTGATTGCTTAAGGGAACATAGTTGGCCCTAAGTGGAAAGCAGAGGCAGCAGTTAAGGAAGCTTGTAGTTACTGATGAGGTCCTGGCTGTCCTGCTCTGATTCCTGCAGAGATTGTGGTTCGCTGCCTGGTCTGATGACTGCAGGTCGCAGGTTGGGTTTTAGTTCTATGTGTGGTCTGGCTGTTGATATTTATATGTTCTGTCTAGCCAGTGCTTGCCCAGGTGTGGAAGATGATTGGCTACCAAGGAGCAGGAGGGAACTGTCCATATCCTGAGTGTGGAGGTGGCTTCCGTATCCGTGGCCACTTGTTAAAATCATAGAATGGTGCTCCTTAAGAGGATGAATTATATTTTATGTAAATTGTAGCTCAATGAACTTGACTTAGAAAAATCAAATTAAACATATTTGCTCTCTGGTTTTCTCCAGCAAAGTTCAACTGTGTTTACGTGAGCACAGAGATGTGCTGTGAGTTCTATTTAGAGCAAGTAAAATGGGAGGAAAGAGAATGAAGAAATTGAAAGGATCTGCGAAGCTGGATATTACAACACAAGATCCAGCCTGTCCAAAGAGGAAAGTGCACGCAACCAGGGACTGATGGGTAGTGTAAAAGTGGGGAGGTGATGGACCCCAGTGAGAGAAGAAATTCATCCATAGGCTACGTGAACCAATGGACGAGAGGGAAAGTCAGGGTAGTCAGGTGGATGCTTGAGTCTATGAGTTGATAGATGGTGCAGTTTTCATTAGTGACAAATTCTAAGCTGAGCTGTAGAGTAGGAGAGAAAAGTAATTGAAAATAAGTTCATGGAGAGGGATGGATCGTCAATGGGGAGGGTAAGGGCAACGTGAATGACATAGCAGGTTCAGAGGAGTGGAAAAATGTAAATTATCTGCAAATCTTGTTAATGAAGGAGGGAGAGTTTCCACAAGGTGGTCATGATCAAGAGCATTTTTCCCCGTGGAAATGAAATGGGAAGGGGTTATGGGGTCAGACTGCATAAGCCTCAAAGAAAAATTGTTTTTCACCTTTTTTTTTTTTTAATGACAGTAGTGGGGGAGGGGGAAGGAACACGTGTAATACTTTCAACAATAAAGATTTATAAAATAAAATGACAGTGGTAGAACTTTGAAATGGAAGTTGCACTGTTTAGTGTGTAGGACATGTACTCAATGTACTCCCCAATCCTCATGTAGCAAGAGTGTTTGAGAATCAGCAGCCTCTCCTATGGAAGGCTGTAGTGCCCTCAGGAGGCAGTTACCTTTCAAGAAGCAGTGGTTGGAGTAGGATGGGGGTGTCTGTGAACTCCTGGAGAGAGCTAGGAGACTTCCCTGAGCTTCAGCTGGATCTGCATCATTAGTGCTGCTGGTTCTGTTATTCTTCATGATATTGTGCCTTCTGTCCATCTAGAATCTTTACTCCTCATCTCTTATCTCTGGCATCCTCACTGACTTCTAGCTCATCGTTATCTAATACATTCAGCTCAGACTCTCCCCTTCTGCTACTGAAGACATGGATCTAACCATTTAGGGATGGAAAAAGACCAGAAGGGAAAGCGCTAGAAAAGAGTGAAAAAATCATGAAACAAATACTTTATCCCTTATTTAAGATTATCAGTGTATTTTTCACTCTTTTCTTCTATATGCCATTTGTTCTGTTTTTGTGGTTGTTGTTTTTTTTTCCCCAAAAGGCAATGGATCAATATATCGATAGGTTCTTTTTTCATGCCATTCAGGCATCTTGAATGTACATGTTGTTGGTTATGTAACATATGCCCAGCTCTATCAATAACACACCATCAAATATTTAAATATGTTGATGAATTATTTATTATTATTCTAAAAAGAAGATGAAATTGTACACGTGAGACTAGCATGTGTATTTTTTTAATACGATCACGAATGAGACTCAAATAAATGTTTTTCTGTTTCCGAATATATTTTTAGAGATTTAGGCTTCTCTGACAAAGAGTTCAAGTGCTCTGAACCATGATTTCTATCCTATTCTCTTTTCCTCAAGTCCCAGGATGTAAATGCAAAATTAAAAGTTGAATAGGCAAAAGAAGAATGAGAGAATAGGAGCAGAAATTCTATCTAGCTGCTTAGATGACTAGGAATACGATGGCGATGTGGGGCATACTCATTGTGCATACATGACCTTTGCAATGTGACAGTAAAATCCTCGGTATCACAGTAGCTTTTTAGTACACTAATAATCAGAAAGGTAGAAATCTCCTGATATGTGTGAATGTGTATATTTTTAATATTCAGGGTATTAGGAGAGCTTTTACTCTAGTCTCTGGAAACACAGCTTTCCATATCTTAAGTTAATTACATTTCCAGCTCTCCTAAGAGCAATGATAATTTTTAGCAAACAAACTAAGGTTGCTTTAACTTGACCCAGCTAACCTGAAAAGAAAAAAAAACACACAGCTTTCAGACTCACTTTTTCTCTTACTTACATTACTTACATAAAGGATTTCCACAAAAATTATTGTTACAGTGCAGTGCCACTTCATGAGTTTATTTACTGATTGTTATTTACTGATTATTACACCCCCCCCCAAAAAAAAATAACAAGAAAAATAAAGGAAACAAGGAAAGAGGAAGAAAAGTAGGAAAACGTGGTGATATCTATGCAAAGATATGCCTTTCTTAAAATCATTTGCATCCCAGAGCTCATCTGTAAAGGACTGCCCATGGCATCATGGAACAGAGTGACTATTAGTCAATTCAAACAACATAATTTATTTGAAAAAGGACTTTTCAAAATGTGACTGATTATTGCTGGTCAACACAGCTGAAGTGAAAATAAAATATGAGCCCTATTGATTCCTTTTTGTTAAGATAAATTTTTAAAAAAGCATGAGTTTGTATATCAACATAATCTCATCTACATCCCTGAAGGTAATTTATTTGATTCCATCATTTATTATCCTTAGGTAGGTCCCAAATATGGTGACTAACCAGCCAACTGAAGAACACTTTATTATTCACACAAAATAATAATTAGAAACACAAGGTAATAAAAAGAGCTATTGGGGATAATACGTGTGGTCCATTCCAATAATTATTGAGACAGTAAAGTACAGAAAAGTTCTTGGTTGATAGAGTTTTGTTTTTTATCAGAGTAACTTAAAAGTTTAAGGTAGTTTAAACTAGGTATGTAAGGCTTTAAAAAGAAACAATAAGTTTATTATCTAATATTGCTCTTAATTTTTTTTAGGTGTCAATGCTGTAATCAAATAATATCAGTGCATGAATAGTCTAGTCTTGGGAGCAAAGCCTGTAAAGTAGTGATTTCAGAAGCTACACTTATACGATCAAAGTGGCATGGTCAGCCCTAACTGGTTTGGCTCAGTAGATAGAGCATTGGCCTGCGAACTCAAGGGTCCCAGATTCAATTCCGGTCAAGGGCATGTACCTTGGTTGCGGGCACATCCCCATTAGGGGGTGTGTAGGAGGCAGATGATTGATGTTTCTCTCTCATCGAGGTTTCTAACTCTCTCTCCCTCTCACTTTCTCTCTGTAAAAAATCGATAAAATGTATTAAAAAAAAGTAGCATGGTCATAAAAATGACAAACTGGATATAATGCAAAATGAATACCATCATATTAAAAATAAAATTATTAAAATGTAGAAGCTAATTCAATTTGCGATGTAATCTCTTAACAAGAAGTCCAGTTCGTGTGCTTCCTACTGTCATATCTTGACAGTATATGACAGCTGCTCAGTGTCAGCTCCTCAAAGTAGTAAGGCCCTTTTAATGTTAATGGAATTAGCTCAGATATGTTGAATTTCTCAATTAAATTTGGGTTTGCTTTGCCTGGATTATTCTCTCATTTGGAGACACTATCTTTTCTCTACCAGAATTTAATAAAATGCACTTTCCATAATCTTGCTCAGTTTACCCACCCAAGGCTCATAAAATTGAGTGGCATCTAATATTAACAAATATCTTATTTAAAAATATGTTTTTATTGATTTCAGAGATGAAGGGAGAGGGATAGAGAAATGGAAACATCAGTGATGAGAGAGGATCATTGATCAGCTGCCTCCTGCACGTCCCCTGCTGAGAATCAAGCCCGCAGCCTGTGCATGTGCCCTGACTGGGGATCAAAACATGACCTCCTGGTTCATTGGTCAGCACTCAACAAATGAGCCACCTCAGCTAGGCAAAGGACTAACGTTTTCTTTCCATTTCTAAATCCATGTCTCTAGTTGAATTCCTCAAAATCCCAATTTTCTTTCAGGGACTTTCATTTGTACCCAGTAGATGATCCCATCCGTCTTTGCCAGGGTGAGAATTACACAGGCAGAGAAAGAGCACGCACTGTGAAATACTGGGGAGGAGGCAGAAAACAGATGTGGCATGCTGTCTGTGTGGTAGAAATAATTTACAAGAATTATTATGACTCTGATATTAAAATGTGCATGGAAATATTGCCTTCCACTATGCAGTTGTCATGAGATCAAAGTTGTTTAAGGGAACAGGAGGGTTTAATTATACTCAGGAATGATACACTGTTAGGATTTGTCATTGTAAGTATATTGTCACATGCAGGCACAAATTAAAATATAGCAACTATATCAATGTATCAACAAAAAATTCTTCTATATATTCCTCCCTATTTCTTTCTAGTGCTGACAGATTTCCTTAAACCAATCATTTCTTATGCTTGCTCTGTAATTGCCAGGGACACATATGTGAGGCAGTTGACCAGACTTAAAAATAGTGACCTAACATTGTGGAAAAAGGCAGCTCTAATAATAATAACGAACACCAAGAATTCAATCCAGTGTCATCTGCTTGAGTATTCATCATTTATAATAGATATTTCCTCACGTGATTTAGAATATCCTTATCTGATGAGAATTTCTGTAAAATCTAAGCTAAAACCACATTGCTATTTAATGTCAGAGTCAGAACTAGTACTTTTTTTTTTTTTACTGTTCTTCTATCATCTTTCTCTATTCAGTAGACTTCAATAACCACAAAAGCAATAACTATTGTACCGAGTAAACTACCTGAATACTTGGTAAAATTATAGGTGATTTCTATAATAATCAAGACAACATATATGTTGAAGCAAAAAAAAAAATTACCAGCAGTAAGTTCAACTGATTATATTCATTACTAAATGTAACTACCTAGAAAAAAAATCCATAATTTCTATTTGTGTTGTTCTATCTTAGTTACATTTGATTTCTTCAACTTGAGAAAGAGAGAAAGAAAACTTTGATCTGTTTGCAAATGCCAGTTGCCACACCATTAAGTATCAATCTTCTAAATATGCTATTAAGTGGATCACAATGACTGGAGCTGAGTTTTGCTTGTTATAGCTAAATGTCAGGGGACAGCTTTTCTCTGTCTCACTGGCCCAATGTCCCTTACCTGTGATTATTTAACCTTTGAATGCACTAGACTGTAATAGCAAGGAAAACTCAATGCTTAGAATGAAAGATGTATGTGCTATTGGAGGTCCCCAAATTTAAAACCCAGTTTTAGATTAAATGTTTGGCTGCAGATATTATGATTGGATATGTGAGTATATTAATCTTTTAGAAACTATAAGTAATAGTTCACCATGCTTTCCCAAAATCTGCATGTAGTCCCCATAGAAAATGAGACAGAGAAACATCAACCAGAACGTCAAACCTCAGAGGGAAGGTGGGGGAGGGAGGCGGTAAGGGGGAGAGACCAACCAAAGGACTTGTATGCATGCATATGGGCCTAACCAATGGACACAGACAACAGGGGGCTGAGGGCATGAGTGGAGGGGTAGGGGGTAGTGGAGGGATAAGGACACATGTAATACCTTAATCAATAAAGAAATGAAAAAAAAGTGGAAAATACGCTCTAACACCTGTATGCATTTAAGAGCCATGGAACGGTAAACGGTAATGGGCTCTGACTCTGCCTGGGGGGAAGCAGGCTTCACGCTAGCCGAACGGAGGGTGAGCTAAACCCTTTCTGGAGCTTCCGAAGAGGGATGCTTTCAAGAGCTTTAAAAGCTTACGTCACCTGTTTACCATGTGTACACTTCAACCTCTGAATGTACCTTTTCTCTTGGGGGTGTGGCACCTTTTATATATAAAACAATTATTTTTATTTGTGACGACAAAATAAAGTAAGTAAATGTAAGGGAAACAAAACCAAGGCACTATGGAAAAGCTAGCATCGAATGAAAGGACAGGGATAGGAAAGTATTCTAGGGAAGGATTAGAAGAAGGAGAAGGGAGGGTAAGGTGACAGCCACCCACAGAATATCTTCAGACACATGTTTGAGGTGGTTGTCATTGGGAGCTAACAGACTTCATGATAATGGGCACAACTCTGGACTCTTCGCTGATAGGATACTTGTGTATCTTCCTCATGGATACTATCTCCATCACTGACTCTACCTCGAAAGTTAGAAGCAATGGATTAGTTATATCTGTGATCATCCCTCGTACATTGTCTAAAGGAGATATGCATTATATGCAGCTGGTTATGAAGTAATAGTCTAGAGGGTTCCTTCCTGTTCTTACAAAGGGAGAATTTATTAACTGTGTAATTTATTATATTGTCCGAATTAAAAAGGGTGCCTGTTATAAGCAGGGCATTTATGATGGGAGTTGGTTACAGGAGAACGATTAAACTGTTTATTGTTCTTAGGAATTAACAGATATATATTAGATAGTTATTTTATAACTGAAGTTTCTACACTTTGACTCTTCTCGCCCGTTTTGCTCACCACACCTCTGCTTCTGACAACCATCAATCTGTTGTTCTCTTGATCTATGAGCTGTTTTGTTTTGGGTTTCAGATTCTACATGCAAGGAAGACCATACGGTATTTGTATTTTCCTGTCTGGCTTCTTTCACTTAGCATAGTCTCTGCAAGGTTCCAAAGTTTTTGTTTTTCAATTTAAGGTTAAAAGGAGGGGTGGGTATTAGGAAACCTGGTGACTGAGCATTAGTGTGCTTTTCTTTAACTGACAATGGTGTAATTACTGCTCCAGATAGGAATTAAAAGGTCCATCATTGGAAATCAAGATATTAGTGTTTAGTACTGAAATACAAAGAAAACTGTATTGTTTATGGAAATACCAAAATACTAAAAGTGTAGATGGCAAGCTGGCACTTTGTTTTTGAGTTCAAAAGGTCGAACAGAAATGTGTGGCCCATGAAGTGCTCAGATTTTTCACCCTTAAGATTGAAAGGTATGAGCTTGAGGTTTTGATTTTTTAAAAAGTAGAATTGTGTTCCTCTAGGTCTTGAGGGATGGATTTGATGTCCTCCAGTTACCTACAGTTCACTTGATAACTGGGTCATTGTATTCCTGGGGATGCCCCAAAGAACGTAGGGCTTGTCTCTGTCCTACTCATCATAAATCTCTATATAAAGGTATCAATTTTTATGTAAAAAAAGCCCCACCCAGCTTTTATTCCACTGCAGGATACCTAAAAGTACAGTTTTCTCTGTTGTTATTCCACCTGTAGCACCCAGCTGCCAGGCAATCCTTTGAGAAAGATACGGAGGTGTCATCCGAAGCACTTATCCACAGGTGGCGCTCACCAGTTGACTCGAAGGCTGAGGAGAGGGTAATACCTGTTATGAAATGTCATACGCTGCTCGCCGTTTCTCTGTGGTGGAAGCAGAACGTAGCGATCCTCCTCAGGAGCTGACATGAGTCTACAGCCCTGCAGGGTGCTATGCACGGAGGTCAGCATGGCCATCCTGACCCTCTTCGCTAGGACTCTTCTACTCAGAAGTAGAAAAAAGAGTAAAAATATGAACCGTAACCCCAACGTAGAATAAATGCTGTTAAGAATAAAGCCCCGACTCTTAGGGGAGGGTTGTGATCATTGGGTACCCGAGGTTCCTCGCACCAGGTTGCTAACGCCGAGTCGTTGGTTAACTAAGCGAAGTCCTCAGGATTGTGTGCTTCTGGGGACAGATCTAGTGGTCTGTCAGCCATGGGCCGATACCCTGGGTGAAATGGCTCCACCCAGTCATTGGTAGAAAACGGCGCCTCTGTCATTCTTTCTGATTTATGCCACGGGCACTTTTGTCTCCCACTATGATTTATATAGCAATTAATGAAAAACACAATCCCTCCCGCCAAGACATTGAAAAGTGATATATGATGCTTATCATTAACATATAAGACTCACCTTTACAATATTTTGTTTGCTTCTTGGCTTCTTGGTTTTATCTTTCTCGTTGCCACTGCTGTTTAATTTTGGTTGGATTTTTGTTTGTTTGTTTTGCTCCCCACCCCCCACCCCAGTGATGTCAGTGGTGGCCTACTGATGCCCATGAGTGGAGAGTTCAGTTTCAAGCTCTCACCTATGGATATATATCCATGCCTCATATAGTTATTCTGCGACGATTCTAACTAGAACTCAGTGGCTGAGCTTCCCTGGCTGATGGCAAAACTAAAATTAAAAACAAACCATAAAAAACAACCTCCTCAAGGAAAATGTGACTTGCTGTCAGGGACAAAACCTGGACTACATTCAGAACACTTTATACCGCATAACGCTCTCTTCCTGCAGAATCCCTCCACAGCACCAGGGTCTGACACGCTGCAGGCTGGCAAAGGAAAGGTGTGCGAAATGACTCACAAATATTGAGCAGTGATCTATCCCGCATTCTGCCAACTTATTTCTTTACTCGGTCCATTTCTTTCTTCCTGTGACACACATTTGAACACACAGGACTTCACAGTCACTGTACTAGGCAGGCATTGCAAGAATAAAGCTATGAATAACTATATCCTATTGATAAGGGATTTCTCTCTCTAGTATGGGTAGCACAAATATTGGAAAGTCCTGAATTCCTGCTAAATCTATATGTTTTTATTGATTTTGTTTTAGAGAGGAAGTGAGAGGGAGAGAGATAGAAACATCGATGAGAGAGGAACATCATCAAATGGCTGTCTCCTGCATGACCCCCTACTGCGACATAAAGTACTTAAAGACATAAAGACTCCATAGTAAATGTGGCGACCTGGGCACGTGCCCTGACCAGGACTCGAACCATGATCTCTTGGTTCAGGCCAACACTCAACCACTGAGCCACACCTGCAGGCTTCCTGCTGAATCTAGTACTTCAATCTTGTAGGAGTGCCATTTAAGATCCACTATCCACGTCAGGTTTCTTTCCATTAAGAAGCGGCATTGAGGAGTCATTGTAACATGTCCACAGGGGGATTTCATAATTCTTTCAGGATACAGAAGCTATGGCAGTGGTTCCAGAACAGAAGACCTCTGCCATGATAGAGCTTCAATTTCAGTGACGACCATCTAAGGCAGACCCTGTTGGTCAATGGGGATAAAAGGGGATATCTGTAATACTTCCAACAATAAAGATACATTAAAAATAAGATGAAATAAATAAACAGACCTCTATCCTTCGTGCAAACATCTTCATTCTAATATTGACTGGGCATGAGTCAAACCTGGGAATAATAACTCACAATGGGAATCTAATCAACTTTGACTCTCATAGACTATAAAGAACACAGCACACTTCTCTGTAGGGAATTATATGTTATTGTTTCTCAAACAGAATAAAGTTTTCTAAAATACAAAATATTAATGCCATGGAGCAAAAAGAGAGAATTGGCAACGTGTCCCCGTCACCTGTTTTAAACTCAATTCTGCCCTGTCTTTGAGAACATGTAACATCATATTGCTTATTGGTATTTTCCAGGAATTGTAATTTCTTATCTATTGCTGACTCTCTGTAGAAGAAAACCCCACAGAATTCTATGTCTGTTATAAGAAATTCAGCAAATAAGCACTTGGAAGGGAGATGCATCATCCCATAACTATGTTCTCTTCTCTCTCTCTCTCTCTATGACTCTCCTGTCCCTCTCTCTCTCTCTCTCTCTCTCTCTCTCTCTCCCCTCTCTCACTAAATATATTAGTAAACACCAAAGAATCTGATGATTCTATTTTAATTTAAGCGAAACATTTTTTTTTCAGACAAAAATGCTGGATAACTTTCAAGATAGTATGTTATGCAAAATCTATCAGAATAAATTATTGAAACTCTCATACTAAACCATTTAATCGTTCCCAGACCACTTTAGATCAGAAGTCAAGACAGTTTACCTTAAGGTTTGTTTTATATCGATACACACAGTAAATTGTTAACAATATTTGAAAAGTTGGATATTTAATGCAATACAGAGGGGTAGTTTATATAATAATTAAGATATGACTACAATGGGCCCCTAGTTTTGCAATGTAACAACCTCCTTCGTTTAGTAGGGGGGGTATTTTTTCCAGTCTGTTCCCACCAATCCCTATTGTGTTGATTCTGCTCCAGTTGCCATGTTTCATCTTCTGTCAGGCCGGGGTCATTCATGTAAGCTCTTTCTTGGGTATTTGAAGGCATGAGAAGTGTGGCCAACTCCTTGCAAAGCCATAGGATATCCCCCAAGACTTTAGACGATAGAATGTCTTCATGTCTGATTTTTTCCATATCGCAGGGCTTTCATTGTCTTTAGACTAAGTGTTTATTCTCTCTCTTATTTGATTTTTATTTATTTGTTTGCATACTTTTCCTTTTACTTGAACTTACATCTTTATTCAGACAAGCTTTAAGCAGAATTTGATAGAAGACTTCCCAGTGCCTTCTGATTTTCCACGTGGCTTTTAACAATAGCAGACACATAATGTTCCTGAGCATCTCCTGTCACTGCCATGAGTTCCATGTATTAAACATGCGACTCTGCCTCCATTCTTACTTTTGTCACATATGATGGATAGAAACCTTCTCTATGAAGACACTGAGATGTGGTTACTATTAGCCAAAGGGTTTGAATGATGAGAAAGATCAAGTTGCACACACATGTCAAAGTCAGTGCAACAACAAAATCCGCTAAGTCAAGGTTCTCACTCCGTTTCGCCTTCAGGATTTTGTTGCGCAGCATGAAGTATATTATACATTATCTGATAAAACTACTGTTTGCAACGATGCAAATTAATAGAAGAGACATATCGCTTTTATCAAGGAATAGAGGCAAGTGCCCTCCTGAGAAACAGAACTCACCTCTGAATTAAGGCAATTGAAGTGAGGTCACTGATCCACACAACCCTAGTCTTGTGAGGTTACGTAAAATTGCTTCTGGTCATCTGAAATACATTTTTAATGAGTAGCAAAGAGGGATGGAAGTACTTAAGGACATAAAGACTCCATGGCAAACGGCATTTTGAATCCCAGTTCAAGTCCATCACATCAAAAATAACGCTGTTACGTACTCTGGGTAGGAAAGGTGTACCTCCACTGTTGTCTGCAGCTTTCCAGAAGACAGGTTTGTGGCATGCGGAAAACGTGCAGAGGGAGTAACGGTTTCAGGTTTGCTATTGATGTTCATTCCCATTCGCTCATAGTTATGTGTGGCTGCATTGTCATTTATGAGGTATCTGTATGTGCTGTCCTATATTCTCAGGAATGGGTCTTTGTATAATTTAAGGGGTGTGTCTACGGATAATTCTTACGTTAAACACTAAAAATTTTACAAACTGTTCAGCGAGTAAGGATATTAGTGATTATTTGAATAATCCTGTCAGTACTGGGACTGTAAAAGCATGACCATTAGGAAGAAATATATGTGGTTTAAAGCATCCTGAAAGAAGGCTGCAGAGGTTGTATTTTCCATAAAGATTCTATTATATATTCTCTGAATTATAGAGGTAAAAGTGACACTAAAGTCACTTTATAAAACTTAGCAAACATTTCACATTGACGGTAATGTAAAACGCTTTATCTCATAGGGGAAGCAATGCTATCTCTATATTAGTATTGTCATGATATTAACCATTTTGAGAAATTATATGGCTTTACATGATCTTAGAAATAATCTTCTGGGAGCCAGACAAACACAGAACGGAAAGTCATGTTATCAAATGAATTCCTGTACCTTTAGTGTATCTCGCCCCTCCTCCTCGGATCCCTGCCGAGAGATCTCTGTGAAAGTGAAGTGTGGCGGTCACTTTCATGAGGCCATTTGACGGGATACAGGCTGTGCAGGTACTCGGCTAAGCATCCTGTCTGGGCATGTCTGTGAGGGTCTTTCTGGGTGAAATTCGCATTTTCATGTGTAGACTCAGTAAAACCATTTGCCCTCCCAAATGTGAGCCCCCAAAATCCAGTCCCCAAAGAGGCTGAGGCAGCCAGGACTGGCCCAGCCTGCCCGTTGCTGGATCTGGGACACGCATTGCTGTGGGCCCTCCAGGGCCCCGTCTCCCAGCCTCCAGACTCAGAGGAAACACGCCGAGCAGCCTTCCAGGGTCGCCAGGCTGCAGGCAGCGAGCAGAGGGGTCATCTCAGTGTCCCATTGCCATAAGAACGCCTTCCTGTATGACATCGTCCTGTATGCACAGGCTCTTATTTCTGTTTCTCTGGAGAACTCTCATAAATGAGATAAACGCTACCAGGATGGAAACACATTCTTTCTCTGCTCCCTGAGTTGAGAGTAAGTGGTAGGTAAGTTAACTGGGGTGATACACGCATGTAAAAATCTCTCGAACGATTATTCCACTAGCTATCATTAGCAGCAATTGCTCACAGGCCACTTCGTCTCTGCATATTTGCACCCCTTCAGAAAAACTAGCCGCACATTTGCTACAATAAGCCAACAAGACAGCTCTCACTAGAAAATGAGAGGGTCAAAGCCACATCGCATGACAATGCCTTCAGTCTTTAACTTTAGACTTTTTTTCTACTTAGCTGCTTCAATGAGTTTTGGAAAACATGATGAAGGCCTACAACATAGTCTTTTAAAGACGATTATGTTTTCTTTTATTTAAAAAGCCAGGGTGTTTATTTGGGCCTCACAGATCTAGATGTGTGGTTTTCTCCAAAGTGTCTGCTTCTGGGCCATGTCCCATCCCCACCCCCTCACGCGATATGTCAGCGTATAACTTAAATATTTGACGGGTCCTTCCAAGACAGACAACTATTCCTTTTTTCCTCCTTTTGGAGGTTGATGTCTCATCCATGTGCTGAGTCCAATTAACCAGCAGAATAAGGATAACGCCATCCTTGTGGAGGTCAGCAGCACGCTGAAATGATAAAAAGCATCACTTCGCCCTGGCCTGCTTTGTGCTGAGGATAGGGAACAGTGCTCTGATGTGGTGATTACTGGGACCCATGAATTAAGCATGTGAAGCCTTCTCAGGGCCACCGGTGCAGTCTGCATGCGGAGCACTTGTGCTGGAGGCGAGGAGTTTCTTCATCGGTGCTCCCCTAATTAAGGAATTGCCTGAAGCTTCCTGTAAGTTTAGGAAATAGATGTTCAAAGAGGCGTCTCAGGACGAATCCCACTTAATCAGGAGTGAAAGCATCCCCTCAACAGAGGAGGACAAATAAAGGGAAGTGGGCGAGAAAGCTAGGACTAAAGAGCGTTGAATAGATTCCTTAGGATTTAGATCTTGGTGACGGGACTCTGTCACTCCTGTGAGGAAGTGGGGGTGAACTCTGCACCTGGGGAAGCTGGGCACGATCACGTGACTTGCTTTGGCTGAGAAGATGTACATGAATGGGACACAAGCAGAGACTTGGGAAATGTCGGTGCATTGGTGCCTGCTTTTTCTTTTTCTTTTTCATTAAATATACTTTTATTGATTTCAGAGAGGGAGGGAGAGGGAGCGAGAGAGACACATCAATGATGAGAGGGGATCATCAATCAACTGCCTCCTGCATGTGCATCCCATCCCGGGATTGAGCCTGTAACCTGTTGCATGTGCCCTGACCTGACATTCACCTGTGACTTCCTGGTTAATAGCTTGACGCTCAAGCACTGAGCCATGCTGGCAGGCAGTAGCTACCTTTTTTGTGGCTTCTGAAACACAGCCATGGCTGACACCCATTTCAGTTGCTTTTAGGACCCAGCTGCAATCTGAGGACGCTCACAGCAGCCGGTTAGATGTCCCAGGCACGTGGCTCCGAGGCCCTGATGGCCGGGAACCGCCAGCTCGCCTACCCGCTCACGTGCCAGCAGGTTGGAGGGAGCGAGCCCAGGTGAGAGCAGCCGAGGAAGGCCCCCTGAGCCCAGGCCAGCGTGCCCGGCCACGGGGTTGTGACCTGATCCAGGTGAAGCCACCGGTTTGGGGCTGTTTGCTGTGCCGCCCAAACTGAACGATAGAGACGATGCAGACGTGGCCTCTTTTCTCTTTCTCAGATCTGTACTTCTTTGATTTTAGGGAGAACCAGGGGACCAATGAAGTCATCTAAAAGGCAATCCAGTGTTTTCACTTGCTTTCAGGAATTCCTCCCCTCACACCACGCCTCCACCAGCTTAAAGCACATGTCTCAGCAATGTTACTTCAGGAATCCTGGGGAACAGAGCGATATGCTTGGAGAAAATACCTTTCCCAACTGATGAAAAAGTGGCCTGTGAGGGACTTCAAAATTGCTTCCTACGTTAGGAGCAGATGGACTAGGAGGAATAATCAAAGTACAAAATCTGCAATGCTACTAAACTAAGAACTAGGCAGGCAGCATTAGCAAGTGCAGTTAAAAGCATTAGGCGTGGGGCCGAAAGAAAATTACCCGTTGGGAGCACAGATAGGCAGTGAAGGAAAATGCCTGATAAGTAGAAATACCAGGAGATCTGAGCAAGCACAGCCGGCAGTTATTAGGCTTTTTAAAGGCAATGGAAAAAAAAAAAAAAAAAAAAAAAAAACCACACCCAAAACAACCTAATCCAGCAAATGGAAAATGGTCCTGGCTTGTGCTAGAAGAAAATTTTCTACTTGATGTTGATGTTGATTTCAAATTCAGATTCAGGAACTGGAACATTGAAGGGAGTAATGAAAAGATTCTCAAATACAATTAAGGGATGGAGGTACTACTATATGAAAAGACCAGAAAACACACATGCAGAGATGTTGGCTTTTGAAAAGTGAGTGGATGGAAATAGGGCAGTGGTCTTCAAATCCATGAAAGTTACATGAATAGTTAAAAAAAAAAAAGATTTTCTTATTTATTTAAGCACTCAGAAGGACTCTTTGAAAAGTTTAATCCATATTATATTACTGGATTTATTTTATCTTAGGCAGATGTTTTGGGGTAATTCTTTGATGCTTTAACTTGAACTCCGATAAGAACTGTTCTAACCTAAGGTAATAAAATATCCTATTTGCAATGTTCCCTGCAATGTTTTTTTTATTATTACTTATTTTCCACAATAACAGCAGAGGGAAATTTTTAGCTCAAATACCACTGCAATAAATATTTACACCATGTCGGCCTTCTAGGGGGCAAGAAGGAAGAGCAGAACTTAGGAGAAGAAGAGGAGAAACCTCTCTGTACTTTAGGGAAAAGACCATCACTTAGGTTTCCTCTGACTAGGTACAGAAAGCACAGTGAGGCCCCTCTCATCCCCTGTAAGTGTGACCGGTGCACTTGGAGACCATAAAGAATCAGTTCAGAAAAAACCCGGCAACAGTAAGAGCCTTCTTCCTATTTCTCCGCTTGCCGTGTCTGACCACTGGTGGTTATGATGATTGATGATTGGTTTATGTTCCGCCTTGACATTGGGAAGTGTCACTTAGAGCAATGACAAGTGTTCCGCTGGGTCTGGGCCCAGTCCTGCAGATGACATCATCCTCGTACCATCAGCGCGCACACGGTCCTGGCCAGCTTGCCACCTCTTCATCTTCACGATCATCATCGTGAGTTTTAATCCTCTTACCAACTCTTTGAGTGACCTCCATTTCTCTCCACATTCTGCTTTAGCGCATGGTCTGTTCGTTTTACTTTTTAACATCTTCCACGTTTTAGCAAGGTAGCCATTTAAAACGCATGCCGAGCGAGAAAGTAAACTACCAGGGGAAAGGGCATTTCAGATGATTGAAAATACGCCTCGTGTGCTGTTGCCTTTCCTACTTCCCCGAGTTCCTGTGGCCGTGATGGACGTGACATTGCACAGGGAAGTCAATATGCACTGTGACAATATGCGGACGTTTGGTTTCAATGGGCCCTTTTTCATCTTTCCACAGCATCCTCATTGTAGCTGTACCTGAAATGGATGTTACGACATAGACCCGTGGGACTTAATTCTTTGACAGATTTAAAACACTCAGGCACCTAGCTGAAGTTTGCTCTTTAAGATTTCACTGACAATGTGTAGGCCATCCCCACAGTTGGCTGATAACTTTTCATCTGCTGTTTATAGAGAGGAACTAATGTCACATGCATTTCCCTATGTTACCTGAATGTATAGACCGTCCAGAGTTCTTGGAACCACAGGTACTTTTGTTAGGATAAAACAAATAAGAACTTAGATTTTGAAAAGCAAAATTTACCCAGCCCTGGCTAGGGGCACAGAGGGAAATTGACCAATGGCTATATTTTTAATCGATATATATAAAAGGCTAATATGCAAAGTGTCCCCTCAGGCGTTCAACCAGGAGACCGGAAGTTCAATCGCTTGCTATGACAGGCACTGACCACCAGGGGGCGTCATGGAATATGGTGGGCGACCAGCAGTGGCAGCAGGCTGCTGAGGGAGTGAGGGAAGGAGGAGGCAGGGAAGCTGAGAACCTGATTGGCCTAGATCGCCGGCCAGGCCTAAAGACCCTCTAGTTTTTTTGTAATAAGTTACTTCTCCCTTTCTATTGTTTTTAGTATATGTTAAATAGAAGAAATGAGTATCACATTTTTTGGTATATAAATGTAGGTTAAAACATGGAATTAAAAAATATTTTTATTGATTTCAGAAAGGAACAGAGAGATAGAAGCATCAATGACGAGAGAGAATCATTGATTGGCTACCTCCTGCATGCCCCACACTGGATATCAAGGCCGCAACCCGGGCATGTGCCCTGACCGGGAATTGAACTGTGACCTCCTGGTTCACAGGTCAACACTCAACTACTGAGCCATGCTGGCCAGGCCTTCATCTCTTTTACTAACTGACTAGAAGTCCAGTGCACAAAATTTGTGTACAGGGAGCAGTCGGGGGGGGGGGGGGGGCGGTGGGAGTCCCTTAGCCTGGTCTGCACCCTTTTGCAATCCGGAACCCCTCGGGGGTTATCTGACTGCTGGTTTAGGTCAGGATCAGGTCTAAACCGGCAGTCAGATGTCCCTCTTGCAATCCAAGACTTCTGGCTCCTAACTGCTTGTCTGCCTGCCTGCCTGATTGCCCCTAACCACTTGCCTGCCTGCCTGATCACCCCTAACCACTTGCCTGCCTGCCTGATCACTCCTAATGATTCACCTGCCTGCTTGATTGCCCCTAACCACCTCTGCCTTGGCCCCCCCCCCACCACGGCTTCATCCAGAATGATGCCCGGAAGGTCATTCAGCTGTCTGGTCTAATTAGCATATTATGCTTTTATTATTATAGGTACTTTCTTCCAACAGACACATAATTGTGAGTCTTGATATATGTGAAGGACTCTCTTCCATATATTGTCTCATTTTATCTTTATAAGAACCTGGAATTATTTTACTCTTTTTACAGCTGAGCTGACTTATTCTCAGAGTTGAAGTAATGCATCTGCAGGCACCGGGTAGAAATTGATAGCACTGTGGTCAGCAGGGACCTCTTCTCCGGCATAGAAAGGAAGCAGCGAGGGAGACGAGGAAACTATGGGGTTGAGGAATGCAGAGATAAGATGCCGTAAGGGATGTGGGAGGGTAAGAGGGTTTCGAAGATAAACTTTGAAAATTATACCATTTAGCTCGGGTCCAATGTTATACGTGTCGCAGATGTAATCTCTGTGAATTTGTCAAAATTATATTTTTACCACAGGGACTGTAACAGTATGACTAGTACCTGGCTGGAATCCAGAGTCCAGAGGAGACAATCGGCCATTGGACATTGAACTGCCTGACTCGGCTTCATTCAAAATGATCAGAACCAACGTGAAAACTTCACTCTTGATTACGATTCTCTGAATGAAATGTCTGACGACTACGAAGGCCTCGTGAAGGTAGAGCTGTCTGTGAGCACACGTCCTCAGATCGCCATACTGTTCTCTCATAGAAGGGGGGTGGCACATATGGTTCTCTGTGAAAACGCATGCCATTTCTGGGCAGCAGACCTCACCACACCGAGCGACAGCGTTGCCTTCAGAATCACACGCCAGAGAGTTTAATGGACGTGAATTACAGGGGAAACATGTACATATTAGTGTGAAAGGAGTCTGTCCACTAAAAACCTGTCAGAGGACTGTTTTTTTCCTAGACTCCCACCAGACGAAGGCAAAGTATAGCAACTGTTAGCAACTGCAGCTTTAAGAGCCTAAATATTTTCTCCTTGACAAAAGTCTTAGAAATGTCACATTTCAACTGCTCTGTTGCACATCAAGTAAGATATCCCAAAGTGCAGACTGCAGTAAGGTTAGCTCTGTCCGGTCCCAACAATCCATCCTCAGAGCCTTGGGCGTATTCATCGCCCCGGATGAAGATACGAACACGCCGTTGACCGCATTAAACAGAACAGGCCGTTGCAGCGTACAGTAGTCCACGGGTGAACTGTGAGTCCCCTGAAGTGTTATGCAACAATTTGGATACAGAAAGCCCAAGTGAATTTTTCTGGGGAGACAATCAAGAGAGGTTCATGGTGTGTGTGTGTTTTTAAAATATGTTTTTATGGGTTTTAGAAAGACAGAGGTAGAGAGAGGGAAAGAGAGAGACACATGGATGAGAAAGAAAAAGAGAAGCATTGTTTGGATGCCTCCCGCATAGCCCCTACCTGGGATCAAACCTGCGACCCTCGCATTTGCCCTGACCGAGAATCAGACCCGGCGACCCCTCGGTACATGGGACCATGCTCAACTAACTGAGCCACACTGTCTAGGGCAGCCCGCGATTTTGAAAGGGATTATAGCTACTCATCCTATAAAAATTGCACGGCCGGCCCTAGCTGGTGTGGCTCCATGGATAGAGCGTCCGCCTGCGGACTGAAGGGTCCCAGGTTCAATTCCTGCCAAGGACACGTGCCTGGGTTGTGGGCTCCATCCCCAGGGTGGGGCATGCAGGAGGCAGCCAATCAAGGATTCTCATCATTGATGTTTCTATCTCTCTCTCTCCCTCTCCCTTCCTCTCTAAAATCAATAAAATATATTTTTAAAAAATAAAAAAAAATTGTATGGCCGTGAAAATATAAATGAGTTCATTTTTCATATCTCTGTTTAATGGGCAGGTTTCCTTTTTCTCCATTCATAGGTCCTTTCCATTGATTCACATGAAATTTTGATACGTTTGTAACAGCAAGTGGATAGTATTCCATATTACAAGAACTATTAACAGGCTGTTTTAAAAAGTCAATTTGAAAAAATGTATATTCCTGATATCTCCTCCAGAGTCCGGTTTTACTTATATTAAGTAGGCTTATTTTCCAGCAAGGAAATGCCGTTTGCCAATCCAAGATTCACTGCTGCTTAAGAAGATGGGTATTAACTGTGTCCCACATCTCGTCAATGTGTCCTGAAATGCTACAGAATAGCCTGCGTGTTAGTGCCAGGGAGGGAGGTGCGAGAGTCCAGGGAACTTGCAGCAGAGTAAACTTCGATCTTCTTTGTTCATTTTTTACTGAAACTGTCACTTTTGAAAAGCATTCCTGTAGTAATCAGTATCACCATTCTGAGCCTTTTTATCTCTGATTTTACTCCTGCTTGGTGGCAACTGCCCTTACATTGTAGCATAAATCTAAGTTACGACTAAGTATAAAATTAATATTTCTTTGCAGAAGCCATATTTGTTTGTTGGTTTTCAAAACATATTTTTATTGATTTCCGAGAGGAAGGGAGAGGGAGAGGAGAGAAACATCAATGATGAGAGAGAATCATTGATCGGCAGCCTCCTGCACGCCCCCAACTGGGGATGGAGCCCACAACCCGGGCATGTGCCCTTGGCCGACACTGTATCCACTGAGCCACACTGGCTGGGCGAGAAGTCATGTCTTAATTCTAACATGTGAACAGCGGAAATAAGAAACAAGGTCCCTCGCCCCTACCCCCCATTTCTTCTATTTGATCGCCCCAAAAGGCTTTGGCTGTATTTTAAAAGTCCCAGCACCTGGGCTTTGCAATGAGACAAAGCGGCTCATTAAATGTAAGCGTAGTGCTGCCTCAGCCTCGCACACAAAGTGGCTGAACACACTGTCCACGGACTTGGCAATGTCGCTCCTTCCCAGCGCCAAGGAGTCCAAACCAGATTTGAGCAAATTATTCTTTGAACTTTCAAGGACCTATTCTGTTAGAATTTCCTGTGCTTAAGCAGAAATGACAGATCGTGTAATATTTTCAGTGTTTCTCAGAAGGGAAAGAAGTAACAAGAACAAAAAAAAACAAAAGGAAATGTGAAAAGGTATTTAAATATTAAGATTACATTCATACCAGAATCCCCAATATGTAAATGCAGTTCACGTACTTAGCATGTAATAACATATTATATTGTCCTTTTTATTAAGTTTTCAATATATCCATGTTCATTGAGTCAGGATTGCTAAGTAAATCTATACTGCCCTATTCCATATTACTAATTACATGAAACATATGTAAAAAGGCAACGGTTTTGATGTTACATACTTGCAAAGAAACTGGAAGAACATTGCAAAGAATGCCATTTGTATGTGTGAAAAGAATTATGTAGTCAGTATCTCAATAATGGTTAAAATATTTTAATTGTTAAGATATTTTACGTCTTTGTAACTAGTGGCTATTATCTGGGTAGCAACCACATTTACATGGCCACTGCATTTTATGTAAAATCTGTTAATTTAATGCTTTAATTTACCAAGGATATTTGTTTCAATTCCTGCCATTGTTCCACCTCGTCCCTGAAGCTAGGCATTAGAAATCTGATTTTCTCGCACACGTAGTAATCTTGAGGCATCTAGTTGCAAGCAGCTGAACACCATCTTGAACTTGCTTAGACAAAAGTGAGATTTTAATACAATTGAGCTATCAACAACCGTGGAATCATATCCCTTGCCAACTCCTCGGCCTTCAATCCATGTTCCAATTTTGAAAGAAATTAGGTGAGGTAATGATTAGGCCTGGCTTGTCTTATATATGAACCTTCTACCATGATAGATAGAGGCATGAAGGGGGGAGAATTAAGACTGACAAATTGTGGATCACTTGTCTATATTCTAATGGCCATTATAAAGGAATGCCGTTGCAGAAATGGATTTCTAATTAATTCACACTTTGGATAGGATGCTGTTACCAGAACTAAGAGGGATAGCTGGAGAAGAACAAAATAAAGCAAAACAAAACCAATTTCCCAGTACTATTTACCTGCTGTTTAGCATATCTTTCTGTGAAAAAAAAAAATTAGATGTTTCAAATTCTGTGAAGGCAGAAAAAGTAGACTTTTGTTCCTGGACCCAATTTCAACGTGTGTGTGTGTGTGTGTGTGTGTGTGTGTGTGTGTGTGTATGTGTGGAGGGTGGGAGAAGTGGCTTCCCACACACCTCAGGGTACCTGAGGGTTCTCTCATTTCTTACCCTGTCTACCAGGAAATAGTATCAGATTCCACAGGTTAAAGGTTCAGGCCTATAAGACTATTCCCATCCTCCACTTCACACACCAGCCACAAGTCCAGGGCGTCACCTGTACTTCTTATCAACTGGCTGTATGTCGTAGGTTTCCACAACCCTCTCCTTCCTTTGGTTGGATAAATTCACTGGAGTGATTCCCACAGCTCAGGAAATGTCATCAAGGGACAGCTCATTCAGCTTGCTGCATGACCGCCAGTGAGTGGAGTGACAAGCAGCTGGGGCAAGGACAGCGACTTTATTTGGAAAGCCAGAGAGCCGAGGAGATGAGGGACTGGTGTCCTAAGGAGCCATCTTGATAAAGGACAGAATTCAGGCTGCTCTTATGTCAGGGGAAGAAGGGAACAGGAGGGCTCTGAGGGACAGGAGGGGTGGATGACCACAGACATCTGGATGTTAGCAAGCGTCCAAGGGGGATGGTGAAACTTCAGACCGCTTTAGTCTCCCTCATGAGGCGCCTACACATGTTTGTTGGTGTTGTGAATCCTCACCCGAGGATATTTTTCCACTGATTGTTAGGGAGAGTGAAAGAGAGAGGGAGAGACAGAGAGAAACATCGATGTGAGAGAAACACATCAATGGGTTGCCTCCTGCAGGAGCCCTGACCAGGGCCGGGCTGGGGAGGATCCTGCAACCAAGGTAGGTGCGCTTGACCAGCATCCAACCTGAGACCCTTTGGTCTGCAGGCCGACACTCTATCATCTGAGCCAAACCACCTACGGCTATACATCATTTGATAAGCGATCGTTGTTTTTGTGCATACCTTCCTTGTCTCCTGGGGTGGTAGTTTGGAGCAGGGAGGTTGTTTCAGTGATGTCTAGGTGACAGGTTAGATTCTTGTAGTGATTAGCATGCCTATATGCCTATATGCGGGAGTAAGCAGAAGTTGCTAACGGACATGTCAGGCTGGAGTGAGATGGAGTCCGAAAGACTAATTGCTTTATCCTGTTACAGAAACATGGAAATTACTAAATCGCTGGCTTATCATAAAATAGCGTGACTCTGGAGCAGCAGATGAAGCGCTGCACAGGGCAAGGTCTGGGGAAAGGGTGCAGACCTCCCACGGCCCCTCCACCTCCCAGCGTGCCCCTCTCTCAGCACCTTCACAGGTATCCACGTATCGCACCTGGAAAGCTCCACAAACCCTGTCCTTCAGGGTTGAATGGAGGCCCCATTACAACTGCATGATTGGTTAAGTTATTGGACATTGGTGATTGACTCAGTCTCCAGCCCAGTCCCCTCCCTGGAGGTCAGCAGGGTGGGACTTGAAGTGGTAGTTAGTTGTCCTGGCAACCAGCCCCCATCTTTTAGTGCTTTCCAAAAGTCACCTTGTTAACATAACAGAAAACTCCATTGGCTCTCATCACTTAGGACATTATAAGGGTTTTGGATCTCCTGTGAGAAAGGTGGGTGAATATCAGATATACATTTCTTATTATAAACTAGAGGCCTGATGCACAAAATTCGTGCAAGAATAGGCCTTCCTTCCCCCCGGCTACTGGCACTGGCTTCCCTCTGGCACCCGGGACCCAGGCTTCCCTCGCAGCTCCGGCTTCGTCCGGAAGGTTGTCTGGAAGGACGTCTGGTCTAATTAGCATATTATGCTTTTATTATTATAGATTACAATTGCTCACAGACCAAAGGTATACAAATAGAGTGTAAAGAACAATGTTAAAGGTAGCGATATCTGTGGGGAAAATGATAAGTTAATGTGACACTCACAGTAAGGAAGCTGCCCGATTGGATTGGTAGGTTCGCTGTGGGTGTTTGTATCTTTCCTTCTAAATCCCGGGGTATCTTTAATCAAGGCTTCCATTTCTATTCCCATTGTTCATAGCATCTCCACCAAGAAAATAGAGTTTACTCGAACTGTTTTCTCTTTAAAAAACTTATCTTCTAGGGAGAAAAGAGATTCTTTTGTTGAATAAGAACATCTATCATGGTTTAAACAGAATTCCAGAAATGACAGGTACCTTATATAGATAAGCTGACACATTACAGCTTCCTTCCCCTTCCTTTTTCTCATACAGTGAGATCTATAGAGAGACAAAATTACTCTATCAGCCCAACTAAGTATCAAAGTCAGGCCTCATCTCTGAGTTTTACATTTCCTATCCCATTGAATTCATCTTGTTGCTGTTTGAAGGACATCTGAAGTGGATTTCTGGATTCTGTTGGTTACATTCAGTGATAATGCTGAACTGAAATTATTTTTTGGTGGAAGGTTATTGGCAGAAATTGTAATGCTTCTGAAATGCTGCGACAGGCTCTTAAGAATCTGGATTGAAAAAGAATGAAATAGCTCAGAATGTCAATGTTCGCTCTTAAAATACATTTTAAATCTTTGTAAAGTTCTAATTCACAATGAATTCCATATATGGCATAAAAAAATTCCATCCCTGGTGTTTTACTCCTTGTAAAATGTTTTTATGTGTTGCAAAACAAAAACAAAAAATATATATATATAAAAACCCACCCTCAACATTTAATTGATTAATGACATACAAAGTTAGTGAGCATTTCTCTCCTCTGAACTCAATTGTTCAAGTTGATATCTTCCTAAAATCTGAAAATAATTTAGTCCAATAAATAAATATTTCAGCATTTTAAGATATAAAATAAAAAAAAACCCGATTCCTAGGAAAATTACAGTGGGAGCAAATACACATATATGCATAATAGGATATTGTTTTTCTTCATATTAAAAAAAATGGTGCTGAATTCAGCACATGTGAGAGAAAACTTGCTTTTCGTTTAAATAGTCACTGATGGGGTGGGATTTACAGGTTACGGAAAGGCGTGCCAGCTCCCTGATGAACGCGTCCCTGGACTGCCTCATTGCCATGCACTAAAATATTTACATGCTACATGTTTTGTTTTTTTTTATTTCACTACTTTTAATACCTCCCTGATTGCTCTAACCTCTTTATCCAGCATATTGATTATGATTGTGAGTTATTTTTCATCAGTGATATTTATCGGTGCCTATTCTGTTTATTCCTTGTTTTAATTTATTGATTCATTAATGGTATTTTTAGTCTATTTCACTTGGTCATTCCTTTCTCCTTTTACTTTCTATACCCCTTGATAGGTTGAAGTTAATATTTATTAATCTATCCTAAGCCATATGTTCAACTATACCGCACCCCGATTCCTGACCCACAGAAACTGTGAGATGATAACT
Source organism: Corynorhinus townsendii (assembly GCA_026230045.1). NCBI lineage: Eukaryota > Metazoa > Chordata > Mammalia > Chiroptera > Vespertilionidae > Corynorhinus > Corynorhinus townsendii. The sequence goes on from JAPDVU010000005.1 coordinate 4,616,901, forward strand.
GTTACTGTTTTAAGCCACCAGATTTTAAGGAAACTAATAGACAAATCCGGAGAAAAACAGGCACATCATTTGTGTTCAAATAGAGCGAGGCATTTTTATAAACTCAGTAGCATAACCCCATCGTGCAATTGCAATCTGGCTTCTTAAAGCCGAGGCATCTGCAGTGACTTTCTAAAACCCAGATCATCACAGAGCCATCTTCTAAAGTCTTTCATTCTCGGTGGACTTTACCAAAGAGAACATTCTTCAAAGTGAATTACTTGAAAATTACATGACCTTGTACTTTCAGCCTTTAGCTCTTTCCAGTGCCGTTCGTTTGTTGTTGTTTTTGACATTCCTCCCTTTGCCTCCATAGTCCCTCTTCCCTCCCATTGGCTCTGGTTGCCCTTGTGAGCATTTCCATTAGCAGAGGATGGTGGAAGTAAGGCTCCATGACTTCCAAGGATGTTACAAGGACAGGCAGTTACCCGGCCATATTTCTGTGACGTTCTCTCTAGGAAAAGCCATCAACCATGTGAGAGTGAGGAGCACCATGAAATCACCTGCTGGAAAGGCCTTGCGTAAAGAATCTGTTAACGGATTCCAGCTGCGCTCACAGCTGTCACTTAGCCTCACTGCCAGCCCCTGAGCGAGCCGCGTGGAGCCCAAACCACTTAGCTTTCAGGTGACTATAGCCCCATCCAACCTCCGAAACATGCAGGTCCATCATTCAGGATCTCACAAAGTGGTGAGCAAGGTAAAAATGGTTGTTTCCAGCTGCTGAATGTTAAGGTAATTTTGTTTTGCTGCAATAGTAACCAAAGAAAGTGGCTTGTACTAGCAGCTTTTTTAAAAAAATTTTTTTTTATTGATTAAGGTATTACATGTGTCCATATCCCCCATTCTAGCAGCTTTTATATTTACCTGTGGACATAATTTGTTTCTAACTCACATTGTTTAAGTTACTATTTTTCCATCTGACCTGTGCTCTATAAGATGGCGCACACCCCACTTAATAGAAATCCCAATAGATTAAAAAAAATAAAGATGCAGTATTTTTTAAATTAATACAAAAACAATTCAGGATATTCCCTTTCTAAAACTGAGTCCACGTTTGATGAAAACTCAGCTATTATGTTGCAGAATGAATGATTCGATGAGCAGAATCAAAACTTTTTATAGTTAACACCTACATGACTTCAGAGATGTGCTTTATCTAATTAAAAATTCACCTTTATTTTCTACATACAGCTCTCGTCCACAGTACATTTTATTTTTGCTCTGCATTATTGCAATTTTGCTATCACTTGCAAAGTTTTAAGGCCCCTTTCTTACTATAAATGACTGTCACTTCTAAACTGACAGAGACCCCCACAGCACCCTTCCATGGGTGCTCAACGCATGATTTTGTGAAACCCTCGATTTCCTTTAAGATATACAATAATAAGTTAGGGTGACTGAAAAGGGGCACAAGGTAGTTATTGTTTTTAGTGTAATATACAAGTTCTCTACCTTGCCTGGATTGGTGGTTAGACAGTTGTATATAACTTCAAAACTCTTCTAACTATATACCGAATGTTTGCACATTTTATTATGGGTGAGTTGCACTTCGGTAAAAAGAATTGAAGCTCAGGAACAAAATATAATAATTTTTGAAAACAAATAATAATATATCCCTTCCTTGGTGTGTTTTCCTATTGACTGCTCGTGAAGTTTCTTTGTGTATTGCTTGAAGTCTGCAGGAAACAGATGATCGTCAGAAAAAGGATGATTAAAAAGTATATTAAAAAATGAGTTAGCCACAAATGTTTGGGATTGCTTAAGGAAAAACAACAGGATAGCATTTCCCACGACTCCACTCCCAGATCCCAGGATTTAGCAATAATTGAACCTCTTTGGAAGAGGTTAAAGCACAAGACAGAAAAACTTACAGTAGAAGGAGACGAGGTTCTGACAGAGCTTGTGCCCACTGGTGAAAGAAGATAGAAGAATAAGGCCCTGCAACCCTTGGTCACCCAGGGAAGGAACAGGTGAACAAATACCAGAACTTACTCTCCTTTCTCCTTATATCCTCAGTCTCAACTTAGCATTGACCCCGTCAACCAGAAGGTAGAGGGTCTGCTAGTCTGTTTTCAAGATGAGTGTTATTAACCTGTTCATCCTTTGACTTTTAAAAAATATTTGTATTGATTGATTTCAGAGGGGAAGAGGAGAGGAGGAGAGAGATAGAAACATCAATGATGAGAGAGAATCATTGACCAGCTGCCTCTTGCATGTTCCTTACTGGGCATCGAGCCCACAATCTGGGCACGTGCCCTGACCAGGAATTGAACGGTGACCTCCTGGTTCATAGGTCCATGCTCAACCACTGAGCCACACTGGCTGGGCTCATCCTTTGACTTTAATTCCTCCCCCAAGAGAAGGAGTGTGTTCCCACCATCTTCTAGAATCTACCCTGGTGGTAGTGACTGGTCTCACCTAGAACACTCCAGAAATAATTCTAGGAGACCTCCAAGGCTAGGTCATAATGAGTCTTGAAGTCACCCTGGTGGTATTTTTATTTTGTGAGGGAAAAGGAGAATTTCTTATGATCTCCAATGGAGACATTAAATTCTATATATTTTTAAACATCATTGACAAGATAGCCTTTGGAGTCTGAAGAAGCTGAATTAAAATCTTAGCTCTTGAGTTAATAGTTGTGTGGTGAATGGGAAATTTATTTAAAATGTTGGAAGCTCATATTTCTTATTAATAGAATTAAAATGACAATAATTACTTTATAGTATTGTTCTGAGGGCAAAATTAATTTCCTATATCAATCTTAACTCAAGAAGAAATATTTGTTTGTCTTCTCTCTAAACAAAATTATCCATCAGCAATGCTTTACATTGCACTTTTTATTCCTTAAAATATGTCTTTTTCTTGAAAGATGAGACTAGAGACATTGATAATTTTCTTATTTTTTTCCTTCACATTGTTTCACTAGACATTTTGGTAAATACAATTTTTAATTCAGTTTCCCTTATATGTGCACATTATGTGCCAGGAAACCACATGATTTGCTATAAATCCTTCACAAAATATGGTAAATCTTAAGTCATGACAAAACTTTTTTTTTCTTATGAAAAATATAGCTAAGGCCCTTTATTTCGTTGGTTTGTGTTATAAGGCATTACATGATGTGACTGCACAAAAATACAAGCACATACTAAATAACCCTACAGGAAAACGATTAAGTAAGTTATGCTACATATATCATAGAATACTCTACAGCTATAGAAAATTCGATGTACTGGTATTCAGCTATATTCACCGCTAAGCCATGTCAGTTCTGTAGTGCTAGTATCTGTTCTTACCACACTGATCACTGTGTTAGATGTAACCCCTGCGGTCAGTGTGTCATTGTGATCTCTCTCTTTGGAGAATGTATTTTTTTCTACATTAAGCATGTGTACTTTTTTGTATTTGTAATTCTTACTGTGTTTTGAATTTTATTATATAAAATCAATACACTATGCCTCCTGAGGGGGAAAAGATAGAGTAACTCGATACACTCTAACTTACTGCCATGTATATGCTAAGCTTTGAATAAGTGATAATTAAATTAGGTGAAACGGTGAAACGATGCACATATGAAAAGTAGTCATTTTTCTTAGTATCACTTTAATGCTGAAGTAACTTTTATAGTATAGTGCTTTGAAAATTAGTAGTCCATGTATGATGTAGATGAGAACAGAAAATTTGAATAATGAGAAAAACAGTTCCCTGCCAAGCTAGATAACTGAGAACTGATTGTAATTGGGAGGAATGCATTTATGGGTGAACGTGGGGTAAAGAGAGCTGCATTTAAAATTATGTGAATATGAAAAAAGGAAAAGCAGGATATGAGCAAACTGACATCTAAATAAAAATAATATGTGTAAAGTGCTTAAACATATCAGGAATTTTAAAATACAGCATATAAAAATATTAATAGTCAGTAAATATTTTAAAATTATTCTCTGTACATAGGATACTATTCAACATATTATATTTGCATTTCCCTGACTCACACTCAAGAGTCCCTATTTCCTCCTCTCAAGTGTCCTAGTGTCTTCTGCAGTTCTTTATCTAATCAGGACCTAAAACATTTTGTCATAACTAGAAATATGCAGGATATACAACTCTTCAATTTTCCTATGAACACATCTTCTGAGAGAGAACGAGAATGGTTTATATGGTTAATTGTTGCTAGAAAGCATTTTTAGAAATGATTAATTGAATAATATTTTGAAAAATACCCCTCATAATTCACGAGTGCTTCTAGTATCCAATATACAAACACGTTTTTAAAAATCCCTTTTTCTATATTTTTATTGTATTTAATTTGTCTGTACCCCAGTGTGCATGGGACTGCTGTTTCCCCAATGCAAAGTTTGTCAGACCACGCATCCTTTAGCATCAACTGCTTCTGAATTGTAACTATAAGTCTGATAATTCTTCACAAGGGCACAGCCGCAATTTGTCTTCTGTTAATTTTCTATTCACATAATGCATTATTTATACACTCTTTACCTTTCTCCCGTTCCGTTTCTTAATACAGACACACGCCTGATTCATTGATGGCTATCGTCCCCACCACAGGTCCCTCTACCAAGGTCATTGTCATGTACTTTTTAAATGTGCGCATTGATTCATTTTGACCTCATGGCCAAAGACAGTTTCCTTGTAATTTGACCGGCGCAGGTGGTATATGTTTTGATTCTCCTTGTGTTAACAGAGGTTTCCTTTATGAAGAAGACATCTCCTAATCTGGGTTGTGGTTGCCTGGCAACATCTGGAGCAAGCTCTCCCCGTGAGCTGGTGAAAACGCCAAGTTCAGCACGGTCTCCCAAGCCCCGCCCCTCACCCCCCCCCCCCCCATGCTACATTTTCTGAATTAGTTTGTCATGCAGATGGCTTTTGTAGCATCACTTTAAAATCTCGGCAGTAAGATTTTGATTACTAAGTCACAATAGGGTTTACTTCTCCGTAATAAGGTACAAGAAGAGTATGCTTTTCAGTTTCATTTAGTTCCCTTTAACTCGGTAAAGCAACGTGAAGGTTGCTTAAAACCATCCACGCGATGGAAATGCCATTTGCATCGACATGTGGAAAGCTTAAAAGCTTGGCACAAGTTGTGCACGTCGTGACCACAGGAAATTAAAATGACACTGGGAGATACCTTTTCCACAGCATTTTACATCATGAGGACCAGCAGGTCCCGAGGGACCCGAGAGATCCCTGAGCTCATCCCTCTGCCCTTGGGCGGGAGTCCGACTTCTGTGCTGTGCAGATGAACGCATGCTCCGCCCTGTACAGAGGCCGCAGAAGAGGATGCGTCCTCTTGGTTCACAATCTACGTTACCAGCGGTTTAACATTAAACGTCCGCCAGTCACCACTTCTTCTAACTCACTTCACGTTCAGGAATGCAAATCGCTTCTGCGCTCCCGCCCAGCATGGTGCGCCCTTAAAGGCACCTGCCTGGGAGGTGTGGGAAGAGCTTCAGAGAAGAAGAGAATTTGAAAGCCGCCCCGAATGCAGCTTGGCAGAGAATATTGACCAAGTCCTGTTTCTGCTTCTTCCTGGTACCCAGCCAGGTAGCACTGCCAGACCCCGTTGACGTCAAGTGTAACATGCAACTGGCCTACTGACGCTAGAACGACAGCAAAAAGGGTATGGGCAACCCCAGGTCTGGCCCATAAACCCCTCCGTGTTTCTTATTTCTGACCTCTCCACTGACTCCATGCAAATATTCATGATCACCTTGGACATTCTGATTGAAAATGACAGAACCACTCCACCGAAGGAGCCTGGGCCCCTGAATTGTCTTGTATACAAGAGAGCTACTGTGTAAGCAGGGTCACTTCTCAGGGCGCTTCCCATGGATGAGAAATAAACAACGGGCATTTGGGGATTTACCTTGTAAAGAGCTGCCTTCATGTGACCTTACCTGGGTGAAGGGTGGGAGCAGAAGAATCTAAGAGGGGGGCAAGTCAGGACAGGAGACAGGTTCGGCACAGTCCGAGAATGATACAGAAGCAGGAACGCATACATCATCCAGCCAGCTTCTCCAGGAGCCTGACTGTACCGTTAGACAGTCACAGAGGCGAATGGAAGATAATAAGAGTATAAAGTATAGTGGGGCCATATTTTGATAGATTTCAAGTGCCACGCTGAGGCCCGTGACATGTTTGGGAGGTGATGTGGAAATAAATAAGAAAGGCTCATCAGCAAAGGGAAGCACACAATTTGAATTGTAGTGTAGGCTTATTAACCTAGCCACTATAACTAACATGGTTTGAAAGCCGGGAGAAATAAAACTCGTTGCAAGAACACTCTCCGAGTAAAACTAAGTCATGTGACTAGATCAAGGGAAGGAATAACGGCATTGCAGAGGGCGGATTCATAAAGTTGGCAACTGATTGGCAGGAAGGCACAAGGAAAAATAGGAACGATGTTAATAATACGTAATCTGACTATTTTCTCTCTGTACATTCACTGTTTCATATGGCTTATCTCCTAATTTGATCTTCACATGTCCTAGGAAGCACATACCAACATTGCCCTTACTTCGCAGAACCAATTGAAGCTTCTACTTACAGTTACTTGAATTGACGCATATGTCACCGTGTATGTTCATCTCTCCCACCCTGATAACATGGACACCACAGCAGTGAGAGCTATCATTTCTTTTCACCAGTTTCTGATTTTGGATGATTTACTACACGGATTTGAAGGAATCTCAAGATGTCATTTAAGTGATCCCCAAGAGGCTGCTGGGTTATAGCTATAAAACTATGCCATCTGCCTTTCACGCCTACGGACTCCCAGAGAATGGGAGAGAGGCCCCATGCACACTCTCAGTAGCCTTTTCTAAGACAAGTCAAGTCAAGAGCTCTCTTATTAAGAAAGAAACGAGCCTGGCCAGCATGGCCCAGTGGTTGAGCATCAACCTATGAACCAGAAGATCACAGTTCAGTTCCAGGTCAGGGCACCTTTGCAGGCTACCGATCAATGATCCTCTCTCATCGCTGATGTTTCTCTCTCTCCCTCTCCCTTCAACTCTGAAATCAATAAAACTATAGTTATAAAAAGAAAAAGAAACAATAGCAGTAACAATAGGTCTGCGTTTATAATTGTGTCTGTTTCTTTGTTTCAAACTGTGACCAGGGAAAGGTGCACATCTCAGTAGCTGACCAGGTTTTCTCTCAAATTTTGTCTTCCTTTCCTCCTTCTCCCTCAGTCCCTTTCTTCCTTCCTCCTTATTTCTCCCTACTTCCTTTTCTCCCCATTTTGCATGAAAGCAGTCCACTAGTTTGAGGACTGAAGCATTGAGCCTAAATCCTTTGGATTTTACACATTGAGACAGGGATAGATTTTTAGGCTTTCTTGTTGATTCTGGTCTATATATTAAAGTAGGGGTATAACTGATACATATTGAAGCTCTGAGAGGTTAAATTTTTTTGGAAAGATCTCTGTGTTATTCTCTATATTTAAAATGTTTTGAACAAATATGAAAAGTAATTGGAAACACTTAAGGATACAAAAAACTTTATCAGTCATTAATTTCACATAACATTTTAAGCCATATTTATTTGCAAGTGAGATTTGTTATGTGATACAACTTGCAAATAAAAAGTGCTGGTAAAGTGAAATATATTGATATCAAATTTTATTATACAACTAGGGGCCTGATGCACAAAATTCATGCAAGGGGCTCGGCCCCCACCACTGCTGCAGCTGCCTCGGCCCCCACCCCTGCGGCTTTGTATGGAAGGTCATCTGGAAGGACGTCTGGAAGGATGCACAGTCTAATGAGCATATTACCCTTTTATTATTACAGACTAGAGGCCCAGTGCACGAAATTCATGCACTGGCGGGGGAGGGGGTCCCCTAGCCTGGATTTCGAGAAGGCACAGGCCAGGCCAAGGGACCCCAGCAGTGCATGATCAGGCCAGGAAGGGACATAGGAGGTTGGCCAGCCGGGGAGGGATTGTGGGAGGACTCCAGGGCGTGTCCGGCCTGTCTTGCTCAGTTCCAATCAGCCAGATCCCAGCAGCAAGCTAACCTACCAGTTGGAGCGTCTGCCCCCTGGTGGTCAGTGTACATCATAGTGACTGGTTGACTGGCTGACTGCCCCTGGATGGTCAGTGCACGCCACAGCAACTGGCCGAATACCTGCCCCCTGGTGGTCAGTGCATGTCATAGCGAGTGGCTGAGTGACCTTAGCATATCATTAGCATATTATTACCCTTTGATTGGTTGAGTGGCCAACTGGACGACCAGACACTTAGCATATGAGGCTTTTATTATATAGGATACTATTTTATGTAATATATCTAAATATGAACTGTAAAGACATGTTGCATTATTGACCCCTGAATAAATAATTGTTGATCTCAGATCATCAATTTTGAATTCTTCCCTATAGGGTTAAACTCACAAAGGATATTCATAGCATGTTTACTACAAAGTGGCAAGTTATTCTAATAATACCATGTTCAAATTCTGCTAACATTCCTTTCATGCAGAGACTCTCATTGGGATTAACATATGTCACAATTCAAAGACCTCAATAGAATTCCATTTGAACCTCCTGGTTCTGAAGGAGAAAGTGCTCAGGTGTTTATTTGTAGCACTTCTGGGAGAAATGCCAGACCCCTAGGATATTAGTATTCCGGCAACTTTACATTTGCTTCCTGGAAATTGTTCTGAAAGACACACAATTGTATTAACCTGTTAGACAGTTAGACCATGCACGGTCATATGTGTAATGATTTATTAGTAAATTTAAAAAAGTGGATTGGGTAGGTGGGGTGTAAACATTTAAAAAAGAATAAACACAGCCTTCTTGTGTTTATTCATTCACACATATATTTTGCATGATTGTGCATGATATGACTGAAAGGCCTAGATTAGAACTCATAATAATAGGAAAACTAAAAATATTAGTTATATGCCACATGTTTTACATCCATTCCCTTATTTTATCTTTATGGGGACAAGCAATGTAAGAATTGTGAAATCTTAATTTTTGATAGGTTAGATAAGAAGTCCAAGGTGACTAATAAAACAACCTACATTGTTTATCTTTGCATCCCCCAGTATCTGTAATAAGTTCTGCTTATAGTAAATACTGAATATTTATTTTTAAAAATGGCCATATAGCCCAGCCGATGTTGCTCCATGGATAAAGAGTTGGCCCTCAGTCTGAAGGGTCCTGAGTTCAATTCCAGTCAAGGGCACATAACTTGGATGCAGGATTGAACCCCAGCCCTGGTCCAGGGCATGTGCTGAAGGCAACCAATCGATGTGTCTCTCTCACATTGCTGTTTCTCTCTCTGTATCTATTCCTCCCCTCAACTCTCTCTAAAAGCCAATGGAAAAATATCCTTAGGTGAGGATTAACAGCAAGAACAAAAATGGCCATATGATACCTGGGAAGTCATTCAGTCCATCTACAGCTCGGTGTAGATATTACCATCTTAAACTCTAAGGATGATCTGCAAGGATGAGGGAATCGAAGTTTCTAACCAGAGTGTCACTAAAGTGAATGGCCACAGGACAAACAGAGTCTGGGGTGAATTACAGACTAGAGAAAAGAAGAGAGGAGATGCTTCCATGAAACTGAAGGATGGGTGATTGGGAATGTAGGACAACAAAGAGGAGGTGCTGGGAAATTAGTGGGCTTTGTTGGTATGTTACCAGGTGTATCTGTGGGTATAAAAGTGGGAGATAAAAATATAATTGCACACATTTTCATACTAAATTCTCATTAGAAGGTACTTCTTATGTTTAAACTAGAGACCTGGTGCACAAAATTCATGCATGGCGGGGGGGGGAGGTGCCCTTAGACCAGCCTGCACCCTCTCCAATCCAGGACCCCTTGAGGGATGTCCGACTGCTGGTTTAGGCCTAATCCTGGGGACATCCCTCTCACAATCCTGGACCACTGGCTCCTAATCACTCACCTGCCTGACTGCCTGGTCACCCCTAACTGCCCCCCCTGCTGACCTGGTTGCCCCTAACTGCCCTCCTGCAGCCGGCCAGGTTGTCCCCAACTACTCTCCCCTGCCAGCCTAGTTGCCCCTCACTGTCCCCTCTGCCAGCCTAATCACCCCCAACTTCTCCTCTCTGCCAGCGTGGTTGCCCCCAATAGCACCCCACCGCCAGCCTGATTGCCCCCAACTGCCCCCCTCTGCTGGCCTGGTCACCCCTAACTGTCCCCCCCCCACTGGCCTGGTCACCCCTTAATGCCCCCCTGCCAGCCTGGTTGCCCCCAACTGCCCCCTCCTCTGCCGGCCTGGTCGTCCCTCACTAAGACCCCTGCCAGTCTGGTCGCCCCACACAGCCTGCTTGTTCAGTTGTTTGGTCGTCCCTCACTAACCCCCTGCGGGCCTGGTCGTAAGCAGCCATCTTGTGAGGGCGTGATGGCCAATTTGCACATTGCCTCTGTATTATACAGGATGAGCTGTGTTTTCCTACATTTATTGTTGCCAGTGCTTGCTCAGTGCCTGACCCTAACGGATTGATACTTAGTACTGCTTTGCAGAGTCTGATTAAACAACACCAAGAACCAATGGGCAATTTCACTGGTAATAAAAGGGAGAGAAAGAACAGAATGCCGTGCTGAGAGAGGGAAGTGCCAGCCTCCGAGAACGATGAAGGTAGAGATATTTTGCTTGATGATGGGATATGGTCATATTGGTGAGTGGCCGAAGTGGACAACGTTTTGTCATTAGGCTTTTAAGTTCCCCCAAGGAGTAAGGGGAGGCATGGTCTTTAGATAGGTGCCCAGGCTCTGTGCTTGCTTTGCTGGCCTGTCACAGCAACTATACAAGCTAAGCGTACTTAATCCCATTTCACAAACGTGGGCAAAGGGTTGGTGGGATTAAGCAAGTTTCCAAGTGCAAGGCAGCTCGCTTTTGTTGAAGAGAAAGAATTGGAAGCGGTTTCCACCTTACCACAGGGACCGGGAAAGTTTCTTTTTCTCTGTTTCTCTTTCTCAATGTGCATCTCACTTTGACTTTCTACATAAATATCCTTAAGCGCCTCAGTTCAAAATGAGGCCTGCCTAGGTTGTGTTCCAAACGCCACTGTTCTCTTATTTTAATATGTAATCAGGCGTTTTCCAGGCCCAGTAATAGGGTGAGAATTGGTAAATTAGTCTCATAATTACTTAAAGTGGAAAAAACCCTTTCAAACCCGTATTATAATTGACTTGTCACTTCATCTTCTTGCCTGGCACTTGAGGAAAGCCCTAATGAATGCATTTTGGAAATGGATTTTCCTCAAGAGCTATTCTCACTCATTTGTCACAGGAAAAAAAAAAAAAGGCAGAAAATATCCAACTTAAACATCTGCTTCACGCTGAAGAGAAAATTCAGTCTCATAAATTTTGCTTGGCTTTTATTTTTTACACTTTTGATCACATTTCTAAATGGATCCAGAAGAATCCTGGATATTTTCTAACCCAGTGGTCGGCAAACCATGGCTCGCGAGCCACCTGCGGCTCTTTGGTCCCCTGGAGTGTGGCTCTTCCACAAAATACCACGGCCTGGGCGAGTCTGTTTTGAAGAAGTGGCGTTAGAAGAAGTTGAAGTTTAAAAAATTTGGCTCTCCAAAGAAATTTCAATTGTTGTCCTGTTGGTATTTGGCTCTGTTGACGAATGAGTTTGCTAACCACTGGCATAAGGCATTTTCTCTTTATACTCTGAACTGGTTATGATTTCTAAACCATTGTGTCTCTGTGCATGTGTGTGTGTGTGTGTGTGTGTGTGTGTGTTTGTGTGTGTACATATAAATCTTCCACCAACGGGTTGTGGAAACTTTCTATCTTGCTAGTTGTTCAGTTTGTTGACTGTTATGCCTTTGATTTAGTCAGCAATCATTAAAAAGCCCTGACTCCACTGATTTCCTGACTTGTAATTGTGCTTCTAATCCTTTTGGTCAAAGGTGGCTCAAGTTTTTGTTGTTTTTTTAAATCCTCACCTGAGGATATTTTTCCATTGATTTTAGAGAGAGTCCAGGAGAGAGGGAGAGACAGAGCGAAATATCGATGGGAGAGAAGCACACTGATTGGTTGCCTCCAGCAGGTGCCGTGCCCTTAACCAGAATCAAACCCAGGATCCTTTGGTCCATAGGTCCACGCTATCCACTGAGCCAAACTGGCTATGGTGTCAAGTTTGCTTCTAAGGGTGGCGGGCCTGGTTGCACCCTGTCCTTTATTCTTCAGACACAGTTTTAAAATGCAATCACACATTTTTCATGGATCTTAGAAAAGCACTCTAGAGGCCAGCGAGTTTAGCAGGCACCGTGCACTTCACTCCATGCAGCATCAGGAGCCCTCAGCACGGGCAGCTGCCGAAGGTGGCGGAGCCACTGAGGAGTCACCGGCCCTGCCCCCATGCTGTTTGCACGGTGTCCCTGCCCTGGCGCTGCATTCAAGGGCACGAACGGTTAAGTGTACACGTGTGTCTTGCAAGAAAACTATCTCGAGGAATATTAGAGAAACGAGCTGAGTACCCGGACATCGTTTTGTTTTCCTTCCTGTGGCTAAAAATCCCACTGTTATGTGTGTACAATGTCCTTTAGGCTTTTTTTCAACATGTAGGAAGCATACAGTCTTCAACACACAGCTTTGTCGTCCAGGAAAAACCACTGCCTAGGGAACAGCAAAGGTCAGGGGAGCCAGACCCCACCTGGGGGTCTCTCTCTTTGCATTTTTATTGATTTCAGAGAGGAAGGGAGAGGGAGAGGGAGATAGAAACATCATTGATGAGAGAGAATCATTGATCAGCGGCCTCCTGCAAACACCACGCTGGGGAATGAACCCGCAATCCAGGCATGTGACCTCCTGGTTCAGAGGTCAATGCTCAGCCACTGAACCACGTGAGCTGGGCCAGGTGGTTCTCTCTTTCCAGGGACCGGTTTGACGGAAGAACGTCCAGGATCTCGCGATACCTGGCTACAGGGTCAGCCGTCTGTCTGTGCGGAGTGCAGCTTGGCCTTGGCAGAGGTGCTGGGGTTGGAATTGTCCTGGATTCCAGGGCTTCAGACTTGGGGACTGCACAGCAGCTGGTCCCCAGCTTCTCCCACCGCAGATCTTGAGGATTCTCCGCCTTCACCAGACGTGAGTCAAAGTGAGTCAATTGCTTACCATCTATGTTCTCTCTATAGAACCCTGACTAATACAATGACCACATATCCATAGTGGTCTGTGAGTGGAGATAAATGCATCATGCTAACAGTAAGATCGAATAATTGAGAATCTAGGTGTGGGGTATATGAAGAGTGTGTACTGCCTTGGGAATGATTCTTTTAAATCTAAAAACAGTGTAAAATAAAAATTGTATTTAAAAAGGACGCTGATATCAGATTTTGAGCCTGAGGACATGAATACTTGTGACCTTCGTGGAATTTGATGCGCTGGCATTATTAAGACATGACTGTACATAGAATGTATTGAGAATGGAAACTCTCTCTCTATATTCTTTATATTCACGTCTATATAGACCTATCTTATAGGTTTCATATCTGCTTCAGTTTTGAGAACTCTTGCAGTTCAGGCTCTTATCAACGTTGTTAGCTCAGTGGGAGACAAGCTGAGAAAACTTTTACAGACATAGCAGGGGGTTTGGGGACTGAGAGCGGTGGGGTGAAGACGCTCTGCTTCTTTTGGGCTCTGTGTGACTTTGGAAAACTTACTGGACATGAGATTATTTTGGAAACTCCTGTAACTGTTAGGCTGTTCCATCAGCCAGTTAAGCACTGACCATGGGTTTCAGAGGAGACTCCCTCTGCTCAGGCTGCGGAAAGGGGTGGGCGATTCTGTCCTCCTGAGGCAGACCTGGGAGGGCATGAGCCTGGGGAGTGGGTGATTCTGTCCTCCTGAGGCAGACCTGGGAGGGCATGAGCCCGGGGAGTGGGTGATTCTGTCCTCCTGAGGCAGACCTGGGAGGGCCTGAGCCCGGGGAGTGGGTGATTCTGTCCTCCTGAGGCAGACCTGGGAGGGCCTGAGCCCGGGGAGTGGGTGATTCTGTCCTCCTGAGGCAGACCTGGGAGGGCCTGAGCCTGGGAGTGGGTGATTCTGTCCTCCTGAGGCAGACCTGGGAGGGCATGGGCCTGGGGCGTGGTGGGAAGTACTCTGGCCTGCAGACCTCACCGGCCACACTCCAGGAGAGCATCCTGATTGTGCGGGTCCTCGCAGCTGGAGGTCCTTCCAGCCGCAGGCCCTCAGCTGGGTCTGAATTTCTTGTCTGCTCCTCCCGGGAGTGGCCTCAATACACCTGGGGGAGCTCATGCTTCTCCGTCAGCTCCAAGGGCCGGTGAGCCCTTGCGTGTCCTCCGCTCCTGCCGGGAGCAAAGGCGGTAGTCCCCCTGCCTGCACCTGTTACACAGCCCCCGGCGGGGAGTCGCTGTGGGCCTGGGTCCGAGGCACTAAACCCCCCAAACTTGCTTTGGGCTCTGCATCGCTAGGCCTTGACAACCCCGTTCATTGCCCGGAACGCCTGATGCTCTTCCCCCTCAGGACACACTCCCCATCAGTTTGGGAGATTCCCCGGAGAGTCTTGACATTCCTTCAGAGGCGTTCCCCCGTGTCCCCAGGGGTCTGTGCCTAGAAAAGGGTCACGACTTAAGCTTTTGTACCATGGGCTCTTTTCCCCCTTCTGGCTCTGATCTTACAGTGAATAGGCAGCCAGGAGGACCCAGGGGAACCGGAAGCCGATGATGCCTGCTGAGTCAGGAGGACGAACGGCCTTGCCTCTGACCCTGAAGTCCTTCCCATGGGTCTAACTGTGGCCTTCAAGGTGTTTAGTCAGGAAAACAGGGCAAACTCTGACTCTGGGCACTTGTTGCCAGTGTTTATGGGGGACGCTGCTGCTATTTCAGGCTTTACCTTTCTTCAGCCTAGACCAGCTTATCTGAATAAACGCAGATCCTAACCCCAAAAGGGAACCCCTTTTTGTCTCCCCAAACTGTCCTCTCTCCAAGTGTTCCCCAGATTAACACGTGTCACGGCGGGTTACCCAGGGTATGAAACTCGAGAGCGACCCGACACTCTCTGATTCCTGCCGCTGTCCCCCAAACCAGACAGCCTTCTGTCTTCGGTGCTGTGATTATTCTCCGCTCATCTTTCCTTGAACCACAGACGTTTCTCAAAAAGGAGATCCATTATGTCAATACCTAATTAAGAACCTTTCAGGGACATCCAAGGGGCCTTAAATGAAATCAAAGTAGTTGAATGTGGCTTCCAGCACTGCTGTTGCTACAGCGGGCCTTTATGGCTAGCCCCACCTCTCATTCCTCTTCCATGAAATCCATGCAGCCGTTGTATTAAATCTCATTGAATGGCTCCTGTGTGTTTCACTTGTCCCAAAAAATGACCTGGCCATGCTGTTCTGTTTGTCTGGAACATTCTTTTCTCTTCTCCATCTGCCTGAAAAGATGCAGACAACACAGAACATTGAAGAATCCTCCCTCCTCACCATGGAATAGGAAGAGGTAGTGTCAATACAACCTAATTAACAGGTTCTAGAATTAATACATTCTGGCATTTGCTTCACAAATTTGTAGAAATTAATTTCCCCCAAACAAAAGTATCAAATTAGAATATATAGAAACTAAAAAAAAAGAAATAAAAATCACACTGTACTAAGTTGATGAGATAAGCATTTGTGCACATGTATGAGTGTGTGTTCTTTATGAATTCCTAGCAGTGAGGGTAGAATTAATTTTGAAGAATAAATTATATTATGATTTAATAATATATCTTTAATTACAGGCAATGCTAAATTAAAATAAAGATAACTGAGTGCCAAAATTAAACATAAGACATTACAGTCTATAATTAATGATAGGTATTCTTCAACACTTATTTTAAATCAGCCACTGGGTCAGGTTGTTTACATATATTATCTCATTTAATCCTGACGACATTCACATGGGTGGGTATTATTATTAACCCATTTCACAGATTATGTAACTGAATTTTAGAGAGGTTAACTTGTCTTTTTCCCCAAAATATATTTTTATTTATTTCAGAGAGAGGAAGGAAGACAGAGAGATAGAAATATCAAAGATGAGAGAGAATAATTGATTGGTTGTCTCCTTCACATCACCTACTGGGGATTGAGCCCACAACTGGGCATGTGCCCTGACCCGGAATCGAACCATGACCTCCTGGTTCATAGATCAATGCTCAACCACTGAGCCACGCTGGCCGGGTATGCCTAGTGTCTTTGAGCCAGATGGACATTAGCAGAGTTTAAACCCTGGTCTTCAGATTCCAGAGGAAGGCTCTCTACGGGCAATGCTGCATGCTGTCAGGAGGGTAAAATGGAAACACACAGTGATCTCTGTGAAAAGTGATAAATGTGACGAGGAAAAATAGGCTCCTTTTTAATGTGCTGTTTGTTTGAATATCACTGTTATCTTGAACACCTGCCTTCCACAGAAGTAAAGCTATCTACAGGTGAAGGTGGGTCACTGATTAAAAGAAAAGTCCTACTGTGGTGAATTATTTCGTCAATATTGCTAAGCAGGAAAATTGAAGGAAGGTATTGATTTCCCATGTGTCTCATGTAAATCTCAGTTCCAAATCCTGGTACCTCAGGACATGGGGCTGTGTCCTCACCTCATCCCATGCAGCCCTAAGGGGCGTGCTGCCCTAGACTCTCCTGAAGACTCTTTGAGACTGAAATCCTAGCTGACCGTGCCCATCTGAAAATATGTGTTCACTGCAGAACCAAGACCGTATTGTGCTTTGAATGAAAATATAATTATTTAAAAAATCAGGCTTTGTGATGTTATTGAAATGATTAATCCCAAAGAACGGAGATACTACCTTGTTGCTAAGAATATTACAAGTAGATAATTAGGATTAAATCTTTACTTTACAGAGCTCACAAGGAAATGTTCTTCTCCAAGGCTACAGTGACTTGAAAGGTTCTGGTACAAACATTTTCAAAGAGAAAATTAATTCCAGTTAAGTTATGTATGCAGCCTGTTTCAAGAAATCATCAAAACAATAACGCATGATTACATTTATAGAGCGAACGATTATAAAAATTGCAATTTACAGAATTAGTATTTGTTTAGAAAGGTATATTTCTAGTGAGAGGCAATAAAACGTAGAGATCTGGAAGAAAAGCTCTGAAATTAGACCAGCTGGTTCACCAAGGCAATACCACTTTCTTGCTGTGTGATTTGACAAGTTAGTCTACTTATGCTGTGGCTTTCTTATCCATAAAATGTGGATGATCATAATACCGATTCCATAGCATTTTGTGAAAACCAATGAAATCGTACATGTAAAGAGATATAAAAATTATTGGGATGTAGTAAGATTTAATAAATACTAGCTGTTTTCATGTGTCAAAACACCCTGCTGGATATACATGCATTATCTCACTTACTTTACTTAATGTACATAAACTATTACATGAGATATACTATTATTCTCATTGTGCAGTATGAGGAAACCAAGGTCTTGTGAGGTTAGGTTAATTACTTCATAGATTACTTTCTATTACTCATTATAATCAGACCTTATACTTAATAAGATTTAAGCAAAACAAAACAAAATTGCCCTGAAGCTTGCTAAATGGCTTAACATTGATTCTTAATTCTTGATATATTTGTGCTTATAGATCATAAAAACTAGTTTCATAGTTATAAATGTACTTAATAAGATACAGTAATCACTAACATGATACATAGATATTAACATATTTTAAACTAAAGCTAAATTCTTATAATACTAGTGGCCCAGTGCACGAATTCATGCACATCGAAAGGAAATTAATTAGAAGAAATATTTGAATATTGCTATATGCCCTTTCTCTATATTAGAAGTGTCAACCAAATTCATGATCAACAATGACAGATGGAAACACATGCATGCAATTGGCACCAGTGAGAGCTTTATATGTATCATGCATGTGTGAGTCAACTTAGCCTTTTATAGATATAGAACAAACTTGCTTAATTAGACCTCCTTTCTGATTTAGCTAAACTTTTTCCAGCCCAGTGAAGTACCCCAACTTCCCTTCAAGGTAATTGTCAGCAACACAGTAGTATATATCAACATGAAGCAGATTATTATTGTAGATGACACAGGGAGAACAAAGGGTAAAATATCTAACTGCAGCAGTGTTTGACTATATTCTGTGTAGTGAGAAATTCTGAGGTCATTTTCAGGGTCCACCATTTCTTACTTCTTTTCAGTCGGGTCAAGTTTCTAAGCTTTCTAAACCTCCGTTTTCTAGCTAATGAAAAGAAAATAGGATTCCACTAAGTCTCCTATCTACCTACTCCAGGACTTCTGTGAGGATCAAATGAGATGAGGTACGAGAAAATGCTTCACAGACATTTGGTTAAAGTGTGAAATGTTTCTACCTGGCTATAAAGCAAGTCCAGTTCCTGGGCTGAAGAAACTGTAAGGAGGCTAGTCGCGAGGGAGAAGAAGCCAGGCATTGCTATGTGATGTCATTACCCAGCGCCTACAGCGACCATTTCTGGGGTCTTGGCAGTGTCGGCTGCGATTTGGTGGGCTGTTGCTCTGGGGTGGTGGCAGGGCCTGTGACCCACTAGGGGGAAGCTGAGTGTTGCATTTTCAGCCAGGTCCACGCTACCATTTCTCTGTAAATGGCAAGTGTGCATGATGGCAGCTCCTGCGTTGAGCACCTGCCCCCTGGTGGTCAGTGCACATCGTAGCCACCAGTCAGACAGTGGGAAGGACACTTAGCATATTAGCCTTTTCTATATCTAGATTGCTCTTGTCTAATTACCAAGTCTCATTTCCATTTCTGTTTCAACGTTTATTGTAACTTTATATTTAATGTTAGCTTTCCCTTTCCTAAATTTTTGTATGACATCAGCACTGTGTACCTGCCTCAAGCGAGTTATATCTAGGTTGTGTCATTATTTTTTATATTGTGTCTACTGACTTAATAACTTTTCTTTCTAACTACAACATCCTGTGAGTGTAAGGAAACAGTTACCTTGTTCACTGTTGGTGAGGTAGAGAGTGGTGCAATATTTCTGGAGGGCAAATTGAAAATACCTAACAAAAGCCTTTTGCCTAAGAGAATATACACTTTAGCTTAGTAGGTCCACTTACAGTGATCACAAGATTTTTCACTGGTGCATTTGTGATACTGATGAAATAAAACCAGCCTAATCCTACATAATAAAAGCCTAATATGCTAAGTGTCCGGTCATCTGGTCGTCCATTCAACCAATCAAAGTGTAATATGCTAATGAAATGCTAAGGCCGCTCAACCACTCACTATGACGTGCACTGCCCACCAGGGGGAGACAGTTGACCAGTCACTATGATGTGCACTGACCACCAGGGGGCAGATGCTCTGACCCATAGGTTAGTTTGCTGCTGGGGTCCAGCTGATCAGGACTGAGCGAGACAGGCTGAACATGCCCTGGAGCCCTCCCGTGGTCCCTCCCCTGCTGGCCAACCTCCCGTGTCCCTCCCTGGCCCCAATAGCACACCAATGGGGTCCCTCGGCCTGGCCTGCACCCTCTTGCAATCCAGGACCCCTTGGGGAATGTTGGAGAGCCAGTTTTGGCCCAATCCTGCAGGCCAGGCCAAAGGACCCCACTGGTGCACGAATTCATGCACCGGGCCTCTAGTTGTTCTATAAAGTTGCATTAAATAAAGATATACTATATGAGTGAGTTCTCTGGAATCATTAAAATAATAGGTAAAAGAAATATGTAATAGTAGGTGAAAGTGTTCTCATTAGTTTAAGTAGAAAATAGTAGCTTTTAAACCCCATGAATGCTAAATGAACTCCAGTAGTGGAGCACGCCCCCTGCTAACCCAGTGGAGGTTCTGCTTTTAGGAAATTGAACCCCGTTCTGTCATTTGTCCAGATGTGCTATTGATGCCCTTGAGTAATTCAATAGTTCAGAAGTTCCTAGTGTTCTTTCACTTGGTAGGGAGTTGTCTTCTTTTCCAAGTCTTGTCTCTAATCTTGTTGGGAGATAAGTTAAAAATTATCAGTTCTTTTAACTACATCTTGGATAACGGTGTTGTGTTTAATTTCTGAACAAGTTGGGTTTTTGTCTATAGTGCATTAAAACATATATAAAACTAAGTGGAATATTCCACCGGTGCAGATTACCACAGGACTGTTGCCCACTCCCATTAATTCAATTCGATACGATGCTTGCTTTTTTGCTTTCTTTTTCTCCTCTCCTTTCCCATTTTTTTGGGAGTCACATGGCACTACTGATGTTGACCAAACCTCTAACTTCACCTCCCATAGAGGTTCTATACCCATCTTTGCTACTAGAAGTTTATTTTAACCCTATATCCAAAACATTATTTTACCCCTGTTAAATAAACACGTTTATGTTCTATGTATTTATTCTTAGCTCTTTAAAAATGCTTTATGAGTTTGCTCTCCAAAGCATTTGTTATGTGTTTCTTATGGAGTCCGGCCATCCACACATATTCTTAGCCTGGTTCTTCATTTTCACCCAAGACATTGCTAGAATATTGCCCAACCCACACTAGCTTCACAGACAGTAATTAACATGTGGTCATATTTTATTACGGACACTGCTATATGTGACAGGATATCCTTTCCTAGGAGTTATCAAGGACGGGTCTGGAAAATAGTAAAATAGTCTTTCCTTCACTGCTTAGTTGAGAGAAAAAAAAAAGTAAGATCATGTCCTTGTTATTGTATGTGTGCTCTCAGAGTATACTGATAAAAATCAATACTCTTACATGTATTTTGTAAAAATTTTAAATCAGTATAATCATTTAATAAATTTAATGGATTTTCATTGATATATGAATCAATAAAAACAACTGTACTATTGATTGAAACCATTTAGGTTTCTAATATTGATAATTCTGTTTTATTATTAACCAGTTTAGTGTGTTGCAATGTAATGGCATGTTGTTTCTGTTTTAAATATTTTTAGGAAAAGCAGATTTTGTTCACTACGCCTGAATTTTCATATTCTTAATACAGTGAAGACCTATTTACTTAAATATTCTTTCTTTTTTGTAAAGTCCTTTTACCATTTTGAGTTTACTTATTTACTGGTGGCCCTGTGCACTAATCTGTGCATGAGTTGCTTGCTGCCGCTTGCCTCAGCTGGCCTCCCCGCCCACCACTGCTGTAGCTCTCCCCCGCTCATAGCTCTCTGCCCTGCCCTCCTGCAGCTCTCCCCTGCCTGTAGCTCGCTGTCCCACCCTCCTGGTGATTGGTCATTATGCATCACGGTGTGATGACCATTTGCATATCAACTCTTTATTATGTAGGATTTTTATGAGTAAGCCAAATCCAAGGTATATTAGTTAAAGAGAATAATATGATATAAAATGTTTATTTTATGACAATCATTTTTAAATTTAATGCCTGCTTTTAGTATTGTTTTTAGTATATTTTAAATAGAAGAAATGAGTATCACATTTTTTGGAGGTAAGTGTAGTTTAAAATTGTGGAATTTTTATGAATTCATAGCATGAACCAAATTTAATATTATAATTCGTTTTGCGATTGGATCTTCCCAATTATAAAACTTAATTTGAATAGTCTTACTTCATTGATTAACATCAGATGCATTGCCATTACACTTGCCGATGAGTTGCTAGCTCTTCCTGGAAGTGCTTGTTGCTGTGCAAAACTTGGGCAAACACGGAGAAGCTAACCGGCCGCTGTATCGCTGGTGCTCTTGCTGCTGTGTCCTCCAATCACTAACGTGTGGCTGTCACTGAGCTTTTCATTGTAACGTGTTAGCTTTTCAGGCCAACCAAATGGCGTTTTTAATTGCATTGATGTTCAGAATGGCTTGGGTCTAACGATGCAGAAAGAAAACGTTAACAGTGGAAAATAGCCTCATGCATGAACCTAGAAGATAAAGAAAACTCTTTTTTTTCCCTGGGAATCTTTCATAACCTGCAACTAAACTCTGCTCTGAGTTAAATCTGATGAACGGGGTAACGACTACATGGAGAAATTTGAAAATTATGGTATTATCTGGCAAACTGCTCATCATACTCTACCAGGATACTTCGTTTTCTAGGGGATGTTATGAAAATATAATTTGTTAAGATCCAATTATAAGTTTTAACAGTAAATGAAGCAATATTTACTGTGATTTACACTTCCTAGGATGCCTTATGTGTTCTAAATTTTAACTAAAATAGCAACTCCCATGGCTTAACTCTGAACCTGTTTGTATAGCGTATGGAAGTGTAATGCAAATGGGTGTGCTCAGGTTGGCCATTACAAAATGTTTGTGATAGCAGATTAGTGGAAACAACCTCAACATCCATCCAAAGGTAGAGGTTAAATATACTATAATACGTACTCACCATGGAATATTCTTAAGAGAGAAATAATTTGAAGACTTTTTATATGCAAAGATTAAATATTCTGAATAATGTATGGATACAGCAGAAGTGAGATGCAAAATATGTAAAAATGGGGGCAAATGTATGTCTATGTTCACGTGTGTGCATGCACTATTTGTATATGCATATGATAAAGCTTCCTAAGCGGATCTTTACTGGTTGGCTGAATATGAGGAACTGGAGGGAGACTATATACTCCCTAGATACTCATCCCTTTTGAAAAAATTAAGTCCCATATATGAATTAAATAATATATAAAGTAATAATTGCAAGTAGTAAGCTTTGGTTTATATGTATCTTGCTTTCATATGACTCTTTAGGAACACGCCTGTACATGGCTGTGCAGGAACTTTGTACCCAGGCACTTTCTCACACAGATGACATATGTTCTGAACAAAATCCAGAATAACATACATATTAAAAAGTTAAGAGCAATAGAAACGTTTTACTTGGGAAAAAGGAAATAAAAATGTATCTGTATTTCCTCATCAGCATATCTTTTTAAGTATTAAGTATTACCAATTAAGGAAGTTAATTATGAATTTGCCCAAATATTGTAATATCCATTTATGAAACATGCAAATTATTATTTTAAAATAGTTTAATAATATAAACTTACCAATATCATAATTATTAGGGGATTTCTTGTTTACTGAAAAAAATAGGCTTTTTTTAAATTAAACTAGTTTTATTGTTTTCTCTGAATATAAAAGTGATTTATATATTTCATTGTTAATATAAATATATGTTAGGAAGAATATGAAAATAACCATTATTTTTAAGCTAATTATTTGGTGAGCATTTTTCTAGCTATCCTTATTTGCAAACACACATATACACACATACATTTGTAAGCCTCCATAGTATTATATAATAAATAGTGGACATTCTTTTTCTTACCTAGCTATGTAATTTGAAAATTGTTCCAAGTTAATAAATTCAGATATACATATCATTTTAATAATTGCCTCATTTTCAATTTTTAAAATGTTTACATATACAATGATATATGTAAACAGTCTCCAACTGTTAGAATTCTAGCTTTTATTTCAAACATATTTTTGCTATTTTAAACTGCACAAAACAAACATCCTCTTAAAACATTGCCTTCTTTTCTGATACCATGTCAGGGCACATTATAAACAAGTCTAAAACAAGGCATATCAAATTATAATTCTGATCCATTACTGTAGCATGTGTGGTTATAAAGCCTTATGTTTATAATTTTAGGCTAGATGTGCTCATTATTGTAGGAGTACTTTGGCAGACATTATTCTAATTTTAAAATTGTTGGGCTCTTCAAAGTATTTGTTGCACGTTTCTATTTGCATTTGGAATTCATAAGACTTTTTTAGCCAAATCGCAGCCTGAGTTTTGCAAGTTTTTCATGGATCTAAGATCTCTGCACTGTCATTGCAGTATACACATTTTTTTTCTGTTCTTCAATGTTTATTTTGTATTATTTTTTATTGTTGAAAGTATTGCATATGACCCTCTTTTCCCCCCATTGACCCATTCTAGCTCTCCCCTGCCCTACGCCCCAGGCCTTCACCACCCTATTGTCTGTGTCCCTGGCTGATGCATATATGCACACAAGGTCTTTGGTGGATCTCTTCCCACTCACCCACCCTTCCCGCCTTCCCTCTGAGATTCTACACACTTCTATTTAGGTGAGCTTGTTGGTTGTTCAAATCATCTATTTTCTTTCTCAATTAGTACATTGCTGCTTATTAAAAAAGTGAAGTAAGAGAAACACATACCCACACAACGAAATACTTTGATAGTTTTTTAGAGGAATAAAAGAAAACTACATTCTACATGCACACTATGCAAGATGAAAAAAGGCACATCGCTCAGTGTGTGTTATCTAACCTGATTTCTGTATGCATTCCAAGCAGCGAACCAGATCGAGAGCTGCAAGGAGACAGCCAGGGATGTGTATGTAGAACATTCCCCTTCCCTCTGCCTGAGCATTTAACAGTTTAGCAGAGTGCTAATGAGGACATGCGTGTAAGGACACTTTCTGGGCCTGGGAAAAGGGCCATCTGAAAGAATTACAGGGAACAGTACTCAGTCATCACACCGACTGGAGATAGTCCTTGTTCCCACTAGCTAGACGGAGCCCAGTAATAAAAAGGGTACTACATTCTACTCAGGCGGTCTGGACTCAGTTGTGTAGAATAACAAGCCCTAGAAGGAGAACGGCTCTGGTTCCATTTAACACACTTTTAAAAGCAAGACCAAAATTACTACATTTTTCTAAGTAAGCTAACTGTACTCAGAATAAAGCTCAAGAAAAAAATCCACGAATAGTTCTAATTTGCAATGTCTGTTATCCAGTCAAAGGTGAACCAGACAAAGAAGGAGGACATATGACCCTTCAGAAAATAAAAGTAAATCAATCAAAAACAGTCCAGAGTTGATATGAATGTTAGAACTCATACATGGATAATAAATACCTTATGACAGTTGTATGCCTTCTGTTCAAAATGATAAGTAGACGTATGAAATATAATTTCTTGTAAAACAACAAAATCAAACTAGTAGAGGTGAAAGCTACAATGATAGTTGAAAGTATATTTGGATGTGATTTACTGCAGATTAGACATACCAAGTGTGCTTGACACGTAAATCAATAATTTCTCTGAAATTTAAATCTCCCTCAGAATGTGCCTATGTCCACTAAAAGACAGACACAAATATATTCATAGCTGTTGTATTCTTAAGAGCCCTCAGTTAGACAAAACCCAATGCTCATAAATATTAAAGTGGGCCAATAAATTATGCTACATTAAGAAATCAGAATAACACACAGAAAGGAAAGTGAACAAAAATATTCATCTCTAACCACATGAATTAATCTCACAATGTCATCAAAAGTATCCAGATCCAAAACTTTTCATACAGTGTGATCCTATTCATTTGAAGTTTAGAAGAAATTACTTTATGGTCATAGAAACGAGAGCTGTGAATACATTTGGGAGGGTAATTGTTTTGGGAGAGCATCGGTGGGAATCTGGGGTGCTAGAAAAAATCTATTGATATAATTGGTGGTCGCATGAGTGTAATTGCTGTGATGAAACTGGACTCCAAGATATTTCTGCAGATGGAAGAGAGATGGAGAAGCCCATCTATTGAATGAAAATGAGAAGTGAGAGTATATATTAGCACCAGGAATTGAAAAGCCTCTTTTATTTCTCATAGATCCTTTGTTTGGATAAGTATAAGACATTCAGTAGATATCTCTTGACTTTTTACCAGTATTAAAATTTTTGTAGACTTGCAGAAATATAAAATTTACTCCCGGGATCAGCATATTGACAGAGTCAGTGAAAATAGAGCTAGTGACATCTCTCCAAAGTTTTAATTTCACCAATAATATTTTTATGTTTGTGTCATCTTTTCCTATTATGCATTATTCATGTCTTTAGATACCTTCATAATTTACATACAATATCAAATGCCATATTGCTTCATATTGTTCCTACTAGAAAAGTTGGTGTCATTCAAAATTGCTCAGTGTCATATTCAGTTTGCTGATTTAAAAAGATGATTGTTAACTTCTGACAGGCCAGAATTTTGGGGGGAGAAATTGTCGCATTCTAAATGGCTAATTAAGTTAACTTCTACCTCACTCTTCCTTCATTTTAGGACCATGCCCATCAGCAGTTATAGCTGCACTGCGTTTGCCCAATTTATTATATTTCTCAGTACAATGTGAGCTGCAGTTTGGCATTGACAATGCCTCCTGTTTCGAAGGCTCCTGCTTGGACTGTTTTAATCCATGGCTTCCTGTTGTGCAGTGTCTCCCACACTGCCTCACTCCTGTCCTTCCTCAGAGTCCTCTTTGGATGGAGGCCAAGCCTTCAAAGACAGTCTTACCTACTTATCTCTAATGTAGCTTGGTGACTTCACCTTTCAATTCTTTTAAGACTAAGTTTAACACTAAATTTTTTTTTAAATGGAGTTATCTGTAAGCAAAACGAACTTGCTCCTATTTATACTGAGTATCTCATCAGAATAAAGTCGATGTGATATTAAACCAAGAGACCCTCTTCTATATAAAGAATACAAAGGAATAAAGAAGGGAGGTAAAAAGAAAGTGTGCAACCATGCTCATTAGTCAAATGTCTGGTTTATTAAAGGTTCTGGTAACCTCTAACTTCCAGCCAGCACTCACTAGGGGAGCTGCTCAGCAGAAAACTGGTTCTGCCTGGTTCTTCCTATTTATCAGATGCTCCTCATCCACTCTCCCTGAATTGTTAGTTCAGTGCACCAACAGCCAGCTTTGAAGAGTGACTCACCTGCCTCTATACTACTGCAAGCAGAGCAAACAGTCAAATAGCAAAATGACTTTGCCAGCTTTAAGTGGTTAGTAATTTTGTTTTGGTGATTATACTTTCAGTTTCTAAAACAGAAATGTCTATGCATATTTGTCCCCAAATTTCCACTTGGCCAATTAAACATACACCTGTGGGCGCCTGCCATAAAATGATTCTGAGGGAGATGAGTCCAAAATGAGTACTCTATCCTAGAGAGCCCCACTAAAGTGCCTCCCTCTCCATGAGGGTCAGCGCTGCACAATAATTTGTCCCCTGTAGTCTTACCCAGGCCCCACAGCCAGCCAGCCAGCCAGCCTGAGGGTCAGTTCCACCCAAGGATGCACCTTTAGCAATCAAGGCTCAACTCTAGCAGGAGAGAACACACCATCCATGCAAGGGGCACTCCGGAGCCCCTGGCTCAGGTTAATAGGGCCCCACAGGACACCTACTACATAAGGCCTGATGGGGAGATATAGCAGATCTACCTCGTACACAGAAAAAAAACACAGGAAACAGTCAAAATGAGGAGACAAAGAAACATGTTCCAATGTAAAGAACAGAACAAAATTCCAGAAAAAGAACTAAAGAAAGTGGAGGCAAGCAATTTACCAGATGCAGAGAGTTCCAATACTGATTATAAAGATGTTAAGTGAAAAAGAAGAGATGATCTCAGAACTTAAAGGTATAGGGAACATAAAAACAGAGAGAGAAAACTTAACAATGCACCAGTCAGAAATGAAGAATTCAGTAACTAAAACACATGAGATGGAATCAGCAGCAGATTAGACAAAGCTGAAGATAGAATCACAGATTTGGAGACAAGGTAGTAGAAAACACCCAAGGGGAACAATGAAAAAGACAAAAGAAAAAAATTAGGCTAGTTCCAGAGACCTCTGGAACAAGCATAACAACATTTGCATTATAGGTGTACTTATCTCATTGTGTTGTTAAAGATCAAAAGAGCTAATACCTAGTAAAGCCTTTACAAGGGAGGTAGCAACTTAAGTTTGCTTTATAAAAGTAAATAAAAAGAAAATGGATTTTAATTTCAGGTATAAAAGTCTATAAATCCATTTTTTCCCCACTTAGCTGTAGTATCTAAGAATGGTCAATTAATCTGATACTCATGTTCATCCTATGTCAAAAGAGATCATATT
This sequence comes from Corynorhinus townsendii, assembly GCA_026230045.1. NCBI lineage: Eukaryota > Metazoa > Chordata > Mammalia > Chiroptera > Vespertilionidae > Corynorhinus > Corynorhinus townsendii. The sequence continues at coordinate 4,644,774 of JAPDVU010000005.1, forward strand.
TCTAAGTCATAAGATTTATAAAATATTAAATGATGACTTCTATAATTTATAATTTTGAACTGCTAACGAGAGTAATAGAAAATGAGGTTAGAAAACTTACGGGAAGCCAGATCTAGAAAGCCAATGGTTGGTCATTTTGTAAGGATTTTATTACGAAAGAGGACTGAGGCTTTACCTGGATTCACCACCCCGTAGGCCATTGAAGCGTTAAAGATGTGGAGGAGGGGAGAGGAGGGATGTTGCAGAAACCCAACTGGAGATTAATATAAGAAATTAAGACAATGACTACTGATGACTATTTCTAAGAGTTTTTTCATGTAAGAGAAGTAGATAAATAGGGTCCTAGCTTACAAGGAGGGAACATTATTTTTCTTTTTCAGTTATTTTTTTTTTAAAAATACATTTTTATTGATTTTAGAGAGTTAAGGAGAGGGAGAGAGAGATGGAAACATCGATGATGAGAGAACAATAATTGACTGCCTAAGCACACCCGTGCTGGGCATGGAGCCCACAACCCAGGCCTGTGCCCTTCACCTGAATCAAACCTGGGACCCTCAGTCCGCAGGCTAACACTCTACCCACGGAGCCAAACTTGCGAGGGCTGACTTTTCTTTCTCAATGGGAGATATAACACTAAGGCCAGTCCGTGTGGGTTTTGTTTACTTCTGTCCACATTCAGCTGCAAGGGAAATAAGCTGAGAAAATAACGTTAGAGTTAATAGCAATTTTCACTTAGCCAAGTCTTTAAAATGAACCAAGAACGGTGCAAGGCACTTTTGGAGTATATGTAAAAGAAGTGAACATACGTCTTTAAGAGAGACTGAAAAAGTGGTCAATCGATTATGGGTCCTGGTGTGGTCAAAATGTTCATGATGTGGAGGTACTGAGCGATATAGGCTGACAGGAAAATGGTGGTGTGAGATGCTTAAAACTGAGATTTTAGTGATGTCACAGTTGTTAGTGATACCAAAATATTTTGTATGACAACAGAGAATGGACGTTTGAGATATGTGTAAAGTCAAGATCACTGCGAGAGGAATAATTACTCTCTATCATTTCTTGTTGGGGTCATTTATGAGTACACTGAAATAAGGAAGACTGATGGCAGGAGTAGTGTGGAGTTACTACGAATGATTCAGAAACTAAAGTCTTCAAATCAAAATGAATCACAGGTGCACAGTAAAACATCTATATATATATCAAACCCTAATATGCAAATAGACCAAATGGCAGAACAACGGAACAACTGGTCATTATGACATGCACTGACCACCAGGGGGCGCGGGCGGCCATGGCAGGATGGTGGAGCAGGTGAGCGGGGGTGCCAGACCAAGGCGGGGCACCCGTTGCTGTCATCGGGGCGAGCCTCTGGTGGTTACTGAAAATTCTTTGCTCCCACGCGCCATGGTCCCGCCTGGTGCTCACACCCATTGATGGCACTGGCCCCGCTCACGCCTGCTGCTGACACTGGCCCTCATCGCTCCATACCCTCAGCGGGTGCGAGTGGGGCCAGCACCATCAGTGCATGGCAGCAGCAGCAGTGGGAGAGGGGCTGCTGGCAGACAGGGAACTGGGAACCACGGTGGGAGGGGCCAGGCGGGGGCGTGGAAGATGGGCTGAGACCCACCCCTGTGCCCACTGTAACCTCATGGTCCACAGTTCCTTTCAAGGTGCACGAATTCGTGCACTGGGTCCCTAGTAAAAACTATAAAAGTTTTTCATATCCAATCCAGCCCCCAATCTATTTTCCTGTAAATAAGCCTGGGAGGGAGAGAGAGAGAGAGAGAGAGAATTCATTTATATTATTCTCACAAAATGGTTCAAACTCCTGAGTGTGCCAAGGTCATCTCATTTTTTTCTCTTCATGTTATCTTCTAGGACTTTTGTAGTTTTTACTAGGGACGCAGTGCACAAATTCGTGCACCTTGAAAGGAACTGTGGATAACGTTTTATCAACAGCACCAGAGACACAATCCTTAAGAGAAATAATTGATGGGCTGTCCTCTATTAACACTGAAAAATCCCCCTCTGCCAATGACAATGTAAAGAAAATGAGGAGGCAAGCACAGGTTGGGAGAAATTATTTGGGAAAGACACATCTGATAAAGGACTGTATTCCAAAATATACACAAACTAGACGCCCGGTGAATGACATTTGTGCACTGGGTGGGAGGGGGGTCTTTAAGCCCGGCCTGTGCCCTCTCGCAGTCCAGGATCCCTCGGGGAATGTCCGACTGCTGGCAGGGAGTGGGCCCAAACTGGCAGTTGGACATCCCCCGAGGGGTCTGTAGCGCTGCAGCATAGGCGAGAGAAGCTCCTGTCACTGCCTCTGTGCTCACCAAAGCCTGGCTTCTGGCTGAGTGGCGCTCCCCCTGTGGGAGCGCACTGACCATCAGGGGGCAGCTCCTGCGTTGAGTGTCTGCCCACTAGTGGTCAATGCGTGTCATAGTGACCGGTCGTTCCACTGTTTGGTCGATTTGCATATTAGCCTTTTATTATATAGGATATTTAAAATTCAGTTAGGAGTGTAGGAGCATCTGTCAACTTGATAAAGACTATGTCATATACAGGCTTGCTCACGATATTCAATGCTGTCCAGTTCTTTTTCAGAAGTACAACTCCACTGATGAAATTAAAAAGCTGAGACTCGCTACTATTCCCTATCTCAAGCTTATATGAATTAAACCATAAAGGAGTTGTAATACAAATGGAAGTTTTATGTAGAATAAATGTTGACGCTAAAGCAAGCATGCATAAGAGATATGGAACTTACTGAGGTGGCTAAGGTGATTAAGGGTGAAGACCCTCTATGTGCTTTACAAACTGTCTCTGGACCTGTGTTTGGGTACACAGTAATGTAATGAATCAATTGGACACTACATTTCAGCTCCGCTGGTACAAGGATAATAATAAAATTTGTGGGACAGAACTGTCCTATTGATCTCTCCTAAATTGAATCTCCCTTGTAGTATCAACCCGTCACTGCATTTTACCCCTGCAGGACTCCTGCCCTGAAGCAACACCAGCTGGGTTGCAATTATGTCCGGGATGCTCTCATTAAGCACTGCCATCCATTATCTGAATGCAGTCATCAAAAACATGACAGCAAGCACTGCTCAGGAGTTTGAACCATTTTGTGAGAATAATAGAAATGAATTCTCTCTCTCTCTCTCTCTCTCTCTCTCTCTCTCTCTCTCTCTCTCTCTCTCTCTCTCTCTCTCTCTCTCTCTCCCTCCCAGGCTTATTTACAGGAAAAGAGATTGGGGGCTGGATCGGGTATGAAAAATATCACATTTCCCCTCTCTATCAATCAAATTAGAATAGCCAGGAGTGAGGGCTTGGAAACACAAGTGCTTCTTACTTTCTAGTAAAAAGGCCAGAAAAGCTGTCTTTAAGACATTATCATTTTTAAAAGGAAGTAGATGCTCATTGTAGTGACGGTATGACTTCCACTAATGCCCAACTCCGGCTATCTCTACAATGCCTTTTCTGATTCAAGGGCTTCTCTTCTTCCTTCCGCCAAGATTTAAAAATGCAGAGCTGACACCGCAATAAATCCAATAAAAAGGAAAAAATAAAAATAATAAATAAAAATGCAGAGGTAAAGTCAGGTGTCTTATGGAGATGCAGGGAATGCAGATCCAAGGAAGAATAATAACTCCTTAGTAACTTTGCGGAGTTAAAAGCTAAGCATATCATTTGCATGTTAATCAGGGTGGAAATATAATTTCTGCAGTCTTTAAAAAAAGGACATAGTTTGAATTAGTGGAAAGTAAAGCTGTTAGTTAATTATATATGTATACATGTTTTATAATAAATATGGATCATAATTGATAATGCGTTATATTCCTCATTGAGGACCACCTACCATTTTAAAGATGATTGGAAAAATTCAGTATTTTTTTTATGGCAAGTAATATGAAGAATCCTAGCTAAAGATAATATTAGTATTCCCGAAATCTTTGAAAATTTAAACATCTCCTTATCTCTTTTATGCCTAGTTATAATAGGTGCAATAAATATATTGAGAAGGGGCTAATGACATCCAGGCCTTTATTATGATAATTTTAAAGACTTTTATGAACTACAATTAGGGAATTACTGCTAATTAGTATGTTAGGATAGCAGAATTATTAGAGTGTATGAGAGCTGGCAATACATTGGATGTATGGCATTTATCCAGGGAGCCGGGGAGCTGCCGCTTTCTCTGCTCTCTCTTGTTAACATTGAATACAGAACTGCTCTTGGTCTGCATTAACTCCAAATGGGATTTCGCTGACAATTTTTGCTAGTTTATGTTTTATAGTATTCATGTTTGTGTCTGTGATATATTGCTCTTTCCTACAGTGCAAGGCAGCTTAACATATTATTCTCAGAGAACAGATCTAAAACGAGACATTTTTCCATTTTGAAAGTTTTTCTTTACTCTTAAATACAGAATCTACTTTTTAATACCTTCTTATAAATATAATGCTTGAAATCAAAAATCTTTTCTGAAACTAGGAGCATTATATGGATGCTGTCATTATCTCAAATGTAAAGGCAGGCTGGTTTATGCCTGAAAAGGAGAATGTAGATATTAATATGGTGATACAGAATAAACAATGAAACAATGGATAAAAGTTAATGATGAAGACAGATCTATACCAGTAACACTAAACTGTTGAAAAAGGAAATTAAAATCTCAAGCAGCCTGGCTGTGTATGCTTTTTTTAAACATATAATGCTAGTTTAATAATTTAAAAGGAGCTAAATGATACAAATGAATATATTTTATGGGCTCTAAGTTAGAGTACATGGTAAGAGTATTGGTGTAAGAACAGGAAAATGAATGCAAACGTGTCTATTAAAGATATTCAGAGACATTTGCTTTCTCACAGATAAACCATATGAAGGAAGCTGGTCCCTAAAGGTAGTTTTAAGAATTGCTAGATATTTATCTACTATCTGAGCTATAATATCAAACATTAGATTTTTTTCTAAAAAACACTTAAGGTAATCCTGGTTTCCCCTATACATAACACACACGCTTTTCAAAACTAATAGACCGTGATTCTGGGAAACAATTTTTGCTACTTGTTCAATACCCAAGAGCAATTCTTTACTCCAACGTTAAAAGACATATTAAGCCAACAGTAACATTACTACTTTAGCCTCCAAATGTCAGCCATATTCTCCTTTAGAGTTATTCTAATAGATCTTCCTTCCTTCCTGTTTATCCATAGCTACTAACACCATCAGAAATGTGGTACCTAAAACCATGACAATAAGTCTTTAAGAAATGATTAAACTCCCATTTGACCCAGTGATCCACTTCTAGGAATATATCCCAAGAATCTAGAAACACCAATCAGAAAGGATATATGCACCCCTATGTTCATAGCAGCACAATTCACCATAGCTAAGGTTTGGAAACAGCCTAAGTGCCCATCAGCAGATGAGTGGATTAGAAAACTGTGGTACATCTACACAATGGGATACTATGCAGCAGTAAAAAAGAAGGAATTCTTACCATTTGCAACAGCATGGATGGAGCTGGAGAGCATTATGTTGTGAAATAAGCCAGGCAGAGAAAGATAAATATCACATGATCTCACTCATCTATGGGAAAAAATGAACAACATAAACTGATGAACAAAAACAGATCCAGAGACAGGAAAGCATCGATCAGACTGTCAAACCTCAGAGGGAAGGTAGGGGAGGGAGGGGGTAAGGGGAAGAGATCAACCAAAGGACTCGTATGCATGCATGTAAGCCTAACCCAGTGGTCAGCAAACCGCGGCTCTGTTGACTAATGAATTTGCCGACCTCTGACCTAGACTCTCGATTTCAATAATTACAGGCTGTTGTTGTTCCTTGTGATTAAGCCCATATCCCAGTGGTGGGCAAACTCATTAGTCAACAGAGCGGCAAACCACTGGCTCGTGAGCCGCATGTGGCTTGCGAGCCGCAGTTTGCCAACCACTGGCCTAATCAATGGACACAGACAACAGGGAGATGAGGGCATGAGTGGAGGGGGGCGGTTGGGAAAATAATGGGAGGATGTGGACACATATGTAATGCCTTAATCAATAAAAAAATTAAAGTGAAAAAAAATTATTAAATTGTACTATCTACCATTCATTCATTCATTCATTCATTCATTCACTCATTGGTTCATTGATTGACTGATTTATTCAGTTATTCAATGAGTGATGCACATATGTTTTTCTTTTTTATTTTCTTTATTGATTAAGATATTACATATGTGTCCTTATGCCCCCCAAACCTCCCACCACTCATGCCTTCACCCCCCTTGGTGTCTGTGTCCATTGGTTAGGCCCATATGCATACATACAAGTCCTTTGGTTGATCTCTCCTCCTTACCCCAACCCTCCCCTGCCTGCCATCTGAGGTTTGACAGTCTGATTGATGCTTCCCTGTCTCTATATCTGTTTTTGTTCACCAACTTATGTTGTTCATTATATTCCACAAATGAGTGAGATCATGTGATATTTATCTTTCTCTGGATGACTTATTTGGCTTAGCATAATGCTCTCCAGTTCCATTCATGCCATTGCAAATGGTAAGAATTCCTTCTTTTTTATTGCAGCGTAGTATTCCACTGTGTAGATGTACCACAGTTTTTTAATCCACTCATCTGCTGATGGGCACTTAGGCTGTTTCCAAATCTTAGCTATTGTAAATTGTGCTCCTATTTACAATATACATGAACATAGGGGTGCATATATGAACATATGGGTGCATATATCCTTTCTGATTTCTTGGGATATATTCCTAGAAGTGGGATCAGTGGGTCAAATGGGAGTATCATTTTCAGTTTTTTGAGGAAACTCCATACTGTTCTCCACAGTGGCTGCACCAGTCTGCATGTCCACCGGCAGGGCACGAGGGTTCCTTTTTCTCCGCATCCTGGTCAGCACTTGTCATTTGTTGATTTATTGATGATAGCCGTTCTGACAGCTGTGAGATGGTACCTCATTGTTGTTTTGATTTGCATCTCTCAGGTGATTAATGACTTTTGAGCATGTTTTCATATGTCTCTTGGCCTTCCTTCTGTCTTCTTTCGAAAAGTATCTATTTAGGTCCATTGTCTATTTTTTTTATTGGGTTGTTTATCTTCCTTTTGTTAAGTTGTGTGTGTTCCCTGTAAATGTTGGAGATTAAACCCTTATCAGAGATAACATTGGCAAATATGTTCTCCCATGCAGTGGGCTTTCTTGTTTTATTGATGGTTTCTTTTGCTGTGCAGAATCTTTTTATTTTGATGTAGTCCCATTTGTTTATTTTCTCTTTAGTTTCCATTGCCCTAGGAGCTGTATTGGTGAAGATATTGCTTGGGCATATGTCTGAGATTTTGCTGCCTGTGGATTCCTCTAGTATTTTTATGGTTTCCCATCTTATGTTTAAGTTCTTTATCCATTTTGAGCTTGTGTATGGTGTAAGTTGGTGATCTATTTTAATTTTTTTGCATGTATCTGTCCAATTTTCCCAACACCATTTATTGAAGAGACTCTCTTGACTTCATTGTATGCCTGTGCCTCCTTTGTCAAATATTAATTGAGCATAGTGGTTTGGGTCAATTTCTGGGTTCTCTGTTCTATTCCATTGGTCTATATGTCTGTTCTTGTGCCAGTACCAGGCAGTTTTAAGAACAATGCCTTTGTAATACAGCTTGATAGCTGGCATTGAGATCCCACCTACTTTGTTCTTCTTTCTCAGGATTGCTGTGGCTATTCAGGGTCTTTTTTTATTCTAGATGAATTTTTGGAGAGTTCGTTCTAGGTCTGTGAAATATGCTGCTGGTATTTTAATGGGGAGTGCATTGAATCTATAGATTGCTGTGGGTAGTATGGTCATTTTAATGATGTTGATTCTACCAATCCATGGACATGGTATGTTCTTCCATCTGTTTATGTTTTCTTCTATCCCTTGTTTTCAATATCCTGTAGTTTTCTGATTACACATCCTTTACCTCCTTAGTTAAGTGTATTCCTGGGTATCTTAATGTTTTTCTTATTGGTTTTTTAGGAGAGGAAGGGAGAGGGAGAGAGAAAGAGGGAGAAGGAGAAAGAGGAAGGGTGGGAGTGATGGAAGGAGGGATATAAATGTTAATGTGAGAGCAAAACATCAGTTGCCTGCTTCCTGCATGCCCCCTACTGGGGATTGAGTTCAAACCTGGGCATGTGCCCCACCAGGAATCGAACCGGAAACATTTTGGTACACAGAAGGATGCCCAACCAACTGAGCCACAACGGCCAGGACAATCATTAAGCCTATCCCTTTGCATTTCTGTGGCTGCTGATAGATACTTCCATTATCCTTTAGAGAAAAAAAGCTAGAATTTGTTGCTTCTCTGAGACAGAAATCGTGTGGAAGGGTTTCCTGTTATATCCTTAATCATGTACTATGACCATTATGGGCACCCGGAACTGGTCACTTGATGTCCAGAAATGGAAAATGAAAGCATACTAATGCCTGTAGTCATTACATGACATATCCAGCAAGAAGAGCATGGGATTCCAAATTAGGCAATCACAATGCAGTCCAGGTTTCTGTCAATTTACTGTTATGCTATCTCATCAGGTGGCCTACTGTCGCTGAATCTTATTTTCCTCATGCATAAAGAATGCACAGAGTATTACGGGAATCAAATTAGTGTGAACACATAACTTGGTCTACTTTAAACATGTGATTTAAGAGTTTAGTGTTTAGAAAATAGTTAATCACCTTTACTTGATAATCTATGTTATTTTTCTATACATTTATTATGTTTTTCTTACTATATTGTAAACTTTATGAAGCTAAGGAATGTCGTTTTGTTATATTCTGTGATTTTAGCATAATGTGCAAAGCAGTCAAATATAAATAAATACACTGACAGATGCTTTTTTATTCAAGAACAATGGAAAACAGGAATGATTCTTAAAGCACTGGTACTAAGACACTGATTTATTATTGTGGTCAATAAAGGGACCATGCACAGAACTCCCACCACACAAACTAGAGATAAATTTCCTTAGGCACCTTGCATTCAAGTTCCGATTGTGTCCTATTAAGTTAAGATAAGTAAGTCAGGTAATGCCATGCCATATAAATTTCTGAACGCACCATTATTTCCATAGCAACTTCATTTAATGTAAATATCATCATGCACTAAAACTAGATTAAATCAAATAAAAATGGAATTGGAGAGAAAATAAAGGACTTTATCTAAAACAGAAAAAACATAGCATTTCAAAGGAGCTCTGGTATCAGAATACCTGTCCTTTGTTACAGTGAGTTTAAATTTACTCAATGTTTGTTTTTCTGCCACATTCCATGGAGATACTAGGATAAGAGTAAACAAAGCTCTTTATTTTTCTAATATACTTTTTTTTTTTTTTTTTTTTTTTTTTAGAAATTCTTCACTAAAAGCAGAAGCTGAGTTCATATTAATCTTGGCATGTTTACATTTTAAAATCTTTAATAAACAAATTGCAAGAGTTATATTAACACTAAGAAAGAAGTTATAACATTTTGTTTTGTATTTTTATACCCATAACAGTTTGGCAGTTTAAAACTTACTTTAAATTCAATTTTTTTTTTCAGATTGTCACTGCAATTAAAAGTTTAGGAGGGTTTAAGTTAAACTTTCTTTTTATGAAAAACAGGAAGGACTGCTAGCACACGTTCACTCTAGCAGAGATAACGTTACCAACAGAAGGAAACTTGCAGGTTAGTCATTCATTTCATACAAAGGGAATGGAAATTGTCTCGTAGGTTATTATGAGCCAGATGTCTTCACGTGGCTGGAACAGCTGCCAGAAATTGGATTCAGATTTTTTTCCTGGTACTTACAGTGCTTCCTTTTTCTCTTTCTGTGGCCTAGGGTTTAAGCATCTGTGACTCACCATTTCAACTGGTTCGGTGCCTGTTATAATGTTTGTTTACCTTCTTAGTACATGATCTTTATTTAAAGGTTATTCAGAGCCAATATCTATTGGAAATTTCCTGAACACTCCATTAATTTATAAGGGTGTGCATGCGCGTAAGTGTACACACACCCCCTTTCAAACATGTCACTTCATACCTAATAAATATGAATAGTTTAATTAGCCTTATTAAGTGACTGGGTTTGGTAATCACAAGACAAGTCATTAGGAGCAAGAAACCAGCATCAGACTATAAGATTAAAATAGTTGAATCGCTGACATACGTGATAGATCTTTGGGTAGAGTGAGTGGTTAGAATTAAAGGAAAATTAGATCAATGCCAAAGTAAGCAAGGACACAAGGGAGCTTAAAAGCTACAGACCTGACTAGCTTTATTGCTGGACATTAATCGACATAGAAGTCTTCCCTAGCTATCTATATTTGCTTCTTGGTATGCTGTCTGTTCTTTTTTCCTCAGATCCTCTCAGTATGTTTCTATAAGTTGTCTGAAGACTGCTGATTTTCAAGACCTAATGGGCTAATACCACTTGGGTGTCAGTGGAAGGGACTGGGCCCTGATTTCCCCTTATCTGTTTCATGATTGACCAGTCAAAAGCCAACCACAAACAGGTTGTACTGTTTATTGAATTGTGTCTATAGTGGATGTGAGAAATGGCAAATACTGTAGTTAAGTTACAGCTACTACATAGGTACCCACATTTCCAAGGCCATCTTACTAGGACAGGTTCCTGCTCTGTCGCTCTTTTTTCACGGGACGAAGACCTGCTTGCTTCTCAATGGGCCAGTGTTCCTAGGCATACCCTTGGTTGATAATCCAGAGAAAGTGACCCCTAGCCCCACAGTTGGTTGATGGTTTTCTTACTCGGTACTCCACATGCGATAAGACAATCGTGCCATAGATTGACAGCACATTGCTCAAGGTTTTGACTACACGATTTTAAAAACCATCCTGTCTTGTCACCACCAGCCTGTCGTTTGGATCTGCATCAAAATTCTTCTCATCAAGGGATAAAAAAACATAGATGGAGTTCAGGGACTATCTGGAAAAGTGAACTACAGTTGTTTCAGAAAACAAAATGAAATAAAACGTAAACGCTATAAAAAGTAAGAGAAAAAAATCGAAGATTAACATTACTAATAGAAGGTGACACAATGTCTGTGGATGAATTTAAGAGGTTGCTTGAGGAAAACATATGTGGTGATTGGCAATAAATTAATACAGAGAGTGAAGTTTATGCAAATAGGAGTGAGGAGGAAAAACAAATTGACTAAGCGACGATTATTTACTTGCTACTTTTACATCCAATATTTCACATACATAGTACAGTGATTCTGTGGATTAACAAATATGTTTTCCATTGTTGAGATAGAACAGTTATGCATACTACATAGCTACTGAAGGAGACACTGTGATTGAACTTGTGTTTCTACAACACCAAAACCGGGACGGGCAGTTGAAGGGGGTGGGCAGGAATGTTGGTGTAATGGCTGAGGCTGACAGAAAGGCATCGTTTTCCAGAGTAGGTGGAAGTGAACAGGAGCTGAACTGACACTTTAAAATAGAATCCCAGCCCTAACCGGTTTGGCTCAGTGGATAGAGCATCGGCCTGCGGACTGAAGGGTCCCAGGTTCGATTCCGGTCAAGGGCATGTACCTTGATTGCAGGCACATCCCCAGTGGGGGGTGTGCAGGAGGCAGCTGATGGATGTTTCTCTCTCATTGATCTTTCTAACTCTCTTTCCCTCTCCCTTTCTCTCTGTAAAAAAATCAATAAAAAAATAAAATAAAATACAATCCCAGTCAGCTGCCTTCGGACAGATGTGCCAATGTTCCTTTCAGATTTGGAATCTTAAAATTTCTAAGTGTCAAAAGGCCAGCTTAGAGCAGCCGGGCCTACTTACGAGGAGGGGGTCCTTCTTTGAGAGTGAAACGTTTTAGGGCCATTTGATATCCCTCAATTCAAAATGAGACACTTCCAAATATGTTGCTATTTGTATTGAGAGAAGATATTCAGAGTTAATTGACTACAGATCATTACAAAACCCATTATCCCTCAGATGAAGATAGCACTGCCCTTGGAGTTGTGGGGAAATCTGTTCAATCAGCTTTTGACAAGACATGTACATTTTTTGAAATAGTAACACATTAGAGGTCAAATGAGACATTTAAAATATGGTAATCTTTTCAGGAATATATTCAGGCTCACTCTAAAAACATTTTGTAAAGGTGTAAAAATACAGGTTTCGTGGTTAGTATCACTCTATCTTGTTTTCTACCTAAATAATATATACCACAATGATTTTCACTTTACAAATATGCTAACTGGTAATTTTAACATTGGTATCTTTATGGGACTTCTTTGGATGGATTTTAGTCAGTGGTTAACTGATTAAATTAATGCTTTTGCATAATGCAGGCACTATCGGAACGTTGCCATTAGAATATTTTCTTCACTGCTACTTTATAGTATCTATAGTCACCACCTGACAAAGGCTTTTAAACCAAAGAATTCAGTCTTATATACACAGGGGAGAAATGCAGTTTAATGGAGGAAAATAAAAATAACTCCAGTTACCAGTTTGTCCTTCAGTTCCGCACAGATGGTCTTACGCATTGTACTCAGATCCAAATCAATAATTAAGCAATTGCCTTTTGTTCAGCTCTATCATTTCGTGGGATGCATTTTTAGAGAACATTGTTAGCCCCACAACATGGTATTCTGAAGGCAATACGGGAGGCAGAGCGCCAAAGGGGATGAGGGTGTGTGAGCAGTGTAGACCGGAGGCATATCTTCCCGTTCCCCATTGATAGCAGCTCAAAATGACCGAAGGCGGGTAGGAGTTGATACATGAAGATGACTACCAACCTTTATGATTCACTGATGAAGACTCGGTTAGTGCAGCGGACACTTCCCAGGGTGGTGTCATAGGTTTTAGGGTGTCATGCAAGCCAAGGAGAGGGTTTTGTCCTGACATTAGAGGAGGACAGAGAAGATTTGAAGTGGATTCATAAGGAGTGATTAGTCTAACCATGTAAAACAGGTGGATGTGACTCTCGGGAAAACATGGTACCCCCACCCCCCCACAACATCCTGGATTAACCGAGGGAATGAATTCTTCACAAGTTAATATGGTTCTAGGACTTTCCTGAAAATCTATTCTTCAAGAAGGCTGCTATTTATTTCCTGGATTCTCTCTCTAAGGAATTTGGACAGGCTAATATAGACTGGTTATCTGGTGAGAAATAAAAACGAGGCAAAAAGAGAAATGTGACGGGTATCTGAGTCGTGCTAAAAGCGGATTACTAGCCGAAACCGGTTTGGCTCAGTGGATAGAGCGTCGGCCTGAGGACTGAAGGGTCCTGGGTTCGATTCTGGTCAAGGGCATGTACCTTGGTTGCGGGCACATCCCCAGTGAGGGGTGTGCAGGAGGCAGCTGATCGATGTTTCTCTCTCATCGATGTTTCTAGCTGTCTATCCCTCTTCCTTCCTCTCTGTAAAAAATCAATAAAATACATAAAAAATAAATAAATAAAAGCGGATTACTAGAGATCTTGACTTAGAGTGCTCGGGGAGTCCGTGAAATAACTCAAGTGTTACAGCTGCGATTCTATTTTTCTAAATTATATTCCAGCTTCCATAAGCACAATCTGCTCTGAGTTTCCGTCGAAGCCTCTGTGTAAGCAAAGAACAGGACAGAACTGATGGCGCGGTATTCTGATCGTCTCCATCCTTTGAAGTGAAGTGAACACAGTAGCATTCCTGGCTGCATTCTCCCACCCCTGGGGTAGCAGATGAATGCGATGGAGTTTTCAGTAAACTGATCTCCTGGAGGGAAAGCACGGCTCCGTATTCTAGTGCAGACTTGGGCAAATACTAGTACTAGAGTCATCATGTTTAGCACATGTTTATAAGATGAATGTAGGAAACAACTATATGCAGAATATGAAAGCAGAAGATGAAAAAGACAAAGAAATACAAAACTTAACAGTCAAACAGTAGGTTATAATGGCAGGCCACTTTTGGATAACAGACCTGCTTTGATAGTTTTGTAAACAAATATTTGTAGATCTCTGGGTGCATTCAATAAAAAGAGTATTCAGTATTGTGTCAAAATGTTGTTTAGAATCTCCTGAAGAATTGCATTTTGAGGATTCTAGAATTAAAGAAAAGGATGTCCAAGTTCATGTTTTTCCTCCCCTTCTATTGATGATTTTTCTCAGTTGATTGATTGGTATTTATGAGTGTATAAAAACAGATGTATTTAAAGAATCTGGTATTACAGTTCTTGGGAGTACTGCATCCTACCCATGAGCATAATTTTTTTTACTAAATAAAATATGCTACATCTGATTTTTGAAACTGTGAAATATGGAGGCTGTTAGGAAAGTTTGGAAAAGTTAACATACTTTTTTTAAGGATAAATGAACCATTATTCTCCCAGTACTTAGTATATATATAAAGAAGATGTTTATTCTTGAACTTCAGTATTATTTTAAACTGGAAACCTATTGCTTGCCAGTAAGCCTGTATAAGCGCCATACTATTGAAAGCTAATTGTTTTTCATGAGTATTTTTGGAAATATTAGGGCACTGTCTACCGCCCCCAGCAACGATATTTTAAACTACATAATGTTCACAGGGTTTGTTTCTGTGAGTAGGCTGAGAATTTATCTTCAGCCAAAAGAAGATATTCCTAGAATCTTAATTATTATTTTTTCTTTTTATTGGAGACTTCAGGCTTAAAAATTTGTTTTTGAATTGATTTCTCTCTATTTATTTGGTTTATAATTGTTATATGCATGCAAAGTGCTTGCTGTTAACATCAATTATTTTATTTCCTTTAATTTTGGAACTAAATTCAATGTTCTTTAATTAAATGCATAGATTATAGACTCAGATACTGCAAATGACCTCTAAAGTTTATAATAAGTGAATTGCACACCTGCAAGTCACTATTGCATCTTTACATTCCTTTGTCTTGGACAATAATTGTTACTGTTCTCTGTATATATCTGCCATTCAATTTTCTTTATTCCCATCGTGGATTAAAAACATGATTCTCTTTTCATCCAGGTTATGCCATATCTTGCCCAACTTCTAGGTTTTAGGTCAACATCTCTGAATCTAATTATTTTATTCTAAACAATACAGAAAAGTGTTGAAAAGGAGAACAAGTCTAGTGTTGACATACATTGAGAATTGTACACATCTTTTCATGTTGGTTTAAATGAAACATGCTGTTGAATTTTTGTTCTGGATGAGAGTTTGAGAATACTTATTTTCTACCCCCCCTCCCCCAATATCATCCAATCTTTCAGCTTCTGCTGAAATAATTTAAATTATATTAAATCTAGCCCAAAGATTCCTTAAAAACCAACCGACAAACAAAAAGGATGCCAAACATCCAGAAGATTTTCTGTGCAATAGAAAGTAAACAACTTTACATTTGCTAAGACCTTAATAATGAAACCTATCAGCTGTAGAACTAATCGGTTCTTTCCTGGGCAGCTCTGAAGAGATCACCTTAGTGCTGCTAAGTACAAAGTAGAGGAATGAGTCCTTCAAAGGCCATCAGGGTTATGAATTTAACAGGGCATTGAAAACAGCTGAACTGTTCATACCCCATGTTGTGGTCTGAATGTCTGTGCCCCCTGCCCCCAAATTCATATCTTGAAATCCAATCCCCAATGTGATGATAGTAGGAGTTGGACCTTTGATGGGTGATTAGGTCATGAGGATAAATCACTCATGAATGGAACTCTTTCTTTTCTTTTTTTTTTTTTTAATAATATATTTTTATTGGTTTTAGACAAGAAGGGAGGGAGAGGGGGAGAGAGGGATAGAAACATCAATGATGAGAGAGAATCATTGATTGGCTGCTTCATGCACACCCACACCCGGATGGAGCCCACAACCTGGGCATATGTCCTGACTGGGAATTGAACCGTGACCTCCTGGTTCATAGGTCAAAGCTCAACCACTGAGCCGCGCCGGACCAGAATTATTTATTTATAAAAAGGACCGAGAGAAATCCCTAGCTCCTCCCACCAGGTGAGGACACAGGTAGAAGTGAGCAGTCTGCGACCTGGGAGGTGGCCCTCATTTGACCATGCTGGCCCTGCCCTTGCTCTCCAGCTCCCGGAGGGGTGAGAAACAGACTCCTGTTGTTTATAAGCTACCCAGTCTTTTGTTATAGCAGCTCAGACAGACTAAGACACCATACCCTCTTATTATATTTAGTTCTGTTGTTAGCACGGAATTCTTCTCTCTAATGCAAAGCACTTAAACGTCTCTCTCTGAAATAAGTACATAATCTACCCAGGTGTTCTCTTTTAGTGAGATTTAATATACGATTTGAGCACAATATGAGGTAATTCTGTAGCCTCACAATAGAAAGTGGGGGGGGGAGTAAAAAGGGGTGAGGGAGCAGCTTTGTTTAATATAGAAATATACTAAACAGTTCCATTCCCAAATTAAATGTTTAATTACCATGGGATTTACAAGGGTCCTCAGACTACCTACCAGTTTCCTGCTTAACCTTCCAGAATAAAAAATGACTGTAACCTTCTGTTTAAGACAAACTGTTTAGGAAATGGGCCTGGTGAACTATGGAGCACAAGATAAGTTGACTCCCAATAGTAATAAACTCAAGCCCATCATTACAAACTAATATGCAAGAAGACAACAAGACTCGCTAGTACAAAAGAGGACACAGTGAACCAACAGAAGTCTTCACAGAGAATTATGAATAATTCAGTAAAATCACCCCTACAGTTCTCCTATTATGATTTAGATTAGGTTTAAGCCAAAGAAAGTACTTCTGGTACTACCATGTAGTACCGTGAACCTCCTAAAATATACTCAAGTTCAGAGAAACTCAATTTATATAAATTGGGCAAATGAAAGCAGATAGAAGTACAATTATTTGATATGGCCAATGTCTATTATCTCTAAAGACAACATTAGGAAGAAAGAGGCTCTGAGGTCTCATTCAGGGAACGGGAAAACCTGTTTGAAGGATATCGGCTCTGATCTCCTGACTGGACCAGTGTTGAAAACCGGACAAGGTTAATGTCACAGTGTTGGTGACACATAGCTGTGTGGTATGAGCTGTTCGCATGGAATGTTGAAAAGGGGTTTCTCTACAAATTTAGGATCATTAACTCACTCTAGCTGCGAACATTAAATATGTTTACATATGCAGGTAAGCACAGTGGAAGACATGGAATGGCCTTTCCGATCCAGAATAAATAACTTAGTTCATGTTTGAGAAAAAGCATCCAGTTTTATTCATTTACAACAATGTTAAGGTGAGAAGAAAATCAAAGTGCACTGAGAATAAAAAGAGACGGTGTGTGGTCAATGGCTTTTTTATTCACAATTTCAAAGAAAATTAGCGGCAAACATAAGAGAATGAGCAATAAAAGGATTTGTTGTTGGGAAAATCCAGATGGTCTGGCAATTTCAAAATTACATGTTTCCTGACTTCTGTCTTATTTATTTATTTATTATTTATTTATATTTATTTATTTTTCATTGATCTCGATATAGAGAGGGCTACTTATTGCTTGGAGATTATGGATAGCAGCTATTATTTTATTCTAATGATAGGTGTTTAACTAATTAAATACAGATTCAGTTGAAAGAGCTAAATTTTGAAATTATGTCTTTGCTCTATGTTAGCACTACTGGGATAAGGTTTTAAAAATGTTATTAGTCCTTAAAATACATGCTCACTTCTTTTTCTAAAAAAAAAAAGCATTTTTATTGATTTTTTTAGAGAGAGGAAGGGAGAGGGATAGAGAGAATTACCAATCAGCTGCCTCCTGCATGCCCTCTACTGGGGATCAAGCCTGCAACCAAGGTACATGCCCTTGACTGGAATTGAACCCAGGACCCTTCAGTCTGCAGGCTGACGTTCTATCCACTGAGCCAACCCGGTTAGGGCCATGTTCATTTCATAGTCATTTCTAACTGAAGGCACCTGACTGGTCACTGTTCAAGCATGCCCGCTGGCCAGGAGTTTGACCTGCTTGGTCTGGATGAACTTACCCTGTGGGCTTCAAGTTGGTATCATTATCTCCTTCAAACTGAAGAGCAAAGCTGACTTTGTGAAAGTTATGAAGATCTGACAATGTAGGTGTTTTGTTATTGCCATACATTAAATTATTTTGTTGCCTTGGTGCTTTTTTTGTCAAGGATACTTTCTCTAGCACACAGAAGTGGTGGATAGGATAGAGCCGTGGTCGACAAATGGCGGCTCGTGAGCCACATGCGGCTCTTTGGCCCCTGGAGTGTGGCTCTTCCACAAAATACCACGGCCTGGGCGAGTCTGTGTTGAAGAAGTGGCGTTAGAAGAAGCTTAAGTTTAAAAAATGTGGCTCTCCGAAGAAATGTCCGTCGTTGTGCTGTTGCTATTTGGCTCTGTGGACGAAGGAGTTTGCCGACCTCTGGGACAGAGTGTTGACCTTGCTGTGCCCACTTCTCAGAGGTAAAGGGAAGACAGTACTCAGTAAGGTTGGCATTTTAAGCATATATCAAGTTTTGTAAAAATTATTGTAATTTTTTCCTGTATAAGTATAAAGAGAGATTTGTAATGGAATTGCTCAGTGTGTTCCTCTGTGACCAGCATCTTTCACTTAGCATGTTTTCACAGTTCATTCATGTTGTAGCATGTATTCGTACTTCCCTTTTTATAATACTGCCTTATATAGCTATACCACCTTTCATTTACGCATTTATCAGTCCCTGGATTTGGGGATGTTTCTACTTCTTGGCTATTTTCAATCACTAGAGGCCTGGTGCACGAAATTCGTGCAGGGGGAGAGGGGAGGGGAGAGGGCGCCTGAGCCTGGCCTGCGCTCTCTCGCAGTTGGAACCCCTCGCTCTTTACTGCCCACCTACTCACTGCTCCTTACCACTCAGCTGGCTACTCCTTAGCGCTGCCACAGAGGCGGGAGAGGCTCCCGTCACCGCCACTGCACTCGCCAGCTGTGAGCCTGGCTTCTCGCTGAGTGGCGCTCCAGCTGTAGGAGCACACTGACCACCACGGGGCAGCTCCTGTGTTGAGCGTCTACCCCCTAGTGGTCAGTGTGTGTCATAGCGACCGGTCATTTTGTTCATTCTGTCATAACGGTCACTGGGCTTTTATTATATAGATGTTTCTATAAAATTTGTGTACACTTTTCTTTTTGTGGATGTCCATTTCCTTCTCTTCCTCAATGTTTAATTTTTCCAATATTTGCTGTTGTTGTTTCTCTTAAATATAGGTAGGTGCTGCATTTATACCTGCTGGTTTAAATTCTGTCAGATTTCACTTCTAGTCTTTTACACTTTTTATTATGCCTGTTTTCAATTAATATTATATTCAAGTTATTTTCTAACTCAATTCTCTTTTAAGTCATCTTTTACCATGATAAACCATAGCTCAACTTAAACATTTCTCTTATATGATATTGGCCATTTAGATGTGTTCATTGTTTTATTATTTTCATACCTTAAATTATTTTGTTGTGAAGAGTCTTCCGTGTGGAATTATTACGTAAAGGAGTTGGGAAAGTGTATATAACTCTTGATTAAGTTGCCAAATTGCTTTCCCATAAGGGTTGCCAGCATTAGCACTGGTGGTGGCTGAGCCCTGCCAGTGCTCTCCCTTTAAGTCTTAGTAGATGAAAGGGTGTTGTGTTTGACATGTGGATTTAAATTTTTCAACTTTTATTTCATGTGATGTATTTTTATAAAAGTAAATTTATTATTTCATGAAACAACCAAACATGCTTCCAAAAGTTGAGGTTGGGCTACTAGAAAGTCTATATGTGTTTTTTTTATAATTTTTTTTAATATTGGACACTTAATTTCTTGAAGGAAGTTTTTTTCTTTGTTAGTTTTTACTTTTTATCAGTGTATTATTGCAAAAGGTATTGACTTCCTCGGCAGAAGGCAAAGACTATATTTTATCTTCTATCATAGTTCTAATAGCTTCATTAATACTTTGCATAAAATGGTAATGACTTAGAAAATTGAATGGAGAGAAACCCAGTGGAAGATATGGTTATAGTGCACTGTAAGAGAAGTTGAATGAGTGACCTAGGGTTCTGAAATATGAGATTCACATTAGGAGACAAAATGACAAGAGGGAAAGCGAAGATTCTTTAGATAATTGCTGTCAAAAACCACTCCCAGAATTTGCTTCATTTCATTTCTTTGTAACTTAGTGACAAGAATGATGTATTACTTATTATCCTAAAAGATTCCTCAATAAACCAGAAAAGTGATGAACAGCTTTTTCTTTGACCCTAGGCTCAGAAATAATTAGGATTATCTGCACTATTTAGCTTGAAAAGAATCAAACGCCGTTCATGGTCTGTTACTTCTACTACGATATTTGATAATTCATACACACAAGTCATTGAAGGTCACTCAACCTGAGAAAGCTTCGAATGGACTCAGTCTTAAATGAATAGTCAAGTGTATGTGCTGCTTTTCTATTGCCCTCCTGTCTTAAACCTACCTAAGTATGAGTTCCTGAAAGACGAACACAGTGACTTTATCTGTGAAGCTTAAAAGCCATTGGTGAAGCTTAAAAGAATTCAGTTATTTTGGATATGTAAATATACTTGAGTAGAATATTATAATAGGAAATATGTAAATATTTCACACTACAGATTTTTTGCTATCCAATGAAGCTAGAATCGTATTTTAAAATTGACTGTCATTTGCCTGCTGTCTTGTTTAGGATTAGCAATATACCATGGTTGTGAAAATAACAGAACATTTTCTATAGTTCCCATAGCATGAATGTAGATTTTTTTTTAATGTGAAAACAAAACATTTTGAAATGTACAGCATATGCTTACACATTAACTTGAAAAGTCATATTATACAACTTCAAGAAAGTCCTAAGATAATATTTTTACACATTAAATTCACAATTATCTTTGGTCCTATGGAATCTGTTCTGCTATTTTCTATAATTCACTCAGTTCTTCACTGCCAACAAATACTTGAATGTTCTGAGGTTACAACTGGATTTAACACTGTGTTTATTGTACTTAGTACATTAGAACTTTATTTCATTTTTAATAGAGGCAGAAATCATGGCAAATTTTTCACTGGGGATACATTTTCATTGACGTTAGGGAAAGAGGTGATGCTGAGTGTCATAAGCCCATCTTTTAAATATCAGAGACCAAGGGAACAACCTTGGCCTAATTATTACCCATGTGTCTAGGCTCAGGCAATTGTGCCTGATCACATTCTCTAAATGAGTCAAAGGAGGTAAAAATACTACACTTCCTGATACTCAGACCTGAGCATTAAAATCCTCTCCTCTTGGTCTTGTCTATTTGGGACAGGAACACATTAGTGGTGAGTTGGACCATTTCCCAGTTCTTTGTTACCAAATAGGAGCATAACTTAATCAATAGGAGCATAACTTACCAAATAGGAGCATAACTTAATCAATATATTGTGGGTAGGAGACGTGGCCTGAAGATATGAGAGAGACGGTAGCGTTACCTCAGTGGGTACCATAAATGGTCAACAACAAGGCTTTGGCCATAGCTGTGATTAGCACGCACTGTCTAAAGGCCCACACAGCAGTGATATGCTTGTTTAGCCAGAAATGGAGCTTCTTGCTCTGCACACCTTCCCAGTGATCTACCAGGATGCTAGTTATGACCAGGGGTTAACAGTGGTAAAGAGCACTGATTAGGCAGTCAGCTTTCCTAATTTGCATTTTTGCTTTACTACTCACTGAGTGATTTGGGGCAGCTTATTTAACCTGTCAGTACTCCTATATCTTCATTTTTTAAAAATGAAAAAAATAATATTTTAGATATACAAGCAAAATCCATAGAGCCGTGCGTGGCACATAAAAAGCTTCCACGTATTAATCATTATTCAAGTATGAGTTATTTGTGGGGTTGCCGGTTTCATTGCAATAACATTGAGAATCCAAGATATGAAATTAGAGATAAGCTTATTAATAAAAATGATTTATCAACAAGAGGCAAGGCTAGTGAGAAAAACGATTGTGTCATTTATTAGCCATTTAAAACTGAGACCTGATGTGTACATGACACATTGTTCTTTTCAGGGTAAGGCTGTACAAGCAATAATGCTTTTTTATGAACTCCCGAGTTATTGGTGCTCTTTATGCAACTCTTCCAAGAAAATTAAAAAGATTTTATGTCTGATTTTGATGTTGGTGGAAAATGGGTTGGAAGAAATTGTGATATGTGACATTTGTGATATTCAACCTCACACGAATTACAGTTGACGGAAGATACTACACCAAAAAATAAAAATTTAAGACAATTAAGGAAAACACATACAAAGGTCAACTCTCAAGCTAGAAGTTCTGACTACTTCACATAAACAGAGCTTAGGTATAGCAGGGTTTTGGGAAACAATCCAAATTTGTCTTTTTATGGCATTTAGAAAATAATATGACAAGTGGCATTGAAAATCAAATAAAATCAATTAAATATAAAACATTTAAAATGGAAGAAAACACCTTTCTTTCTCTATCACATATTTTTTTTAAACCTTAACATATATTAAAAATTCCAAATACTCTGGGGAAAAACAAACCTAATGCATTCATTTGAACTAAAGATTTAAGGTGGTATTTTGTGTAGTTAAATAAAAAAAATCGATAAACAATTATTTTTATACAAACCTCATCCTCCTTTGTATACCACTATTAATCTTGAATTAATTTTTTCATGCAGTTTTTATAACAGGTAACAACATTATTGGCTTTTATATCCCAAATCCTCCTTTTTTTTAAAAAAATATAAAGGGCAGGGAGAAATTTATTCTCTTCAAATCAATATTAAGAAGAGATTAAAGCTATATTTCATTTATACAACCAAATAGAAAAATTGACTATTCCCTGTTAGAGTACAAACAAGTTTTCTATGAAGAGTAACACAAAAATAGTAAATTTGCTTCTTTGCATTCTTACATCTATAATGTCTTATATTATGTGTTTGATCCCTGCCACGTGATCATAGGGGATTCTCTCTGAGGCCATCGCTAGGGTTGACGCAAGATCAGTAATCTGGCAAGAGGGAGCACAGTACTAGTGTGTGTGTGAGAAAATTGTTGATGAAAACAGCTGTGTCTTCAAGCCCTGATCTGACTGAGAGCAACGTGTAATAGTAACACTAGAGGCTGGGCTATTTGGGAAGTAGACTGATGTGACTGAATGAATGGGGCGGACTCGTTAAGGAAGTGGAACAAGTTGCATAGTCACTCAGTGGCTCATCATCTGGCGTTTTGTCTTCCCTAGAGCCTCATAGCAAACCGATGTCGGGTTCTCCGGGGGAGGACAGTTATTTGCTGGGCTGAGATCTCTGTGAACTTTACATCAGACATCCAGAGGCCTCACATCCTGTGGGAGTGTGCCTCCTTATGGTATTCATCTCTGCTGCAGAAACGTCAAGTTCCATTGGCTTCTCCGGGCCATAACGGCCACTGTCAGAGGCACTTGTGCCATGACCCGAACCAGATGGAGACTTCTCTTACTCGGTGTCACATTAAATATTGCAGCTTTGGGTTCCCCTTATGAATGGGACAGATCAAAATATTCAAGTAGAGAAACTTTGCCCACCCACCTGGCCGTTGTGGCTTAGTGGTTGAGCGTCGACCTATGAACCAGGAGGTCACGGTTCGATTCCCAGTCAGGGCACATGCCCGGGTTGCAGGCTCCATCCCCAGTGTGGAGTGTGCAGGAGGCAGCTGATCAATGATTCTCCCTCATCTTTGATATTTCTCTCTCCCTCTCCCTTCCTGTCTGAAATCAATAAAAATATATTTAAAAATTAAAAAAAAACTTTGCTCACCCAAAACCAAGGGGCCCACCTGATAGTGTTTCTGCTGAATGGCAGCGGATGCAAGGTGCAGCGCAGTGTATGTTGCTACAAGGTCGTCTTCAGGCTCCTGGGAGAGTGCTTACCTCAGGGAAGCGTTTTGCTCCTCCCTCTGTCACATCTCTCTCTCACTAAGACATGTAAAGGCGGTGCTTTCTTCCTTCTGGGTGTTCTGAGCTACAAGTCATCAAGTGAGTCCACAGCTCTGACATCCTTTGTAACAATACAGCAATCTGGGCCCATGTGGCATGAAGACAGAAATGAGACACCCCCACAGAGGATGGCAAGGGCAGAGGATGTCTCAGATGGTAGAAAAATGCATCTGGAAGATAGAATGCATTACAGACAACACTGGAACACAACAGCCCTATCAGATTCTCCACTTGATTAAATTTACGTTAAGCACTTCTAATATCTAGAAGTCTTTGTTGTTGGCTAAGCTGGAACATCGAAGGTAATGAAAGTTATTACACTTGCATATGTTAAGTGTTGGATGCTAGCATTAATCTCTGTGGTTTCCCCAAGAAGGTGATACATTTCATTTTCTAATTTGGTCGTAATTGAGATTTAGAGCATCTTTAACTCATTGTAATAGCTCTAATTCCTTAACTATGGGATGAAATAGGATTAAGGGAGGACGGTGTGCAGGGAAACTCAGGGGAGCTCATAAGCATTCTGCCTGTGGTTCTCATGTGAAATAATTTACCTCCAACTAATGCCTCTCTCTCTGTGCATCTCCTTTTCAATTTTTAAATTCCCAAAGTAGATAATCCCATTGATCCAGGTTTGGTCGGTTTTCTCTTCTTGGATCGATTAGATTTGGCCCAGGGGCAAGAGGAATAAGAATGAGAAAGGCCAGAGAAGAGTCACTGTTCGTCCGGCTGCCAAACACATTTCAGTTCAAATTTGTAGTTAGCTCACTGCACCGAGGAAACGGAACTGTATGCTTTGAGACTTGAGGTGCACTTTAACGAAGAAAGTTAAAGTTCATTCTGGAACAGAGCGTCACTTTGTATATGAACAGGACAGCAGTAAACACAGATAATACAGGTATCTTCTCGATTGTAACCCATCACCTTTTAGGCAGCATAGCAGAGAGTTTAGGGATTTGGACTCCAGGCCTAGATCACCCTTGGGCATTCTGCGCCTGTGCCCCACCCCTTACTCCTCTGTGCCTCCGATTCCTCAACCGGAGGTGAAAATAATAATAGAATCTATCTTATGGCTGCTTCACAGGAGAAATGAGTTAATGTTGGAGGGTGTTTAATGTTGGATAGTGTTAATCTATCTTATGTCTGACCCGTCGTAAGCACTCAGTAAGGCTTGCTAAATAAATACACAGAGCTGCATTTATAATAAGAAAAGTGCAAAATCCAGCTAAACCACGTGAAGGCATCTGTAAGACCTAAATTCTGAAAGACTGTGTGTGTATGTGCAGACATTCTTTCCAAGTAATATACTGCGAGTGGAACATTTCAAAAGACGATATGAACAATATGACTAAATAAGGAGGTAGATCTTATTAAGGAAAGAATATTAAATGTTTAAGTGGCCTGCGAAAATTAAAACTGAGAAGGGATTCAGGAAGTCTAAAAGACATGACAGGTATTTTACTAAGCATAATGCATAACAGCCCCTCCCTCAACCTCCCGTTCAGATTTTTCTATTTGCAAAGAGCATCCGTATTTTTCTACGCTACCACCTTGTAACAGGTGGCTCTCATCTTTCATAGATGGGCAAATGCGCCTGATTCCAGAGTGAAACATTTAAAACCACGTTGTTTCCCCACAATCAAGTCATGATTACCAATATTTAATCTCCATCTGCTTGAATATTTTCTCTGTATTTTAAAATATATGTATTTTTATTGATATCAGAGAGGAAGGAAGAGTGAGAGAGATGGAAACATCAATGATGAGAGGGAATCATCGATCGGCTGCCTCCTGCACACTCCACACTGGGGACCGAGCCCACAACCGGGGCCTGTGCCCTGACTGGGAATGGAACCATGACCTTCTGGTCCATAGGTCAACGCTCAACCACTGAGCCAGGCCGGCCGGGCTATTTTGTCTATCTTTATGTTGGTTCTGAAATCAGGCTGAGAAAGGAGCTGTTACTTATTCCCAACATACGATAACTAAAGGGAAAAGATCGCCCTTTTCACCACAAGCTGGATGTGGAAAGAAAGTCCGTCTGGCTCTGTTCAGGCAACCAGGCAGTCACACCTGAGCATTCCCCTGAGTAAGCTGTGCATCGGTGAGGAGGGCGGGTAAGGACTTGGCAGTGGTGGCATCCTCGTTGTGCGGCTGTGGGTCTGCTGGCCCAGGAGCGTCTCGCAGGGGCCCTCACACTGTTTAAACAGGGGGCCAGCTCCCTGTCCCTCAGACATTGGAGCGCCGGACCATAGTTTAAAAAAAAAAAACTATGAACAAATTCCTATGCGCACTGCGGGCCCGGGACGAGTCTGCCGCTAAGCAGAACAGGCAGCGGCACTGGCGGGCCGGATAAATGTCCTCGGCGGGCCGCCTGTGGCCCGCGGGCCGTAGTTTGAGGACCCCTGGTGGCTGAGTGAGGTGAGTGATGCGCAGGTGTGATGGTGGTTTGCCGCCTGGTCCCTCTGTGTTCAGGCCCTTTTCCTGGGTTTGGCTCTTCAGCTTGGCACGTGTTTACTCTTTGTTTTCAGTCTCTCCTTGTAGAGACGCTGACTTTTCAAAGCCTCTGTGGTATCCCAAAAGGGCGAAACGCTAGTGACTTGTGAGAAAAAATAAACCTTTTAAAATGTCACTGTACTGTAAGTTAGACATTGCAATAGAGACTAGTCACATATTAGTAATTATTTGTGAAATTTCAATTAAAGCGTTCAATCTCAGAAAACAAAGAAGATTTAAAAATTAGTGGGGATTTTGACCTAATTATCTCTGCACTGAATTCATCTCCAGGAGCAATAAAATTAGAGAAGTAGCCCTGGCCAGTGTGGCTCAGTGGATAGGGCATCGGTCTGTGGACTGAAGGGTCCAGGGTTTGATTCCGGTCCAGGGCACATGCCCGGGTTGCAGGCTCCATCCTCAGTAGGGGGCGTGCAGGAGACAGCTGATCAATGATTCTCTCCCATCATTGATGTTTCTATATCTCTTTCCTTCTCCTTTCCTCTCTGAGATAAAAAAATTTATATATAGTTAAAAAAATAAAACTAGATGAGTAAATTTAGTAAATTCACTTTCAAACCAAATTCATTCTATATGTTTTAATGAATTTAGTTATAGAAATTACTCAGTTGCTGACAATTGCTATACATACATATACCTAGAGCCCCTTTATTTATGACTTACCTAGGATTAAACATTAGTTATACATCACAAAAGTATCATTTCACATTGTTTGACTGAATACACAGCACTTTGACAATTGAAAAATAGATGATCTAGTGTCAAGGATCATATAGTTCTATGCAATGTCACCTTGAGTGTGTGAACAAATACTTTATAATAGATCTGGAACTTATTGCTTTTCCTTATTTTCCACATTTGTCCCTCATCAGATTTCTATCACCCTCAAAGAATGCAACAGAGTATCAGGAAGAGGCATTTCCAAACTCATAATAAATTTTTCAAAAGAAATTGAAATGGTTCCTTGTTTAATTCATAACTATGAAATATGAGGTGACGTTTCAAAGGCAGGGAAATATGAAGAATACTCTAAGTTTTGACTTTGAAAATGTTCAGGTAATGCAAAATATAAAATGATTCACAAATACTATCTGAACTTTATTGTACAACACATCATGTAGTGTACACTGCTTTTATCTCAGTATATATATTTCTAAACTGAAGCTTAGCATTTCATTATTTTCTAAACACTAAATATATACTGAATGTAAACATATACCTATACACAGAATTTTTAAAACATTGGGTAATAATTAGTTGACATGCATTAAAATAGATAAAGCGTATCCTTTCACTATATATGAACATTTGTATGTGAAAAAATGAAAATTTTAATCACAAACAAAGGCAAATATCCTATTCATATCATTATACTTTTCTTAAGGAAGATAACTCTATATAAATATATAAGTATCTCTATCTAAAGTTATGTACTGTATATCCAGAGAGAAATAGTAGTAAAGTTGTTTGACTTATTACTAGGAGGATTCTCTGTATTAAAAACAAACAAACGAAAACAATTTTGAGTTGTTAGAGGAGAGTAATCATTTTAACTGATGTAGGGGACTATTTTTATTAATTTCAGAGAGAAAGGGAGAGGGAGAGATGGAAACATCAAAGATGAGAGAGAATCATTGATCAGCTGGAGACCGAGCCCGCAACCTGGGCATGTGCCCTGACTGGGAATTGAACAGTTACATCCTAGTTCATAGATCTCCACTCAACCGCTGAGCCACACTGGCCTGGCTCTTCTTATTTTTACAGTGGATGTGACCATCAGCTCCAGCCAGGGCACCAAGTTGATAAATATTTGTCTGAAAGTATTGAGCTCTCTCATTTGAGAGTTCTGGGATGTGGGGTCTGCTGTGATTTCTTCCGAGTTGTGTGGAGCCTACCACATGTCACTTGCGTGTTAGACCTTTTTCAATGCATATATCCATTTGTGAAAAAAAGTTAAAGTTGGGGGAACAAGCTGGCAACCCCTTTATTCTAACTCCAACTGGATAAGAGTGGAGATCCTGAAAACCGGAGCTCTCATGGATGTCCTCCGTGGGCAGTGGCAGCCCAGGCCTGTATTTACGGAAAGACGGGCACTGGGAGCTGGCTATGGAGAACTGAGGCTCCATCTTGTGATGTCTCTAGTTGAAATTATATGATCGTCAAGAATGGGCAAGCCCGAAAAAAACAGCCCATATATTCCTGGTGAAATTAATCAATACCTAATTATTTAGAAGCTATAAATGCTATCCTTGGCTGACATGCTCACAAAATGTGTTTTCTTTTGTCAATGAAGAACAACAAATCAGAAAGCTAGCATACGGGAGGTTATTACAGAGGACAAAAGACTGACCCTCATTTTTGCCCTTAGCTATTTCATCAATTTAATGGTATTTATGCCACTTTAAAAAGAGAAGAAAGAAAAAAAAAAGAGCTTGTGCCTTACAAAATATAATTGGAAAATGGTAACAAACTGATAGTACCTGAAACCATATAAAGCAATACCCTAAGAGGAACAAAATAGACCCAGAGACATAGAAGCATGGAACAGACTGTAGAATCTCAGAGGGAAGGCAGGGAAGGGTGGGTGGGTGGGAAGAGATCAACCAAAGAACGTGTGTGCATGTATGCATCAGCCATGGCCACAGACAATAGGGTGGTGAAGGCCTGGGGCAGGAGCGGGGGCAGGGGCAAGCTAGAAGAAGTCAATGGGAGGAAAAGGGGGACATATGCAATACTTTTAACAATAAAGATTAAAACAATAAAATAGAATAAAATAAAAAGAACTTTAGAATTCAAAACATTAGCAAAGCAACTCCTGAGATATAGCATGTTAACCTTAAGAATATTAGGTGTACCAGTTAATAATGCGGATTTTGTAATCAAAGAAAACATGATAATTTCAAGAGAAACATGACAAGTGCTTTATTCAAAGTAAAGTCCATTGCTAGCTACACATTTCCCCATCTTTCAGGAAATTTGTGGGTACTGTCTCAATAGAACTTTTCTTGTTTTGAGGCAGACCATTCAGAGACCCAATTTTCCACTTCTTCCTACATTTTGAAGTGCTGCTCAGAAAGTGTGTGTGCTGTTGATCAGAAAGAGTGGTAATCTGAAGGAGCAAGGTCTGGTGAATACAGTGGTTGGGTTAATACTTCCGAGGCAAGATCTTTTAACGGGTCTTTACCTGGTTTTAAGTGGGTGATGGTGTGTCCTCATGAAACAAAATTACTTTGCTGTGTCTTCTGGCCCATTCTGGTCATTTCACCATCAAAGCATGGTTCAGATTGATTATTTGTTGTTGGTAGCGATCAGTATTAACAGTTTCACTGGTTTTAGAAGCTCATAATACACCACACCTTCCTGATCCCACCAAATGCAGAGCATTGTCTTCTTTCTGAAGGGATTTGGCTTTGCAGTCGATGTTGATGGTTGACCTGGATCAACCCATGATTTTGTGCATTTGGAATTCTCAAAATAAATCCACTTTCATTGCCAGTCACAATTTGATGCAAAAAAGACTTTCATGCCATTGAAGCAACATTTTACTGATGACTTTTCAGTTTTCCATTTGTCTTTCGTTCCGTTGATGTGGCACCCATTTTCCTTCCTTTAAAATCTTTCCCATTGCTTGTAAACGATCGGAAATTGTTTGCTGAGCAATGCTGAGTCTTTCTGCAAGTTGTTTTTGAGTTTGACACGCATGTTCATCCCATAATGCTTTAATTGTTGGTCTTCAAACATTTTCGGTTGACCTGGATGTTTGTCTTTCACATCGAAATCATCACTTTTAAAGCGTTTAAACCAGCGTTCACAAGTATCTTGAGATGGAGTATGTTCACCATAAGCTTCCCGAAGTATACGATAACTTTTTCTTCAAAATAAAGTAATGAATTAAAACTTCCCGCAAATGCTCTTTTTTTGGCACGAAATTTGATATTTTTAAGCGTAAAAATATCTGTGATGTTAACACCTTCAGCAAATTTGACATATGAAGTTTTGAAGCTTGCTGTCAATACAACAAAATAGCATACATATAAAATCGCATATATGTCAGCATATGTGTACGGTAACTCCATCTATGGAAAAGAAACTGCATTATTAACTGGTACACCTATTTTACATAACTAGTGTATGTAAAATGTCATGGGTTGGTCTGCTTTGCTTACTTAAGTCTTTACTTTAGAATCTGAAAATCCCGTGTCACTGATTGTCATGGGTGCTGGAAGGCACCTTTCAGGTCCAGGCGTGTTCTCTTCACGGCTGGAGTTGGGCTGGGGATGGCTGTGAGCTGAATTCCTCAGACTGAGGACCCTGTCATCAGTGTCAGTGCCTCCCCAGCAGCTGCTCCGAGGCCCGCTCAGTGCCGGGTGTGCAGGACCCCCAGCCCCTTCCTCAAGCACCGCTTGGGGGAGCACTCCTGCTCCAGGGCTCAGTGTGGGGCTGCCCGCTGTGGATCCCCTTGTTGTGACCGCATCAAAGACCGGCCACTGGACTCCTGCCTCTGCCCAATCCTGTCGCCGCCCCTGCTTCCCAGGCTTTGAGTTTAGGCTGTGCGGGGCTGTGCGAAATGATTTTCTTCCCATCCCTTAAGTTCTAGGTGGGCTGCAAATCAAATTAATGGAGACAGACTAATGGGAGAAAGTGTTAATTTCGTTTTCTTTATCTTTTTATGTGGCACCTTCTGTATTTTAGAGTGCCGTGTCAGAAGACAGCCAGTTGTATTCTCTTGGCAGTAATTTTGTAGAAATGTTTGCTTGCCCTCCTTCCTGCCTTTCTCCTTCCTTCTTCCACTCCTCCCTCTCTTCGTTAGTTATTTGTTACTTACATTATTCTTCCTAGCCATTATGGCTGAATAGCTGTAAACTGGGGTGTAGGTGGAGAGATGCTTATAACTTGACCTATGTTTAAAATAAATGCAAAAGCTTAGCAAAGTTGTAGACAACAAGCATGCCATCCTTTCGACTGTACTTCTATAAACATATGGGTACGTCCTTGTGGGAACCCCTTTCACGTCCCGCATGGTTCAGGGTTCCGGTTCAGGGTTCGGGTTCTGGAGAAGG
Organism: Corynorhinus townsendii; assembly: GCA_026230045.1. Classification (NCBI taxonomy): domain Eukaryota; kingdom Metazoa; phylum Chordata; class Mammalia; order Chiroptera; family Vespertilionidae; genus Corynorhinus; species Corynorhinus townsendii. Next base: position 4,676,313 of record JAPDVU010000005.1, read on the forward strand.
CCGCACACAAATGAAGAGACTTGGAAAAGTATTAATTTGGGAATATTTGGGGGCCAGGCGGGAGCCCACCTCTAGTGGGAGGACTACCACCTGCTCTGGCCTTGCTATCCCTTTTATTGAGACTATGGGACACACCCACAACCTTTAGGCAGGAAACTCCAATAACAGAAATTTACAAAAGACAAACAGAGGTGGAGGCTGCTTCTGCTCATAATGTTTCAACTAAACAGTGAGCGAACTAGCTCTGACCTTTCAGAGCAATGAAGGTTGTTGACCAGCCTTCCCGGTTCCCTGTCCATATCTTCCTAATTAATGAGACAATGATCAGTTTCCGACGTCATCAATAATTTATTGTGACACTTTCTCATTACTAAAGCAAGACATCCTTTATAGCATGCTCAGGTTACATTTCCAAACGCACAATCTGAATCCGGTCCTTACAATTCACATAAATGCTCCTTGCTGTTCTACTGACTATGTGCTCCTCTGCTTGGCATTTGCGGCTTTCCAGCCATGGACTGAAACTTTCCAAACAGATCCCTCTCCATTCACCCCTTCCTCCTGCGTCCTCCACCGAGCAGCACGCACGCACTTCCCGGTCACGCTCCATCGTTCTCATTCGTGTGGAGCTTCCCAGGCTACCATTTTGCTCTGGGCCTCCGATTTTCTCATCGCTGTGATTTACCTGGAAGTAGTTCCTTCCTCATTCAGATTCTCCACATGAAATTCAGACCCTTTCTTCCTGAACACAGAACATGTTCTCTTTAACATTGGTTTTCTTTCTCCATTTCTTTAACTGGAGATGACCCTGTGCTTCCTGGAATAATGTTTCTCAAACTTGAATAATGTTTCTTTTAAAGAAAAAGAAATCTTCAATGATTCTCAGAAAGATGTTTTTGTGAATTACTCTCATATTTTACTCTACATATAGTGTGTAAACTATAAAATGCATTCTTTACTGGAATACTCACATGATTATTATATCTAAAACACGAATAAAAGAGAACAAAGCTATGGGATTACTGATTCAGATGGACATTGCTCCCATATTATAGCAATAAGATTGTTTTGCTCACAATCCTGGAATAAATAAGAAAAAGAAATAGTCATGTGCTCATTGATGTATATATTCAATTTAATTCCTATAAAAATTCCAGCTTTTGGCAGAAATTGACAAATATTGAAATTTATATGGAAATGAGAGAGACCCTAAAAGAATGCCTAAAAGTCTTGAAAATAAAGAATAAGTTTCTCTCCCATGTTATAACTTACTGCACAGCTGCAGTAATAAAGATGGTGTCATACTGGCATATGATAGGCATATAGATCAATGGAGTAGAATTGGAATTCCAGAAAAATGCCCATATATCTGTATCCAATTTATTTTTTTACAAGTTTACTGAGACAATTTGATGTGACAGCAGCATACTTTTCAACAAATGGTCCTAGGCCAACTGGGTATCTGCACAAGAAAGAATGAAATTGGAACTTTTCCATGCACTACTGACAAATATTTGAATTCTAGGCCTAAATTTAAGAGCTAAAACTATAAAACTCTTAGAGTAAATCTTTATAACCTTAGGTTAGTCTGTGGTTTCTTTCATATGCCAGCAAACGTACTAGCTAAAAGAAAGGTGGGGGTGGAATAGATAAAATAGACTACATCAACATTTAAAACTCAGCGGCCATTGAGAGAGTGAAAAGACAATCAGCAGAATAGGGAAAAATATTTGCAAATCATGTAAAGTATAAAGGTATCCAGAATATGTAAGAATTTTTACAACTCAATAATAAAAAAGACAAATAACCCAATTAAAAATTGGACAAAGGATTTGAATAGACATTTTTCCAAAGTAGTTATAATAATGACTTATAAACATAATAAAACATGTTCAACATCATTATTTATAGGGAAATGAAAATAAAATTCATAATGAAATACTTCTCCACACCCATTAATAGTATTTTAATAAAAAATGGATAATGACAAGTGTTGGTGACAATGTGGTAAATTTAAAACCCTCTTTCATTGCTGAAGTGATGGAATATGGTGCAATTGCTTTGGAAAACTGTGGCAATTCCTCAAATTGTGTAATTTTAAGATTAATGTATGACCCAGCAATGGTCCTATATATAGGACCAATATATGTGTCCTAGATATGTGTGTGTGTGTGTGTGTGTGTGTGTGTGTGTGTGTGTGTGTATATATATATATATATATATATATATATATATATACCAGAGATAAGCTCCTAGGATCTTGCTATAAAATGATGAAGGTTCCAGTCAACATTAAGGCTAAGCAGGAGAAATCCTGAGTTCAGCCCTCATTTGTTAATAGAAAAAACAAATAAAATTGTTCATACTTCTTTTTTTAAAAATATATTTTATTGATTTTTTACAGAGAGGAAGGGAGAGAGATAGTTAGAAACATCGATGAGAGAGAAACATCGATCAGCTGCCTCCTGCACGCCCCCCCACCACACCCCCCACCGGGGATGTGCCCACAACCCAGGTACATGCCCTTGACCGGAATCGAACCTGGGACCTTTCAGTCCACAGGCTGATGCTCTATCCACTGAGCCACACCGGTTTCGGCAAAATTGTTCATACTTCTATCTTGTATTGTTTTTGTCATTTTCAATATGGCTTTTACAAGTATACCTATACTTTTCAACTTCCAGATTCTTAGAACGTCAGTATGTATATGTATATGTATGTTTTAAATTGATTTCTATATATACACATATATATGTATACATATATAGATTAATGGATTTCAGAGAGGAAGGGAGAGGGAGAGAGAGAGAGAAGCATCAATGAGGAGAGAGAATCATTGATTAGTTGCCTCCTGCATGCCCCACACTGGGGATGGAGCCTGAAACCTGAAACCTGAACAGGTGCCGTGACTGGGACTCCAACCAGGACCTCCTGGTTCTTAGGTTGATGCTCAATCACGGAAGCATCCCAGCCAGGCTTCAGGGTTTTTTTTAAAATATTTTTTATCATCAAATAAGCCCCCAAAGGCTAAATTATATAGTAGAAAAATATGGTGTACAAATATACCTCTTTAGCAATTACTTCCTTAGTAAGGTTGGTTTAGACATTTTCCTGAATCTTAAATAATCTTTTTTCTTAGTAAGTAGAATTTTTTAATTATTATTTTTTAATTTAATGAATTTTTATTGTTCAGATTATTACAATTGTTCCTTTTTTTCCCCCATAGCTCCCCTCCACCTGGTTCCCACCCCACCCTCTGCCCTTACCTCCCCCCCACTGTCCTCATCCATAGGTGTACGATTTTTGTTCAGTCTCTTCCCGCACCCCCCACACCATTTACCCCTGAGAATTGTCCACTCCCTTTCTATGCCCGTGATTCTATTATATTCACCAGTTTATTCTGGTCATCAGATTTTTTATTCACTTGATTTTTAGATTCACTTGTTGATAGATATGTATTTGTTTTTAATTTTTATCTTTGCCTTTTTCTTCTTCTTCCTCTTCTTAAAGAATACCTTTCAGCATTTCATATAATACTGGTTTGGTGGTAATGAACTCCTTTAGCTTTTTCTTATCTGTGAAGCTCTTTATCTGCCCTTCAATTCTGAATGATAGCTTTGCTGGGTAGAGTAATCTTGGTTGCAGGTTCTTGCTATTCATCACTTTGAATATTTCTTGCCACTCCCATCTGGCCTGCATAGTTTCTGTTGAGAAATCAGCTGACAATCATATGGGTACTCCCCTGTAGGTAATTAACTGTTTTTCTCTTGCTGCTTTTAATATTCTCTCTTTGCCTTTTGCTTTGGCATTTTAATTATGATGTGTCTTGGCGTGGTCCTCTTTGGATTCCTTTTGTTTGGGGTTCTGTGCACTTCCTGGACTTATAAGTCTATTTCTTTCACCAGGTGGGGGAAGTTTTCAGTCATTATTTCTTCAATTACGTCTTCAGTATCTTGCTCTCTCCCTTCTTCTGGGACCCCCATAATCCTGATGTTGGTATGCTTGAAGTTGTCCCAGAGGCTCCTTATACTATCTTCAAATTTTTGGATTCTTTTTTCTTTTTGTTTTTCTGGTTGAGTGTTTTTGCTTCTTTGTATTTCAAATCTTTGACTTGATTCTTGTGGTCCTCTAGTCTGCTGTTAGGTCTCTGTATAATATTTTTTATTTCAGTCAGTGTATGTTTAATTTATAGTTGGTCTTTTTTTTTATATCCTTGAGGGTCTTGCTAAATTTATTGGACTTTTCTAGGAAATTCTTGAAAAACCTTATAACCGTGGTTTTGAACTCTATATCCAGTCGTTTGCTTTCCTCCATTTCTTTCATTTGTGACCTGTTTCTTTGTCTCTGCATTTTTTGCTGCTTCCCTGAGTTGATAGAGTAGCTTTGTGTGCTAGGTGTCCTATGGGGCCCAGTGGCTCAGCCTCCCCAGTTACCTGAGGTGGACACTCTTGGTGCACCCTTTTGTGGACTGTGTGCTCAGCCTTGTTGTAGTTAAGTCTTGATTGTTGTTGGTATCACTGGGAGGAATTGACCTCCAGGCCAGCTGGCTGTGAGGATCAGCTGTGTCTACGCTGGGAGAACTCCTGTGCTGGAGACACCCTTATGAGACAAGACTTGCAAAATTACAAAAGCCTCTGTGCTCAGCTTGGATGGGGCAGAGTCTCAGGGTGGGGCAGACAGCCTTGGCTTCCCATCAGCCCTGACCTATGAGGCTTCTGGATCTCAGGTGCTTCAAGCACCTCTGAGAGAAAGCCACCCTTGAGTTTTGCCCACTGTCAGACAGTCCAGTTTCTCCCAGAATGAGTCTGGGTTCCCAGAGTCTCGCCCAGAACTGGAGTTCAGTGCAGTTGGGAGCTTCTGTCTCCCTCCTGCTTGAGAAAGCCAGCTCAGCACTCAACAGTCAGTCCTCTCCATGTGTGCGCCTCTGGACCTCTGCCTTTTGCAGCTCCCCTGAGTCTCAGTGTGCTTTTCTCTTTTCCTGACAGTCCAGATTCCCCCTGTATGAGTCTGGGTCCCCAGGGTCTCCCCCTGAACTGGAGTTCAGCACAGTCGGGAGTTTCCGTCTCCCTCCCACTTGAGAAAGCCAGCTGCACACTCAGCCACCAGTCTTCTCCACGCACAACTCTATACCTCAGCCTTTTGCAGTTCCTCTGAGTCTCTGTGTGCTTTTCTCTTGCCTTCTAGTTGTAGAATTTCCACTCAGCCAGCTTTCCTGTGGTTCTGGATGATGTCCATTTTGTCTTTTAGTTGTAGTTTTGAAATTGTTGTGCAAGGCAGCAGTTTAGGTGTTTACCTATACTGCCATATTGATTTCTCCCTCTGAATCTTACATAATCTTAAATAACTATTAAAACTTAATAGTACTTAGCTGATATGCCCAGTTTACAATAAAATACTGGAATTAAAATAAAAAAAAATTGGATTTCTAGGATCAATGGGGTTGAGTTTAGGAGCTGTGCTGCATTTATTATATAATTTAAACTGTGATAGCTCTTTTATATGTACATATCATACAAACAATGTTTCCCAAGTCCCTTCCTTTGACAGAACTTCAAAGCAAGTGCAGAAACAACTTGAAAGATCCCCTAGTGACACAATTAGCATTTCCTAGTCTTCTCCTAATTAATCGCTGGGGACATCGCTAATTTGGACCTAATGCCTCGTTCAAAAGTATTCTTTAAGCTATTATGCAACTTCAATTTTTTAAATAGATGTCTATTAGATGCACATAGTTTAAAACTACTGAAATTATCTTTGAGGAAGTGAATTCATGTGGATATATTACCAGGTACATTTCAATACCTGTTAGAGCTGTTGTGGCTACCTCAATACCTACTTTCTCTGGAGTCATTTAAAAACTCAGTGTTAAAATTAATATCAATCATGCATTCTTTAAAGGGTATAAAAAACATAACAATTAAATTTGATCAATTTTTCTTTAAAACGTGAGGAATCTCCTGTTAGGAAATTTTTTGCCCAAGAGATAGTGCCACTTAAAATGCATGTTAAAATATTTGTGTTACTTTATTTGTAGAGTGGTAAAAAAATTAAAAAATCCAAGTAGAAAGATATTCCTGAAAATATAATCTACATAATAACAAAATATGATTTAATATATACTTTCCATTCTTGCCCATAGCTGAGTATGATGAGAGCAATATACTTTTGTACTTAATGACTTTGAATCTATTCAAAAACATTTATATAATTAATTAGGAAATTGGCCCCTTATATCAAGAACATTTCATCTTGAACACTCCGAGGACATTGATTTATTGTGTTTGGCCCTTTACTTTAATATTTTGTTCTCTTAGGAGCGTATGCTGAATCTTGGTGTATAAGGGATGGGAGGAAGCAACGGCAGACATAGGTTACAGCAACAGGATTCTAGTAGCTGCAGAGGAGATCATGAATCCATCCGCACAGCAAATATTTATGGAACGTGGCATATTTGGGCAATTCTTGCTCAGACCACACATAGGCAATGCTTTATGCAAATCTGTGGTAATTAATAGCATCGGTTTGCAATTCAAATAAGTTGTCAGGTGTTCTGGTCTGTGTGGCTGAGTTGGTTGGAGAGTCTCCTGTGCACGGAAGGGTTACGGGTTCAACTCCTGGTCAGGGCACATGCCCAGGTTGTGGGTTCAATCCCTGGTCAGGACAATATGGGAGGTAACTGATTGATGTTTCTTTCTTACATCAATGTTTCTCTCTCTTTCTTCCTCCCTATTTCTTCCTCTCTGTATAAAAGAAAATTGCAGATACAATCACCTGAATGAAGTACTTCAAGAACAGGATAGTAAAACAATGTAATTACTATGAAATAGAACAATAACTACCATAATACTTAAATATCACTACAAATTTAAAAGCCAATAGAAAGACTATTATTTATAGTTGGAATCTGCATTGTTCATTGACCCTTATATCATTATCATCTTTTACACAGATTAGTTATAGAAATGAGTTCTATGTTGTGTATAGTCCAATTAATATTTATTAATGTCTCTTCTTCTTCCGTGGTCTTTCACTTACTTGGGAAGCATGAGTACTCCAATAATCTGAAAAGACTAGAGGCCTGGTGCACGAGATTTGTGCACTTGGGAGGGGGGTCTCTCAGCCTGGCTGCACCCTCTTGCAATCCAGGAGCCCTTGGGGTATATCCACAGGGAGCAGGCTTACGCCAGCAGTTGGACACCTTAGCGCTGCTGCCGAGGCGGGGAGGCTCCCACCACCACCATTGCGCTCGCCAGCCCTGAGCCCGGCTTCTGGCTGAGTGGTGCTCCCCTTGTGGGAGTACACTGACCACCAGGGGCCAGCTCCTGCATTGAGCATCTGCCCCCTGGTGGTCAGTGTGCATCATAGCGACCAGTTTTTCCGCCGTTCAGTCAATTTCATATTAGCCTTTTATTACCTGGTATATAGGATAATTCAGGAAATAACAGGTGCTAAATAATGAATTTAAGAGACTAAGGAACATATCCTGCTACCTGAAATTGTGTGTGTTTCTTTCTTGATTCTTGCTAAGAATTTTAATCTCTAGTATTTAATCTATTTTATTTCCCATGCTAATAGTTCAATAATAGATGTTGGATATCTCTGAAAGAAGGGATATTAAAAAAACAACACACTGTATCTCTTTAGTTAATTGTTTCTGGTGAAGTTGGAAGCTTCACTGCCCATTGTCCCAAAATCAGTTTAAAACAATGATTTGTAAAATCTCTCAGGTCATGATACCTTTAGTATTGCAGAATTTTTTTTTTTACTACATTTCTAGGTAAAAAATAAGGACAAAACTAAACAAAAAGCTATCACTTCCTTTATTAAGCAGTTAGGTCCAAACACATTAATAGTTGTAATGTGCATGATGCTCATTAGACATCACCTTGTTTTTTTCCCTTGAGATTTTAAAATATCCCTAAAAGTGCCCTTGCTAGTTCATGGTGGTGCCTCAGGGCACTTTGGCACATGGATTGGGCACTGCAGTTTTAAAAAGTTATAAAGCGATTGGGAATGATAGCAAGAATGGAGTGTGTGTTTTCCCCCCGACTATTTATTGGTCTGTAGAGAGAATCTTTGTTCCTATGAGGCAGAACCCTCTTAGCCCTATGCCATAACTCTGCGTCTGTAATTTCTTTTAGTTGAGGTGCGTAAGAGATTTATTAATGCATATAATAGCTAGGAATAATAATAATGAATACTTCAAGGAGGGTTGCTTTTTAACTACTTATCTTTAGAAAAAAAAATAAAAATGCTTTAAAAAGGGTAGTGGTTTTAGTGTAATTAGCGGAGCATAATAAAACGATGTGTGAGAGCCACACACTTCTGTGTAGTCGTCAGTGGCACTTCACATCGGATTGCAGGATGTGGCCGTCACAGCCTAGTCCTCGTGTGTCTTCCCTGCTGAAACTTTCATTGGCTTGGCCCTTGAGGAACACACGTGTTATTGGAACCGGCTTTGCTCCCAGGTTCTATCTCCCAGGATGATTTTATAAAATTGCACAGACATTTATTTTTAAAGTAAAAGCTGTTTTCCTTTTACTGAAGTATCTACATTCATCCCGCAGGTAGAGAATAATGCAAAAGTAAAATGTAGACATTCAGCAAGTGAGGGCCTCATATACCTTACAGTGTGGTCACTCACTCACTTTATTTATTTATTTATTTATTTATTATTCTTTATTGTTGAAGTATTATATATGTCTCCTCCCCCCCCCCCCCCCCGCCATTGACCCCCTCCAGCCCATCCTCGCTGGTCACTTTATACGTAATTTTATTAATCACCATTCCTATGAAACAAGAAATTCAAGGGAATAAAATATGGGGATTTTTATCCCAAAGAAACATTTAAACGTTTTATCTACCATTAATATCTACATGGTGAATCACTCAAGACTATAAAAACCATACAATTTGGGAATACACTAAACCAGGGAGAGTTTGTTTTCTTCTTGATTACTTTCTGATTTGAACTGGCCATTTACCTTGACCTCTCTGTGACTTTTATTTCTTATGGAAATATACAGAATTAGTTAAGCAGATTCATAGAGCTGAATGATAAAACTGTATTGCAAGATGCACTGGGAGTGAGCAAGACCTTATCAAGTGAGGTGAGTCATTCATTAATTCAGGTAATAGAGCTTTAATACTCTTCCTTATGCTGTTGTTGAGCATAACTATTTATTCTTATTTGCATATGCATATTGAGATAATATCATTTCATTAATCTTTGTATTGAACCTTAATCCTCATAGGAGTCATCCTGAAGGTTTTAGATTGCACTTATTTTCACTATGTATTTGTGTAGTAGCTTCCCATATGCTTGAATACTTCATAGGCAATTGAAACTTTCAATTGTAATATGTTCATATAGCACATCAATTAATAGATACACACACCTACTAGCCATGTTTGATAATTTATATAAATGCCAGCACAGTACTTAGCATGTAGAGGGCTAAGTTCCTTTCCTGTCTTAATTTTAAGTAGTTTTATGTCTACTACTTTTTGTGTAATTATTTCTCCCCACTTCTGCCTCAGTCCTTGCAATCTGTTTCCCATAGAGCAAGCAGAAGACTAGCGCTAAACATAAACTAAGCTGTGTAGATTACTAGAGGCCCAGTGCACGAAATTCATGCATGGGGGAGGGGTGTCCCTCAGCCCAGCCTGCACTTTCTCCAATCTGGGATCCCTCACACAATCCAGGACTGCTGACTCCCAACCGCTTGCCTGCCTGCCTGCCTGCCTGCCTGATTGCCCCTAACCATTTCTGCCTGCCAGTCTGATCGCCCCCTTAACCACTCCCCTGCCAGCATGATCGACGCCTAACTGCTCCCCTGATGGCCCAATTGTCCCTAACTGCCCTCTTCTGCTGGCCTGGTCAACCCCAACTGTCCTCCCTTGCAGGCCTGGTTGTTCCCAACTGCCCTCCCCTGCCAGCCTGGTCAACCCCAACTGTCCTCCCCTGCAGGCCTGGTTGCCCCCAACTCCCTCCCCTGCTGGCCTGATTGCCCACAATTGCTCTCCCCTGCCGGCCATCTTGTGCCTGCCATCTGGTGTCCACATGGGGGCATCCATCTTTGTGTGTTGGAGTGACGGTCAATTTGCATATTACCTCTTTATTACATAGGATGTTATCCCACCAGTCAAATCCTAACAGTATGTACTTTCCATCAGCTACAATGAAAGAAGACAAATCATTCGAGAGCCTACAAGGTCTTCGGTGATCTGGCCCAATCTCTCCCTGCAATTTCGAGTACGCAACAGCACTAGCTCTTCTCCAATCTCAATGGCCTGTTGCAATTTAAGATCAAGTTAGGCTCAGTTTTAACTCGCATCCATTTTCCAGTATTTTGCCTCTGTCTAGATTGCTCTTCTGTAAGATCTCCATGTAACATCAGCATCACTTGATCTGTTATCACTGGTTACAAAAAGACCAAGAGCTATCCCAGTGCATCCACCGGGTTCCAGACATATTTATTTTTGACTTTATGGTGTAGTAGCAACTACATCTTCTCACGGTCATCACGCTGAGACTGTGCACACGATTACATTCCAGCTTCACCAGGATTAGGAGCTCACAGTAGTCAAACCTTTTCTCCACTTGGAAAATAGTACTGATAAGTTGGGATGCTAAGCACACAACTTAAAAGTGAAGGTGGTGAGAGCCTAGGGTGGGATGGGAACTGGGTGGAGGGGAGCTATTGGGGGGAAAAGAGGGACATCTGTAATAATCTCAACAATAAAGATTAATTTTAAAAAATAAAATATACAGTTCGGTGGTAAAAATAAAATAAAATAAAAGTCAGTAACTGGGAAAATGGGGAAGAGGTGATCCTATTACTCCTCAAATATCGGTTCAGTGCCCATTCCCATATACTGGAGAACAAGACCTGGGGTTTGGTATCTGAGCTAACTCCTTACGTGAACACTTACTATACCAATGTGCAGTGTGTAATTAGTGAGGACCGCGAAACTTGCGGTCATTGATTCATCCCCATTTCTCTTTTATGATCCAGTGGGCACCTCGGTCTGAGGCATGTCACAGGAGATCTGTGAAGATGTCAAACATTTTGTAAGCCTTCGATATGGTGTCGACGGGTGCTCTGTGGACAAGGGAAGCGAATGAGTAGCTGGAGTGTGCCTTTTTCCCAGAAAGGGATAACCCTGTTCTCTCTAGGGCTGCAGGGGTCACATTTGATTGACCGGTCCCCACGTGGCTGGCCGAACTTCCCAAAACAGTGCCACACGGAAGGCTGCAACCATGCCTACTGTTCTCAGGTTGGGCATTCAATGATGGCAGCAGCTAGGCATAATCTTAATCCCTTCTGCTCTGACCACTCTGGTCATAAGCCTGTTGTGCAAACATCGGCATAATCATCCCCTCTCCCTTACTAAAGAGATCCTCCCTGGAGGTGGGTTCCCCTAATGGAAGTTAACACCAGTCACACATGTCTGCTTGTTTCATACCCATTTTCATAGGACCATCCACATGCTGCTTCTCCAGACCTTCTTAGTCCTGACATATCAGGTTGGTTTTTTTTTGGCTTTTGGTGTGTTTTTTTTGTTTTGTTTTTTTTTTTGAGAACCCTGACTAATGAGTCAAGTCATTGGCACAACCCAGAAATCAATACCTCTCCTTCCATGAGAAATGAGTGATGGAGTTCGCTGCTTACAGTCTGCCAAATGGGAGGAATTCACTTTGCTGCTGACTTCAGGACCAACCCTGTGCAGAGCTGAAATGCGGCAGAGGTCCATGTTAATCTCTCACCCACATTTTAGGCCATTTCTTCTCTTAACCAGATCAACTTCTTTTTTTTTAATATATATATATTTTGATTTCAGAAAGGAAGGGAGAGGGAGAGAGAGAGAAATATCAATGATGAGAGAGAATCATTGATCGACTGCCTGCTGCACGCCCCACACTGGGGATCGAGCCCATAGCCTGGGCCTATGCCCTGACCAGGAATTGAACCATGACCTCCTGGTTCATAGGTTATTGCTCAACCACTGAGCCACTGCAACCCAGTCAGGTCCACTTCTTTATTCCTTTGACGTTGCACATGAGGCACTTCCTAGAGCACATTTCATCTTCTGACGTCAGTTTTTATTTGCATCCTCATATGTATTGTCTTTCTCCTTACAATATAATGTCATGAGGGGTATTTTTGTTTTGCTTATTCTTGTTAACTGATGGGCCTCACTTGCCTAAAAGATACCTGGCTTATGGTATGTATTAAATAAATGTTTGTGAAAAGAAGGAAGGAATAAATTAACTGCTTCCTCTTCGCTTCATTTTGCTTTAGAGTACTTATTACTCCTAACATTATATATTATAATGTACTGGATTTTTTTTTTCTGCCTTCCTCCCCTCCATTAAATATGAAACACTCCAACATCTGTGTATCTTGTTCCAAGTGTTATCGCCGGCACCTATGAAAATGCCTGGTTAAACAAATCGTGGCTGACCTAATTAGCAAATGGCCCAGCTTTCTTTTATTCCCTGCCCGTGTCCCCACGGAATGCCTAGCACCCCACGTATCATTACACTAGGTGCCCAGTGAAAAAGCTGTGATAGGAAATGAACTCATCAATTCTCAGCAACATCTGGGCCGGCAACTCTCTCAGTCTTCCAACCGGTAGAATTGAGCCGAACCTAGAATTATGGTTTTGGTTCCTTAAGTGTTTTTCTTAGGCAGTTGCAAAGAAGAATTCTCATCATGGATCAACCTGAAAGGCTGAAAGGGCACATTTCTTTTAGTCCCACATCTTTTCGTTCTAATCCTATCAATTTATTGTGTGGGTTTTCCCGATTCCTAATACTTCATATCCTTGGGAAGAACACATAAAACAGGAATCTTATGGAGTCACATGGGAAGCCTTTCGAAAGACACTGTTGAACTTTATCATATGCACGATTGGGAGAGAAAATCTGGCAAGAGTGCAGCTATAGACCATTCTCCCTATACTGGGAAGTGAATAAGGAGTTAATTTTCACTTTTGACACATTATACTGAGATTTTTATTATATTCCCTGTGAGTTCCGTTGGAAAGAGTCTAATCTTATGGCATCACTTAAGGATAGCGCTGTGAATATTTCTGACAAATGAATCTTTTATTTGCCTTGAAAATTATGATTCATTTTTATTAAATGAAATAAATTATGGGTAATGTTTAATCACTACTGTCATATAGGAGCGAAGCTGTCAGCAGGATGCTATGACACCTAGAGTTAGTCACTCTCGGCTGAGAGAGGATCCACTCAGCTTCTAATAGCTTAAGAAGCCGGGGACTGATATCCTGGCTCATTTAATTGATTTTTGTACTTCATGTTCTATATGGAATTCTATATTTGAAACTAGCCTAAACAGTTTTTAGAATGTTTTCATCTTTCTACATCCACTTTAAAATAAATGGATGCAGAAATATATTGCCAACATTTTAGAAGGCCTTAACTGTTGACTAACATGAGCGTAATTTTGACCATAAAGTTTAATGAGATATTTTGTTAATCAATCAGTGTGCGGTTATTTGCAAATGCCCTGTGCCCTGTTTTGTCTTGGTTACTGTGGAGTTGTCCATAGGGTTATAGCACACGGAGGTGAGACTTGGCAGCTTTTAAATGTAGGAAAGGACGATGGGAAGGATTTCTAAAGCTGCTCTTAATGTGAGTTGTCCAAGGGGCCTAGAACTGATTAAGAAAGATGAAGTCCTGAGACAAGATGCAGACCCAGTTAGGAGTCTCTTTGTCATTTTCTCTGATGGACCCATTAAGAACCTCCATTAAACTAGCGCCCTGGGCCTCTCTGGGAGATAAGGGTTCCATTGAATGCCCGCCTCCCTTTTTTTAAGAGCCCATGTGCATTCTTACACAGGGAAATATGTGCCGTGCTCACTAGCAGTAATGTCTGACCCTCCCCAAGGTGACCTAGGAAGGCTTGGTGTGGTGGCTTTATTATCTGTAGATGTGTATATCACTTTGATTTATATGTTGGGCACCTGTGAAGCAAGACAGTCTCAGAGCTTGCTTCCTTCCTTCCTTCCTCCCTCCCTCCCTCCCTCCCTCTTTCCTTTCTTTCTTTCTTTCTTTCTTTCTTTCTTTCTTTCTTTCTTTCTTTCTTTCTTTCTTTCTTTCTTTCTTTCTTTCTTTCTTTCTTTCTTTCTTTCTTTCTCTCTCACCTTTAGAATGGACATCTTTGAGGCAATGACCGAAAGTGTGTAAAGATGTGCAGGTGGAGTCCTTTGCTGATGTCCGCTGAAGTCGACTGCCCAAGTGTGGCTGAGTACACTGATCCTTGGCTTCCAGTCTTCGGGGGAGGGATGGAGAGCAGCAACATTCCGCCAACTCCACTGCTATTTACTCAGTTCATCAGAAGGGGCTCCCCAGGTAGCCAAGGAGGCTTGTGCAGGGGTGACTTCCTCTAACACTGTGGCATCTGGCAAGAGACTGTGGTCAGCGGAGGCCTTCTCCTTCGTCACCGACATATATCAGAGGGACCATATTTAGCTGCATCTCATATTAAGGAATCCTTGTGTCAGTACTGAACTTGTGGGATACTGTTTCTGTGACTAAAAGCATCCTGGCTAGCTCAGTATGGAGGGTCACAGGCTCAGGATCTATTGGAACATCTATTTCCAGGCAAGCCCGTTAATTGGCCTGCAATGTTCTCTCTCATGGTACAGGGTGGGCAAAAGTAGGTTTACAGTGGTTCTTATGGACTATAATACAATCCACAGTAAGACATGAGTAAACTCTGTGTTTTACGTACTCACACTGCAAACCTGCATTTGCCCCGCCCTGTGTATAGCACAGGGCTTGAGGGGGGGGGGGGGGTGGGGGTGGGAGGAGGCACAAAAGAAGCTTGGTGCAGCCCCTACAGGGAAGGAGGCCCTGAGGGCACTACCAGGAGTGCCTGCTCCTTGTAATTTGGACAGACTCTAGAGCCTTGGTTTTGGAGGGGGCTCCATTTAAGGTGGCTGATTTACAAGTACTTGCGCCAGTGAGGTTAAGTAAAAATTTGTAAGTGAGAAGTATGTTACCTCTGGAATCAGCAAAGGACTCAACGATATCAGATCCATGTCCTCCAGGAGTGTGTCCAGTGAAACTCCTTGGTGAGGAATGTCATCAATGCAACGTCATAACCTGTGCCCCTGAAGAGAGAGGGGGTTTGTTAATTAAGAACGTGTGTGCCAAGGCTATGGTGATGGCAGAGACGGTGCGCCCCTCCATGGGTAATTGAGTAACGTAATATTTTGCCCCATCAGAGGCGAAGGCAAACGACAGAGGCTGTTGAAGACATAGGCACTGGAGAGGGCATATTAGCCAAATCTCTACTAGTAAACTCTGTACTAGCTGCTGATTGGATGGAGTAGTAATTTCAATAACAATGTCGGGTGGTGGATGAAGGGCCTGCATGGATAGGACCACAGCTTTAAGGCTGTGGTAATTCTCCATGAGGCGCCACGGATTCTTTTCAGGTGCGTGAACACACCAATCAGGCTGTCAGGTGGGGAAACAGTGGGACAAGCATCCATTCATTAATTAGATCTTCCATCACGTTCCAGTCCTCCCAGGCTCTGTTTTCACATCTATTGGGCCGCATTAATTATTTTAACTGGTGGTCCATTGGGTCCCATGTTCTCAAGCCATTCTGTAAGTGCCAGAGACTTAATTTAGTTTTAATTTATTACTCATTGAGTCAGAGGTTTTATGGGATTTTTTAGGGCAAGGGGCATACTGACTTTGTGAAATTTAGGCAAGGCTAAAGTTGTAGTGAGACATCTTTATTCTCTCATCTTTTGTAATTCTTACGAGGGCACTATGCTTAAATGAGGGGCATCTGTAGATATAACTGTAATTTCCGCCTATGAAACTTAGCCAACTGGTGTATTTTAGCCAATGTTCAAGTGAATTCTGAACCTATATTATAGAGGCACAAAAGCCAGTGAGCCTCTTTTTTATAATTATGTTTTAGAAATTCTTTCATAAATTTTATATTTCCAATTGGGTCAAACTACAGACTTTTCAAGTTAATAATAAGCTAGTGTATATTACTTTTTTTTTTCGGGGGGGGGGGTGCGTTCTAGCTGCCTGAAGTCCCAGATGTATAGTTTCTATCTCTGTCTGCTAACTCTTGGGCTTCTAAATCATTATAGAAATTAGGGGTGGTGGGGTGGGGAGGTAGCTTGCCCCAGTGTTAGTGGAATATGTTGAGATTTTTCCCATAGAAAACATTCAGTTTATTTACCACAAGTACATGATCATCATCATTCATTTGTTTACGCATGCATCTCAAAGTTTTTCTTTTGGGTCTTCCACATGACAGCTACTGCATTGTCAGTATAGAAAGATGGATATTTTCCAAGTTTTACCTGTGAAGGGCTCACAGCTGGGGCAGATGATAGAAATGAGCTCAGTTATAAGCAGCCATAAGACAAAGTAGAGAATGAATGTGAAGTCAGAAAATGAAGAAAACGCAACCAGGAAATTCTAGTCGAGTTTAAATAGTTACATGGATTTAATTACACTACAGCGATACATAAAGTCAAGAACTGCTGTCTGTTGATGAAAGGAGCAGGCTTTGAATTTCTCAATATTTTTCTACTTTAATTTCAAAATAATTCACCTTTACTAGAATTAAAATGTATTAGCACCAGGGAAGCTTAACGTGAAGTGACATTTTTGAAGAATCATAAAATATTATTCAGTCACAGACTTAAGTGACTCAAAAGATAAAGTGCAGAGAAAGTGAAAGACGGGTGACCTGGGCAGTTGGAAGGTAATACTTGGGGGAAATATGCCATCAATGTTTAGCTGTCCTTGAATACTCATTCTTATGTTTTTGCCGTCAGCAATAAACTGGAGACACTTTTTTGTTGTGTGTGTGTGTGTGTGTGTTTTAATCAAAACAAGACTGATTTTCTATTGTATAATTCCCATTTCCTTACATTTTCATTACTTAAGTAGATAAGTAATTCTTTTAATTATAACATAAAATGTTATCATTGCGATAGCTTAGGGAATACATTAATCACTCACATTTACATATTAAAATGCACCACATACATCCTTAAAGGAAAAAGAAGTGTTTTTTGAGTAGCCTTTGTTAATTGAGACATTTTAAAACAGAGCTTGTTAATAGCAGTAGTTGTCTAGGTCAAGTATCAAAGCATATTGGTTTTAACAAGTTATGCTATATCTGGGACTAAAGGACCAGGCTAATTGCTAATCTTGGTATCTTGGATATATTGAGGACCTTTTAAGGAGAAAAAATATGTGTGTAGATTTATGTATATTTTAAATACAATAATTTCACAAAGACATGCATTGTAGTCTACTTAATATATCTGCTGAAGTCTATATTTATATAGAGGATGAAATACTCAAATTTCACAATAATTCTCTTTCTACTAATCATACTAGATTCTTGAGTCATTCAGTTAAATTTAAAAGTGATATAAAAGCTTTCTAAATTATTTTACTCATTTATTTAGAGTTTTTTTAAATTGAGTTTATTGGGATAACACTAGTTAACAAAATTGTACAGGTGCACAATTCTATTACACATCACCTGTACACTGTGTTGTGTGTTCCCTATTCCAAGTTAAGTCTCTGTCCATCACCATTTGTGTCTATACTCACCTCCACCCTCCTCCACTCCATTCCCCCTGGCAATCACCACACTGTTGTCCCTATCCATGAGTTTTATCTTTTTTTTTTTTTTTTTTTTTTGCTTGCTCAATCCTTCCACCCACCCTTCTCAGTCCCCTCCAGCAGCCGACCTCTGTCAGCCTGATCCTTATCGGTGGCTCTGTCACCACTGTGCTCCTTCATTCATTTTGTTCATGAGATTCCACACATGAGTGAAATCATAAGGTACTTGTCTTTCTCTGAATGGTTTACTCCACTTAGCATCATGCTCTTCAGGCCCATCCAGGCTGCCACACAGGGTAAGATTTCCTTCTTTCTTACAGCGGCACCGTATTCCATTGTGTAAATGTAACACAGCTTTTTCATCTGGTGGCTAGATGCTCATGTCTGCACCCAGAGCTTGACTCACGCTGCCACTAATGCCAGTACCGATGCCCTCTCTGCATTAGAGAGTGGAGCTTGTGACCATGGATGAAATCTAAAGCCAGACGTTTCTGTTCTCCTCCATGCCACCTACTGCTGAAGCAGCTCCTTCATTCATTCTCTTCCAAGTGATGCTGAAATGGTTCATCTGAGCTCTATGATGATCGGGCTTTCTGTTTCTCCTTTATGGTGCTGGAACTTAATTTTTGCCACAAAGATTAGAAGAATATTAATAAAGTATTAGAGTACCATAAAGCTTGAACAATACAACATTCACATTTAATAATTCTATTTTATGTGTCTTTTTTGTTTTGGGGGGAGGATGCTGCTTTTAAACAATTTATAACCTGTGTCTCTTCTTGGGTGTGCATGTTTGCCATCACTGCAGGTTCTCCACTGATGGCTTTGATCTGTCTTCTATAGTCAATATGCTACTAGGTGAGCCCTGGCCTGGTAGCTCAGTTAGTCAGTGCATTGTCCCCATATGCCAAGGTTGTGGGTTTGATCCCTCATGAGGGCAAATACAAGAATCAACCAATGAATGTACAAGTAAGTAGGATGACAAATCTCTCTCTCTCTCTCTCTCTCTCTCTCTCTCTCTTCCTCTCAAATCAATACATTTTTAAAAATATAGTACTATATTTAACAAATAAAAGTTTGTGTAATAGAATCTCAAAACTAGAGATTATGAATTTTGATGGTGTTATACAGCACACAGATATATAGGGACTAAAATATTCCATGACAACTAATTAGAGATATTAAGTGATAATGTTATTTGAGTACATCCAAATAATCATGGACAAAGAGAGCAAAAATTTTCTTTTCATAAAATTTTAGATATTTTGTGGAATTTTTCTAGCCAAGAGCAAACCCAGAATCAGAATCACTTATTTTTAAGGAATATAAGCAGGAGCTGACATAACTTATTTTTCCTTTATTTATTGTTATAGTTAGGCAAGTTTTAATGCATGTGTTACTTGTATCAAAATTTTTTATCTTAAACACGGTGATAATACTAGGCGTTTATGGAGGACTAGGCAGAGCACATATTTCTCATCCTTTATTTTAAATATTCATTTTATGTTATTTGCAGCTATTTCACCAACATGGATACCTGTCAGCTGTCATATTAAGGTAGGTTTTTTTTTTTTTCTTTTCAGAATGGAGTAGTCCTAAAGCTAACTGTATTTGCTTTGAGTTATCTAAGTCTTCAAGAAGATCATAGTAAACATAGCCATTGTGTCCAGTCTTAGCCCTATATGATCACTTGGGGTAAGGCTGATCGAAATGAGCTCAGTGATACCCTACAGACAATTCCCATCTTAGAACAAACTATTAGACTGCATAATCGAACACATTGGAGGCTGTTTTCTGGGTGTTTTGCCTAAAGAGCAGAGGAGAGACAAGTGTTTGCAGACCTTTGCTGATGATTCACATGCACATGAAGTAAATTCTCCTGAACTCGAATGGTGGCTCTTGTCAGCCATTCCCACATTCATGAGCAACACGTGTGCCCCAGGGAGGCTCTCTCTGGACCACGTCTCTGTGAGAAACGTGTAGCCAGGTCTGTAAGAATACCCTTGGAGAAGGAAGTTCAGCGTCTGCGGAGTGGTGCTCAGTCAGGAAACCCACAGAGCACGAGGCTCCCTCTTCATTCCAGAGCTGACAGCAGCCAAAGGCTGCCGGATTCAGCATGTGGAACAGACCTTGGGCCTTCCCAGTGCTGCTGACCCTCCAGCGGCTTCCGGGGTTTTATATCCAGCTAAGATAGGACCGTCAGAAAAACACTGCTTGCAATAGTCTTCAATAAGAAGGCAGAATCCCAGCTGGCGTGGCTCAGTGGTGGAGCCTTGACCTAGGAACCAGGAGGTCACAGTTGGATTCCCGGTCAGGGCACACGCCTGGGTTGTGGGCTCCATCCCCAGTGTGGGGCGTGCAGGAGGCAGCCGATCAATGATTTTCTTTCATCATTGATGTTTCTACCTCTCTCTCCCTCTCCCTTCCTCTCTGAAATAAACAAAACTCTACTTGAAAACAATAAGAAGGCAGAATAAATGTGGCTTTTGACTTCATTTTTATGGCCCTGAAGTCATTTTGCTGCTACTCTCTGGAGGGCTGGGTGTCTTGAGTGTCAGGACACGGAGCACCCACAGAAAAGCAGGTGTCCATTGCCAGTGTCGCCTAATAAGCCCGGAGTCACTCGAAGCCTCATTAATAAAAACCTAATGGTGCAACCATAACAAGGAGGAAATGCCAATGAAGCATGCATTTGTTGAGACTCAATTATTTCTCACCCTAGCAGGCTTGTCGCATTTGACATTTTATAAAATCAGCCACAATGAAAACACACACATACACACAAAAAACCAGAAAACAAAATACAGGTCCTGGAGGGGACCAGGCCCTCAGACCGTGGGAGTTGCAGGGCAGCGGACAGTCCTGAGAAGGCCTGGATGTGTGAGAGAGGAGAGCGGTCCTTAGGGTCAGCGTCGATGAGGAACTTGTTCTCCGTGAATGGATCACACGCTTACCCTGACAGCAGCAGCGGGTGGCAGCGGGCAGGCAGGGGAGGGCACAGGTCCTCGGAGGGCACAGGCGGGGCCCTGGGAGCCGTGTGCTGGCTTTCACTGGGGCCACGCACAGCCATCTGCTGGGGGGAAGCCTGGGAAACACAAGAGTGCCTTTGCCCATGTCATGTTTCGCTGTGACAAGCCCTGAGATTTCTGAGGGGCATCCAGGATACATGGGGTCAGGTCGTCCATTTATGGGGTGTGTGAATATCATGTAAAGATACGGCCTCCACCAAGGACACTGTCCTGAGGGTAGGCACTGGGAGGACTGAGGGCGAAGCGTTCTCCAGAAGGAACTGATCGAGTTAGGTGCTCTCAGAGTTCTGGCAGGCCTTGCTGCAAATATTGGGCGTATTGATTGAGGTCCCACTTAACGGGCACTCTCTGGAAGATACAACCTTTAACTGATGGACGGACAAGCCCCGCGGAGGAAAATTAAGAGCGTTGGCTAAGTGTTATGCGTTCTGTGTGATTGCATCAGAGGGACCTGCCTGCTGTTTGGCATAAATGATTGTAGACTGTTTCCGAGTTCTGTTGAGAATGAGAGCCAAGTCTCCGCTGCACTTCAGGCAAATCTAAAGTTCTGATGGACATGGCCCGGTGGTGTTGTGTGTGCTATGTATACACATACCTCCCCTAGACTTTCAATCTTACAGCGTGAACATTTAATCAGTATGTGCTGATCAGTGACATACCACCCCTCAAAAACACTACTTTCTTAAAGTTTACGTAGTAAAGGTTGGATAGTCAACAAATATATTTACACATACAGATTGTTTCTCATTATAATGCCTTCCTCTTAACAGAACCATCCTTGTGATTTTTTTTTCAGAGCGTTTAGAATTTTAATTCATAGTTACTCCATAATAAAACGGAGTTAACAATCCAGCATTCATCGTATAATGTGGGCATTTTTGTGTATACCAGAGGTCCAGTGTACGAAATGTATGCACAGGTAGAATCCCTAGTGGCTGCCAGTTGCTGGCCGGGGCCTGTCTGTGTTTCGTGCCACCCCCTGGTGGTCAGAGCATGTCATAGCAGACGGTCGAGCTCCTGGTTGGTAGAGCTCCCGCTGAAGGGGGCAATGTGCATATTAGGCTTTTATAAATATAGGTAAGGAGGCTTAACTTGAAAAATTAATGTTGGTATCTTGCATTTATATTTTTCTATTCAATTTCTATGCTATGCAATTAATTGTGGTAATTATAAAAATTTAAAGATATTGAAGCAGCAGATAGAAGAGTTGCTCATCTTATAGATATGAAACGCCCACTTCAGAAAGCAGGGTGCTGGGTAAAAAATACCAGGCTTGTTTTTATTTACTGAAAGAACCCTGGATTGGTGCAGGGCAAGAGTTCTAGTCTCTAGCCTACCCTGTACCGCCATGTGGCTTTGTGTAAGTCTCCCACCCTATTGTCTTCTGTGTCCTCTTGTCTCTAAAAGGAGGGTATGTTCATTTTTCCTTTTCTAAAAAGGCCAAGAGAATACAAAGATGACATATGGGACTTTTTAAACTGTAAAGTTCTCTTTATGTGTAACAGGTTATTGTTATGATCGCTGGGTTGAAGAGACAAAAAAGAATCATTCCCTATCATATGCCCTCTTTTGAGGGTACATCAAATCCCACAAGAGTAGCTCTCTTAGTCTTTATGATATTAAGATCATTAGAGTTGAATGAAAGATACGTTTGCTGACCCCAAAGGGATGCACTTGAAAATGATTGATGCTGGTTGTTAAACGCAGGCCTTAGTTTTTACTTTGTATATTACATGTCAGATTGTGTGTCTGGAAAACAGAAGGGGGGATTACATCAGCAAAGAACAGGGCAAAGGCAGTAGAATTACACTTTGCCCAAAACTTGTGCACGTGTGGTCTTCCTGGGTATCCTGCAACCCCACAGAAACAGCATAGCCAGGGAAGGATGCTTCCGAGGAAAATGGTTATGGACCAAATTTGAGTCGAAAGAGTAAACCCAGGGCACTGTCTTCATTCTCTAATAAGGTTAAAAAGCTTGGTTTATATTAAATCATGGCAGTTTTATGAAGATTTAAGAATTCACAAAAAACAACAACAGGTTTTCCTCATCTACAGTTTTTTGAGTAGGAATGTGATGATTTATGGAGTTAGGGTCCTTACCTGACATGCGTTTTTAAATTGTGTGGACATCACTGCAATACAGGTAGATGACAGTGAGAAATACATGCCGTAATCAGCAACTTCTTCGTTTCTCTTTCTGTCATCTGATATTTGTTTTCCTACAACTCCTTCAACACTGTCCCTACATGTTCTCCCAAGCTAACCACATTAGCAAAGCATGCAAGTCATCTTTCTGTGCTAGGAGACTCGTGGATTAATGTGGACACCAGACACTGCCCGATCCATCCAGAGTAGATCTATCCAAGCCATCACAGGACAGCAAGGTTAGAAGGTCTGTTCAGTTTCCTGTGCCGATTGAACTTCTTGTACAGTTGAGGATATACAAATAATTTGGGCAATTCTATGACCAATTTCTTAAAATGAATGAGAAAGGATTATAAACTTTAGCTGATATCCCTTATATATGCCTCAGTGTCTCCATCTGTGTCTGAGTCCACGGCTTGCCACAGCTTTATGCTGGAGAAAGCTTTAGTCTGACACTTTTTAGGTGAGAGAGAATATCCTTGGTAGAATGCCATGTCCAGTCACTTATACTACGTTCAATGTTTTTTTTGTTGTTTTTTTTTAGCAAAATATGTCAGTGTATTCCTATCTGCATAACACAAGCATTTGGGCAAAGGGTCTTTAATTAAAATCACGGTTCTTGACATGGATTTAAATATAAATGGTCTTAGCTATCAGGTAGCCCGTTCTTTCTAGATTCTTCCTCCACATGCCCTTCTTGGCAAGTCAGATTAGGTGCTGCTTCAAACCTTGCTTTTCCAGTCTAGTCAGTGGGATTCACTGGTAGAGCAGGGAGTGTTAGCCCTGCTTCACTTTACTCAGGATTGGAGTCGCATGGCCCATACGGTGAAGAAGGATCAGTGCCTGCCTGTGCTGTTTGCCGTGTGGTATTAAAATAAACCTCCTTCCGTGACATGGTTGAGAGGCACCAAACACACTAACTTGACTCCTTTCAAATAGGCTCTCATGTCTTAGATACGCTTTTTCTTTTTGCAGGTTGACAGATGAATCCTGTAGAAATAGAGGTTAAGAAGATGTTTCTGAGAGCAGGAATAACTCGCGTCAATAAAGCAACCCACACTTGAAAAGAGACTGAAATATAGAACATAATTCCCTAGAATAAGAGTAATTACTGTAGATGCGCATTAGCGGTTACTGATAAGCCAGGGATGGTGCAAAGCAGGTCCTATCTTTCTAATCCACAAACTGTGAACTGGTACAATGATCTCTCTTGAATGGATGAGGGAACAAAGGCAGTCCTTTCCCCCATATAGTCCCATAATACCGTTAATAAATGGTAGCTCTCACATTATATCATCTCATTTGCACAGAGACCTCAGCTACCGAAGGCTAGAATATGTAGCTCTGTGACATACAGATGGACTTGTGGGACACTACCATTGTGTGACAGAGTGAAGAAAACAAATACTCATGTCCTCCTATAATGACCCCAGGATTTTATAGGGACTTTTCTTGAACTAGGATGTAAATGTTGCTATCTGTATGTTCCATGGATGGAAACAGAGTCAAACGCGTTTTAAAGTGTCCAAACCAGCCCAGTCGGCGATGCTCAGTGGCTGAGCATCGACCTGTGAA
Organism: Corynorhinus townsendii; assembly: GCA_026230045.1. Lineage (NCBI taxonomy): Eukaryota > Metazoa > Chordata > Mammalia > Chiroptera > Vespertilionidae > Corynorhinus > Corynorhinus townsendii. The sequence goes on from JAPDVU010000005.1 coordinate 4,700,715, forward strand.
CCAGGAGGTCACAGTTGGATTCCAGGTCAGGGCACATGCCAGGTTGCAGGCTGCAGGAGGCAGCTGATCAGTGATTCTCTCTCAGCATTGATGTTTCTATATCTCTCTCCTTCTCTCTTCCGACCTGAAATCACTAAAAGTATATTTAAATTATAATTAAAAAAATAAAGTGCCCAAACCACATAGTTTCCCATTGATAACAGTGGGATTCATAGTCTAGTAACTGACACCAAGGTCCTGACTGGCTAGGACAGTGGTCGGCAAACTGTGGCTCACGAGCCACATGCAGCTCTTTGGCTCCTTGAGTTTTTAGCAAAGGCCAACTTAGGAGTACCCTAATCCTACCTAATAAAAGAGAATCATGCAAATTGACCATACCTCCATTATGCCCACAAGCCATACCCACCAGCCAATCAGGAGCGAGTATGCAAATTAACCCAACCAAGATGGCGGTTGATTTGCATATCTAGGCACAGAGTGAAGACAGCATAGAAGGAAGCCAAGCACTGCAGAAAGGAGTGAGGCTGTGGAGAAGCAGGCAGGAGGGGCGGTGGAGAAGGGAGGGAAGCAGGCAGGGCAGGGGAGAAGGGAGGGAAGCAGACTACTGCAGGAAGCCCTATTGTAGGAATCTTCCTGCAACGGGCCTCTAGTTAAGTTAATAACAATGTACCTACCTATATAGTTTAAGTTAAAAAAAAATTGGCTCTCAAAAGAAATTTCAATCGCACTGTTGATATTTGGCTCTGTTGACTAATGAATTTGCCGGCCGCTGGGCTAGGACACCGTCATGTTTGTGCTTGTGGATTTTATACGAAATATACTTTAGAACCACAGTGGCCATGTGCTTTCATGCTGGCCTTTTCATAGCTGATTGTTGCACTGCTTAGTACAGAGGGTTTCCCCAGACATCTGAGTGGTTATGAGAAAGTAACACATTTCTAAACATTTACCATGCCCTTCAAGGCATGAGCTTCTCTTTCCCACAGCTTACACGGCGGGATCAGACTATGTGTAGGCCAGCTAAGCAAATTAATTCTGTCAGAAAAAGCCAAGAAGCATGTGTCTTCACTCCTATGCGGGCTATAAACTGCAACTTGTAGACACAGACAACAGTGTGGTGGTAACCAGAAGGCAGGAGTGTGGGAGGGTACTGAAGGGGATGGGGGCCAAATACAGTCTGGTGACAGAAGATGATTGACTTTGGGTGGTAGACCCACAATGCAGTGCACAGATCTGTGTCATGGAAGTGTGCCCTTGAAACCTACATAATCTTATTAACCACTGTCACTCCAATAGATGTACTGAATTTCAAAAAAAGAATTTTAAGTAAATTGTTATAGGAGATGAAAGCTTCGACTGAAAGCTGGTTTTATATCACCTGAAATATAGCATAACCAGAGCATGTCCCAAGCATCCCTGTAACGTGTTCGCCTCCCTCCCCTGCTTGTCTACAGTGAGGTCAGATGGGGTGGTAACTGGAATTGGCCTGCCAAAGGGCTTACCAAGGTAAAGATGCCTTTCTTTGTGATTACTTTATTTTGGGACGTCATTTAGAATAGGAAGAAATACCACAACCTGTGAAATCAAACTTAAAAGGCCGTCTGACAATACAGTATTGCCCAGAACCAAACTTTATTCATCTTACCCATTAGTGGTTTAGAGGACAAACGGTCCTCAAGCAGTCTTACTAGGAAGTAGTCTGGATTGAATGGTGTGTTGGAAACAGCAGAAGGCCCTGCCTTGTATTCACAATAATTTTAAGCTTAATAGGCATTATCAGTTGTGTCTGGGTATAGGTTTCACTTGCAAAGCTTTGGTATGTAAATATTTCATATCTCCTTCCCTGTCGTTGACTGGCTTATAAACTAAATGTCCACATTTCCAAATGTGCTCTTACTTCCACAGAATAGTGAATAGCTTTAAACAACATATAACCAGTCAACGAAGACACTTCAATTACTCTTTTAGATAGAATGACACTCACCCACCATTAAAACATTGGTATCACTACATCATTGGCTGCTCACCCGAATAAATAAGACCAAATCTATTTCCCCCCTCTTATAAATCCCAGCCTTTATATAGTTATTCAGAGAACTAGCTAAAAACAAAATAAAACCAAAAAGCAAACAAAAAAATAACTCACCAAACACAGGGAACCAGAGAGTCCCTGCCTTCCTGCCCACCCCGATTTTGACAGGCAGCAGGATATATGGGGGAGGTGTTTGGGGATCCTTTGAAACGCTGCAGGTTGCCCAGGACCAAACCAGAGAGGGTCGGACCTGCATTACCACCATTTGTCCACCATCCAGAACTGAAATATCATTGCTGACATGTACCCATAAGGAACTGTTTGACATTGAAATTGGGACTCAAAAGAACTGTTGGCCCAGAAAGAAACTCACTACAGACTGATTCATTTGCCTCTCAGCATAACCATTATTGCTTGTCTCATTTTCGGTTCTTATAAGTGTATTTCTAGTATCACATGATCTCACTCATCTAGGGGAAATAATGAACAACATAAACTGATGAACAGGAACGGACCCGGAGACAGGGAAGCATCGATCAGACTGTCCAACCTCAGAGGGAAGGTAGGGGAGGGTTGGGGGTGAGGGGGAGAGATCAACCAAAGGAATTGTATGCAGGCATATAAGCCTAACCAGTGGTCACGGACAACAGGGGGGTGGGGGCATGTGTGGGAAAGGGTTTGGGATGGGAATGGGGGGATGAGGACAAATATGTGATACCTTAATCGATAAAGAAATTAAACAATAAAGAAAGAAAACTGAGGGAGGAAAAAGCAACATGGAATGTGACAGAAGAAAAAACACAGTGCGTTTGTGAGGGGAACTCACAGCCAAGGGTCAAGCTCTGGTGTCACTATCCCAGGACCACGGATTCACATCCTCATAGAAAGGTGTCCCCTGTGCACCACACCCTGTGGCCAGGAGGCCCTGCAGTTTTACTAACTCACATGCACAGAGTGTTAGTTGGAAGCTACCTGCTGGGAAACACCCACAGCTGATCAGGTTAGACAACAAGCTCACGGGTTCAACGACCAAGTCCACTGTCCTAAAGAAAGACGTTAAAATTCGCTGTGAATATTTGCTAATGTCATAACAACAGACAAAAACATGCCACCGTCCCTTCCCCGCTAATTGTTTAATGGTAGAGTGAATTACACTGCTCTGCGTTCAGCATTTAATTTTTAAATTAGCTCTCGGCTGAAGTGCCCTTGATTACAGCGTGTAATGAGCTGTGTCTGTTGAAGAGAATTGTGCTCTATGCCGGACGCAGGCCCCAGAAAGCTTCACACGGCTCTCGGGGGCACAGGGGAGCCTGGGTAACTCTCCCCAACGGTGGATGGACAGCGGCAGAGCAGGCGGTGTTCAGGGACAGAGCACTCAAAGGAGAAAGAGCTCTGACAAAGCAAAATGAGACGGGGTCTGGGTCTGTCCAGGCGAACACTTTGATTGAATGACTATAATAACGGAGAATGATAGAGGAATGATCATTCCCTTATTATGTATTAGTTCACCAACAGGGTGATCAACAGCATGAGGATTCCTTAAGCAAAAAATTTAACAAAAGATTCTGAATTTTGTTTTTTTTAATCTATTGGTTTTTAAATTTTATTTTTATTGAGTTTATTGAGGTGATATTGGTTAATAAACTTACATAAGTTTATTGGTTCATAAACTTATAAACTTATTTCAGGTATACAGTTCTACAATGCATCATCTGTGTATTGCATTGTGTGGTCACCACCCCGAGTAGAGTCTCCTTCCATCACCATTTGTCCCCCCATCCCCCCTCTTTGACCTCCCCCACCCCCCATCCCCCTGCAATCACCACACTGCTGTTGGTGCACTATTCTACCCACACGTGTGTAAACATGTTCTTTCTGTTTACACAAGTCAGCAATAATACCTTCTGATCTTCTTATTTTACAAATTATATAAATACATACAACATTGCAGTGGTGAGCGAATGACAGCTAAGGCAGAAATGGCTTTTCAACAATACTCTATGAAGCAGATGAGTTCACAGAGCTAATTGTATCTCTGGCTTTTTTTTTTTTTCTTCAACAAGTTTATGAAAAATTTGTTTTAAATCTTAGCCAAACACAAATATTCAATATAAATGTTTAATATAATATCAGAACTGTAAAGCTATCAAAAGATTGCACGTGTAAAAATTCTTGTTTTGGATAGCTCAAGTGGAATAAAAGACCAGTTGCAAAAGAGAATCCGGGGTGGCCTGGAAGAGGTCTGTTTCTAGAAGAGGGGGATATATATAATACTGTCGATCATACAGATTTCAAACAAACAAACAGGAAGATACCTTTTTAAGATTTTGAATACAGGGAGAGGGTTTGGTTGGTAACTCAGCAGTCATTTTCTCCAAGTTAGTTTTCCCGTTTGTATTTCCGTAATGTGAGTTCCTCAGATTTGGATGCAAAAGTAAATAACTCTTGAATGTTCCTGGTATACAGCACTCACATTTCTTTGGGGCCCACGTTACGTGAAGGCCATTACCTAGGAAATAATTTTCATGTTGGAAAGCAGAGCCCAACGATGCGGTTTTATTGCATGCTTCCATTGGGATGCAGTCAACTTGACTGACTTGCCATATCAGCCAACGCATGTTGCATGAGCAGAACCACCACTTACGGAGGTGGGCAGCATGCACCTTGGCACAGAATGCACAGGCCATCGTCAGCACAGAGGTCATGGATGTATGATCCTATTATAGAGGGAGAATAGAGTTGGGAACAGTAACCCAATTTGCCATGAGGATAGATGTTAGAGTGTCTGAGAAGCAAGACAATCATCTGCTCCTAGTGATCATCCCTACACGAGGAGCAGAAAGGAAGAATGTCGAGACTACACAAAACGTCACATCGTGATCATCCTGCTATACTTACTGGATGTGTATTTCCCTCCACTCAAATGTGAGCCCAGTGAAGGCGATTCTTTTTATCCTGTATGTTTCTAGAATAATGCCCGGCATGTTCTAAGCAGTCAGTAAGCACTTATCACTGGCTTCGTGAAGTGTAGAGCACAGTTGGAGGGAGATGTGATCACATGAAAAAGTTGATTTTTTCTGGAAAAATGATGCCCGAATCTGAATCAAAACAATATGTCTAGAGAGAAATGGCCTTTTTTTTTTTTTAAACAAACAAACAAACTCTCAAGTTTCCCGATGCTAAGGTAGGGTAAAATAATAGTGAAGCTAATTGAGCTATTTTAAAAACAAGTTTTTCTGGTGTGATTTGTGGAAGATGGTTTACAAATGATGCTTTCTTAATGCAATCACACACATGGAAGGAGAATTAAGATAGTAAGGTGAAAACGTATCTTTCTAAAAACTGTAAGTCCCACAAAATTGTCTCGAGTAAAAAACTATATGGGAAATACACTGCGTAAATTGTAAGGGCACATTGCAATGATTTTCCTAAGGGAAACGGAGACATGTAAATAGCCATCCACATGAAGAAAGAGAACATGATCGGAGTCATATAAGCCCCGCCCCCTCCATATCACATCAATTCTTCCTGCCAGCACTATCGCAACTTCTCAGTCACTAGGTTAGTTCTGAGTATTTTTGAACCTTATAAAATCACAGATTAAATTCTATTGCATCTGCTTTTCTCACTCAAATTCATGTGTATGAAAGCAATGTATTGTGTTCTGATAGCAGTAGTTCATTCATTTGCTTGTTGTACAGTATTATAAGAATCCATATTTATTTCTTATGAATGTTTGGCTTGCTGCTATGAACACGGTGCATGGTATTTGTTGCATATATATACATATTGGGAGGTATAAGTCTAACTGTAACATTATTGGATATATATATGTTCAAACTTAATAGTGCCATAGCATATATGAATATAGACAATATCTAGTAAAAATGCCCAAAACTTTTCCAAAATACTGCTACCAATTACACACTAGTACCAACTTATGAGGAGTACTATTGTTTAATATTCTAAAATGTTATCTTTTACAAACCAGTCTGGTGTCCCATATTATTAGTTTGCTTTTACTGCATAGCAAACCACCCCGACATGTACATCCTTACGCAGCCATCAGTTATTTGTCTTGACTCTCTGAGTGCTGTTGCTTTAGACTGGGAGGTTCTTCTGGTTTCCACGAGGCTCACTGATGCTGTACAAACAGCAGCCAGCTTGTGCTAGTTGATGTGGGATGTCTTCGGTGGGTAAGCGCATGTGGGATGCCTTTGGTGGGTACCCACCGGGTTTCATGTGATCTGGCCTGGCTGTGACTGATAGGGTGACTGAGATTTTCACACAGCAGCTGCCGAGGATCTTGAGAGAAAGTAAACGTATGCGGTGTCTCTTAAGTTCAAAGCTCTAAGCTGGCACAATGTCACTTCTGATCAATTTCATTGGCTAAAGCAAATAACAAGACCAGTGCAGATTAAAACGTGGGGAAATGGATTCCAGTTTTTGTCGGGGAACATTTTCATTTTGGGGTAATGACTTACTTTACTATCTATCTATCATCTATCTATCTATCTATCTATCTATCTATCTATCTATCTATCGATCATCTATCTTCTATCTATCTATCTGTCTATCTTCTATCTATCTATCTATCTATCTATCTATCTATCTATCATCTATCATCTATCTATCTATCATCTATCTTCTATCTATCTATCTATCTATCTATCTATCTATCTATCTATCTATCATCTATCTATCTATCTATCTATCGATCATCTATCTTCTATCTATCTATCATCTATCTTCTATCATCTATCTATCTATCTATCATCTATCTTCTATCTATCATCTATCTTCTATCTATCATCTATCTATCTATCTATCTATCTATCTATCTATCTATCTATCGTCTATCTTCTATCTATCTTCTATCTATCTATCATCTATCTTCTATCTATCATCTATCTATCTATCTATCTATCTATCTATCTATCTATCTATCTATCTATCGTCTTCCTTGCTTATTATAGAAACAAAACAAAGTTTATTTACCACAAGGCCCAGGGCCATGAGATATTTCCTATAATTCCTACTTTCATTTTTTTTCTGATAATTTAACAATAAAATACAAAACTCAGCTGGTAGTGATTATGTGTATGATGTTAAGTAATGGGAGAGCTCCTTACATTATTTTTTCATAGTGATATTTCAATTGACTCACAATATTTTAATGAAAAGACCTCTATTTGGACAGGGATATGAAGGTCCATCTGTGTTATAAACCAAATGTTGAGATTGCGTGAGTCTCTCCTTGTCTCTAGTTATTAGAGAAAATTTTCAAATGAATTAGAAAAAAAAATGTTTCATAGAAAAAGGGGACAATGTCCACACAGAGTCACTCAGCAGATATTTAAACTCTTCCATGACTAGGAAAGTTTGTGATGGTGTTGGATTTTAAGATTATGAAAGAATTGTCTTAATGAAAATGCCTGAGAAATGAGTTTGTATCTGAGTTCTGCCATTTATTAATTGTATAATTTTGGGGATGATACATTCTCCTGTTTCTCAATTTTATCTCCAAAGAAAGGATATTAATACCCATCTCCAAGAATTGCTGAATAAATACCACGAGTGCAGAATCTCATTTATTAAATCATATGAAAATAACTTTACTGCAGGAATTTACAGACATTCTTTTGCTAGTACTTCACATTACGTAATTTGAAAATTTACTATCTTGTTCCAGTTGAAAAAGTTTCTAATTTTATAAAATGTTTAGAGATTCAGGATGGACAAAGTATGAAGTATGATTTAATGTCATAATTATTATCAGTATTATATCATTTTTCTGCTACCATTTCTAAAAACATAAATGTCAAATGCATGATTCACCTTGATGAAGATTTAACTTTCAGCAAGTGAAGTTGTAAAGGCTAAGTATCAATATTAATGGGCAAGCTGAGGCATTAATTTTTAGAAATTTATAAACTCACTAAAACATCTTTATTATATACTAGTGGCCCAATGCACAAGTTCGTGCACATTGAAAGGAAATTAATTAGAAGAAATATTTTAATATCGCTATTCACTCTCTGTAATAGAAGTGTCAACCAAATTCATGATCAACAATGACAGATCAAAACACATGCGTGCGATTGGCACCAATGAGAGCTTTATATGTATTGCACATGCTTGAGTCAACTTAGCCTTTTATAGATATAGAGCTATAGGCCCAGTGCATGAATTCATGCATGGGTGGGGTCCCTTGGCCTGCCCGGCAATCAGGGCCCATCTTGCCCAGTCCCGATTGAACTGATCAGAGATGGGAGGTTGGCTGGCCGGCCAGGGGAAGGGGGCCACGGGAGGTTGGCTGGCTGTGAGAGGTTGGATGTGGGAGTACACTGACCACCAGGGGGCAGCTTCTTCCTTGAGTGTCTGATCCCTGGTGGTCAGCGCGCATCAAAGCTACCAGCTGGTTGTCCAGTCATTTGGTCGACTGGTTGTAATGGTTGCTTAGGCTTTTATATATATAGATAAACTTGTTTAATTAGACCTGCTTTCTGATGTAGCTAAGCTTTTTCCAGTGCAGTGAAGCATCCCAACTTCTCTTTCAGGTTATTGTCAGCAACACAGCAGTAAATATCAACACGAAGGAGATTATTATTGTAGACCACACAGGGAGAACAAAGGGTAAAATATTTAACTGCAGCAGTGTTTGATTATATTCTGCACAGTGAGAAAACCTGAAGTCATTTTCAAGGTCCACCATTTCTTTCTTCTCTTCAGTCAGGTCAAGTTTCTAAGCTTTCTAAATCTCCGTTTTCTGGCTAATGAAAAGAAAATAGGATTCCATCGATTCTCCTATCTACCTGAGAAATGAGTTTGTACCTAAGTTCTGCCATTTATTAATTGTGTAATTGTATAATTGTACCTACTCCAGGACTTCTATGAGAATCAAATGAGATGAGGCGTGGGAAAACGCTTCCCAGACATTTGGTTATAGTGTAAAATGTTTGCACTTGGCTATACAGCAAGTCATGTTCCTGGGCTGAAGAAACTCCAAGGAGGCTAAGTTGCTAGGGAGAGGAAGCTGGGCGTTGCTACGTGACGTCATTCCCGGTACCCACAGTGACTGTTTCCATGCTGGGCTTGGCTGTGGGCCACATTTTGTGCCATTGGGGTCTTGGCAGCATCAGATGTGATTTGGTGGGCTGTTGCTCTGGAGTGGTGACAGGGCCTATGTCCCACCTGGGGGAAGCTGAGTGTTGCTTTGTAGGTGCCAGGTCTGCGGTGCCTTTTCTCTGTAAATGGCCAGTGTGCATCATGGCAGCTTCTGCATTGAGCATCTGCCCCCTGTTGGTCAGTGCATGTCATAGAAACTAGTTGGATGGTTGGACACTTAGCGTATTAGCCTTTTATATATAGAGGTAAGTATTAGAACAGTTAGGGGAAAATATCTTTAATAATCTCCAAGAAGAGTGAGAAAATAGTTGGGATCAAATTCAAACAAGAAACCATTCTACTCATTTTGTTCAATTCCCCTTTACCGCAGTGCTTTGACATTTGAGTAATATTTTTATAATTCTAACATTAAATTATATTTCTATTTTTGGGGGGGTTCTGCAGCATTTTATTGTTGTTATTTTTTTCTTTATTGGTTAAATATTACATATGTGTCCCTATCCCCCCATTGCCCTCCTGACCCCACCACTCATGCCCTCACCCCCCTGGTGTCTGCGTCCATTGGTTAGGCTTATATGCATGCATACAAGTCCTTCAGTTGATCTCTTACTCCCATCTTCCTCTACCTTCCCTCTGAGGTTTAATGGTCTGATCGGTGCTTCTCTGCCTCTGGTCTTGTTTTTGTTTATCAGTTTGTTGTTCACTATATTCCACAAATGAGTGAGATCATGTGATATTTGTCTCTCTCTGACTGGCTTATTTCACTTAGCTAATGCTCTCCAGTTCCATCCATGCTGTTGCAAATGGTAATAATTCCTTCTTTTTTTTTTTTTTAACCATAGCATAATATTCCATTGTGTAGATATACCACAATTTTTCAATCCACTCATCTGCTGATGGGCACTTAGGCTGCTTCCAAATCTTAGCTGTGGTGAATTATGCTGCTATTAACATAGGGGTGCATATATCCTTTCTGATTGGTGTTTCTAGTTTCTTGGGATATATTCCTAGAAGTGGGATCACTGGGTCAAATGGGAGTTTCATTTTCAGTTTTTTGAGGAAGCGCCATGCCGTTCTCCACAGTGGCTGCACCAGTCTGCATTCCCATCAGCAGTGCAAAAGAGTTCCTTTTTCTCCTCATCCTCACCAGCACTTGTTCTTTGTTGATTTGTTGATGATAGCCATCCTGACAGGGGTGAGATGGTACCTCATTGTCGTTTTGATTTGCATCTCTCGGATGATTAGTGACTTTGAGCATGTTTTCATATGTCTCTTGGCCTTCCTTATGTCCTCTTTTGTAAAGTATCTATTTTGGTCCGTTGCCCATTTTTTGATTGGATTGTTTATATTCCTTTTGTTAAGTTGTATGAGTTCCCTGTAAATGTTGGAGATTAAACACTTATCGGAGATAACATTGGCAAATATGCTCTCCCATGCAGTGGGCTTTCTTGTTGTTTTGTTGATGATTTCTTTTGCTGTGCAAAGCTTTTTATTTTGATGTAGTCCCATTTGTATATTTTCTCCTTAGTCTCCATTGCCCTAGGAGCTGTATTGATGAAGATATTGCTTTGGCATATGTCTGAGACTTTGCTGCCTATGGATTCCCATCTAAATTTTATGGTTTCCCATCTTATGTTTAAGTCCTTTATCCATTTTGAGTGGATATCTACATATCTATCCCCTAAAGATTCAGATGGAACACCCTCCTCCCCAGATTAGATTTATACTTGTAGCATGTAGGAAGAATTTATACGATAAATATTATATCTACTATTAAAACATTGTGTTAGAATATGTCTTCAGTTAAATATAAGTTTCAGGAGTGCCAGTCATTGCTAAAATATTAGCTATTTTATAAAAGATAATCAAACATATTGAAGAAATAGATAAATTCATATTTGTTGCATAAACAAAGAATTGTGAGCATCAATTGGCTATCAAAATGTCAGCGTGCTGAAGCAATGTAGCTAACTTAATCGTGTTATAGTCAATAGGTCTATAATGGCATGAAGTTGTTCTTCTGACCCAGTGGACTACCGTTCGAGGCCAGAGAGGTTCGAGGCCAGAGAGGTGATTGTGTGAAACATATGTAGGAGCCAGTGTTCACCATAAAGAATTATAGGATTGTTCACCTGAAACCTATATAATTTTATTAACCAATGTCACCCAATAAATTCAATAAAAATTAAAAGACGTTAGAAACATGAATAAGGGCCATTCTAATGTACAACACATGAAGTCCAGCATCATTATGAGTGCTTGGAAAAATGGTTTGCCAAAGAATCTGTTCAATGTTTTAGCTGGGTGTAACCACCTCAGAGAAGAGGTGCGATCATTTTTCTATTACATTAAAGAGTGCAAATACTCCCCTGCTTGCTTGCTTAGGGAAATAAAGTCATACACTTGAGAAGGAAAAGCTCAGAAATAGGGCCCTAAGCTAGGAAATCTTTTAGTAATTCCTAGAAGAGATGAGTTGGGTGAATTGAATAAAATAAACTTACCTGGTGTTTCTTGGCTACACTCTGGCAGTGTATTTTACATTTGAATGCACCATACCCGCTTCTTTAGGCAGTTTCTCACTGAAAGTGAAATGCATGCGTAGATTTGTTTCAAAAGATGGGCAAGAACTGCCAGGCTGCAATGTGCATAAGAGTAAAAACAATGAAAGGTAATGGCTGGGTAGTGAGAGGGTCGCCTGCCTCTCCATGGGAGACTGAAGGATTTTGCTTTGACTTGGCGAAGGGTCTGGGTGATTGCTCCTTTTTCTGAAGCCAGTACCTCTCAAGTGTCCTGTTCCTGGTCTTCCACTGAGCACCCAGCGGAGGCTGGGGAAAGCTCCTTGTGCATGAGTATGGATTCCCCTGTGTTTTAAGGATCCCAGGGATTCTAAGTTGTCATGTAACCATCAAGTAGCCTTTGAGAAATTTACAAGATTGTCGTTAATTTCTTTTTACCCTTTTTTTTTTCTCTTGTCACTAACTCTTCTTCCAACTGTCTATCAAAAGAGGAACAGTGTGGCCTGGCCAGCATGGCTCAGTGGTTGAACAATGACCCAGGAACAAGGAGGTTAAGGTTTGATCCCCAGTTAGGACACATGTCTGGGTTGCGGGCTGCATCCACCCCCACTGGGGAACATGTAGGAGGTAGCCAATCAATGATTCTCTTGCATCACGGGTGTTTCTATCTCTTTCTCCCTTTCCCTTCCTCTCTGAAATCAATAAAAATATAATAACATAATAATAATAGTGAAAGAGAACGTGTGCATACCCCGTCTCTCTCCCAGGCAGTCGATATCCATTGCAATCCAATTCACCTACTTGTGCAATCTCCACCCTCTGTTGGGCTCAATAGAAAGTAATGCTTTCATAGATGGTCCAGCTTTTGCTCACTGTTATGTCAGGAGTGAGGTTCTCTGATAGCTTTCTACAACGCAGGTGAAATGAAACCTCTTTGCCTCTGTCTCTAAGACCACCTTTATCACGTACCAGATTTCCTTGCATAGATCTATTCATATTTGGAATCTCTATTCGCATGTGTTGCTCTATGTATTTCTTATTCCATTACTCAGCTGTGTCATTCTTCATGGTGACAGTAGTTGGTTTTAAATATTTGTTTTCCTTATAGATGTAAGCCTCTTGAGAGGATGATTTCATTTATTCACTGCTTAGTCATTCAACTAACATTCACTCATTAAGTCATTCAACTAACATTTCTATGTAGCAATATATCTTGCCAAAGTAGGCTTTTATCTTAGCAGATGTACAATAAATTAAAAGATGTAATTTGTGCTAATTGATCATTGTTTTCATAAGCATAATTTCAGGGACTCTCTAAATCAGATTCAACAAATAGCCTTCATTTGCTTTCGAATCATTAAGATCACACCGTCCTGTATTCTATTAACTACAAAACAGTTCCTAGAATTTATTCTAATGCTTTTTATAACTTTAAATTTGAGAAGAAATTATTGAGTTAATTCCAATATTATGTTAATTATCATTAAGAAGTTAAAAAATGTCTAAATTTGAGAATTTCAAGTTTAAAAATAAATAGATTCTTGAGAGGTAAATGGTATTTTGAAGATGATTTATTGTGTTTTGTGCATTGTGAATGTCAAAGTGAGAAATATTGCCTAATATTCAAAAACACAACACAAAACAGTTTCCACTTATAATATTTCCCTGGAAAAATGAAGTTTTCATGAAACATATTACTAGAAAATGTCAGTTTATCATTTATTAAAGCAAGTGCTCCTACCTAAGTGCTGTTCACAAATTCTGTAGGTAAAGAGAAATACTCCCAGAAGTCACTGACCTAATTAGGAAGACTTCTTTGCCTATGCAGTAGAAACATATGTTATTAGAAGCCATTCCTTTAATACATAATACATACAGAAATAAAGTCTTAAATGTAGAACTTACATCAAAGTCCCATTCAAATCTCAGATTTAGTTCATTGCAATCTGTTGCTCATATGAGCAGCTATATGCAGCATGCTCCATAATAGGAAGTAAGGGAAATTTGTTTACTAAATGATGGTTAATAAATGATTCTCTTGAATAACACTTTCAACCAGTTATTATAGTTCTTATGAGCAAGTAGGTTGTTGTAGTAAGAAAATGTTAGGAAAAAAATTCCCTAGTTACAATTTATTTAAGACGGATGCAATCTTTTTTCCTGGTAATTTTACTTTATATCTGATTTAAACATTGAAACATGTATATTTATGTTTTTATATTTTGACTTTAATAGACTTATCTACATACATGCATTCTAATACTTCTTAAGCATCGTGGTGAACACAATTTACAGTCATTTCTAGAACAAACATGTTTAAGTGACTTTGCAAATGGGAATGTTAGTAAAGTCTTATGCAGCTATAAAGATCAAAGGGCATGATAGGAAGCTAAGGAATGAGAATGCTTATGCAGCATGCTTACATGTCTCTCTGAGCAACATGGAAGGCAATAACTTCACACAATCTTGAATTCTAAACAATTAACCATCTATTCTTTATTATGGTTTATAAGAAATACCAATGAAATTCCCTAGAAATAAAGCCATTTCAGGTCATTATCTCATGCTGTTGTGAAGGGCGGGAGGCTGGGTCCCATGGGCATGTGGCTCTTGTGTATTTCTCAGAAGTTCGATTACGAGAAGGAGTTACCTCCCTTTGCTGCTCCCACAGGCCCAGCAGGAGCTCATGCAGGAGCCACAGCGGACACCGCCTCTCCCGGAAGGACAGTGGCAGGGGTGAGTTTGACAGACATCGTGTCATTTTGTCACATTAGTGACTACCTTATGGGCTCGGCCATTCGGCTAAATTGCTTTTCGCTGCTTTTGAATATCTATGTGACACGTCATTTGGGACAAGTTACATAATGCTAAGACTGTCGGTTTCATCATCTATGATGCAATAATGGTACCAGTATGACCGCCTCGTTTGGCTGGGTGGGTTGATTGAGTGTGCCTTCATCCCTGAAGATGCCTGCCCTCTGGTCCTCACTGCATAGCTGCTCTAAGTCCTTCTTTTTACCATGGTGCTCTATGAGCTCCTGTGGAGCACACCCTTCACATACAGGTATCTTCCTTCTTACAGACAGTGTCATTCACTGTGGCTATGTAATGTGTCTCGTGTACCGGGTACCGTGTGTGAGAGAACGCCTCGGAGAAGAACTGAAGTCAGGTGGCAGGACTTTTCAGTTCATAGGGAGCAGAGACTTTGGAGCCTGTGAGGATGTAATTGAGGCCAGGACATTGAACTTTGTAAGCAGCCATCCTCCTAATGGTGCTGATGGGAACGGACTTTCCAGCTGTGGCTCTTCCTTGTTTTGTGGTCCTACGGCACTACCCATGTGTGTTCTCCAAGGCCTTACCTTCCCGGCATGCATTTATGTCTTTAAGACACTCTAAGAAAATCACGGTGATGGTGAGATTCTATTTTAAAGAATGTTTCACAGACCAGTTCTCTTTTACTTAGCAGTGAGGTTTCTTTCCTGAAAGGAGTATATGATAAATTCAGTGGAAATGAGAAGGAATCCGTAACAACAGACGCTTACTCTTCAAATCCGTACTTCCCATAAATCCACTGCACTTTCTGGTCATGCTTTCAGCTGGCTGAAACTTGATTTAGCATTGGTCAGGGTGAAACTTTACACAGTCCTGAAATACTTCATCTTCCCTTACTTCTGTGAAAATGATCTTCTTTTCCTTTTTCTTGAAGAGGGAAAGTCTTTTCCAATGAGGCTGATCATTATGTTAAGCCCAGATTTTTAAGAGTTGCTGGATAAGTGGTTCCCTGGTGTGAAGAGATATTTAAAAGCATTTGTCAGAGGCAACACATTTTACAATCAATTGTTTAATAATTGCTGTTTTTTGAGTATTTGACATTTGAAAAAATATTTCTTTCAGGAAAATTAATAGGAAACATAATTAGTACAATGTGTGTTCTTGTTTGCAACATTTTTTTTCCTTGGAAAATACTCCAATATTCCCCAGGTGTGTTTTTTTTTTAAAAAAACAGAAATTTATAGTACATATTCTTACTATTTGCATCATAATGGTATGAGTTAAATATTAGTTTCACCAGTAGTACATAAAATAAAGAATGCAATGTAAGAAGATAGTGTTTTGAGTGTTCATTAGTTTTTCTTTCCTTTGTTTTACTGTCATCTTTCTTTTATACCTATTTTTTGCAGTTCACTTAAACTGATAAATAGCTGCGTTACTTTTAGTTTCTATATGTAGAGATTCAAATATGAAAAACTATACATTTTACTGGATTTATATGGTATCATAAATACTTTTTGCATGCAACTGAGGATTTAATCATGAAACAAAAATTGTGTGTTTTTTCCCCTTCAGTATGTTTTCAGCATTTATTTCTTACAAAGGTATAGGAAATTATTATTAACACAGAAAGCCTTTTTTCCCCTCTTTCTTTTATCCTGGTCTAAGCATACTGCTAACAATGTCCTTTGTTCACCCAAGTTTACATGTATCCATCCAAAAATAGACAAGCTGACCCAGCAGAACATGATTATTTATGAGGTTGGTTTGTGTGACATTCACAAGAGGAACCCCTCCATTGGCCTTAAAAAGGGCATAGGTGCTTTGGACGTGTGTTTTTTTAGTTTACTTAAATAACTAAATAATGTCATTTACCTGAAGAGGTAAAGTGATACCATCAGTAATAATTTTAAAAATGTAATTCCTGAAGTAAACACATTTACAATTTCAGAAAACCTACAATAATAAAAGTGTAATGTGCTAATTTGACTGGACAGAGCCACGGCGGGCGGGGGCCGAGGCCGAGGCGGCAGCCACTGCGCAGGGGGCCAAGACCCTGGCACAGGTTTTGTGCAGTGGGCCTCCAGCAGTTCCATAAAATGTTCAGCCCTTTCCGGTTCCTCACTGGGGCTGGATAGAATGCTTTCACATAGAGAAGTAAATGCAAAAATACTAAGAAACTAAGTGGTAGCCAAAACCAGTGTGGCTCAGTGTGGATAGAGCGTTGGCCTGCGGACTGAAAGGTCCCAGGTTCAATTCCAGCAAGGGCATGTACCTGGGTTGTGGGCACATCCCCCATAGGAGGTGTGCAGGAGGCAGCTGATCGATGCTTCTCTCTCATCGATGTTTCTAACTCTCTCTCTCCCTGCCTCTCTGTAAAAAAATCAATAAAATATATTTTTTTAAAAAAAGAAAGAAAATAAGTGATATTTTTTATAAATTGGGCAAGATAGAGATGTCTGCCTTCTCATCGTTTGCCTTGATATCATTTTGCGCTGGTGGCTCATGTGATTAAATGGGGGAAATTTGCCTTTTCACCTGTCACGGTTGCATTAGGGTTAGGATTAAACGGATGAAGCAGACAAACAAAATTCCAAGAAATACTGGTTACCTAAGGCACGTGTTTCTCTTTTAACCGTTCCGCTGTATCCATTCAATCAGAGGCCCGAGGGCTGGCTTCACGTCCCAGGACACTGCTGATCTTCAGGATTGTTGGAATGGACCCCGATTTCCATTCACATGCAATCCCCCAGCAGGAGGAAAGAGGGCTGGCTAAAGGAATGCTTGACATTTAAATGGGGGGTGACCAAGAGTTGAGCACGTGAAGTAAGTCTCTGCTTAGCAACCACAGGCACAGCTCGGACAGGGGTCCTACAGAAGCAGGCAGGGCTGTTTGTCTAGGCCAGTGGTCCGCAAACTCATTAGTCAACAGAGCCAAATATCAACAGGACAACGATTGAAATTTCTTTGGAGAGCCACATTTTTTAAACTTAAACTTCTTCTAACACCACTTCTTCAAAATAGACTTACCCAGGCCGTGGTATTCTGTGGAAGAGCCGCACTCAAGGGGCCAAAGAGCCGCATGTGGCTCGAGAGCCTCAGTTTGCCGACCACGGGGCCAGGTGGACAACTAGTAGTTTTCTCCACTTTGGTACCTGACTATGCAAAGAGTCTCCGTTATTGATACGTTAAACAGCCAACTGGAAAACACCATCTTAAAGGAATGGCTTTGAGTTTCAGCAAAGTTTTAGAGACTGAGTGAGGGCACTGATGGATAACGCAGGGCCCGAGATGGTAGGCTTTGCGGAGTATTGAGCTGAAGCAGTTACTGGATCGTATCCGAAACCGGGATGGGGAGGAGGCAACGCTAAATACACACACGTGAATACTGTTCATTATGTTCAAGATTCAGACCTTTGTGGAGCAAGCGTAGATGGTAAATGGATGGTGGTGACCAACGCTGGATCGGGAGACACCATTCACGGGTATCTCCTGCTTCTGAGAATTTGGTGAATCGGGTCACTGACTGACTGATCTAGACTACAGAACTGGAGGGCATTATCCTAAGCGAAATACAGGCAGTCCTCGGGTTACGTTGGACTCGACGTACGTCGATTCATGGATACATTGCCATCTCCCATTTATTTATATTAAAAAAAAATAGTTCCATCATTTCGGCGTCTGTACATAGGTGCTTTATATGTTTTTTTGTCATTTATTTACCACAAGTAAGGGTCAGGAATTGTTATCTTTCTTTTACATTTTTTTACGGTGTCACTTCATTACTGCTGTGCGTGTGCTCTATGTGAGTGACATAGGTGCTCATGGAGGTGGGTTCCGACTTAGGGAAATCGCATGAAGTCGCCCATAGGAACGGATCTCCAAAGTAACCCGAGGACCTACATGTAAGCCAGTCAGAGAAAGATAAATATTGATACCGAATTTTCGGACTGGAACCCGCACTCTTTGTCCGCTGGAGTGGAAGCATGAATCCAGGGACAGAAGGTGGTATAGCAAAGGTGGAGATTTATTGAAGAACAAGTACAGGCTGCCACGTGGGGAGAGGAAAGAGTCCCACCGACTTCCTGTTTCCATGGTTTATAAAGGCTGTAGTTCTGTGTCCTGTTATCCCCTCTGATTGGTCACTATCCCTTTTGAATGGTTACTATAGTGGCTCCTGAGGCCCTTCTCCCTCATTGTCCTCCCATTCCTTCTGGGCTTACTTCCTTCTTCTTTGTTTGGTAAATGTAGACCTTTCTTGGCTACTTCCAGTTCCCTTGTCTTATGGAAATACACCTGTTGCTGCTCCCTTGTCTTATGTACCTGCAGCTGCCCCTGGCTTCTTGTGTTATGGAGATGGATCTGTTGCTGCTCCCTTGTCTTATGGAAATGTAACTGCCCCTGGCGTCCTTGTGGTATAGAAATGCACCTTCTTTTCTCCCTGTCTGTAGCCCTATGTTTTTTCCATGGACCCCAATTCTAAAAATTCCCTAAATCTGCCTATGTTCTCCTAATATTCCTGGTTCAATAGCACATGGTCTCACTCATATGTGACTATAATGATCAACCTAAACTGATGAACAAAAATAGATCCAGAGACAAATGGGGGAGGGGAGTTAGAGGGCAACCAGAGGACTTGTATACACATGCATATTAGCACAACCAATGGACACAGACACTGGGGTGGTGGTGGCTTACCCTCGGGGGTGGGAGTGGCTGGTGGCGGGGGAAGAAAACATATGTAATACTTTAAACAATAATAATAATAATAATAATAATAATAATAAAGATAGGGATAAGGGCAATGTATGGAGCAAAGGGCAGGCTTTTTGTTCAATGTAATAAAGAGATGGTTGCCTCCAGGGCTAAGTTCCAGAGGGCTAGCTGCTCCTTATAGAAGATTGAGGTTCCCTCTGGCTGGAGTTCTCTCCTGTAAACAACCGATTGTATATGCAGCTGTTGCCTAGCCTTCTTAGCACTGGTGTAAGGGAGGGCAGCATTTTCCTTTCTGCCTTTCTTAAGTTATCATCGCTGGGCTAATAATAATATAGAAAAGGACCAGATTAACAAGAAAAAAGTAATACTGGTATATGCGCATGGGAGAGCATAAATGATACTCAGAGGAACTATGATACAGCCCAGCTTTGTATGCTTTTGAGATACTAATTTTTAAATGGTTGATGAGACCAAGACGTAGGTTTGAGTGACTATTAGTAAGAAAGCTCAACAAAAAGAGGCCTGGCGTAGTGAACTAGTAAAAAATAAAAAAGGTTTGTTTATACAGGCTTGCTGGCTCTGAATTTCTGGATGTGAAGGATGAGGGCATCTTTCTCAGCCCCTCCCAGCAAGGGGGGTGCCTTTGAGGAGAGAGATTTATTTCCGGAATTCAAGGAGAAAAAGCAAGGTCAGCATGCCCTTCTTGTGGGGGCTGCTTCTTAAGGAACGCTAATTCAAAGCAATCAAAGCCATCACTGTGCCCATGTGAGGTATTTCGGGGGAGCCTGCCCGGGGTCCTGACACTGCCTTGTAGGACTCCGGTATTGAGGAACCAGCACTGCTACGGGGTTTACCTCCTCCTGTTACCATTGCTTCCGCTCTTGTGTCTAACCCACCGTTCCAGGCTCTTCTGCTCACCCTCCTAAAACTGCAGCTGATGAACTTGTTAGGTAGAAGTATGGAGTGCTGTCGGCGCCCTCCTGCTTCTTGACACTCTGGAATTGGTGACTGTGGTCAGAAGGCATGCTGAATTGGAAAAATGCCCTTTGGCAACGAGCATAGACTGATACGGGCTCGCGAATAATTACAAATAGATGCTCAACACGAGGGGAGGAAGTTGGAGGAGGGACAGGTTATGGTATGTTATTGAAAGACAACCACAGAATATTTGCTATTACAAAGTGTTCCCAATGAACACCACAATAACTGAACCATTCAGAAAGGGTACAGCTTATTTGGATTCGATGAGAAGGACAAAGCATTATTTCTGTGACATGGTTGAAAGATGAGACAGAGGGCCGGAGACCAGGACACAGGCTTTATTAGAGGAGAAGACCCTGCCGGGCTGTCCTCCAGATGGAAAAGAGCCTACGTGCCAGGGTGAAGGCGCCTTTTGAGGGGAGGAAAGGGAAGGGATGGGGCTTAGGGTCCTCGGCACACGCTGATTGGTGGTTTCATATAAGGCACATAATTAGGGACTTAGGAATCGGGGGCTTAGGGTATTTGGCAGGTGCTGATTGGTGGTTCAATGTACAGTCCATAGAAGGTACACCTGGTTAGGTGTTCAGGAATGTTCCGGCTGCAGGTGGAGTTTACGTCATTCTCTGTCCATCAGTTGGGGGAAGGGAGGATCTATCAATTGTATGTTCAATTGTTTGAATGGATTTACTGTAACTGTACCCTTAGCCAGTGAAAACCTCATGGAGGCCTTCATGTTACCAATTCTTATCATCTGTGTTGAAATAGTGTCAAAATGTAGCTACTGTATTTTTTAAAAGTAAGAGTATGGGTTCCGCATTGTCCCAATTATGCCCCAATTAATTGATTATCTGTCTAGACTTAGCGGGACAAACGCAGGTGACCAGGAGTCAGCAATAACGGCCTATCTCCTGGGACTTCAATGTCTAGACAGCTGAGCCGAACCAGAACACATGACACACAAGACAGAATTAGTATGCAGTCACACAGGGTTTATTTACCTATTCCCAGTGGGCCCTAGGCTCCAGCAAAGGCCACTCGGCGATGCACACTGAAGGACAGACGACGAAAACAGAGACAGGCAGGCGGTCGCAGTTGGTTCAGGCTCACACAGCAGAGCAGTCAGGGCCTTGTCTCTCAGAGCGACGTGGAGTCCTCTTCTTATCAGGCAGGAGACCTCAACTGAAGGTCCTCTCAGAGTTATATAGACCGTGGTAAGCGGTCTGTGTCCTTATCCGTGTGGGCCAGACGGTGTGCCTTATGCTGGGAGCAGGGCATTTACATTTTAAGGGCTCAGAGCTTTTACATAAAGATAGTGGGGTGTTCATTAATTTTGGAAGTTATAGGGTATTGGGGGTTTCCATACAGCAAACATTTCACAAAATAATTATTTCATACAATAGAGGGGTTGCATTATTATAACACACAGCTAGGCATAAGACTACCAGAAAGTTTACTCATTTACAAAAATGAGAGAATTATTAGTATATAACCAAAGGTATCGATGGCATTAAATAAATTAAGATATGAATGAAAGTCACTTTGGTGCCTAACAGATAGTCAACATTAGAATCATCTATTATTACTAATGTATTATCATTATTAGTTGCATTTGCTTTATTTAAATAGAAATAGTTGATTTTGAAGTTTCTGAGTCATTGAAAATATTCTGTCTTTTGCCCCCTGCCATATGAGTGTGATATCTTAAACGAGGATAGGATATTTGAATTACCGTGCATTTGTTTTCCTGTGTTGTGTAACTTTCCCCAGGGAGGAGATGAGAAGTATTATGCATGTCTCAATCTTTTATTCCTATGTTTTGTCTGCACCACGTTCTAGTTTTATGTTCAATTCGTCTTCCTTAGTTTCTTTACATAGTTATGATTTACTTATATATGCCTGCTTGTTTGATCAAATTTTTATTTACTTGTTTGGTTAAATCTTCTCACCTTTACAGCTTTTGAGAGATCTCAAGGCACTTGCAAATTTGGGGGTTGTGAAAACAGGATGTAACAGTTAGTTGAAGTGAGCTGGGATAATGTGTCCAGTGCCAAGAAATGCTGAGTAATCCTTCTTGCTTGTAGTTCTCTCCAAGATCTTTCTCATAACAACTAAGATGAGAGACAGTTCAGGTCATCTCTGTAATCCCATCCTATAATCGTCTACCGTAGGGGGAAGACAAGGTCTTTATCAAAGTCTCAGAAGGTTTTATATTTTTTAATGTAATGATTTGCATTGCTGCTATTAAATGTTTTTCCCTCTATAATTCTGATGTATTTTGGAAAGTAAATCTCAAATGTTTTAGGCACCAGATGACTAATTTGTACTTAATTACTATTGACTTACAAACCAAAGATAAATGATTCAAATGTTAGATACTTCTTAGGATTTAGGTTAACTCAAGGCAATGGGCATCTGTTTATGATAAATATTCTGGGAAAACTAAAATGATATAATTCATTTTAACACAACTACAAATTATAATTAGCAACCCTGATTTATGAACACTTTTTATTTTAATTTATGATGAATGATTTTATATTGCTGTATAATTTACTTATAAATATTCTCACTTATAGTAGTTTATAAAATGGAAATTGCTGAGAGTGGAAAGTAATGCTATTGAGCATAGTGGTAATTTATGAATTAAAATATATTGATTGTTTGTACTTTGAAGAGATTAATGTAATGGATATAAAGCAAAAACATTGTAAAGACCAATAGTTCATCCAGTCCCATAGATTGTTTCTTAGAGAGGACTCAACATATATTTAATTGGTTGTATTTTGTGAAGCAGTGGTATAAGTATGTTGGATACTACTGCCAAGAATTTGGGGTTGTAGAAGGTATCCGTACATCCTTACTACTGAATTAAAAGAAGGTGATAAAACAGGTAGATAGAGATATTATTTAGTTTTCTGTGCCTTTATATAATTTTCAAATTTCAACAGGTATTGTTCTTGTAGGAAACGTATATCTTTCAAAGAATATGTAATGTGGTGAATTTTTCTTGCCATTTTCCCTGCAAGTCTTTGTTTTCTGCAATTAAAACAGCAAATATTTTAGAGAACTTTTCAATGACTTTCACATGTTAGCAGTTTCCCGTTTCATAGTTTCCAAAGCCTCCTATACGCTGGAGTTTTTTCTTTTGAATTGTCAAATGAAACATGTGACAATTGTGAAGCACTGATGAGAAAACATCCAGAGTCCATCCTTCCATATAACCCAGCAAACATAAAATCTACATAATTAGAGAATACATGGAATTATTAGCTTACTTAATCATTACAACCTTCAAAATTACTCTCTCTTCAAAATCGTATTTAATTGGACATCATTCTCTCTGGTACATGACACTGTTAACCATGTGTGAAGAGAAGAAGAAAGCTATTTTTTCACTTGCCAGTTAGGGAGAAAATAGTATCGATACTATTAAGGCAATGCACACATAATCCTGTTTCTTCTCTAAAATTACCTAGGGAGTGAGGGACAATACATTTGCAGAATCTAAATATGACTTTGTTGGTGACAATGTATTAGGAAGTTGTAGATTCAGAATTTCTGAAGACCTGTTTAAGAAAGTTAGTATCTGGAAAACATATTGAGCTCTCAAATAGCATCCCCTCTTCCTACCTTTTTCCAATAGACTTGGGCTTTATGAAATCGTTCATTCACATACTCAAGTAGGTAGGTAGGTAGATAGATAAATAGATGTTCATATATATAACATATTTCACTCATATATCCTATACATATCCTATATGTATCAAATACACACACACACACACACACACATATATATGAGACAAATCTCTATTCAAAGAAAATTATCATACACTAGGGGCCCAGTGCACGAATTTGTGCACCTTGAAAGGAACTGTGGGCCACAAAGCTGAGGGGGGCACAGGGGTGGGTCTCAGCCCATCCTCTGTGCCCCTGCTCGGCCCCTCCTGCCATGGCCCCCGGTCCCCTGTCTGCCAGCAGCCCCGCTCCTGCCGTTACTGCTCCCATGCGTTGATGGCACCAGCCCTGCTTGCACCCACTGACAGAGTGGAGTGATTGGTGCCAGCGCCAGCAGCGGGTGTGAGTGTGGCCAACACCCTGATCGCCCCTTAGGAACAGGGGGAGGTGGAGAAGCCCTCAGGGGCGACCGGAGACCGCAGTGCTGAGCGATTGAGACCAGCACCGGGCACTGGCAGTGGGTGTGAGTGGCAGCTCCGGCACTGGCAGCAGGTGCAAACACCGGGTGGGACCATGGCGCGTGGAAGCAAGGGATTTTCAGTAACCACCGTAGGCTCGCCCCATGACAATGACTAGAGCCCCGCCTTGGTCTGGCAGCCTTGCTCACCTGCTCCACCATCCCACCACAGCCAACACCCACCATGTTCCGCGCCCCCTGGTGGTCAGCGCATGTCATAGCAACCAGTCAGTTTGGTGGTTCTGCTGTTTGGTCTATTTGCAGATTAGGGTTTTACATAGAGAGATTGTATTTTTATTATTTCTTTATCTGGTTGTGTCAGTCCATGTTCATACCCTGGAATTGATTTCACTAGCACTATCTATAAATAGGTATTACCACAATGATTTTTAGAAAGAACATATTTAAAACATTGTTTCTTAATGTTTCTTTTTTTTGTTTTGTTTTTTTATATAATTTTTTTATTGTTTGAAGTATTACAAATAGTAGTACATATGTCTCCTTTTTTTTCCTCCCCATTGATCTCCCCCCAACCTCCCCTACCCCCCAGTACATGCCTTCACCTGCCCGCCCTCCCCCCAACCCCAGTGTCTTATATCCATTGGTTGTGCTTATATGCATGCGTACAAGTCCTTCGGTTGGTCTCTTACAGCCCCCCTCGGCCAACCTCCCCTGTCTTCCCAGTGTAGTTTGACAGTCTGTTCAATGCTTCTTTCACTCTGTATCTTTTTCCCACCATTTCTTTCCTTTAAAAAGTTTTGCCTTTGCAGACTAGAAATAAACATATAATAACAAAACAAGACAAAACAAAAAAATGTTTGAGTCCCAATTTCAATGTCCAACAGTTCTGAGTCCCCGTTTCAATGTCTAACAGTTCCTTATGTGTACATGTCAGCAATGATATCTGGATGGTGGGCACATGGTGGCAATGCAGGTCTGACCCTCTCTGGTTTGGTCCTAGGCAACCTGCAGCGGTGCACAGCTGCTGACTGCTCGCGTGGCAAGGTGTTGTCAGCGTCTTCCATCTCTGGACTGTTTTTTCCTCTTGTCTTCGTGGTTGGAGCACACCTGTCAATTCCTCTCTGTTGCAAGAATCCATCTGGTCTTGGGGTTGTTTTCTGAAAATATACAAATATATTCTCGACCACAAGTTAATAAAGGAATCTTTTCTATATAATTGATTTGGGATCCTTTTTATTTTTGTTCAGACGATTTTCCTTTGTCTTATTTAGACACCATGTGTGTTTTTAATGGCCGTCTTGCTGTTAGCATTGCAAAGGAAACTTAATTTGGTAAAGTAAAAATTTTCTAGATGTAATTTACTTATAGGATATTTTTCCTTACATGATATTGCCCTACTATCCCCTCCCCCCCTTTTTTTTTATTAATGGAGGTTTTTGTAACTTTTATAATGCAGTCTTGATAACTTTAAATTTAAATTTTTTTTTTTTTTTGCCCTCACATATGACTGCTTTAGGTTCATTGCATATTCAGGAATTTTACCATGAGATGAACTACCAATAGAAATTTTAGTTATTACTTGAAATGAAGAAAAATTATTAAAATGACGATTTCATTGCAGTGAGAGCGGCGAATGTTCATGCTGGTGATTTATGTGTTTTATTGTTGAGATGCATGGACCTCATTCTTAGAAGAGAGCATGCGGTGAACATTCCAGGAGCCCTGGCCCCTGCTCCTTTCCACAGCGCCGTCCTCCGGCCTGATGCGCCGTAAAGCGGGAATCAGCACAGCCCCAGGTTCTGTAGCTCCTTAACCAGCACTCAGCCTTTGGACAAACTGACAGTCTCACGTAAAGGCATGAAGATCTGATTCCCTATTAACTGTGTCTTCGTCAGTGGGATCTTTTGGGGGAAAAAGTGCCACCACTCAAAGGTGATCTATTCTCACCCTTAGCACGCTTTAAAGAGGTGCGTGCACCTGACGCACGTTAGCGCTTCTCCATGTTCTCTGTGCTGGCTTTGTTTGACTGACATCTTTTCATGCGCCGGCGATATTCAGCTGCTAAATGCATCCTGTTTTATTCTTCGTCAACGGACTCTGAATTCGATCTGTATTTGGCAATGGTACCAGAGGTTCTCTTGAGTACCCTCCTCAGGCAGAACTGTGTTCAAGGACTCTGAGAGAGGTTATCAAATGTGAGGAGTTCAAATATGGAAGTTAGTGTATGCATTTATTTTGTACTTTTATTGTGTATTTTAGGAGGTTAAAGTATTGACATAGTTTGTAAAACACGGGTAAGTAATGTGATATATTCCTAACGGGTGGGCCAGGCTAGAGTAATCCCAAAGACAGTATCAGTGTGATGGGTAAACATCATTCCCAGGCCAGAATTGCTTATTATTTATTGGCCAGTCAGTCTTTTGGCATTGAGGTGAGTCAAGCTTTTATTCTCTTAAATCCCACATGCCCTTAGTTAGTCCACTGTGAAGCTTATGCTACGACGAGTTTGTATAAAGAACTCTGAAAATGCCTAACGCATCCATCTCATTTAGATTGGTTAATAAATGCAGTGATGTACACGGAATGGAAAACTAGGTTCACGCAAAGCTCTATTCTTATCCATATGCTGATTTGATTTTTTTGTTCACCTTTTGGAATATTAATCGGATATCATTTAAAATAATATTTACTCTGACGTGAGCAACCTGAACAAAGTCTTTCCAAATCAGGGCTTGAAGTAAAGCGACACATTCATGAACCCATACCTTGTGTAGGCATGTGCCACGCTGTTCAGCTGCAGTTCAACAGCACCTAAAGGCAATCTGACAGAGGCAACTTAAATCAAGATGAATCCATTTGGAAGAAGCCCGTTAGAAGACTCAAATTACCTCATTGTAGGCCCTTTCTTCGCCACACCTCTTGGGAGACTAGACACCTTAGTATGTTCCAGAGGTGGGCTGACTGTGTGTCAGGGTTTCCCAGGGGCAATCCTGGGTTGAGCTTGTTGTTTCTGGGTAAACGGTTCTCGTTTTCTTTGGCTCTCAAAAGATTTCCCACCTGGATGAGAAATCATGTGGTCCCCTAGCTACATGCAGAAAAAGAGGTGAAGTCCCAGCGCCACCCCCCAACCCCCCCCCAAAAAAAAAACAAAAAAACAAAAAACAAACAAACCCTAGGAGAGGGCCCAGGAGGCAGGAGGGTCAGGGGCCGTTTGAGGGGTTGAGCAGAAGCTGTGCTTTCACAACTTCCACTGGAGTGTTGTGAGCCGCCCAGAGGCCCCACGTGGAAAAAATAAATTAAAAAAAAAAACCTTGGTTAAATAAGATTTATTAATGGGTCCTATTAAATTAACCTCTGGAGGAAAATCCCAGTGCATATTATCAATGTACAACCTTAGAGAATACCTTCATTCTTAGAGAAAACACATGTTACTTTAGTCCCCCCTCCCCCTCCCCCACAGGGGTCATGTTTCCAAGACCCCCATGGGTGCCTGAAATCGTGGAGAGTCCTGACCCCCGTTAATACTATGCTTTTTTCCGCGACATACGTACTGACGATCAAATGTAGAATTTTTCTGATGCTCGCTCAAGCAAATGCATGTTCCGGGAGAACCTATACGTTGGTTTTTTTTTTTATTAGTAGCTGCATAATCAGCACCTAGAAGAGCCTTTGCCATACAGACGCCCTCCGTGACTAGGGGCTGGATTAGTGAGTTCTAGAACTCAATTCGGCATAGCCTGAATGAACCGCTGTGAAATCAAAAGGCATCACCCTCAATTTCCAGAGCTGGAGAAGTGAACAACTAATAATATACGATCGTATTGTACAATGGCTGAGAAGAAACAGAAGTATCGTGAGCTCTTACCCTCTGAGACAGCATGGAGGGACCTGGAGAGTATTCTACTGGGTAAAATAAGCCAGCCAGATAAAGACAAATACCGTATGATTTCACTCACCTGTGGAATCTAATGAACACAATAAACGGATGAACAAAATAGATCCAGAGTCCTGGAATGATGCAACAGACTGAGGATTCTCAGAGGGAAAAGGAGTGGAGGGAGGGAAGAGGTCAACTAAAGAAGTTATATGCATACCAGTGCCCCAGTGCACAGCTTCGTGCACATCAAAAGGAAATTAATTGGAAGGTGGCTGGCGGGGCGGGACTGGGCGAGATGGGCATGACACATCTTGGAGCCACCTCCCACGGTTCCTCCTGGCCAGCCACACTTGGGCTGATACCGCAGCTCAAAGGGCATCTGCGGAGTGAGCAGGGTTCCTCCGGCAGGTGGGGTCCCTCAGCCTGGCCTGTGGAGATTGGGCCTAACCCAGCTCTGACATCCCCTGAGGGGTCCCAGATTGTGAGAGGGCAGTTCTCAGGTGATGCACCCCGAATCGGGCTCCCTCCTCTCTGGTTCCGGGTGCATCACCCAAAAACCGCAGCTGCCAAGTCACTGCAGGATGGCAGCTCCTGCATTGAGCATCTGGCCCCTGGTGGTCATTGTGTGTCATAGCTACCGGTTAATGGTCGGGCGGTTGCTTAGCCTTTTATAGATATAGAAATACATAACCCATGGACACATACAATAGTGGGGTGCAGGCCTGGGGAGGAGGGGTCAGTGCGGAAAAAGAGGGATATCTGTAAAACTTTCAACAATAAAGATAATTTTTAAAAAAGTATCATGCTTTAGTAATGAAAAGGAATTATCACTGAAAGACTGATGAAGTCTTAAATGTTACAGGTATTGGGACTCAACCAAGATTTCTGACATGGATTCTATTCCTCTGTCTAGTATATACCTTTCATTTTGTTTTTCAAATTGTTAAGTAGGAGACTGATTTTTTAAAATATCTTTTAACATATAGATGTATATGCATGTTCTACTATATGTATATGTTTTTCCCATTTTGAACATATCTGTCTCTTAATTGGAATATTCTGAATATTTTTAAAATTTAGATTTTATTTTTTAGTATAGTGTAAGGTTCACAGAAAAATTGAAGGAAAGGTACAAAGATGTCCCATATGCCACAGCTCCTACATGTGCCTCACATTACCCCTCAGTCCTTTTACATTTAATTTAAATTTTGACATATTATATTTTGGCAATTATATTTATTGAGCAATTAAAGTTTTTTTCCATTTTCATTTTTGGCTTTCATTGTTTATGCTGAGAAAAAAAGCAAACATTTGTCAGTCTTGTCTGTTCCTTTGAAGGGGATAATAAATCTGTTCTGTAGTTGTTTTTAAGAATTTCTTTTTCTTTGTATTATAACGCTAGAGGCCTGATGCACAAAATTCATGCAAGAGGAGGCCTTCCTTTCCCCGGCTGTAGCACCAGCTTCCCTCCGGCACCCAGGACCCGGGCTTCCCTCGCAGCCCCGGCTTCATCCAGAAGGTTGTCTGGAAGGACACCTGGTCTAATTAGCATATTATGCTTTTATTATTATAGAACAATTGATATTCCTTGGTATTGTTTCTTTGTATTTATGATGCAAGCACTCTTTAAATTTGTGACTCGACTTTTCCCCCACTATTGAAAATAATTCAGCCTTTGCCTCAACAATATGTTTGTATCCTATTTATTCTTTATGGAAATAAATTACTCATATGTTCGATATTTTCATAGACCCATATGTGTCTTATGTTCTTTTCAGGTTTTTTCTTCTTATTGTTTCATTAATGTTTCGGTTCCTGAATTGGCTTCTTTTCATGAACTACATTAATTTTCTGAACACCGCTAGAATTTTAATTTGGTTCTTTTTTATAACTTCTGTTTCTCTTTTGAGAATCTTGTTCATTCAGTTATTTTCAGAATATCTTCCTTTGCATCCTTGAGCCAAGTTATAGAATAGGTTTTTAAATATATGTCTTTTATCCTAATCTCTAAGTCATCTCAGAATTGTTCTTTATGGGGCTTTTCCCTTGACATCTTCACAATTTCCCCCCCTATATTTTTTAATGTTTGGGTTATATGCTAAACATTTTGAATAATACTCTTTCTTCAAAGATCGTTTTTATTTATTTTATATTTGTAATCATTTATCCTGGCTGAACTTAATTCCAAGTCTGTATCCCTTGCAGTACAAGGAAATTTACGATCTGCTTCTCTAGCCTAAGTTGGATTTCTTGGAGTTTATTCCTCACATATATAGTTCATGGATCAGCCAGAGCTTTACATCCAATTTAAATTCAGAATTAGGGGGTAAGTAGGAGATTTCAGCAGAGTTTTTTTACCCACAATTTGCTATTTATCTATAAAGTCTGATATTTTCACCTTAATTTTGAACTGATATATTCACTCCACACTCTAGTTGTTCAAGCCAATGAGTATAGTGTCTGTCTGATAGTATCTACCCATGATTTTGCTTCCCACATATTACTGATTGCTGTAAGTTTTCTGACAAGAGACTTAAATATATGAGCACACCCATTATTTGTCTTGCTGCATAACTTTTCAATTTACCTTCATTTGGTTACCCAACATTGCCTTCAGTATCTTGATTTTATATTTTGTCTATAGTTTTTAGTTGTGTCCGGGGTGTGGGGCAGGGGTGTGTTACGTATAACCTCCAATTCCCTCTTCAGCTTCATTAATTCTATTTCCTGATTAATTTTAGTTATTTAGGAAAATCATTCGGTTAAGAGTAATCATTGAATGGACATATACTTTTTAACAAAATATTTTCATGTTTAATGACATGTAGGATAAGCTTTGGTTTTCAAATACTTTTTTAAACCTTACATCATTTCGAGCAATTATTGCAAATATTATCGGTCTGTATTTCATATTTTATTAAATTACTAGAGGCCCGGTACACAAAATTCATGCATGGGGGTGGGGTGGGGTCCCTCATCCTGGCCTGCACCCTCTCCAATTCTGGACCCCTCGGGGGATGTCTGACTGCCTCTTGCAATCTGGGACTGCTGGTTCCTAACTGCTAGCCTGCCTGCCTGCCTGATCGCCCCTAACCCCTCTGCCTGCCTGCCTGATCGCCCCTAACCCCTCTGCCTGCCTGCCTGATCACCCCTAACCACCTCTGCCAGCCTGATCACCTCTAACTACCTCTGCCTGCCTGCCTGATTGCCCCTAACTGCTCTAACTGCTCCCCTCCTGGCCTAATCACCCCTAACTGCCTCTGCCTCACTCCACATCTGGCCGGTCGCAGGCACCCAGGACCCAGGCTGGCTTTTCCTGGGCCGGCCACAGCCTCAGGGGACCATGGGCGGGTGGCTTCACCCAGACTGCCTCCACAGGTGCCTGGGGCCATAGTGCAGGCGGCTTGCCCCTCTCCCGGGCCACAGTCTGGCTGGTCCCCATTCCTCTCTCAGAAGCTCATTTATGCCTGGTTGGTCCCCATTCCTCTCTTGCGAGCTCATTTGTGACTGGCTGGTCCCCTTTCCTCTCTCCCCAGTGTTGAGTGTCTGAGCAGTTCTGGTGCGAGGGCGTGAGGGCGTGAGGACTCTTTGCCTATTGGCTCTTTATTATATAGGATAGACTAAGTTTGAGCTTTACTGTATTTTTTGTCTTCTTGTCCTACCTGCATGGCTGTCTAAGAAATAAACAACCTTTGCACAGATCATGAAGACACTGAGACTGCGAAAGATTTTGCTTCCCTCGATTCAGTCATTAATTCAAATGAAGGCTGCAGCCAGGTCAGCAAGGGCAAGCTGGGAGTCCGAAGGGTGGCGCGCGGAGAATTAGAAAAGATGTTGAAGAGCAAATCTGTGCCTTTAGAGACCGAGGCGAAAATCACCCACATCCTCGTATTCCTCATCAGTGTGCACGGGATGTGAGGATGAGACAGTGAAGGAGGCTGTCCAGGAAAAAACAAAAAAATTGAAATACGGGTGAGAACTCTACAGAGAGGCTGGGCTGCAAGAAAGTGACCAAGCGGCTCCTAGAGCAAATCAGCCCTGAAACATCACTGGGGGCCAAAAACGACGGAATGGAAGCTGCCCTTTGGGCACACGATGGGACGGTTGGTTTCTTAGGGAAATATTAGGCAACAGGGAAAAAAGGAAACCACATATGAGGGGGGTTTACTCCGTAAAGAAGCCCTAGGCAGGAGTCCACAGGAGCTGAGCGGTGCTGTCAAAGACACGACACTGTGGCCATCGCTCACTCACAGGGCTGCCAGGACGGGGAGCGGACTCCACGGCCTGGAACACATACCCCATGTGTTTGGCCTGGCTTTCTACGCCTACTACCCAGTTCTCGCTGTCTGTTCATTATGGTTTGTGATTTTGTTATAAAGAAAGCACAGTTCTAGTGCAGTTTTTCAAATCCTGCTTTATAACGTAGGGGAATTCAAAGTTTAGATTCCTGCATGTCTGCCCTCATTCATATTTCTATTCATTCAACAAACATAAAATGAAGCCTCTCCTCTGACAGAGACCTTGCTAGTTATTAGGAGCACAGAGATAAATCTGAACGAATCTTTGTTGACAAAGCTCGGGACAGGCACATGCAGTTAAACCTTTACACCATAATCAATATAAGGTAACATGTCCATATTATCTAGAACCGATAGGTAAACTGTCCTAGTGCCCCACTCCTAATTTATCTTGTAAAAATAGTTCGTTGTTGTACTTGTTTTTAACCACAGATTCAACCAGGCATCCTTTCAGAGAGCCTTTGCGTTTCTCATGGGTGCTTTCTTTTCCCCTTCCTGAAAGAATCCTTGAAGGTCTTTCTCATTTATTACCTTTGTGAAAAGGATTTTGCACATCACATAACATGCACTCCCATTGTCAGCCTTCAAAGCAATTCTGTTTTTATACTCACAAATCACCTTTTGCTGTTCTCACATAATGCTGAAATGATTGAAATGTTGGCAGTTCATTTATTATGATTTTAATACTTTGAAAGAAAGGATTTATAAAAGATTTTAGAAGCTCTAGAATGCCAACACTCAAATATCACTCTGCCTCTAACTATGCTAATATGTGCACACACTGCTGCAAGGTCGAATACAGGAGGGTGTAGATACTGACGGAGAAAGGCATTGAAAGTCATTTCAAAGACAGCGAAAGCCACACAACAATACCCAAAGGCCACTACTTCCAAAAGAATCAATTGTCAACTAGTTCCAATGAATTAATTCATCATTTCTTTCACTAAAGAAAGCAGGGACTGTTATTTATATGTCCTTGTGTTCTTAGTCCCTAGGTAAGTTTCACTTTCAAAACAAGAGTTAGGAAATATTTATGGCCCTGAAAATGGCAGCCTGCTCTGGGCGTCCACGCTGAGCTTAGGAGGCAAGAGGGATGAGTAAATGGTATTGTCCTTGTCCTCAAGGAGTTACCAGAGTCGGGAGAGACAGGTAACAAGCCAAACGTTAATTGTGATGACATAATTGTAAATCTGGTAACGGGGGTAATCTGAAAAAGGAAGGACCAACTTTGGTGTTTCAAAAAGTGGTTCCAACAGATAGCAGTCATGAGGACCAGAGAAGTTTCTAAGCAAACGAGGGAGAAAGGTGTCCCTGCGGACAATATGAACCAATGCGTGTGTCGCAGAGAGGCCAAAAGGACCCTCCTTTTGTGGGGAATTTAACAATTATGAATGGCAGGAGCCAACTGGTATCACGCCACCGTGATTTATAGACTTTATT
This sequence comes from Corynorhinus townsendii, assembly GCA_026230045.1. Lineage (NCBI taxonomy): Eukaryota > Metazoa > Chordata > Mammalia > Chiroptera > Vespertilionidae > Corynorhinus > Corynorhinus townsendii. The sequence goes on from JAPDVU010000005.1 coordinate 4,734,631, forward strand.
CTTTAGATGATATAGACGGGTAGAGCGTATTCGAATTAGGGAGAGAAAAACATTCCTAAGGTCCAATGGATACCTCTGTTTGCTTACTCAGCACGTCCTCCCACCAGACCCCACCTCCATCCTGCTAGAACTCGAATTTAGTTACCTACTTTTTATTTTTAAAAAATATTTATTGATTTTTTTTTACAGAGAGGAAGGGAGAAGGATAGAGAGTTAGGAACATCGATCAGCTGCCTCCTGCACACCCCCTACTGGGGATGTGCCCGCAACCAAGGTACATGCCCCTGACCGGAATCGAACCTGGGACCTTTCAGTCCACAGGCCGATGCTCTATCCACTGAGCCAAACCACTTAGGGCAGTTACCTACTTTTAAAATAAGAGTTCCTTTGGTTCAGGATGCTAAATCCCATTCGAACTTTACAGTTGAGTCTTAATTTTTAACACTGAGGAATCCCCAGATTTTATTTTTCAATAATCACACACGTGCAAAAAGATAGAATTTCAGGTTACACGAGGGTAAATCGCTGAAGCTGTTCTCAGCAAGAGGACCCAGTGACTAAGCTTACTAGTTTTAGTGCTAAATTATTATTCTGTCCTCTCTTAGGTCAGGGATTTCAAGCTCACCATCCAAGCATGGACTTCAGTGTGTCTGTGAACTTGGGTAACGTGATGGAACAGGGTGAGCCTAGGAGGAAGAGTCATGCAAATGCCCCAGGTGCCCGGAAATGGGGCGTGGCCATCTCATTGAGCAGTCTTAGTATCTCAAACATGTTTACAAACATTGAAAAAGTTAACACTGTCCTTAGGGTTAAGGGTTATACCCAGATGTTTAAAAACAGGCTCTGGACCAGCCGGCGTGGCTCAGTGGCTGAGCATCAACCTATGAACCAAGAGGTCATGGTTCAGTTCTCTGTCAGGGCACAGGCCTGGGTTGTGGGCTCCATCCCCCGTGTGGGGTGTGCAGGAGGCAGCCGATCGATCAATGATTCTCTCCTCATTGATGTTTCTATCTCTCTCTCCCTCTCCCTTCCCCTCTGAAATCAATAAAAATATATTTAAATTTAAAAAAATAAAAATAGGCTCTGAAGCTGACAAAAACCATTCTTCCACCTTTACATGGGTTCCCAGAAAGACAAAACAGGTCTGTGAATGGCGGTAAAGGATGGAGCACAGTGAATGTAAACTTGCGAGACCTTCACCCGCGTGTGATTCGTCATTGAGGAAGGCAATTTCTCTTGGCTCCCAGGATTATCAATATCCGGTGCCCTTCATCTCTCTTATCTTGCAAAGAGACAACTTACCACCTAGCATTTGAATAAGCAAAGTATTTTTAGGCCCACAGTAATGTGCGAAGCTCTTGATCTGTATCAAAATGTGACTTTTCATAAAGGTTGAATGACAAGAGACTTATATATTATTTTGCTCTTAATATTTCTTGCCAAAAAGGGAGCCTTCAGCTTTCCAGTCCCATTATCTATATCTCGCTTTCTGAGCCACACACACACACTCACCGTGAGAGCCAGACAAAGCCCACGGAAGGAAGACAGGGGAAGACTCAGCCGGAAGCATTTAGAGAAAAAAACACCTCTTTATCAGCAGAAAGTGCAAATGAGTAAAAGTTCAGAAGGATTGCCTTTCTAAGTTAAAACTTTTTAAAAAGTAACAGTGTTGCCCTAGTTGGTGTGGCTCAGTGGATAGAGCATCAGCCAGCAGACTGAAGGGTCCCGGGTTCGATTCCAGTCAAGGGCACATGCCCGGTTACAGGCTCAATCCCCAGTGGGAGGCAGGCAGGAGGCAGTCAATCAATGATTCCCTCTCCTCATTGATGTTTCTATCTCTCTCTCCCCCGCTCCCTTCCTCTCTGAAATCAATAAATATGTATCTAAAAAATAAATAAAAATAACAATGTTAAAGAGAAAAAAATGCCAAATTACGAGTTTTTTATTACTCTCCTCAAAGCGGAGAATAAGCAACTCTCACACATTTACTATATTCATAAATTCCCATATCCAGAGATATAACACAATCGGGGATAAACTTGTCACTCCGAAGAGGTCCAGGTCGGTGGGACAAGGTCCAGGTTCGCAATTTTGGGGCCAGACTGGATGACCTCACTATTATTGGTTTATCTTCCTGTGAAAATGTTTGTTTTTATTTTTTGACTGTGAAAGTGCCTAGCATACCTAAAGCAGAGCCAAGTTTTATTTCTGTTTCTAAAGCAAACATTTCAAATTCATAAAATAAATTTAAAAAATGTATGTACACACATAAGCGGCTGTATGTCACAGTGAAGAAGAGTGAGACTCAGAGCCAGACGGCCGGAGGTGCTGTCCTGTCCCAGCCCTGCCATTCCCTGCAGGATGTGCCTGTGGGCCTGTTACAGAGGCTCACGGTGCCTCTGAGCCTGCTGCATTACACGTGCGCCTTGATTTCCTCCTAAGTAACATGGAAATAATAATAGCGCCCAGCTCATTGACATTTTTAAGAATTCAATGGGCCCTAGCTGGTTTGGCTCAGTGGATAGAGCACTGGCCTGCAGACTGAAGGGTCCTGGGTTCGATTCCAGTCAAGGGCACATGCCTGGGTTGTGCCTCGATCCCAAGTAGGGGGCATGCAGGAGGCGGCCGATCAATGGTTCTCTCTCATCATTGATGTTTCTATCTCTCTCTCCCTCTTCCTTCCTCTCTGAAGTCAATAAAAATATATATTAAAGAAAAAAAAAGAATCAAATGGGCCCATTTATATAAAGCATTGTTATGCTAAACACATAGTAAGCATCCCCATTCAGTAAGTGTTTCCCATTCATTGGGGACCATTGTTATTATCATGATCCTCATCACGCAAGCCTCTCCTCATGGACCGTCCATCCTTCAGCCATTCCACACTGCTCGGCACACTGAACTGTTCTCTATCTACATCACAACACCTAGGTTGCTTATTTATTTTTAATATATTTTTATTGATTTCAGAGAGGAAGAAGAGGGAGAGATAGAAACATCAATGATGAGAGAGAATCACTGATGGGCTGCCTCCTGCACACCCCCTCCTAAGGCTTGAGACCTCAACCCAGGCATGTGCCCTGACTGGGAATCGAACTGTGACCTCCTGATTCATAGGACGATGCTCAACCAGTGAGCCATACCAGCCAGGCAACTAAAAGTCAGTTGTCTTGGGTAAAGTATTTTCAAACATTTGTTAAGATTTCAGTATATTTTGGATGTTGATTTATCATCATCTTTCATTGCGGTCGGAATATGGCTGTTTTTCCCAATGCTTTGTATATATTTTTGGTTGACAGACTGTATATTGTACCTTTGTCTATTCTTTATGTATAGAAAATTAAGTGCTAGGCATATATTTATGCATGCATAAACATATGTATACATATATATCTAAGTACTGAAAAGAAAACTTGACATAAAATAAGATCATCATAAACATATATGATCTTTTTTTAAAAGAACTTTAAATGTTATTTTCAATGATAGCTTACATTGAGTACTATTTTGCATTAGTTTTGGGTGTACATAGTAGTGGTTAGACAATCATATACTTTACAAAGTCTTTCCCCCTATACTGGTATTTTCAGTACCTACCTGGTACTGTACATAGTTATTACGATGTTATTGACTACATTTCCTATGCTAAACAGGTGACTATTTTGTAACTACAAATTTGCACTGGTTAATTCCTGCTTATTTCATATATTCAATCATTACTGTTATTCTGAGAAGCATATACCAGAATGAATCCTATTTTATAGATGCGTCAATGTGTGTCAAGGAAAATAATCACCACTACATAGTAAATGTGATCCCGGAATACCCGACTCCATAGTCTGTGTGTTTAACTTTATGCTATTGCACATGCAGTTTTATCAAGTCTGCTGCGTACACTGGGGTCTTCGTCTTGTTCTCTGTTGTCCCCACAGTGCTACAGTGCCAGCCAGTACATGGTAGGTGCTCAATAAAGATTATTTGAATGACTACATGCATTTATTAGATTGATCTTGTTGGTCATTGTTATTAAGTTTCCCCAAACCCTATGGACTTCTTGTCTTGATTTCTTTGTTGAGGGTGTTACTGTCTCTCACTATGATTGTGGATTTGTGATCTTTTTCTTCAAAATTTTTATCACATTTTATTTTATTTTCAAATGTGTTAGATACAATCATTTTTATTTACTGTTGGCTTGAATTCATTAGCCTGAGATGTGTAGATTATTTTCCATATGCTATTTTGTCTTATATTAATACTAGTAGCCCTGCACACGAATCCATGTACCAGTAGCTTGCCAGTCGCTCGCTGCTGCCCTCCTGTAGCTCCCTCTTCCCCAGCCCCCTCATAGCTTTCTTCCCTGCCCCTCCTGTAGCTCTTCGCCACCCGCTTGTAGCTCACTGCCCCACCTTCCTGCTGATCCGTGATCCGGTTGTTACGTGGTCAGTTGTTATGCTTCACAGCGTAATGACCATTTGCATATTACATCGTTATTATATAGGATTGCTCCGTTGCTGCTATTCATCCTTCTCATTATCCATCAGATGGGCGCTACGTGTACCCACAGACAGGGTCTCCATTGCCAGTTGTCTTGCTTCAGGAGAGAGTGCAAACCCATCCCATTTTCCAAGCAAACCTCTACTTGCTCCTCTGAGCCTCTGCTCCTCTCTGCTCCCACTCTCCCAGGAGCTAAGCTCTCTCGCAGTGTGTCCATCTTGGCTTCTCCCAGGAACTCTGACTTATTTGCAGGCTGCCTCCCTGCACCCCGCCTGCTTTCAGCGCCACTGCAGTAGCACTCTGTCTGGCCACCTGGGAATCTCAGGGTTCCATAGTCACTCAGGCCAATCTTTTTATTCACTTGGGTCTTTGGCACAGGGTAGTGTGATGGCGGCATGGAACTGTAAGAGGAAAAAACGGAGTTTTTGTTACTAAACCATGTGTCTTTCTGAGATTCAAACAGATACTGTGGGTCATTCTGCTATTTAATTGCATAATCCAGGCGTGCCTTATTTTACTGAATTTAGCAGGTATTAGGTCTCCAGCATCCAGGCAAGGCTCTGCCAGCAAAAAGATTATGACTCACTGGAGCCTCAGAGGATGGTCAGCATTTTTTAGCAAGTGAAATATTTTTAAATTAAAGTCTATACATTTTTAGGCATAATGTTATTGTATATTTAATAGACTACTATGGTACACTTAATAGACTACAGTATAGTATAAATATAACTTTTATATGCACAGAGATATGTATATGTATTCAAATATTCTTCCTCAATTAAGCAAATCAGTGTTATTTTGCATATTAATGTATTTAACAGGGCTATGTCTTTTATTCTGTTTTTTAATGGAAAATATTGTACTCTACATTTTTTAAAAAGAGAAATAAATCATGATTTTTTTTTCTGTTCTTAATAACAAGGATTCTAAAAGTAGACTTCTAACTTGTAAATTGATAGCTTTTCAAATGAATTTTAGTCAACCGTCTCTAATTTGGGCTTTTCACAAACAAGTATTAAGTTGCTTCTTCTGGATTAGCAATCAGTAAAGCATTCAAATAAGCATGTAAAGATCCTGTCTCTGGGCCCAATGAGTCCAAGCTCTTTTGCTGGTCATGTATTTTAAGGAGATTGGGCGTGGGTGCTAAGTAGCTCATTCTTGTGTCAGATGTATTAACCAAATATAAGACTACTAGTAGCCTGGTGCACGAATCCATGCCAGTAGCTAGCTGCCACCCTCCAGCAGCTCTCCGGCCTCTGCCCTGCCCTCCTGTAACTCCCCGCGCCCCCCGAGTCGCTCGGTGCCCCACCCTCCTGCTGATCTGTGATCCGGTCTTTATGCGGTTGGTCCTTATACTTCACAGCATAATGACCATTTGCATATCGCATCTTTATTATATAGGATTACCCAAGGTACCACCTCTGGGTTTTCCTGCCAAGGACACCTTTCGCACACTTTGGGATGAGGGGATACTTTACGTTAGCTATTTATATGGCTCTGATTCTTCCCTGGAGACCTCCTGAACATGTTTTCATCCTTCTCTTTCCTCTTTCAACGCAGGCTCTCAGAGCTTCCTGTGCATTGCAGACTCTGGGGAGATATGCGTCCTTTGGCTTATGCAGAACTGTCAATTGACAGAATTGAACATAAGCATGTTCATTTTTTGATGTATTGAATACTGGTTATTCTATTTCCTCCTCTTATAAGTGCTTCTCTAGTATGTGTTTTTATATGTGTATGTGTGTGCATACACATGTACAAATAAATATCTGTGTGGGTACCCATACATGCACAGACATATGCACGCAAATACTTTAGATGTTTATTTTCCACCACCCATATTATATAATTTATTACTAATCCTATCTAATAAAGAGGTAATATGCTAATTGCTGTCGCACCCTCACAAGATGGCAGCATCACAGCCAATAAAGATGGCAATGCCCACAGCCACAAGATGGCGACACCCAGTCCCCTCAGCCCTGCCTCATCCAGGCTCAGTCCTCCAGTCCCCTCAGGCCCACCTCATCCAGGCTCAGTCCCCCAGTCCCCTCAGGCCCGCCTCATCCAGGCTCAGTCCTCCAGTCCTCCAATCCCCTCAGCCCTGCCTCATCCAGGCTCAGTCCCCCAGTCCCTACAGCCCTGCCTCAACCAGTCCCCACCACATCCAGCCTCATCCCCCGCAGGGGAAGGCAGTTGGGGGCAATCGGGCTGGCAGCGAAGGACAGTTGGAGGTGATCAGGCTGGCAGGGGAAGGCAGTTGGGGGCAATCGGGCTGGCAGCGAAGGACAGTTGGAGGTGATCAGGCTGGCAGGGGAGGGCAGTTGGGGACAATCGGGCTGGCAGGGGAGGGCAGTTGGAGGCGATCAGGCCGGCAGGGGAGGGCAGTTGGGGACAATCGGGCTGGCAGAGGAGGGCAATTGGAGGTGATCAGGCCGGCAGGGGAGGGCTGTTGGGGACAATCGGGCTGGCAGCGAAGGGCACTTGGAGGCACTCAGGCTGGCAGTGAAGGGCACTTGGAGGCACTCAGGCTGGCAGCGGAGGGCAGTTGGAGGCGATCAGGCCGGCAGGGGAGGGCAGTTGGGGACAATCAGGCCGGCAGGGGAGGGCTGTTGGGGACAATCGGGCTGTCAGGGGAGGGCAGTTGGAGGTGATCAGGCCAGCAGGGGAGGGCAGTTGGAGGCGATCAGGCCGGCAGGGGAGGGCTGTTGGGGACAATCGGGCTGTCAGGGGAGGGCAGTTGGGGACAATCAGGCCGGCAGGGGAGGGCAGTTGGGGACAATCAGGCCGGCAGGGGAGGGCAGTTGGGGACAATCAGGCCATCAGGGGAGCAGTTAGGCATCAATCAGGCTGGCAGGCAGAGTGGTTAGGGGTAAGCAGGACTCTAGCTAGATGAGGCGGGGCTTAGGGGACTGGGCGCTGCCATCTTTGGCTGTGGGCATTGCCATCTTGTGAGGGTGTGGCAATCAATCGGGCAAGCAAGCAGGCGAGGGGTTAGGAGCCAGCGGTCCCAGACTGTGAGAGGGATTTCCGACTGCCAGTTTAGGGGGCCATTCTGCCCACAGGGATCGGGCCCAAACCAGCAGTTGGACATCCCCTGAGGGGTCCTAGATTGGAGAGGGTGTAGGCTGGGCTGAGGGACACCTCCCCACCCTGTGCACGAATTTCATGCACTGGACCACTAATATTGTATAATGAAGGATATAGATAGAGAAGCATGGAACAGACTGTGGAATCTCAGAGGGAAGGCAGGGGAGGGTGGGTGGGTGGGAAGAGACCACCCAAAGAACGTGTATGAGTATATGCATAACCAATGGACACAGACAATAGGGTGGTGACGGCCTGGGGCAGGAGGTGGAGGCAGGTTAGACAAGGTCAATAGAGGGAAAAGAGGACCTGGTAAATTTTTGTTAAAACAATTCTTTTTCAGAGATCACTCCTAAACTGTTATTTGTTCTGATTTGTTTTACTGAACATGCCACAGAAAAGTTGATATAAATATACTTGTCCTAGCCCAGCTGTGTGGCTCAGCAGTTGAGTTTTGACCCATGAACCAGGAGGTCAATGTTCTATTCCTGGTCAGGGCAAATGCTTGGGTTGTGGACTCGATCCCCAGTAAGGGGGTGGCAGTATTAAGTGGCAGCTGATAGTTGTTTCTCTCTCATCATTGATGTTTCTCTCTCTCTTCCTAAACCCTTCCTCTCTGAAATAAATTTAAAAATATTTTTTAAAAGTTCCTGTTCCTTAAACAAAAATACTCATATGACCCATCCGAGAGGATGAGGAACTGCATTTGTATCCTGTGCCTAATATGAAGAGAAATTGAAATAGATGATGTAAACAATACTGGTTACTATTACAATAAAAATATTATTTCTTATAGCTGCAGCAACATCCTCCTCATTTAAGATTTTTTTTATATTAAAGTTTTATTTATAGAGGAATTATCAGGTTTTTATCACCCTTAGGCCCAAAGAAAATATTTAAGATGAGTGACTACTGATTAAGTTTTGAAATAAATTACCCATAAATAATTGTTAGAGTGGGTTGAAATTAGTAGATCTCTAAGTGATGAACATTTTTTTCCCTTAAAGCACAAAACAAAAACTAGAAAAAATAAAAATTAGACAGAAACCATGATATGAATTGTGCAAAAGTCCAGAGCCCAAACTGATCTATCAATGCATGAAGGGTCATCCTACAGGTAGGAAGGAAGCCAGTTATCCTTCTAGACCCATACAACTGGCTACTCATGAAACATTAAAACCAAATCACTTCAGGCAAGTGCTTTGTACTGGATTAACTTGTCTGTGATGCAATCAAGCTTTAGGATGATGGGACAGATGCCAGACAAGACAAATGCCAAACAAGACTTAGGGCAGCATGAGGCCCCTCCCGGGCTGAATCCACTCCCGGAGAAAGAACCTCCAGGCGGGGTCAGGTCGCTGATTATAGCCATTTGTTTCTCGTTAGCTTATAACGACCTGGCCTCCTCATCTGCTTCTGCTCGGTGAACGTGCACTTTAGAATTGAAACATACACATTCATAAGGCACCATAGCATTGTTTTCACTCACGAAAACATTCGTGTTCTCTGTAGCTAGTCAAGAATGCTGACCCGTTGCCTCTTACAGCTGGAATTTTACAAGCGATTGATATGCTCCCGGAGAGATGCCTTCATCAGAGTGTCTTCAAAAGATTTCAGATGGGTTAGAAACGTTAAAAAATTAACATCCTTCTTTCAATAAAATTCAAAAGATAGAGGACACGTTTTTAAGGGATAGAAAATTCCCAAGTCATTGAGAAGTATAAGTTTCAAAAGTATAGAAATTGATAAAACATGTTCTAATTTGGCATTAAAATGTAGCCTGACCTTGCCATTAAATTAAATCATATATAATATTAGTTCCTTGTGGCTACGGTGTCAAGATGATCTCAAATATGATGGCCTAGCACGTCACACACTGGTACTCTTAGCGTTCTGGAGGCAGAGCTCAGCAATCTGTTTCTCTGGGCTGACGTCAGGAATCAGGAGGATGGCCTTCCTCTGGAGGCTCCAGAGAAATCCCCATTTCCATGACACTTCCGGCTCCTCCAGGTGCATTCCTGGAATTCTTTATATCATGCACCTTCCTCCACCTTCAAAGCCATCTGCATAGCATCTTGTTTCCATCATCACATCGCCACCTACATTGCCACCTTCTTTACTCTGTTTCTGACTCCACCTTCGTCATTCTTCCGCCTTCGGGGTACTTCTTCTTAGCACCGAGGGGATGAGCAACACTGGACCAGAAATATAAGAAATGGATGAGATCCTTCAAAGAGGAATTTTGGTTTAAAATTTCAAGGAAAAGATTTTAACAGTCTCTGGACCGTGTGCCTGCCATTAGACCAAATCCTGTGGGCACGAAAATGTTTGGAAATAAGCAGGTATGCTTTGGTCACAGGCCTACTACTGTATTAAGCAGTATGGCACTGTGATGGACAACCCTGTCAGAAATATATACACCGGAGATTCACAAAGAAAGTGGCATTCATATTACCGGAATGTGAAGTGCTCAGCAGAGATGCAGTTCTAAGCGGAGGGGCAAACAAAACTGAAGTTTATTTACCACAATTACTTTGGTCAAATTTTTTTGCGACATTGTGCTGGTTCAAAGAATATCAAGAGCAATATTCCAAAACAGGGAGTGCCGTGCTTACAGGGAGTTCTAATGTGTTAAAAGGTAGACTGTTCTCCCAGCATTGCAGCGCAGGGGTTGAGCATTGATACACAAACCAGGAGGTCACAGTTTGATCCCCAGTCAGGGCACATGCCCGGATTGCAGGCTCAATCTCGGGGGGGGGGGGGGTGGGGTGGGGGGGGCTGCAGGGAGCAGCCGATCAATCAGTGCATCTGTCTTGGAACAGGTTACTGCGGTCAACAAGCTGCCTTCTGCCTGTCTGCAATGCTCCGCTTCCCCACTGCCCACCCGTGGTCCTGTCCCTGACTGCCTAGCCCTCTTCTATCTGCTCAGCAATATCAAGAGGGTTAAATCATTTTTTTCTTAAGTACAAATCAAGGAAATAGAACATATATGTAGAAAATAAACAGATTCAGCAATCACTCCAAAAAGCAAATAATAAAACTCTAAATCAAGAGGTTTAAAACTTAAAGTACACTTTTTTTTTTAAGGCTATATATTTATGGTACTGGTTAGAGAAGTAGAACTTAATTCTATAAATTTGATGTGCTGTAATATGTATGTGTTTAGATTACTGGTTTATTCTTTGCAGTCAACAAAGAATTTGGCAAGAAGTCTTTTGTATAATTAATTAAGTAGTTAATTCATGATAGGGAGATTAATCATTTTGTAATACAAGGTTGGGATCTTTATGTTCATTCTTTGATAAAATAGTTAATATTTTAAAAACATCTTTCCCTAGTTGGAGAACACTAAACCAAACAAAATATCCTAGCGCTGAATGTTAAAGTTAAAAAAAAATACACCAAATTTTATATTTAACTGATTGTTGTGTTCTATGTAAATCATTAAATGATGAAGACTTAATGGTGTGTGATTTTATGATGACATTCCAATTTTATCTTTGTCCACATTTATTTTACTCCATGTGATATAATTTTATACAATTGAATCAATGTTAAATATATATATACACATATAGTTGTTATTCATTAACATTTAGCAATTCTCTGTTTTCCACTAGAGAGTGTCATAAAATTAAGCACATCATGATTACATTGTTTAGATATTTTTTCTTTTACAACTGACTTCATATACAAGTGAATTTAAAACACAATAAAAACAAGTTTTTTGGGTGTTGTATTTTAAATTGTTCCTGCTAACAATTTTCAAGACAATACACCTTCTCAAATAATATCAATATGCTGTCACTGTGCCATAAGCTTATTTGTTTTGTTCACCTTTAAGTGAAATGTGTTTTGAAGGATGAAATCTAACACAGTGAGTACATGTCTAAGGTAAATTTACTGAAGTAGCAAAATATCCCAAAGTTCTAGAATGTGGAATTCACGCAGACAATATATTCTTCAGTGTGCTTAAGGTATCTTTATTACTGTCATCTGTATTCTAGAGGTTCTCTTGGGATTGGCTTTTCTTGCTCGTGGAATTTTGTTGACACATTACATGTCAGATTCTAAGAAAATTATGCAGAGGAACAGAAGGGTGTTTCCTTCTGGAAGTTTTATATGCCCAAGTTTTCTTCTCCTGATGTGGCAGCTGGGATTAGCTTTGATTCACACATGGGTATTTTTGCCAAAATATATCTGAAGAGGAAAATGAAGACAGGACAGAGAATGACAAATTTTGACATAGATTACAAATCTTCAAGTTTTTTAAAATTTGAATTTTTTTATTAGAGAAGTCTATGCAATATAGATGTCAATTTTATTATTTTAGTATAAGTACATCCTGCTATTCTACATATTTAATTTTTAAAACATTTAAAATTGCACAGTTTATGCAATCAATATTTATTTCTTTTGATTTTTTTTAGTACTTCTGCATAAACTATTATCATGATAGTGGTTTGCATACAGTTTTCTTTTTTTAATGTTCTGCTAAATTAGTAGGACCAATCCCACAATTCACCATGCTGCCTTTTACCAAAAGGTGAAGTCATTGTATGCATATTTTATGCTTTCTGCTATGTATTGTTTAATAACTAGGTGAAGCATTCCTTAAATCCTTGTCCACAGGCCTATGTCCGTATAAGTGAATATAACATATACACAGGCAGAAAACAATATTTCCGGTGGGAGTAGGAATCATGAAAGGAAAGCAGAAAGTCCTTTTTAGAGTTTTAGGGAGAGAAATTTTTTAAATGTGGGAAATTTATCATATGTATTTTTATTCACTATTTTTTTTAACTCTTTTAATGGAAGAATTAACTTCAAATTATCCACAAATACATTATCTTCACATTATAAAGAGCCGTTAGTGGGGAAAATAGACCCCCTTATAGTTGAGCAGAGCCTTATGTGAAACCTAATGACCCTGCAGCGGAAAGTTGTCCAGTGTTTCTGCCTATCAACCGACCTTGTGAAGTAATGTCCGAGGAAATAGAGAATGGAAAGCAGAATGCAGTACCTTATTGGGGAGAATGTGTGTTTAATGAAAGTTAAGGTATTGCATCCCCCAATATTGATAGTCACAACATAACCCTGTGGGTTTATATAAAATATTTTTAGTACAAAAGGAGATGTGTTGCACTGAAGAGTCAAAAATTAGACACACTTTCCTTAGGAAATAAGTAATTTTGAAAATGATATCTTATATGTGACTTATAAGGTTTAAAAAAATTATTGGCGTAGACTAAAAAATTAAAAGTGACAGAAAACGATAAATGGAAACTGGCTAAAAAACTGAAGGGAATTTTTTTAAAATGTAGGGCAATGGAATGAATGATCAATATTATCATCAATAAAGAAAACTGACAATGCAGAAAATTTTACCAGTGACATGAAAATCTAACTTTCAAACATCCTATATAATAAAAAGCTAATATGCAAATCAACAGAACAGCAGAATGACCAGTCGCTATGATGCACACTGACCACCAGGGGGAGTGCCGCTCAGCCAGAAGAAGCCCTCAGCTGGGCTCATGGCTGGCAAGTGCAGCGGCGATGGTAGGAGCCTCTCCCGCATCCGCTACAGTGCTAGGGCTGTCCGACTGATGGCTTAGGCTCACTCCCTGGGCCTAAGCCATCAGTCGGACATCCCCTGAGCGCTCCCAGACTGTGAGAGGGCGCAGGCCGGGCTGAGGGACACCCTCCCCGCCCCCCCAGTGCACAAATTTCAGGCACTGGGCCTCTAGTCTTTCAAATGAAGAAGGGAGAAAGGATGAAGGGTGAAGAAAAGTGATTTTACTCACATCTACCCAAGCCCCCAAACCACATTCAGAGTAAGAGAGATAAACAACAAATAAGGAGAGAAGAAAACCGTAGGACTGAAGAAGACAATCCTAAATTTACAGATAGCAAGTCAGAGTAGGAGGCAAAGGAACTTTCTATAGATCATCCACGCATACTTCCCACTGCATGGTTTTCCTCAAAAAGCTGTTTTTCTCAAACATTGCCCACATTTCTGTTTTACCCTTAAAGAACAGCGTAGGTTCATGTTTTATTTTATTTTATATTTTCTAGATAGTTCTGTACTAACAACTTTTTATCAATACATTAAATAAACACAGATGATCATTTTTTTCTTAGTGCTCTTATTCTGTATATTCCAGAGTTGATGTGATGAGCATATATTATTTGGATATTGGGAATCATTACATGAACCATTTTTTCTTTCTAAGAATACTGGAGTGGGTCAGCTATGAGAACATTACAAAAAGAGAAATAATATGTAAACAAACACTAAAGAAACCCCATACACTTTGAAAGTGCATAGTATTTTTACGTTTAATCACTTTTTTAAGTATTTTGCCTTGAACTATTCAGTGTACCTCTACATGATCCAATTTTTATTACTACCCCCATTTCATCATTAAATTTCTGTAACAATTCTATATTGAAAGATCTTATTTTAAGAATTCAGCTGACGCCATCCTGGTGTTTGCTTTACCTTCCTTATTGCAGGAGTCCCTGGGAATAATGGGTGCTTTGATTCAAGCTAGTGCATCAACCATATTCCAAATGACAATTTCAAAACTGTGCAAAACTAAAGGTGTAGCAGTTTAGGTTGTTACGGTTCTTGCCACTGTGATGTAGCTAACGAAGTTCATGCTAGGTTGAGGATAAGTAGTAAATTAATCTCTACATATTTACTGTAATCTTTATTCTGCGGTTTCATCGAACAATCTCTTAAGCCACGTGACTATTTTATGAGCGATAGCACATTAAAATGAGTGAAAAATGACCCTTATTAAACACACTTCCCCAGGCACCTCCAGAGGGCATATTGCAGAGCTCACAGGCAAATAGAGGAGTGAGGATGCCTCACACTGGGGAGCGTGTACGTGGGACTCCTGTGAAGTGTGACACATGGTGGCCAGTCACCAGACTCAATGAGGGCCCTGGTGGCAAGAAGAATAGTAGATATTGATATAGCTCAAGTCTTTGTTAATTTCTAGGTGAAATGTGCAAAAATAGAAGTTGTAATATTTTCCCCAGAGTTTAAAGAATTATTTTGGTCATGCACTGGCGTCTGTGGTCATTGGGGGCATGGCCCTTGATCAGGAAAGCAGTGTGGCCCTAGCCAGTTTGGTGCAGTGGATAGAGCATCTGCCTGAGGACTGAAGGGTCCCAGGTTCGATTCCGGTCAAGGGCATGTACCTTGGTTGCGGGCACATCCCCAGTAGGAGGTGTACAGGAGCTGATCGATATTTCTCTCCCATCGATGTTTCTAATTCTCTATCCCTCTCCCTTTCTCTCTGTAAAAAATCAATAAAATATATTTTAAAAAAAAAAGGAAAGAAAGCAGTGCGAGGTAGAGGCTACCACCTCTGGGTAAGCCTGCTTAGATTCCAGTCCTGGCTCCAACAGGCACTGGCTGTGCCTTCCTTTCCTACGTTTAACATGTTTTTACTGGGAAAAATCTCATGTAGCATGGCTAATGCTTGCAAGTATTACCTGCTTTACAGAAGAGGAAAGCTATGTACCCAGGTGCTCTGCAATTGCACGGGTTCACAGCAAATGCAACAGGGATGGGATCTGAGCTGAAGCAGCCTGGTGTCTAACTTCTACAATGTACTGTCCCTCAAGATCCAGAGCAGACTGCCTGACTGGCGTGGCTCAGTGCTTGAGTGTAGGCCTCAGAACCTGGAGGTCACAGTTCTATTCCTGATCAGGTTGTGGGCTCCATCCCCAGTGTGCGGAGTGCAGGAGGCAACCAATCAATGATTCTCTCTCATCACTGATGTTCCTGCCTCTCTCTCTCCCTCTTCCTCCTTCTCTAAAATCCATAAAAGTATGTTTTTAGAAAATCCTGATCATACTAATATGTACCGTCTAGGCAGAGTATTGGGTTCCGGTCACGTAGGAAGCGTCAGGAGCAGGTTTAGCATGTGGTAAGCACTCATCATCTGCTAGTGATTTGTAACAGACACTGCACTACCATGCAGTTCAGACTACAGCTGGGCAGGAGATGAGGAGAGCGAGGGTACTCAGAGAGGAGTGGGGAAGGAGGCCGAGAGAAAGCTGAACAGTGTCCGAGATATTAGCCACTCTATTTCTAATCATTCTCGAGGTCTGGCAGCTTCTATACCCTTTCTGTGATGTGTTTCTTAAATTTACTAAAGGTAATTATTAGGTTAGCAACATGGCATTTGTATTTCTGTATCACCTTTACCATGCTTTCCATGTTCTACAAGCACCTCATGTTACTGATTTTATTGGATAAATTGCCCAAAGATATTAAAAAAAAAAGAGAGAGAGAGAGAAGAGAAGAGAAAGCAGGAAGGAAGAAAAGAAAAAAAAAGAAGAAGAAAATATAATAAAAGAAGGAAGTGAGGTCAGTTCTGACTTTAGAATAAACACAGGCCAATATAAGAGCAGTTATTTATTTACCACAAAAAAACAATAAAATATAAAATGACAAATATGAACAATTTTACTGATGATACAGATCCAGACATTTCCATCTACTTTTTAATCTTTGGAAACATAGAAATATTACTTGGGAAACTGTTGCCAGCTATCACACAAAACATTTGGATCCCTCACCGTCTGTGTGCATGTCGTCTATGTGTGCATATGTGTTTTCCAGTCTTTCCCTTTCCACGGGTTTGGGCATTTTGTATTGACATTCTGAAAGCATGAAGGAGCATCCAGTAAAGCAAGTGATCTTTAGGGAATCAGATGGAAAGTCCCCACACAGCTCACCTGCTTGCTCGGGACATCTGTTACTTCATAAATAAGGCAAACCATCAGCATTAGCATTACTGAAGCCAAATCAAAGCAGATTGTAAAGGCTGTTCTGGTTCATACTCTCTCACTTTGCCTACAGGTATTTGACTTAATATATCTGCAGTACAAAAAAAATAAAAAAACTCACTTTTTTCAAATACCAAAACTAAGAGAAGCATACCTTTCAATAACAGACAAAATAACAACATAACATCTAGTCTACTGCCAGCAATGCTGCTCTGCTTTACGCTGGTTGGGGAGCTGTAGACATTGACATTTAAGGTAGTTTTCTAGTGCCAGATGTTTTACTGGAGGTTGAAAGGGAATGCAAAGTTAAAGGGAATGTCTTTCAGGAAATGGCAGGAATGACCACTCTTAGGTCACACAACGTGTGCTCACTGCTAGTTGGCCTTGCCAAATGACAATGATTGCATTAAAAGATAGCTGTAATGAATATTTCTGTTTATTAATTTAGAATCCAATGTTCCAGACATTTATGTATTCTCTTCTATGTATCCTAGTGGCCGGAAACTTTTGCTTGGTTATCTGATCACGAGTATCTAACATAAAAGAACAGGAGCAACATCTAGTTTTGGATTTGTTGGGAAAATGAAGTGAAATATCTGTATAACATTTAAACAATGCCTTGAACATGGTGGACACTGAATAAGTCACACCAACGGCAGGAATCATATCATTCCCACTACTTATCATGCTACCACACACCTGGGACCTTCATTTCCTACACAAACACCAAAAACAGGTACTTTCTTCTACCTACTCAAATCTGTATTAATCCGATACCAGCACACCAATGAGATACAACAATTACTTTTCGAAAGTGCAATGACTTTGTTAAAGCAAACATGGCTCTGACTATCTCAAACTGGGCAGGAGAAGAAGAAATAAACCTTTAAAAAAATATTACCTGGATTAATGTGTCTATTGCCTCTTTGACTCCTAGCGTTGGAACTTGATACATAGGGAGATGCCATATATTTTTTCCTAAAATATAGTGACGGATAGATTCTGAGCTCAGTCCCAGTATCCCCTCTCGGCTGCTTATGTGACTTACGTGCATTGCCAGGTTTCTCCATAACGCAGGGCGTCGAAAACGTCATGGTCTTGCTTATCACATCTGATCATACCAAAAGGGATCTGGGTGATCCGTGGGAGATATCATGAAAACCATATGAATTAATAACATTGGGCCACTTCTGAAGTGTGAGCGGCTCCATCTGCTCTCGGTTTATTTGAAAGAATGGATATCCGATTGCCTTTCCGTGTGACAGTAATTTATGCACCCTGGCCTCTGATGGCTGTATGTGTCCCCGCAACACGGAGCCAGCTGTGGGTGTTACAGAGGGAGGGCAGGTTGCATCCCGCATTTTTAACCACCCTTACGATAAGACAGCCCACACTCGGCAGGCTGGTCCTGATTTCTGAAACGCAGCCTCCAGGTGGCCAACATGGCAGACAGAAGGAGACCAACGCAATGCCCGTGACAAGCGCCTGATGACCGCTCCCGTGGCCCAGGAGAGCAAGTGAAATAAGCCAGGTGACTCTTATCCTGGGTTCATTTGAATCTCCTGGTCTCGAAATATGCTGGAGTGCCGGGCGCCTATTTACAAAATGCACTGACTGGTGCATCGTCTGCAAGCTGACATTTCCTTGTTTTCCTGTCTTCGCCTTGCTTATTGACCGTTGTCGAAAGCACAGTGCTCACTGGAGAGCTGAGCCCCTGACTACCAACTGGAAGGACACACTTTAAGGAAATACGTTGACACCACACTTCAAGAGAGAAAGGGATGGAAAGTTAAAAAGAATCGTTTCGCAGCCTGAAGCTCAGAGCATCGCAATATAAATTAGGGAGGTTTTCTAGAAGCCGAGCGACGTTCTAACTGTCTGATGGCACTACACGGGGGCTGGGCAGCCCGGGCCAGACATGAACGCGGATGTTATACTGGAAGTTGCTGACCTGACATCTGGAACACAGACTTTATTGATCGTGAAGAATGGGAGGCGTCTGGCATTAGTTACTCTTCAGTATCCAGGCACTCATAACAGAGCTGGCAGTTAAAGGACAGTTACTAACTGAGACACACCCGAGAATGGCATTGGGACTCAAGCTAGCCTTTTCAGTGCACACGGAACTATTTAATATATAGTAATGAAAATAATGACAACTACTATAGTTAGATCATAAGGTGAGCCAAAATGTTTGGGGCATGTATAGAAAGGAAATTCTATTCATGTGGGTGGGAAAAAATGTGTAGTTTTTATTTAGTCCTATAGTTTTTAATTAATATTATGTTTTGAAGTATAAAAGATAAAAGTCTTAAGACCCATCCATTTATTTTTTTTTAAATTAAGTTGCTTTTCAATTACAGTTGACACCACATTATATTCGTTTTGGGTGTACAACATAGTGAGTAGAAGACAGTTACACACTACACAAAGTGACGCCCCATAAGTCTAGTGGCCACCTGACAGCATACATACTAGCAGTTTTTACAATACAGCGACTGTATCCCCCATGCTGTGCTTTTGATCCCCGTGACGATTGTTAGGAGTGGCAATTTGCACTGGTTTCTCCTTTTTCCCCCGTCCCTCCAAGCCCCTCCAATCTGGTGAGCACCAGTTTGGTTTTTGTGTTGATGAGTTTGTTTCTGCCTGGTTTGTTCACTTCTCTTATTTTGGGGATTCCACTGGGAAGTGAAATCACATGGTGATCAGGCCTCAGTTTAAATACAAGAGGCTCTCCCTCTCTTACTGAGTCTTCTTGCCACTTGGGGCCATTTCCAGAGGCTTTCCGGGATCTGTATGCCGTGCTTCAGCTTCACTGGGACCAGGTCAGAGGGGCGCCTCAAATGCTCAGGTTGGAAGTGAGCCCTTGGAGCGGAGCTGTGTTAAGGTTGGACTCCAGTGCTTATCTGGCCTTCTGAGGCCCAGCCAACAAAAGGATTCTGTCTACACTTCGTTGTTCCTTACATTATTTTGCTTTTGCTGTAGCAGATTTGAAGTTTTATGACCAAAATTTCTTTCCTAAGTATCCATGTGATTTTTGTTTGTAAGGAGCCCTATTATACTGGCTTCTTCTTAAGGGAATGTGGGAGGAACAAATTCAGAGTCAGAATAGTAATGGGAACAAATAGAATGACTTGCTCTTCCAGTGATCCTGTTGAGATGAATATGATAAATGAGATATGCACGGCCCATGAGCATGAATAATGTCAGATGATGCACCTCAGGACACTTCAGAACAAGTGAGGTGCCGCCATAGATAAACCTCATGCAAATGTCTTGTTAATCTATCGGTACCTATTTAAGTACTCTTAAACACATGGATATTGAATTCAGTTTTAATGAACTATCAAGTCTGTGTCTTTATGTCGCATGGTTAATTCATAGGGAGATTTTAAGAATGACTCAACTTATTGAACCTTCTAAGATGAATAAAAAAGTAATTTTAATAGTTCAGTTTACATGCCACTTTAGAAGAACACATTAGTTTTATTTTACATCTTTCCAGAAGACAGATGGTTATTAGCTAGGCTTTAAAATGAAACTTGTATACTAACCAAGTAACAAGCAAAAGGCCCAAGACTACATTGGCATAATTTAACCACTCGGATTATTGGGCAAGGCAGTCTGGGAAAGTAATGATGTCTGCACGCAGAGCTTCCAGGCACACACGATGGTGAGTAGGAGAGGAGAGGTGTGTTAATCGTGGACCCACATTAATATCTCGCAGACTCTGTCCCATGTTACTAACTTAATCACTGGTGTAAAATGAGGGTCTTATCACTACAAGAGTTAACAAAGTCACTAAACACCTCATTTTTTATGAGTAGATTTCTAATCACAGTGAGAATTAAACTTTCGAAATAGTGGACAATCTAATTTTCGGCTGCAAACTCTAATGACAACCCTATAAACTTTAGTACATAATTGTTGTTAAGCCGTATAATTGTGACACTGGTGTTGACGTTAAACATTTTTTAATTAGAAATGGGAATGGGATTCCTATTTATAAGTATTAGTAATAGAAATCATTTTTTGAAAAGTAACTTTTTGTATATAAGCACTGCTCTACTATAATTGCAAAGTCACAAAATGCGATAATATGGAAATAATAACTGGTGGTCATTTCTCAAGTTATATATTTCAACTGAGTTTGTAGTGCTTTGCAAACACCATTTCTTAAATCCTTACATCATATTTCACATGCAACCTGTTATGAAAGCTGTTCTCGTTGGAGAAGATAGTATCTGCATTTTGATTGTAATAGATTACCTTAATATTGCGGACCTCAGTATCCAAGGAAGCGGCCTGTTTGTCTTGCCTAAAGAGTACCCCCTGCAAGCTGATGTCGGAATATTCCCATTATTCAAATTTATAGGATCAGCCTATTCTATCTGGGCACATTTGCAGTGATAGATAGATTAATAAGACTTCCCTGTATTTGTGTTTTTATTTTTACTTTTTAAAAGTAAAAGAGCAATGCCTTGAATCTTCTGAAGATTTGGAAAAAAATGACCCTCTAAATTCTTTTGGTTTATTCTGAAGTGACAGCCCTGTTCTGAGCATCCACAAGAAACTGTCAACATTATCAGAGTGAAAAAACAGAATATAACTTCAAAGTCATATTACATTGAGAAGAGGGGAAAAATAACTGGGGACAAGACAAATAGCTTAAAGTGGCAGAGGAAAAATTCTAAAGCATAATAAAAAGTGAAATAGATGATTAATTATTATAAACAAAATATCACTAAGCATACTTTTAAAGCAGCTTTTATTAATAGGTTATATAAATATTATCAAATGGTTATATCTTATCATTAATTATTATTGGAAGAAGCAATAGAACAGGACATCATAGGGTTAATTCCCCACACTGATCTCAATGAATATTTCTGTCCCATGAAAAGAAATATATGTAGGCAGAAAGTAGAAAGAAAGAAAAAAAAGAACACCACAGTATAATAGCAAAGCAGAAAAGATTTATGGGAATCTGAAAGTCAAGCAGAAGGACACAGAGGATCCTTGAGTGGTGGGTTTAAGAGGTAATACTAGAACCTGGGGACCTCGGTGGTTTTGTGCTTTTGAGAGCCCGAGGAATAGGCATCTACTGGCATTACCGCCCACGGCGTCTGCAGCCTGAACAGTGGCGTGGAGAGTGCTGCTTCTGACTCATGGACCGCGGGCGTCTGTGAGAAATCTAGAGAAGTCCATTCCTCAGGGGCAGAGGTGGGGTGCCCTGACATGTTCACAGTGATACTATCCAAGGGCGATCAATCTCTGTCATGTAGGAGTTAGAGACATGCTTCTTTTGGAGGACGAAATCTAAAGTCAATGATGCATGCTCATCATCTAATGTAGCATGAGAATCTGTGTCAGTAATGCATATGTTTAAAAACGTAGTACCTACAAGCACAATATCTCTGGAAGAGGGCAGATCATGGAAAACTGGTTATAGTTCAAGCCTGGGAGTTACTTAAGTCAGTTCGACATCCACGCCCCCAACTGCCAAGGGAAAAGGCAAATGGACTCAGCCCCATATCCCCGGACACATGTGGACAAAGAAGCTAAGATGTCAGTGTTCAGGAAAAAATACAGAGTCATTTAGCATATGAAGATGTTCACCCTCACTACTAATTTAATAATGAACAGAACCTTAAAACAAATATGTTGAAGAAGCTACTCTCATTTACTCTTAGGGGATATCTATGAAATTCATTTCTATACAAACTTTGATATTTTGATTCAAGAATCTTAAAAAAATCTTTTAACATGGTTACTTGAACTCAATAATCCCATTGATAAAATAGGATGTAGACAAATATGTATGAATAAATATGCCATCACAGTCTCATTTGAAGCACAGATTAGAATGAATTTTTAATAATATTATTCCAAGATGTATGCGTTATGATAACATTTTCTTTTGTACTTTTCTACATTCTGTAAACCCACTCCTATCAGGTTATTTCGATGTATTTTTTAAGAAGAAACAAAAAAACAACTACATCATTAAGGACTAGGTTCTGCTCTGACTAAAAGGATCACAAAATAAAAATGACTTTGACGCAGCAGAAATTATGTTTCCAACAACAAGTTAGGAGATAAGTAGGCAGAACTTACATGTTTGCCCCGTTCTGTGAGCCTCAGGGACCCAGCCTCATTCTCTCGTGCACCTAATGTGAGCTTCATAGTGTCATCACATCTGTATTTGAGCAGGTGATTCTGGTTGATACTCCATGTTCTGGCCTTCCTGCACATGTTCGGAGGCACGATGCTGATTTTAGAATGCTTGAGCAAGCAGGCATCCTCTCAAAGGATGGCTTCCCTCCCCAGAGACGTTCCCAGTAGGAAAGCATTGATTTGCAAGGGAGATTTGCTTACTTTCTGGATAATTAGGTGCAGTCTTCCTTGTGGGGGAATGTTGGGCAGGATTGTCTCGATTTCCTTATAAGATTAGGAGTTTCTGCAAGCTGAGTGTCCCTTAGCTGCGAGACAGGCCTGTGGACGGAGCATCTGCATGGGCCTGCTCTGCGTTGTTCTCATGGACAGCGGGTAGGGCAAGGGGCACCGATGTTAGCACAAACCTATGCCGCCTACTGTGTCCCGACAAGCGGTCTCATGATCTCATCCATTTGGACTCACTGTTTCTCCAACAGCTGACTCATGGGCAGGTGGATGTCAGCCGGGAGTGACGCAGTAGCTCAGGGAGGGCTTGACCGCATGGCTTAACTGCTGGGACAAGAAGAAAAGTGGCAAAGCAGACTTGCGGCCGTCCTTGAAGGAGGGTTCCCAGAACCTGCCGTGGGACATTCGGTAAGACCTAGTGAGGGAACGCCACAAAACTCCACACGTGGTGGGAACTGCAGTCTTCATCCAGCAAAATGTCAGCACTGCTTTATACAAGAAGGGAAGCCCATGATAGAGGACTTGACTAGCTGCTGTCCTCTCGCAGTAATCACACTAACAGGGGGAACGGGCAATATGCAAGAAGACAGGCAGACTGAAAGAAAACTCTCTCATGAACATTTTCACAATGCATATTAATATACAAATATCAAGATATCTAAATATTTTACATTAGAGGCCTGATGCATGAAGATTCGTGCAAGAATGGGCCTTCCTTCCCCTGGCTGGCTGCTGGCACTGCCTTCACTCCTGCCTGAGCCACCTTCCTGCCTTCCCACGCTGCCCAGAGGCCTGGAGCGGCTGGGGCGGTGCAGAATGCCTGTGTCATCACCATGGCCATGATGCAAGTGTCCTGAACCACCCCCAGCCGCTCGGTGCCTGCATATGCAAAGTAACCTTCCATCTTTGTTGGGTTAATTTGTATACTCACTCCTGATTGGCTGGTGGGCATCGTGAAGGTATGGTCAATTTGCATCTTACTCTTTCATTAGTGTAGATTACTCTGTTGGATGAAATTGGTAATGACAGATATTAAGTTCAATGCTTAGAAAAAAATGTATTTTAAACCTCAACCAGATTTCAGTAGAATTTTGGAAGTAAAGAGTGAAGATAAATGTAGACAGCTTTATAGTAACAGGTAAAAGAAGGTAAACTGTCAGCTACCATGTCTTCAGGGAAATATCCACTTACATGAGGTCAGTATCTAAAAGAGTCAAACTCTTGCCTGCCTGGTGTGGCTCAGTGGTTGAGTGTCGACCTATGAACCAGGAGGTCACGGTTTGTTTCCAGGTCAGGGCCCATGTGGGTTGTGGGCTCCATCCCCAGCAGGGGGTGTGCAGGAGGCAGCCTATGGATGATTCATCATTGATGTTTCTATCTCTCTCTGAAATCAATAAAAACATAATACAAAATAAAATGTGTTATGAATCTGATGACCTTGAGGCATGACATAAGAACTTCATCATCAGTGTAGACCAATTGAAATTGAATAGTAGCCAAAGCTAAAATTAGATGTCTAGATGGCAAGAAGTAAGTCAACATCTCAGGAAATGATAATTGTAATTGTAAAACTATAATCCAATAGAGAAAAAAGAGAGAAGAGAACGAGAGAGCAAGGGAGAGAGAGTCATTTTGTAGTGCGTTGAAAGATACATTTAAATACTCTAAGCAATTTCTCAGTCAATTTTGAAGAGGAAGTGAAATAAGTACTAAAACTGTCAAGTATCAGATTTAGACCTTTGGTGGTAGTGATTTTGTTTTATTTTCTGTAATTAAACTTGTTTACTCATTTTCTGGGGTTTTTCTGCAGATATAAAGGTGGTTTAGGAAACCTAATTGTATTGAGTCATTTTAGAAGGAGGTGATCTGATTGCCAGCCATTTGTTTTATTTGCATATCATGATGGCCTTATCTATTTTGCAATCAGTTCCCCCATTTTCAGAGAACAAGTGTTTCTAACAGAAAACTCTCAGTGTATTTTATTATGGGTTCGGTAAAAATGCCCAATCTAGCAGATAATTACACATTCCAGGACACTTTTATAGTCTTTTATTTCATAGCCCACGAAGCTCAATATTTTGTGAATTTTATAGTCCATGAAATAAAGAGCTGGTGTAGCAATAAGTTAAACCATTTAGGTTTCAAAAATGAATGTTAATTCTGAGATTCATTATGCTATAGGCCAAGTGTCTAATGAGTTCGAGAGTAGTTTTATTTTTATATATTAGACCAGACTCTGTATCACATAAACAAATTTCTACTGAAGGAAAAGTCTGAGACCAGAGAAGTCAGGCAAAATAGAAGCAGATTTCCCTCTGTGATTTTAATCACAATGTAGATGCACATATATCTGTACCCTCCTGGGTTCGGTCTACAACTACATAACCTGTGGTGAGGTTTAAAGAAAACCTTGAACTACCGTAAAGTACATACAAATGCAGAACCTATCAAAGGGAAAGGTCATAAAACAGCATTGAGTCCAGTCTGTGAAATCATGGCATATCCATTCTTAGAAGGGCTCTTATTTTAAACAAAGCCTTCATAGCTCTTCTAACCGGCGTGAAAGGAATGAGTTCCTGTGGAAAATGCACATTTGTTTTCACATGGACACAGACAGTATAATGCTGCTTGTGGCTTAAAGGAGTACCCCCCAGTGTAGGCTGCAGGGAACACTAGTTTTATTAGGAAGTAAAAATAAATCAGTGAAGGAGAATTCTGTGGTTCTTTCCCTACCACCCCCACCAAAAAAAAAAAAAAAAAGGGAAACATTCATTGAACCAGTTTAAATGTTTTTGTTGTTGTTTATCTGTTTCTGAGGCAAGATTGCTGAGAGATCTCAGCGTGTGATGTGCAGGGCAAGGCGCTCCAGGGTGACGGACCTGGTACCATTCCCCAAGCCCAGGTCACCATGGGGCTCACTTCCCACAGAGCTTCGCCTCAGAGTAGCTTTCCATGGGACACGTTCAATTAAATGGTGACTGAATGAGTCTGTGAAGTCACTCACTCCCTTTCTGAGTGTTCAGACAAGGATTCTTCAAGATGAAAATACTGCTCTCTCCGCCTAATATAGCTTCGGTTTAAAGGATTAATTTGGGCAAATGTTAAGGAAGGCTTTTTTTCTGCTCTTGCTATTCCATGAATTATTTATATTGGGTCAGTCCATTATTAAAAGACTAGAGGCCTGGAGCATGAATTCGTGCACCAGTGGGGTCCCTCAGCCTGGCCTGTAGGATCGGGCTGGAACCGGCTTTCTGACATCCCGTAAAGGGTCCTGGATTGTGAGAGGGTGCAGGCCAGGCCAAGGGGCCCTGCCGATGCATGATTGAGGCTAGGGAGTGATGCAGGAGGATGGCCAGCTGGGGAGGGACCACGGGAGGGCTCCAGGGCATATCCAGCCTGTCACACTCAGTCCAGATGGGCTGGACCCCAGCAGCAAGCTAACCTTCTGGTCAGAGCGTCTGCCCCCTGGTGGTCAGTGCACATCATAGCGACTGATTGACCCAGTGGTCGACAAACTGTGGCTTACGAGCCACATGCGGCTCGCGAGCTGCGGTTTGCCACTCTGTTGACTAATGAGTTTGCTGACCACTGGGATAGGGGCTTAATCACAAGGAACAACAACAGCCTGTAATTATTGGAATCGAGAGTCTAGGTCAGTGGTCAGCAAACTCATTAATCAACAGAGCAGCAAACCGCAGCTCGTGAGCCGCATGTGGCTCGTGAGCCACAGTTTGCCGACCATTGGATTGACCAGTTGACTCTCTGCCCCCTGGTGGTCAGTGCACATCATATCAAGCGGTTGAGAGGCCTTAGCCTATCATTAGCATATTATGCTTTGATTGGTTGAATGGACGACGAGACGAACCGAACACTTAGCATATTAGGCTTTTATTACATAGGATGCCTTATGGTGAGCATGCTGTGCACACGGCAGTGCACTGGGTGCTCAGGCAGACATAGAGGAACTGTGTGGTCTGGTGTCAGCTTCTCTGAGACTCACTCTATGTCCTCTACCAAAGTGCTAGTCCTGCTGATGTCACTGTTTGAGCTATTTCAAGGCTAACAGCAAGGTTAGGCTGAGCCCCAGTTGACTTTACACACGGGTTCATTTAAAATTCCTAGTAGCCTGCAGAAGTAAGTTATCTAAATGTCTTGTTTTGCAGTGAGAAAGCAAGGTCACAGGGGCTCACGGAGCAAAGAAATGGCAAAGTCTGGATTTAAACTCAGACTGCTAACTGGAAACTTGCCTCTTTACCAGCTCACTTCCAATTTGTAGATGGTTCTATAACACCAAGTTAGCCAGGCACTGGGGCTGAAGTCAGTGATTTGGTTTTCACAAATAGTTTTTCCATTTAATAATCGTGTGACTGTGTGTACATGACCTAACTTCTTTTGGCTCAGGTTAATCGTATGTATATTAATCATACTGTTTTTATGTCTTTTTTTTTAACATGGTCCTCCAACAATAAGTATTCACTAATATTTCTGTTTATGTAATTATTTCATATAAAGCCAATTTTAAATATTATCATCTCTTTTTGAAGGGAACATAATATTATTTTTAAAACGCCATATCCAAAACTATTCACTCATATCTACAGATTTTTCCAAGGTAGTTTTTCCCAAGGTAACTTTAGGCCTATTGAATTAGAATCTTCTTCGGTGGGAGTCAAGAATATCTCTATCTATTATCTCTCTCTCTCTCTATCTATCTTCTACCTATCTATCTATCATCTATGTATCTGTAATTTATGCAGTAATTTTTTACTAGGGTTGCCACTTTGTCAATATTAGTCCATATAACTACTATTTCTGAAACAAAAACAATTTGTCTTGTTTATTGTAGCATCATCAGTTTTTAGTACAAAGTCTGGCACTTGGAAGGTTTTCTGATAGGCAAATAGTTTTAAAAATATAACCAAATTTAAAAATTGAGATTGTTGGCAGGTCTTATTTTAAAGTTTTTTTAAATATATATATATATATATAATTTCAGAGAGGAAGGAAGAGGGGGAAAGGGATAGAAACAGTGACGAGAGTGCATCATTGGCTGGCTGCCTCCTGCACACGCCCTACTTGGGATTGAGCCTACAACTGGAGCCTGTGCTCTGACCAGGAATTGAGCCATAACCTCCTGGTTCATAGGTCAATGCTCAACCACTGAGCCACGCCAGCCAGGCTTATTTTAAAGGTTTTGATTGAAAAGTTTTGCCCTTATTTCCTCTTCAGTTAAATTTTAAATTCAGTAACTTTTGGACTATTGGTTGGCTTTTCCTTTAATGAACTTGGTTGTTATATCAGCCACATGAAGCATTGGCCAGCTACATTAAAATTGTTCACGGCCCTGACATCTGTATGTCTTAATAATCCAGAACATGCTGTGTCTTTTAGGAATAAAATCATTTTTGTTAATGTTTTACCCATTCAAATGTCTTGGTTGTGCAGGTCTTAGATGGCTGCTTTCATTCTCAGTAGCAATTAGTGTTTTTTTTTTCCTTAATCAAATTTTACTGATTAAGAAAATGAGGTTTAGAGGAAAAGATTAGGTTCCCGTTCATGCAGTGACAAGTAAAAGAACTGTAGCAGAGATCTAGGTCTGTGTGGCTGCAAACCTTTGATCTTAAGCAGTGCAGCATAGTATTATGTTTATCTTTATTTTATTTGTCAGATCATGACAAATCCATATGATAACTGCACTTTGGAATTCTGACTTAATTTCTCCTAGGGTCTATCAATCCTTTTATTTTAAACAGCTTTATTGTGGGGAAATTAAAATACATAAACTGAACTAGTTCCTATAGGTTGTAGATTTCTTTAGATATTCTGCATAGACTAACTGTGAAGATATAGTTTCACTTCTTTTAATCTAAATGCCTCTTATTTCACATTTCTTGCCTTTTGTTACTGGCTATCGTATACGTTTTTTTGAAATATGGTAATGAATGAGTAAATGACTTGTATATTTTAAAATAATTTCTAATATATGAACAAACTGGATAAGAAATGTTTGCTTATTAGATATCTTTGTAGTAAATATTTGGGGCAATTATAATTAAATTGAAAAAAAATTGAATTCAAAACTATATTTTGTAGACCTGGCAAAAATCAATGTTTTACATATAAAACATAAGAATCAACAAATTTCTAGAGAAAATTGTAAAGATAATTTTGCTAATAAAAATTTTAGAATTTTGTTACTTGAATGATTGAAAAGTGAGACGCATTCTTTTCCATTTAATGCTTGAACAGATTGTCACCATAGTAACTAATAGATACACCCGGAGAAAATCATTCAAATATATTCTTGCAGGTGACTCCCACTCTCACATCTTCCTTTCAACAGCCTCCCTGCTTGTTATTGGAATCAAAATAAATATTAGTGCAGGCAAAAAGAGAGATTTGCACTTGAAACTGTTGCTTTCCAAGTAGCATCGACTTGCCCAGTTATATACAGTGAAAGTGGGAAATATGCATTTAGTCTTTCGCCGGGATCAGTTCCTGCCTGTTTAACTGTAATGGAACAGTATTCCTCAGCACGCGTTCTTTTATATGGTAAGCCGTTCTGTGTGGTGGTCCTTTCGAACACACAGATGCTAACCCGGGTGTTTGTGTGTGGAAGTTCTGTCGGGAAGTAAATCCAGAAGAAAATGTGTTGATTGAGATGTCATCATTATTAATGGACAAATAATATGCTATTGCACCGAAGGGCAATGTAGCACTTCTACTCTAATAATATTAACTGCTGTCATTTATTTTGACGTATCCTATATTCCAAAGTTAACAAGTTAAGCTCACAACTTTTTGAGTTCGATATTTTATCCACATTTCCTGGATAAGAACACAGCAACGGGGAAACATTAAATACCTTGACAACTCTTTACAGCTACCAGCCAGTGGGACTGGGAGCCAAGCACGCCTGCCTGCTGATAAAACGCAAGGCCTTCCCTGCGCCGTGCTTCTCCTGGCACACAGAGCCAGGTGGGAGATGGGAGATGCACCAGGCAGGGAAGCTGCGGCTGACATGCTCATTTCCCCCAGTGCCAGCCCCTGCCGCCATATGGAAGTATACATATCAAGCAGTTTTAGCGAGGCACCTGGCTGCCCCTTTCACGCATCTCCTTTTCTTGTCGCTGTGACTTGAACGTGGTTAAATTCAGAACAAGGAGAAGGCGTCAGAAATGATGTGTGCGGTGTCTGAGATGCCTCTTTAAAGGATAATAGCTCCCCTGGCCCTCTCTATTCTCCTCTTCAGGGGCATTTCTGGAAGTGGAGGGAAGCCAGTTTCAGTCCTGCAGGATCACAGCCAAAGGGCAATGGCTCCACAGGATGCCAGGAGCCCAGGTGCCTGAATGGCCACACACCTTGCCAGTCAGGCTCGTCCCCCTCTGGACTCCCCTGAGAGAGAGAAATGATTTTTTTAAGTTTCCATGTTTTTGAGGTCCCTGTGAAAAGAGCTTGAATTGTACCATCCATAATGAAGACACTCTCATGAAAAACATTCCACTTTGGTCTTTCCTGGTTATCTGCTACCTAAAACAATTCTATTCACATGATAATTTTAAGGAAACTTTTATTCATTTAAACGATTCTTCTATCCTGGTTAATAGTAGAAAGCAAAGAAATAAATAATAAAGGTGGTAGAGTTATTCTTTTTAAATATATGTTTTTATTGGTTTCAGAGAGGAAGGGAGAGGGAGAGAGAGATGGGAACATCAGTGATGAGAGAGAATCATCGATTGGCTGCCTCCTGCATGCCCTGCACTGGGGGACCGAGCCCATAACCCGGGCATGTGCCCTGACCAGGAATTGAGCTGTGCCCTCCTGGTTCATAGGTTGATGCCCAAGCACTTAGCCACACCAACTGGGCAAGTATATTTTTTCTTATCTGTATTCTGGCTTCTCTGAAAAAGTAAGCTAATATTTTGTTTGGGACTTTGAACTTCATTAAATATCCCATCACTTTTTAATGAAAGTAGCATAATGTCCACAGAAGATGACCACCAGGGCTTTCACGTTGATGTTATGGGTTTTAGCAGGTAGAGGGTTATCCTGTGTATAACGTTTGGGTTATATTTTATCTACATGCATACGCTTACTTTCACCTACATATATAGAAGCTCTACTGTGAAGGTATATTTTTATTCTCTCATGCCTCCTGGGCAGCCTCCCCCGTACCAGTTTGAGGAGAGATGGGTGATGTTTTGTTTTCCCCTCCCTCCTGGGAATTTTCTCCCTGGAGAACTGTTGTCACCGTCACCGGGAAGCATCAGCTTTCGGAGTCTATTTAAGGGTTCGATAGGCGCAGCTGCAGAGTCGGCCTTCCTTATTTTGGTGAATGAAAGTACATTCACGTGCTCGTTGGGACGTCTAAGACATACTTCACCCTTCAGCTGTGCCCATTCTGCTCCCTTTCCCAGACGGTCCCTACAGGCCTAGTGAGGCTCAAATGCGTGCCACACACATGGCACAGAAGTCCATACTATAGACTGGCCGCAGCCGGTCCCCTTTGTCACATGGCCACACGTCGACATCCTTTGGAACTTATTAACTATGTAATGCGGCTCCCAGTCCATGTATGTTACGCTGTGCATAGTTTCATGACTCACATCCCGCTTTTCCGTGTGCGGAGCACGCGGGTACAGGCTGCAGGCTTGGCGCTTAGCAGGAAGGGTTTGAGTTCATTATACTAGTTTCTGTTGCTAAAACGCACTAGTTTGGGCAAATCACTTACATTCCTCGGTTCTCAATTTCTTCAGCTGTCAATGATGCCATTTTATTTCCCCGGGGTTATTTGAAGGATGACGGATTAGCCAAATATCTACTCATCGATTCTAGCTCATTAATTCCTGGTGCTGTTACTGTTATTCCTGCCCAGTGCAAGCAGAGTGAACCGGCCAGTGGTTCTTCTCACACTTTATTGAGAAGGTCCATTAGGATTGGGCTTTTAGTCCATTTTAAATGACAATGCTTAGTTTATCAATAAAGGGGCTCTGGGTGGTGATATGGATATTTTCCCACATTAAAGAATAAAAAAGGAATATACAATGTGCTCTTATCACTTTAAACATCCAGATAAGGAGGGAAAAATAAAGTCAGTCAAGCATGTTGGTCTACCTTAGTGGAAATGTACTCTGCTTCTACCTTAAAACTATTAATAGAAGTCTCTATTCCTATAATTTTTGTAAATATTTTATATACCGCTACCCTTCTTAGAGATCGGGACTGTTTATTAACATAGAAATAGTTTTTCTCATTATGAAATATTCTCAAAATAACTAGCTACACGTTAAAACTATCATTAAACCTGTTTGCCACACCATCGCTCAGTCTTGCGAGTTGATCTGGGAGATGGCAGTTAATAATGATAAACAGGTGGCATTGCTGCTCTAAGTCCAGTGACTTTCACGATGCTCAGGGGCACGAGGCGGTGAGAAAGAAACAGTTTTGAGTGGCTAAATGGCTGTTTGCCACTTTCTCTGTCTCTATATGTACATCTACCTCCTGATCTCGCAATACTTGATTATTTTAGAGTGCACTAGGCAAACAAAGCCAGAGATCACACGTGCAGAACTGAAAATCACATTGTGTTAATGAGTCAAGCATCTCATGAAATAGCCGTAACAATTTTAGCATGTTAGTTTGCATTATTTTGACATTTTTCTTAAATTCGCCATTTCACTTTGAATATATGAACTCTGCTTAGGCATATATGATGTTGTATTTTTTACACTTTTAATTTGTTTGAAAAATGCTGCTTTGTTGCCAGGTGTTATAATGCAGTTATAATTGACCACTGAAGCTGATTGCCCTGTCTTGGTGAATTTCTTTATGTTTTAGCAAATATGTAGGATGCAATTTGCATGCCGGTTGCAGGAAAGAAGAAAAAGGCAAAAAGACATAGTTTTACACAACATTTAACAAGGCAATATTTCATTACAGAAGCGGAGAAACTGACCTCTGGTGTAAGGCTCTCTGAGGAATACCGAGAGCAAGAGCAGCATATTAATATTAAAGACATTTATACTTTTCCAGCAGCTGCCAAGGCCTACGTACCTTTTCCTTTCTTAGCTGAAGGAGTCGGAGAGTGGATTTGTGACCTTCTCTATTTACAACAGGAAGGATTCCTTCTTCTACAACCTGCTGAGTTTACCCAAAGTGAGGAGCCTGAACTAATCAGAGCCAAGCCCTTTGTAAATGAATTCGCTAGTCACAATTTAATCAATGGAGAAGGTAATTAGGATATTTTATTTAGAAGAAAGAGTCCCTTAGGTAGGAGAAAATTTTAGAAATAGAGTTAAATGAAGGTGAATGCCGTTCAATATAGCTTTCTTTTTCTAGCTTATGGTTAGTACATTTATTCGAACTTCTCATCTCTATTGATGTACCAGGTTAAATAGTAGAAGTATAGGAAACATCGCAACACATAAATCTCAGTTAGGAAATATACTCAAGAGGTTTAAATTCTACTTTTCTCCAACAGAAGCATGTGTAAACCATTTCATAAACATTTTTGGTCATTTGCAACTTACAGTAAAATAATTTTGGGGACACTGGGGCAATTCAATTTGCTTTTGGGTGTCGCATTTTGACATTTGTATAACCAAAGCACACACACATGTGTAGTGGGATGTAATTATATGGAAGTATTCCTATGTATGCTCTGACAGGACCTGCTAATGAGATATACTTAATCACGATTGATTCCTCCACTGAGCATGCCTCCCCTGGGAATCAGTGTGTGTGTGTGCGTGCGTGTGTACACAGTGCTATAGGATTTATATATTATTTTTCAAAAATGTTTCCATTATTTCTAAATTTTCTATAATGTTTGCATGCTTTCTTATGATATTCTTACCATAGGTAGAACAAATACTGTACATCTACTTTTGTATACAAATCTAAATTCAAAGGAATTCATTTTCAGTAAACAATTAACTTTTAGTAACAAATTTATTTAGAAATTGTACACTGAAAAAAGTGATGAAACTTTAACATTATAAAGTATAAAGCATAAAATCAATAAAATGTAATTTTATTGATTACGTCCTCAGAAATAGAAAGCCCCATGGAACATTTGAATGCTAATGAACAATCATAAAATATTTACACATTATTTCAAAAAGATTTAATCAAGTTTCTGAGAAAAACAAAAAAGGAAAATATAGAATTGTAATATTTATATTTAATTTAGTAATACTTGTGGTCATAAATTATAAACCAAAACAAATACATTATTGCTACTTTATCATGTGCACAGGGACTCAATTTAAAAATGATACATTTGTGGGTTAAAATGGTACACGAAAAAATTATTAGCACATTCAGTAAAATTTGAAAATATTTGAGAGGTCAGTTTATACCAACATAGTCTATAAAATATACAGAAGAAAGTTATCAAAAAAGATGAATCTGGTTTATGATTTAAAAAAAAGAGGTTAAGGATGATGATTCTGGGAGGGGGGACTAGACAAACAAACAAAAAAAAAAAAACAAGAAAAACAGAAACACAGAGAAACAACTGGCGTGGATTCTGAGCATTTGGGAGAAGTAGCAGCCTGGCTGCAGGCGCGTATGGGAGTGGGGAAGAGGCAATCAGAATATTTCCACAAACCATCATTCTACAAAAATAAAAGGGAGTCTGAAGTAATCTAGTGAGGTTGTTAAATGTCCTGCCTGCATTTCTAATCTAACCGTAGCCTCACCTTTCTTTATGGTACTCCTCACCATGCAACTCGTTCTGGGGTTTTGAGCCATCCGTTCGCCAGTCCTCTACTAAAATGGTCTACCTGGGCCTTTCTGCTCAGAGGCACACAGTCGCCCAGAACTCTCGACCCTCTGCTCACCCCGCCCCTCTGAAAAGAACAAGCTGTCTTCCATTCTCCTATGGTCCAGTCACCTATGCCCCCCGCCCAAAGAGTAGCCCAGTGTGTTAACCTAATAACACAGTTATATTGGACAGTAATCGGGAAAACAAACAAACTTTCAGGAATACAGTACTTTACGTCAAAATAAACAAGACAAATATTGTGGAAATGTGGAAGTGTCAGTAATTTGAAAATTAGTGCAATAAAATTAGCGGGGATAAAAAATGTCCTTTTCAAAACTTTTGTCTTTATTGTTTAAAGCATTACAGATGTCCCCCTTTTCCCACTGATCCCCTCCCCACTTTGTTTCCTGCCTATGCCTTCACCCCACTATTGTCTGTGTCCATGGGTTACGCCTGTGAAAGTATTTTAATATCATTTTCTAGGTTCTAAATCTATTCTCAGATCCTCAGGTTTGTGAGCTATCATGTGAGTTTTAGAACTATAACCTCCATTCACCAACCATTAAGAGAGCAAACTTTTGATCACAACACTATTATGAATGTTTATGTATATTCTTCAAAAGGACTTTTTAAAGATAGTTTTATTAGATTAATTTGGGCTTTCCTTTTTTTTTTTTGTTTTTGAGTTCTCTTTTGAGAGTCACAAACTCTATATACCCATAATAATTCTCAGTGCCCTACAATATTCTATTTGTTAGTTCCAATTTCATAGTTTATGTGTTAGAAATGTTTTTTAAGTGGAAAGGATAATGAGATTATAACCCCCAAAATATAAGCTGTGATAATGGTGATATCACAGTATATATTGATGATGATAATTTACTAACACAGACTTTTTGTTAATTATTTTTTAAAAAGTTCTCACTGTTAGTGTTTTCTTTCGAATTTGAGTGCCCCCACCCCACTAATTATAAAAGCTTTGCCAAATCTCTAAAAGTACTTTAATTACAAAAGAAGGAGGAGGAGGAGGAGGAGGAGGAGGAGAACAGTGAGATTATCTTCACCATATTTCAGTAGCATCTTCAGGAAAAAATGAAAATGGAGTTGACATTCAAAGATAATTTGTTTTTGCTTTATAACTGAGAGAAAATGATATTTCGTGAAATTCAGTAAGGACAGAGGATAGTGTTCTTCGTTTATAATTCTTCTGCGGAAAATTCAGTTTTTCTTGAAGAAATCTCCTGAGAAGAAGCCATTTGCTCTAAATGGTTGAATTCTGTCCGAGCAGGCCATGCCTCCAAGCCCATGTTTCCTATCCCCACACTCCTGAGGGAATGACATCAACACTCTTACCACCCACCGCTCTGATGACATCAACACTCTTACCACCCACCCCCTCTGATGACATCAACACTCTTACCACCCACCCCCTCTGATGACATCAACACTCTTACCACCCACCCCCTCTGATGACATCAACACTCTTACCACCCACCCCCTCTGATGACATCAACACTCTTACCACCCACCCCCTCTGATGACATCAACACTCTTACCACCCACCCCCTCTAATGACATCAACACTCTTACCACCCACCGCTCTAATGACATCAATACTCTTACCACCCACCGCTCTGATGACATCAACGCTCTTACCACCCACCCCCTCTGATGACATCAACACTCTTACCACCCACCGCTCTGATGACATCAACACTCTTACCACCCACCCGCTCTGATGACATCAACACTCTTACCACCCACCCGCTCTGATGACATCAACACTCTTACCACCCACCGCTCTAATGACATCAACACTCTTACCATCCACCCGCTCTAATGACAAGCATGCTCTCTCCAGGTCATTCTTTGGATGGGCATTTCCTTTTTTATCCTATGTGTCCTATGAATACATAGGGTTCATATCACCGGTTAACACAATTCTCTAGCACACACACGGCTGTGAATGTAGTAGGGGAACCTTATTCACCTGCCTATGTTCTTCTTTTTATTTATTTATTTTTATTTCATAGAGTAAGGGAGAGGGAGAGAGAGAGAGAGAGAGAGCATCAATGATGAGAGAGAATCATTGATCGGCTGCCTCCTGCATGCTCCACACAGGATCAAGCTCACCACCTGCGCATGTGGTTTGCTAGGGAATCAAACCGTGACCTCCTGGTTCATTGGTCGAAGCTCAGCCTCTGAGCCATGCAGGCCCGGCTGTATGTTCTTTCGAGGTAGAATGTTTCTGAGTCCTTTTTAGTACAATGTGTGCATATTCACATCCGTTCCTCTGGATTCTGCCTGAGGGCAAAGAACCTGAAACTTAATTTATTCTCCTTGTAAAGAAGAAAGAAATAGCTATCATCAGGCTCTGAGCTAATTGGGGCACCACCCAGCAATTGTAGCACAAGGCTTTATATTTCTACTTTATGAAGAAGCCTTGATTATCAAATAGAGAGAATGCACAAATAAAAGACATTATAATTTTAAATTATATCACATAATTATATTTTTGAAAAAAATATGCCTCTTCTTAATTTTAATTATCTGAAATTTGTCTTTGTTTTGGAATAATGGAGAAAAGTGAAACTTAGAGATTTAATTAAGATCACAAAACCTTCAAGTACTCAGAGCAATTGAACAAGAATCATGTAATAGAGAATCTTAATGGGAGTGACAAACAAGTAAGAACAATTTATAATTACCCCATGATATTTTATTACTAAAGTTTGGGGAAGGGGCTGTTAACATTTCACATTAAAACCTTTATAATTATACTAGAGGCCCAGAAGCCCATTGCATGAAATTTGTGCACAAGTAGGGTCCCTATTGGCTGCGGGCTGCCAGCCAGGACCTTCCTTTATTCCGCGCCACCCCCTGGTGGTCAGCACACGTCATAGCAAGTGATCAAACTCTTGGTTGGTCTAACTCCAAAGGGGACACTTTGCAATATTAGGCTTTTATATATATAGATGTCATTGAATGAATGTCTAAGAAAATGAGCACAGGAATCAAATCACACAAAACCTTTAACTCAATAGAACCCGTTGTCTCCTGAGATTGCTATTTAATTTTTGTAGGTGGGTAAGATTTTATAATAATAATGCTCTGAACTTCTGAGCTTCTGGCACAACTGGAATTTATTATCCTAATTAAATGAGATGTTAGTAATAATCTGCTCTAACTATTTTGACTATAATTTAAAATTAATGATTTTATATTGCTTATAAGTACTCACAAATTATGAAAGTGATTGTTATTTTTCATGTGTTGTGTTGGCTCAAGACATTTAAGTTAAACTAAGATATATTTAGACTGTATTTATGCACAGTGATTTTCTTATGTTTTCACTGTTCTTTCTGTTGTAATCTTCATAAACATTTGCCATGGATAGCAGGATAATTATGTGACTGGGAGTCTAATTTTGATTGACAGTAATAGTGATATTTGAAAAGTTATTTATTCCTTTATCACAAAAACAACAGTATGTTGTAAATTCAAAATCATTCTTAAAAATTGAGGTAAACTTCCTATTTTTTTCTACTTCATCTTTTCCTATTAACTGAAATATCTGAAGAAGAATACATATAAGAATTGCAATGACAATGATTTGCTTATGATATAGACTATAATTTGCATATTCAGTTTTTCCTGGCTTTACATTTCTGTTTCACTTCGATATTTCTTGTATAACTTGCTTCCCCGCAATTAGTAGGCTAAAATTAGACAACAACTTTAGGAATTTGCTTTTGATCTTTTTTTTTTTTAATGTTTACTTACAAATGACAAGAAGTTCTGTTTGTAATCAGTTATGCAAATTAAAATAATTATATAGCATTTTATATAAATAGATAAAAATGTTAGAATTATACAAGGATGAATAATAGACCTGCTGAGGATACAAAATCAAAATACAAAAATCACTTTTATTTTTAATCACGAATAACAAACTGAAAAAAATTAAGAAAACAATCCTTCTTACAGTAATATGGAAAATATACTTAAGAATTACTCTAACCAATAGGTGGAAAAATTGAAGGAAAAATATAAAATTGAAAGATATTCCATGTCCATTATTGGAAGACTTAATATTGTTAAAATGTCCATACTAACTAAAGCCACCAATAGATTTTGTACAATCCCTATCCAAATCCCTATGACATTTTCACAGAAATGGGAAAAAAATTGTATGTAACCACAAAAGACCCCTAGTAGTCAAATCAATTTTGAGTAAGAACAAAGTTGAATGTGTCTAAACTCCTGATTTAAAACTTTATTGCAAAGCTATAGTAATTTCAGAGGGAAGGGGAAAGGGGTCAGGAAGCGATTAATCAAAGAATTTATATTCATAACCCATGGAAACAGACAATAGTACGGTGAAGGCCTGGGGAGGGGGCAGGAGCAGAGTGGAGGGGGTCAATGGGGGAACAAAGCGGGGTATTTGTAATACTTTCAACAATAAAGATAAATTAAAACAAACAAAAAGTGTTGTACTGACATAAAAACAGACAAATAGGCCAATGGAACAAAATAGAAAGCCCAGAAATAAACACAATCAGCTAATAATTGACAAGGGAATCAATAAGATGCAATGGGGAAGCATAGTCTCTTTAGCAAATGGAGCTGGGAAGACTGGGTAAACACATGCAGAAGAATAAACATGGACCTCTATTTTACATCACTCAGAAAAATTAACTCAATGGATTACATACTTAGATTTAATACCTGATGCTTAAAACTACTAGAAGAAAACACAGAAAAGATCATTGACATTAATGTTGGTAAAGACTTTTGGATATGATACCAAAAGTAAAAGCAGCAAAAGCATAAATAAATAGGTGGGACTACATCAAACTAAAAAGCTACTGCACAGCAAAATAAATAAATAAAATCAGCAAAATAAAAAGAAAGTGAGCCCAGTGGGCATTGCTCAGTGGTTGAGTGTTGACCTATGAACCAAGAGGTCACAGTTCGATTCCTGATCAGGGCACATGCCCTGATTGAAGGCTTGATCCCCAATGGGGGACAGGCAGGAGGCAGCTGATCAATGATTCTCTCTCATCATTGATGTTTCTCTTCCTCCCCCTCTCCCTTCCTCTCTGAAATCAATAAAAATATATTAAAAAACAAAACAAAACAAAAGAAAAAGTGACTCAGTGAGTGGGTCAAAATATTTTCAAACCATCATCTGATAATGGGTTGAGATCCAAAATATATTATGAACTCAGAATTGTAGCAAAAAAAACCCCCACAAACAAAATATGATTATAAAATGGGCAAAGGACTTGTATGGACATTTTTTCAAACAAGAAACACATGGCCAACAATTACATTTAAACATGCTCTCCCTCACTAATCATCTTTGGTGTGTGCGTTTTTTCTTTATATTTACATAAAATGACAAGAAACTCTGTTTTGCAAAGCAGATGGTTGCCAGATGGGAGGGGTGTTGGGGGACTGGGTGAAAAGGTGAAGGGATTACAAGTATAAATTGGCAGTTACAAAAAAAAAAAAAAGAAGACAGTATAGGGAATGAAACAATAATATTCTAATAACTATGTATGGTGCCAGGTGGCATCCTTGTGAGCTGTATAAATGTCTAACCACTTTGCAAAACACCTGAAAATAATGCCATTGACATATAACATATGTAAGTGTTCCAAGGGATGACTAGACGTATATCTTGCAATAAGGTTAGTTAGCATCTCTATCCCCTCAGATAACTGGGATTTTTTTCATGCGGTAATAAGATCGGGTGTGCCCTCTTGCTAATGTTGAAGTATGTGATGCAGTGTTGTTAAGCATTAGACCCCCCGACCTTGTATTGCATTAACTGGGCCTTGGTACCCATGGACCAACATGCCCCATTTGTCCCACTTCAAGACCCCTGGCAAACACCATTCTACTCTCAGTTTCCATCCGTTCAGGGGGTTAATTTAATTCTATTTATTTATTTGTTGGGTGGTTGGTTTGCTTACTTATTTTCGTGTGATCAGCCATTTCATAGAGGAGGAAGACGCAAATAAGCCCTCCTCTTCAGAACAATCTGCATGGCTAGGTACAAATGTCACCGAGGAGGGTGGCAGCAAACACCTTTAATGAAAAACATGTATGAAGTAAAACATGTATGAAGTG
The DNA here is from genome assembly GCA_026230045.1 of Corynorhinus townsendii. Taxonomy (NCBI): domain Eukaryota; kingdom Metazoa; phylum Chordata; class Mammalia; order Chiroptera; family Vespertilionidae; genus Corynorhinus; species Corynorhinus townsendii. The sequence goes on from JAPDVU010000005.1 coordinate 4,775,333, forward strand.
GGAGCTGCTGTGTGTGTTTGAGGAGGCTCGAGACTTAGAAAATGCACCGGGGAGCTCCTTGCAGAATGGATCAGGGTCGGGAAGGAGGAGAGTTGGAGAAATCCCGGGGAGCATGTAGAGCCGCCATCTAGGGAAGATGTAGCAAGCACAGGAGTAAAGAGAGCATTGCTTTGAGCTGGCTGATTTCTTTCTGGAAGTGTCCATGTGTTTCCGTCCCTTGTATACAGAACGACAGCTGAGTGTTTCTCTCTGGTTCTGGAGGGACAATGAAAATGGATATTCTCGCAGCTGTCTTGTCTCGATTGAGTGCACATGGTCCCTGGTTTCTGGCCGCTTTCCAAATATCATGTCAAGAAGACATAAATTAGATGTCAAACATGAGTCTCAGGTTGTGCTGTAGAAATGATCACGTGGCCTTTCCTCTCACCGGGTTAGGCTTGCTTTCCCACCGGGGACATTCGAGAACAGCCGGGGAGAGCGCTGGCCCGTCCGTGATGCCCTGGCCCACCCGGGACTGGCCGACGTGCGGCATGGCTGCCGGAGCCTCTGCCTGAGCCACGCCGGGCGCCTCTGCTTCCTCCCCTTCCCGGAGGAGCCCAGTCTGAAAGCAGAGGCTTGCCCAGCATTCCCGAGTTACAGAACCGAAGTCCCACCGCAGGGCCGAAATCGTCTGGCCTGCATTGTGCCAGAACTCTTATTGCAATAACCATGGCAATTATTGCTTGGATTAATGGTATTAATGCAGGTAACTGATAGTAATGTTTTAAGGATTATTAACATTTTAATGTTTGGGTCCTTCGTAACAATTCACAGCAAGGACATTATGTTTTAGCCCCACGAGCTTCTCTTTCTGAATTCTTAGATGACTAACCATATATATATATCCAGGCATCCAGATTGCCATTGTCTCCTCTGTCTATTATGGTTCACCTCTCTTTCTTACCTCTTCTAACCCCTCTGACTTCATACCTACATAAAATTTCCATGTGGCTTTCTCCAGCTTCCCAGCCCCTATGACTACATGACCATTCTTATATTTTCAATGAGCTCAGTTAATTCTTCAGAAGAAGTAAATCCAATGAACTAATTCATACGTAGGTGTGCGTCATCCTTCAACCCAAGAACAAGACTAATGGAATCAGATGCCGTTCTGATAATGTTTTGGGGCCAAGCAAATGGTGGTGAGGGTTTGGCCCCACAGAGCCGGCGATGTGTGACTCTAAGCGTGCTCCAGGTGACGGGCGAGTCTGCGGGAACAGAAGCCACACTGTGCACAAGCAGTCCTGCTCCCTTAGTGTCGCTCAGTGTTTTCATCATCTCTCTTTGAGGAGAAGTTGTAGATTTTTAACCTAATCACGCACCTAAGAAGTTTTACTGCCCGGTTATGTGGTGTATCTGATACGTACCGCATGGATACGTGTGCGCTATACATAGAAGAGTAAGCTTCTTTCCCCCCAAAGCTAACTTTTGCCCCAGGGTGGGGACCTCCCCTCCACACAGAATGCGTGCTCCAGTGGAAACGCAGGAGAGGGTGTAGGGTCATCATCTCCAAACCCAGAGCTGCCAGGTCAGAGAGCTGCGTTCCCCATGTGCCTTTGGGTTGAGGGCAATAGAGCCAGGTCTCAGGTGAGAGGCTGGAGGTGCCTTCAGGACGGTCCGGCCCTCCAGCTGCCCTCAGGAAGTGTGAGATGTCAGTTAAAAGACCCACAGAGTTCATCCCGGAGTAAGTCCCACCGGATCATAAAACATACGAGTACGTTTCCATCAAAACATCTCTGTAGAGTTTTGTTTATTTTTTTCTTTTAATAATAATAATTTTTAAAAAGCCCTAACCGGTTTGGCTCAGTGGATAGAGTGTCGGCCTGCAGACCAAAGGGTCCCGGGTTCGATTCCGGTCAAGGGCATGTACCTTGGTTGCGGGCATCCCCAGTAGGGAGTGTGCAGGAGGCAGCTGATGGATGTTTCTCTCTCATTGATGTTTCTAACTCTCTATCCCTCTCTCTTCCTCCCTGTAAAAAAAATCAATAAAATATATTAAAGAAAAACAAAAAACAACCCTAAGCCATCTTTCAATCAAATACTTTATTTCAGTGAGTAAAACACAGTCTATGAAATTGAGTTCACAATCTATGAACATGAAAGTGTGTGCAATGCACTTTGGACTCTATTGCGCAGGGGTTAGGGGGATACGGTCCTGCAAGGTGGACTTTCAGGGTCCTGTGGGGAGACGGGGACATACCCGCTGAGATGGGCGGAAAGCCACACTGGCCAGAATCCCCTGCTAGTCATCTGTTTCGTCTTCACCCTTTATCCGCAGGGACTTGGGGGGAGACATACACAGTGAGCCAGGCAGTCTGCCACCATCCAGTGAGCTGATCTCCCAAACCTAGGTCCCATGGAAGGTAAGGAGTGCGATGCCACTTCCAGGAGAAAGGCAAGGCCAAGTTAAACAAACATCGTGCAAGGAAACTCCGAAAACATGCTTTTCCATTCCAGGGCAAGTCTCAGCATTTTAAAGATGGATTTAATCATTTCATCTCTCCTAATTTGGCTCGATAATGGCAATGTGTGTTTGTTAAGGAAAAGTCATTCACGAGCTAAGCATTAGTTATTTCCTAGTAAGAAAAAATTTAAATTATTAGTGAGGAGTTTGCTCAGACGTAGCCATCCGGGAAGTAAGGTGTGGCTGTGTATAATTAAAAGGTGTGTTCTTTCATCAAGAAGAAGGGAAAAGCCTGTAAGCCTATTATTATTTAACTAGAGGCCCGGTGCATGAAATTCGTGCATGGTGGTGTGGGGGTTTGTCCCTCAGCCCAGTCTGCACCCTCTCCAATCTGGGACCCCTCCAGGAATGTCTGACTGCCCCTGTAGGCCTGATCCCGGGATCAGGCCTAAATGGGCAGTCGGACATCCCTCTCACAATCCAGGACTTCTGGCTCCCAACTGCTTACCTGCCTGCCTTCCTGATCACCCCCTAACCACTCCCCTGCCAGCCTGATTGATGTTTAACTGCTCCCCTGCCAGCCTGTTTGCCCCTAACTGCCCTCCCCTGCAGGCCTGGTCACCCCTAACTGCCCTCCCCTGCAGGCTTGATTGCCCCCAACTGCCCTCCATTGCAGGCCTGGGCCCTCCCAACTGCCCTTCCCTGCTGGCCATCTTGTGGTGGCCATCTTGTGTCCTCATGGGGGCAGGATTTTTGACCACATGAGGACAGCCATCTTGTGTGTTGGAGTGATGGTCAATCTGCATATTACTCTTTTATTAGCTAGGATAGAGGCCTGGTGCACGGGTGGGAGCCAGCTGGTTTGCCCTGAAGGGTATCTTAGATCAGGGTGGGGGTTCCTTGGGGCATGGGGTGGCCTGGGTGAGGGGCCTGTGGTGGTTTGCAGGCTAGCCACGGCCCCCGGCGACCCAAGTGGAGGCCCTGGTATCTGGGATTTATTTATCTTCTACAATTGAAACTTTGTAGCCTTAAGCAGAGGCCAAAGCAGGCCAGGGTGTGCAGAAAGCTTGGCTTCCTCCATTGCCAGGGAAACCCAAGCCTCCCTCCTGCTCTCTCTGTGGCTGCAGCCATCTTGGTTGGGTTAATTTGCATACACACTCCTGATTGGCTGATGGGCATGGCTTGTGGGTGTAGCGGAGTGATGGTTAATTTGCATATCACTCTTTTATTAGATAGGATCAGGAGAGAAATGGACCAAATAGAATTATTGTGCATTTTTCTAACCATGAGAAAGAAGAGTAGTGAGTGTTACATATGTATTAAATACACTCATTAATTAATTCCAATGACTTTCAGTAAATGATAATCAAATGAAAGAACCCACAGATTTGTCAAAATAATTTTGTGTTTTGTCATTGAATATAAAATTGCTATATTCATATTTTTCTGATAATTACTTGAAGTATGTTCTTTATTTCAAAGTATGTTTCTCTTTATTTCTTATTAAAATTTGAAATGATAAATTACCTGAAACACCCAAATGATGTTTACTGTACAGACATCTAAATATGAATATAAATTAAGATAGCATTAAATGTAATTAAATGATATAAATTCAGCTTTAAGCTTTTTATATTAGAAAAAATCAGTCTCTAAATATAAAAAGACAAAATTTAGATGCTAAAGAACATGCAGTACTTTCTAAAGAGCTATAATTAATTTCAATTACTTTGCAATAAAAATATAACTTCTGATATGCCACAGCATTTTGATGATCAAGATTTACTTTAATATATAATACATAAAATAGTCCATATAATTTTATGAATTATATTCTCAGGGTGTTTCATGACAAAATCATGTGTTTCCATATACTACCATTCATATGTATGTGTTTTATGTATAAATTCTAAATTTAAAAATAAAACAACAACAGAGAAAAAAGAAATTTTATTTTCACCAAGTGAGATTGAGAGATCAAGTTACTATTAGTGAAAGTTTAATGATAGAGCCCCTTATCAACCTCTGAACTTAGTTTGAACTATAGTAATCTTGATAAATCAGGTAACAAGCTCGATCAAAACATAGATAGATAGATAAATATTTACAGACAAAAGGAAAATAATTATCCTAGACGGTAGGAAATGAGTGTTCTAGAAATGTATACTGTTATCCGTGGAAGAGTTTTCAGTATGCTTTTCTCTCTAGGATGGTGATCTATCCACCTTTGGACTAAGTATTTTTGGCACTCTAACTGAATCATTCATTCCCGGTTCTCAGCTCACTTCTTCCCCTAAGAACCTCCCTCCAGGCGACTTCCTTTTACAGAAAAACAGCTGAGCCTGTGTTTTGTTATCAAGAATACTATTCAGTGACATTCCTGGTTGTATATTGGGCAATGCCCATGCCTTATCCTAGGAACAAAGAGATGTACTTCCATAAAGACAAGGCGTTGTTGTGAGTTGGTTGTCTGACAGTCAGAGGGTAGCAGAAGGCTAAGGGAAGCATAAATCCCTAGTTTGCTTCAGGGAAATGAGGAACATTGTGGTTTTGAGAACATCCTGATTGCAGAATTACCAGCTGTATAAGGGCCAGGCATATGGGATCTATATTGGATTCTTTTAACTACGTACAGATTGTCTAAATTCAGCAGTCAGACATATAAATTATGATTCTGAATTAAGGGAATGGAGTTTGAAATGCCATGCAATTTGCTCTGTAGACTTAGAATAGCGGTAAAATATACAAAATATAACAAAATGTATGTGATTCAAGATAAAATAGGTAACCGGTGGAGTAACAAAAACTCCTTTACAAAATTAAATGTATCATATGAACAGACATCAATTTATGATGCATCACATACACACTTTCATACAAGTGGATGGAACTCTGAAGTAAGAACTTCATTGAAAATGATCTACCCTATAGTTCTAATATTCCATTTTTCTCCTGCTCGTCATTTCAGCGATGCCCTGCTGGTTAGTGCAGTTGTACATAAAGTGTGCGCAGGAACTTGAGACCATCTGTGTTGGTACCTGCTTTGTTTCCTCTTTTGAAGTTGTAATGGCTGTTGTGAATTCCGAGCTGGAGGACTCTCAGGGCCTTCTGGTTAAGATCATTCATGCATCTGCTCCCAGGGAAATGGAAGTGACGGGCAGGGAAGGGTCTCTGGGATCTGCTGAGGCTCATTTGTTTCTGACTGTTTTGACTGGAGTTGTTTCTGACATCTTGGTGACACGAAAAGGCTCCAAAGATAGTCTTCAGTTTGAATGTGCAATATTCATAACACTCCTCTACACATGACTGGCCAGGGAAATTTGATTCTCTTTTTTTCTCTGCATGATCTTAAATCACGGATTCTTGTGGTATTTTGCCTCCCAACCTCCCCCACATCCTCCATCAATTATAAATGCTAGCAAAAAAGTACCCTTTCCTCCGTAAGAACTAGGTACGTTCTTTCAAAGTAGTTCTCTTGAGGACTTGTAAGGAATCCCTGGTGTTTCACTCTTGCCTTAGCAAAAAGAGAATAGGCTCTGAAGGCCAAGAAAGTGAAAGTGGTGGTGAATGCTGTTTTGTTCCTTATTAAATACCTATCTATAATGATAAAAGTGTTACATGCAAATCGACTGAATGGCTGAACAGTGGAACAATCATCCGGGTGACCATGCTATGACATCCACTGGCAACAGGCCAGCCAAGGTGGGTGCAATGCGATTGGTCAGGGGCCTGGCCATGGCTCCATGATTGCCCCACAGAGGGAGGCCCAGGCCACCGACCTGCAGGCTGCGGCAGTGGATGGGACCTCTCTCTGTGGGGCGTGGTCAATTGCCCCAAAGAAGGAGGCCCAGGCTACCCTGTGGCGGTGCTGTGGTGGATGGGTGGGGCCTCCCTCTGCAGGGACAATCCATTTTGGAGCCCCAGCTGGATGGGCAGGGTCTACCTCTGTGGGGCGATCGATTGCAGGGCTCCTGGACTGTGAGAGGGCACAGGCTGGGCTGAGGGATGCCCCCCTCCCCAAGTGCTCAAATTTTGTGCACCGGGCCTCTAGTCTATATAATAAAAGCCTAAGCAACCCTTATGGCAGAACAACTGGAAAGACCGGTAGCTATGATGTGCACTGACCACCAGGGGGCAGGTGCTCAATGCAGGAGCTGCCCCCTGGTAGTCAGTGCACTCCAACAGGGGGAGCATCCCTCAGCCAGAAGCCGGGCTCACGGATGGTAAGCGCTGCGGCAGTGGCTTAGAGGCTCCACTGACAGCGCTAAGGAGCAGTGAGCTGGGTGGTAAGAAGCAGCAAGCAGGCTGGCGGTAAGGAGCGAGGGGTCCCAGACTGTGAGAGGGCACAGGCTGGGCTGAGAAAACACCCCCCGCCCCGCAGTGCATGAATTTTGTGCACTGGGCCTCTAGTGTTAAATAAACAGAGGGAGATAAAGAAATGAGGATAATGCTGATGAATATATCCCATCAGCTTTTGTTACCTAAGGCAGACGTGTTTGTAAGCCACTTCATCGAGTACAGTGCGAACGTCCTGGATTTGCAAGTGGAAATAAAATGTGACTCAGCGGTTTGATTCATTCAAGGATCACGCTTTGATCACTATAAAACTGCCGCCACGCTCTACAAAAAAACATCGTAGTTTCATGGCGAGAGTGTGGACTAGCAGAGTGCACAGAATATTGACTCTAATCTTCAGCTCTGGGGCACGTTCCGTGAGGCGGAGACCTGGAGTTTGATGATGATGTTTGAACACACCAGGATGTGAATTGCACTCCCTTGTTTAGAGGTAAAGTGCACTTGCACAGCACGGTTATGGGATCTGTACTAAGTACAAGATAATCTCAGCTATAAATACCCAGGCCACTTCTCAAGCCGGAGGCCAAGATGGAAACAGTTGAGGTTCTTCACGGTGCTTTTCCATCGAACACGCCTCACTTTCAACCTCTTTAGTTTATTCAGCTGTCATTTTGGTAATCAACCCTCTCTCCAACTCCAAAGGTTTTCCTATTTTCAAATAGCAATTTTGTCATGGCTCATCCTGGGAAGAGAAGTGAGTATAACATTACATAAACAAACTCGCCGTTATCAGCCCTGTGAACGGATACAAAGCAATTTATGTCCAGTGCTACTTACACATTGTAAACATATTTGCAACTCCTTTGAAGAAAATCGTTTTGATACATCCTTTTCTTTTCATAAATTACTGGTACCGGGTCGGGGTTCCGGGACAAGGTGGGTTCTTGAGAGACATAAATCTCCAAGGATTCCGATCTCATCATCTGTAATAGCACATTCCGTACCTGTTAGTTGTGGTTGTGGTGGACACTAATTGAAATTTAAAGGTGCATGCTTATGTTAAATGCAAAGTCCTATATCATGTTATTCCTGAGTATCACCTCTGCTCTCAAGTCTCTATTTTTTATCCAAATTGGGTATATAATTTACATACAATTAAATGCACATGATAAATGTATGTGGTTCAAGTTTTGATGAATGTAAAGACAGCATTTATGAGAATATAGAACGCTGTTTTTCACCTTGGAAAGTTCTCCTGGGTCCCTCTGCACCCAACCTTTTCTTCATCTCCACCCTAGGAACGCAGGGGTCAGGTTCTTGTCACTATCCGTTAATTGTTGCTGCTTCTTAAAATCTGTAGGCCTGGTGTGACGCCAGATGTGGGCTTTGTTCCCAGCATAAAAGCTGAATGAACATGATATCTATCATATCATCTTCCTCTGTACTGTCATTGACTCTGCTTACTTTAGCAACACTGAATCCTAGGAAGACATTGTCATTTTCATGTACATCTCTGAGGAGGACTCATACCTCAAGAATGTGATTGCATGTGACAATAGACTGAGCACATATGATGTGGATTTTCAAAACCAACCAAAAGTCTGTTCAAACATTCAGGGAAGTGTTTGGAATAAGAGCGTTCAACAGTAGTCTTTTGCTGGTAAAAGATTATGACTTTATTTTTATTCTGACTCAGCTGTCTGAATTTGGATACAAAATGGAATATAAAAATTCTTAAGTTGGTTAACATATAAAACCAACATACCAGACTTACCAATTAACTTGGCCTTCTTAGATTATTCATTGAAATGTAAGTAAATGTTTTTAAGACTCAGATGACAATTGGATCAATTTAAACCCTGAATGGACAGAGGTTGGGTGGAGGATTTGCTTTGTTGTAAGTGGTTGGGATAAGGAACAAGCGGGGGTGAAAATGAAAAATGAATTGATAATTGTTAAATCTGGGTTATAGGTCCATTGCTTATCAAAGTATTCTTTTTTTTAACTTTTAATATTTTTTATTGTTTAAAATATTACATATATTAGTACACATATTACATATATTAGTACATATTGAAGTATTCTTTTTGTATGTTTGTTCATTTCAATAATAAAAAAAATTATTGTAAGAGAAAAGCTGATATTTAATCTTTATAGCTACTTTTGTTACAAACCAGGAGATAACGTTTTCTTCAGGACTGAATATAAGAAGCTCTAAATAAGGAGTCGCTGAGAATGGGTAGGATAACTAGTAATCCGAGGACAATCAAAGCTATGCACAGACACATCAGAAATAGCCATATAAGTAAGATCTCACAGGAAAACGGAACAAAGAGAATGACAGTTGGAAAAAGCTGGATGGAAGGAAAAAGTGGACACAAGTAACAGTAAAGCACAGGCTGACGGTTTGGAGTAGGATACAGCCGAATGCCATTCTGAACTCCTGCTGAGACCCTTTGGTTAATCTCAGAATGCTCAAACGCACAGGGAAGCGCAGTTCCCATCTGGGGTGGGCTGCTGTCCCCCCCGAGGCAGCCTGCAGCGGCAGGCCGCAGAGTGAGTCAGGGCGTTCGGACAGGGCGGGCGGGGGGGGGGGGGGGCGGGGGCATGAAGCTTCTCTCGGAGGGGGCTTTTACGGCACCATCCCTTTCTCTCATTGACTCTCCTGCGCACTGTCATTCCCTGTATCTTTGTCATCTGTGCCTTCAAATATTCCCTCCCCTTGAATATTCATGTTTTGATGATTTCTTGGTTCTGTGCATTTTACCAAGCATTGACTTTGATGATCTTTTCTGAGTCTCCTTTTCTTCAAGTGCTTATTTTTAACCACATGGCATGGCTGGATATTACTTATTAGCTGTCCTTACTAATTTTCATAACTCTTTCCTATTTGCTATATTCAGAGTGTGTGTGTGTGTGTGTGTGTGGTGTGTGTGTGTTAATACTCACCCAAGGATATTTTTCCCATTGGTTTTTAGAGAGAGTGGGAGGGAGAGAGCCAGGAAAACATAGATGTGAGAGAGACACATCAGTTGGTTGCCTCCGCACAAGGCTCTACCAGGGTGGGGATCGAACCTCAACCCAGGTATGTGCCCTCGACCAGGAATCGAACCCACGACCCTCTGAGGCACGGGCTGGCACTCTAACGATTGAACCGCACTGGCCAGGGGCTGTATTCATGCTTTTACATTATTTAACGTTGTCCTGTGCAAAGTCCAATGTACGTAGCAATGCTTTTCTTTTCATAAATCACTGCCAAGCCCCATGGGTTTGAGGTTGACTTGTTCAAGGGACCAAGTAATAATGTGGAAAATCATTCTTCACTTTGCCAGACAAATAGTGCTTTTATCAATCAATTCTGCAGAACATGATTAGAATTAAATAAAATATGACCTTTGTATTTTCTAATCAATTTTCCTGACCAAATTACACAATGTAAATGTTTACTGTTGGATGTACTTTTTTTCGAGGGAAAGTCAGCAAAAATAGTATTATTTTTAAGACTGAAGTTTCAGGCATTTATATATGAATATATACTTTTATATACTTTTTATATGAATATATATATATATATATATATATATATATATATTAGCATGCACTTACAAGCTCTGCTTATTTTTAAATTAAAGTATTAAAGTATCAGATTTACCTCAGATTATTCATATTCATTTATACTTCTTAACTGAATGTGATGACCATTAGTCTCTTGAAAGCTAACTATTGGGTCAGAGAGCATGAACATGCCTCAGTACCTAAGCGAAACCATAGTAGAATCGATGTTGAATTAAAAAACGTTGAAATGTAAGTGCATTTCATAGAAGCTATCTGTTCCTCCCTGTGTTGACTTAAATTTTTTGTTAGGCGTAGCAAGCAATATGAAGCTCAACAAAAATCTCTTGGAAACAGGAAAAAATGAGCTCAAAAACTAACACAGAAAGCTTGCTCTACCTGTCTGCACACTCTAAACTTTCTATCTTGTGGGATTAATTTTGAACAAGACTTTTAGAGATAACCCATGATAAAGAAGTTGGACATTGGAGAGAATTCAGGGGCTTGTAGCTTATTTTTCTACTTATTAATGTGTGACTTTGGATTATTTTTACCCTCTTTTAATTTCAATTGCATCTATAATATACAAATAATTATAATGCATGAAAATCTATCAAAACAATGTGAGCACTGGATACTTGCTAGTAATTACCACCATTCTTCTGTGTACTGATACTCTAAAGAACTTTAAAATCTTAGTTAAAATTCTATGTGTAGCTATGTTGATATTATAGCTAGACTTGTACAGGCAGTATTTCCATGAGAGGCCATTAAAATAATTTTGTAGCACCTTATGGAACATTCACTCACACACACACACACACACACACACACACACACACACACGGACACGTGCGCACCATGCAAATTATACTAGCTAAAATTCCAAAGAATTATATAAAAGTTTCAGAAGACAGTCAACTCTATTTTGGTATTCTCACTTGTGAAGGTCTCCTCAGCTTTCCAGAGTGGAGAACTCTTGGAGAGGTGACAACACAGACACAATTTATTCTTTCCTTTGCACTTAAAATATAATTCTCTGAGAGGTGTAAAAACATTAACAAAAAAAACTTCAGAAGAATCTGAAAGTTTTCAATAACTCCTGGTGGTAAAAAAATAATATATTTTTATTAATCAAGAAGGGGAACACATATATTGACTTTGGGGATGACATACAATGTATCTTGAAATCCTGAGGTCAGTTTCCTATTGACCATAAGATGAAGGAAGCCTCAAAACTATTCTGATATTATTAAAAACACAATAATGAATGTGAAGCTTTGAATAACTATGTTATTTTTAGTAATTTCCTTTGGTTCCAATCTTTACCTTTCTTTTGTAAATATGGATCACTTCAGTCGCTCATTCAATATTATTAATTGCCATTAGTGAGAGTAGAATGAAGAAAGTGATTAATATTTTTGTTTTTGCTAAAGAAAAATTGGAAACATTAAGAGTAGGAAACTATTTTTAAAATATATATTTATTAAATTGATTGGGTGACATTGGTCAACATGAGCATATAGATTTCAGGTGTGGGTTTCTATGTTACAAGATCGATATATTGCATCCTGTGTCCACCACCCAAAGTCAAATCTTCTCCCGTCACCATATATTAGGACCCCTTTCTCCCGCCACCCTCTTCCCTCTGGCAAGCACCACATTGCTGTTTGTGTTCACCAGTTTCAGTTTTATATCCCACATATGAGTGAAATCACACAAGTCTTAGGTCTTTCTGACTTATTTCACATCTAATAATGTTCTCAAGGTCCATCCACCACGTTGTTGCAGATGGCACTGTTTCATCCTTTCTTATGGCTGAGTGGTACTCCATTGTGTGTATGGACCACATCTTCCTTATCCAGTCCTGGGTGTAAGACCAGGGATACTGACTATTTAGTAGACAGTGGTGAATGTTATTTATAGAAACAAAAATAGTTATAAAATAAAATGAAACTGTGTTTCCCCTTTTAGATAAAGCAAAAGGATTCAAGTTATAAGCAAAATTCCCTGGAAATTTTAATCAGAAATAAATTTATTAAACATATGTTTCATTTATAATTTATTTCTCAGTGTTCTCTTTGGAGGTTCTACAACTGTGAACAAGAAGTAAGTAGGCATAGGTAGCCAAAAGGGAATCAATTATTATTTGGGTCTATTATTTTATAATTATATTTTGATATGAAAACGAATGAGTTGATAAAAAAACCTGGGGAAGATGTTTCTCTGTTTGGTGATGGGGAAAGTACCAGGAGGCACAATAGTCAAATACAAATATGTATCTGTATTTTTGGCGAGAGAGAGATAAACATAAATACTTTGGCTAAGGGAACAATTGCTATGTCTACTTGATAGGGCAGGTAGAGTGGTGATGATGGTCAAAGGTACCTAAATAACCTCAACATTGAAAAAAAAATATTCGTGTAATCAGCCAGAGAATCAGCGCTGTACATATACATTTGTGAGTTTTATGTGTATAGTTCTTTGTCACAAGCTTTTTTGGTACAATGTGAGATAAATAGCGTCTACAGATGAAACGTGTACCCAAGCCCTACGGGATGTTCTCCTGGAAATAGAGAGTTTCCTCACTTCAGTCATTCCATACGCACATTCGGCCAGAGATGTTCACGCTCTGGAATTTTAAAGACACGTTAAATTAATTTCTCTTTGAAATGGGAATGGGAATGTGTCATCATACAGTATACCTGTATAACTGAACCTCAATATCTTTGCTTGGGCTTTGAGACTTCATTGAAATATGTAAAAAGGAAATATGCAATTAAGATATAATCATCTTGCTTTTTTTCTGTATCCTGTTGAGAAGCAGATGATAAATCATCATACATAGTCATTTCTCTATCAGTACAAAATATAATCTATTACAAACATTAACAATCCATCCATTAGTCAGAACAGCAGTGTTCTCGTGTGAAGTGATCAATTACTAGTGATTTCAAAATTCAGAAGCTCAGGGTTTTCTCTATAATTAAGAAGCGATTGCATCCTGATGAAACACCATGTACAAGGATAAATTTAGCATAGCATCCAAAGGAATACTCTTCCTACAGTACCTTGCTATTTAAGTGGTAGTATCATCATAACAGGAAAGATTTAGATATTCTCTTATGGCTTTCTACTCACATTGCATACCATTTACAGACATATACTTTAAAAAGCTTTTACTTAGTGATTCTGTATCAAATTAGAAACATCGAGATTTCAAAGCGAAACACACATTTGGTTAAGATAGACATGTTAATTACCTTAAAAGACATGAATAGTAGGATTTGTGCATTTTATTTCACCTTTGGGAAATTTTTATTGAGCAAACTATAGTTAAAAATGCTTCTTTTACCTCATCTTCTTATCTCAGCCATCTGGAAAATAGCGCCGTAAGATTTATTTAGGACAGACTTTCACTTTGTTCCTCTTTGTCGCTATCAGAGCATCAGTGATAACATTAAACAAACAAGTGCTTGAGTGATTTCTGTGTAATTGAGCACATTTTCATCCAGTAAACATGTTTTTGGTGGCAATACATAGCAGATACTGAAGGACTGGAGATGAAAAGACACAGCCCAGGTCTCTGGAGCTGCCAGCTAATCAATATTTGAAAGTTCAGTTTTAAGCCATAGAACTTTTGGGATCATTTCATCTCTTAGCCCAGGGTTACCTTCCAATATTCTCTTTCAATTTCCTGCTCTCACACCCCCCCCCCTCCCCGACTGATTCTAAATTCATAGCCAGTGTATTTAAAATTTGGGTTTTAGCTACCACCTGTCTTAAGATAACTCTACACTTCTTCCAACCTCACTTTCTCTAAAGTGAGGTAATAAACGTGATGAAATAAACACCGTGCTGAGACACAATTTATTTCCTTTTTCTCATCCTCTACCAAAGGTATCCTAACTTTCTGGACCTTACACTTTGTCTAATTCTTCAACACTAGACTATATTTAACCACTTAATGTTGCTCTGTATTTCAACACTATAACCGATAGCTAAAGCACCCACAGCCCATCTCTTTCCCAAAGGAGAGTCTGTGTAAACCTCTGTAAACTTGAACTTCTGAGCACATGCCTACTAAGAAGAGGTGAGGCCAACCTGTTCACAGGTCTCTGAGGATTATTCTCTGATAATATTCTTGCTGAATTCTGAGGACAGTATGATTCCACACAGAGGGATGCATGCATCCTTAGGGAGAACCGGTTATCAGCGATTTCATGTTGCTTTGCAATGTCGAATTTAGCAGCTTCTGGACACATCTCAATACCGTTATCAAATGTTAAATGACATATTTACGTCAAAGAATCATTGTTAAACATGTTGAATGTTGATTCTTGCCAGTGATATGGTAAACTTTTGGAGTACAGAAAATAATTTAAGTAATTTAGCTTAAAAGTTGGCTATGTGCGGATTTACCTGGAAGCATAAATATATACCAGGCATAGAGAATGGACAATGTAGATGCTATGTTAATGCATTCTCCTGAGACTTCTATGGTATGTGTTCATTTCATCAAGGCTTCACAGATGAAAAAACAAACAAACAAACAAACAAACAGGTGTCATTAAAAGTTAGGAATTTCTCCAAAATCAAACTAGTGAAGATTAAAACTTAATGAAAGCCAAGGTCTGCCTAGCTCTCTAAAAGAACACAGTGATAAGTGAGCAGACATGAAGGTCTACACATGGTCTGCTTGTGTTGGAGGGTGTATTATGGGAAGTCCTTCACCAGGTCCATAGTAACCCCCTGAGCCCAATGGCACTTATTCATGGAGAGCACACACGGGAAACAGAGAGACCGAGCAAGGAGCTAGGCTGCTAGGATGGCAAGTCCCCCAGGTCCAATGATGCAGTTGATGTGTTCACCTTTTTCTATGTGCGTACCTTATGGAAACAAACGAATCAACCAACTCTAAGACTTTCCATGGAGACCTTCCTAACTGGCCGAGAAATGGTCAGAACTTACCTCTGCTCCTGAGTTGCACTTGAAGAGGTCAATCAGGAAAGTGTTTCAGCTGGATGAGGTGGCGGCTTTTCTCTCAGAATGAGGCAGGCTATCAAGTTGAATGTATCCTCAACTTATAAAATCAAAATCAAATGGGAAGCTTCCTATTTTCTTTTATTTTAATCCTCACCTGAGGAGTGAGAATATTTTCTACATTGATTTCTAGAAAGAATGGAAGGAGGGGGGAGAGAAAGGAGCAAGAGAGAGAGGAACATTAATATGAGAGAGATACTCCAACTGGTTGCCGCCTGCATGCATTCAGACCCAGGTCGGGAAGAGAACCTGCAACCCAGGTGTGCCCTTGACTGGGAATCAAACCTGTGACCCTCTGGTACACGGGCTGATGATCTAACCACTTAGCACACTGGCCAGGGCTCTATTTAAATTTTATGGTTAGGAAGAATTTCAAGGTTATTTCAACATTCGTACTGTAAGAGATTTTGTTTACATGTGCCTGGATTTAAAAACAAAATCAATCTTATATTACACAGTATTTGTTTCCACCAAATTCCCGAAACGGTAATTTGCTGTTCTGTGTCTGAGGGATTCAGTGACTTGACACATGACCCTTTTGAAGTTAAGACAGAACATTTTATTCCTCACGAGCCAGCTAACATTGTAGAGAGATAGCCCTTGGCCAGAGATAGCCCTTCCAGTTCTGCTTAAAAGTTAGCCCCGAGGAGGAGGAGATTAAACCAGTAGTTGATGAAGTTCTATTTGCTATAGAAAAGACAACTTCAAACACGAGTCGTATTGATCGTGAAGAAGTAGCAAAATATTCACAAAGAGATGTTATGCGCAATGTGGTTTCCGTACGGCTGTAATCAAATGCATTATTTGGTTCGCTCGGAATGATGCAGAGAGCAAAAAGGATGCTTAAGGCTGCTCAGTACATTGCGGATGCAATTCCATAATTCCCCGCCAGACAGACATACTCTTGTTTCCCACCTGTCAACGCCGACACCAGAGGAGGCTGCCTCTGGCCCACCCTTTCCTTTTAAAGTTTCAAAATGCTTTTAAGAGAAAGCTTTTATGCTAATCACAGTCTGAGACAGCCTTCTTCACGTAAATAAGATTTCCGATGAAACCCATTTTCCTAATCAAATGGGAACTCGGCCAAATGCGTGGTAAACCCTGCAATGGTGCACTTTTACATCAGGTGCTCTTTGGCTCTGCTCTGCTCTTGTACATCCACGTGGCTTCAGCCAGAAGTGTCGTGTCTACACTGAGCTCCCTGATGTGAGTAGTTTGCTGAGATGCAGAGGGAAACCGTAGCCTTTCCCACCTCACGTTGTCCTCGGGCTGTGATTAATAATCATTACCACAATTAGATTTTTCCAATTTGAGTAGTTCATATATATATGAAATCACAAACCTAATCTTCAGGAAGTGGTGAACACATAATACTTATGAATTCTTTTCTCATTTATATGTAATATTAAACACTTATAAAAGCATGTAAGTTGAATAACATTTTTATATTTAATGTGAGAATATTGATGAATGAATATGAGAGAAAAGATCAATAACAAAATGGTGTTGCAATATTTTAATGAAAATATTTACTTTATTCAATAGCAAACTATATATTAGTTAATCTGTGTTTCATATCTAACAAAGTTGAAGAATCTAGCTTCAAATAATCTATTTTTCATTGTCTAAGCAATTGTGTAACATTTTGGGCAGTTATCATTTATTTATTGAGAAATATTATAATCTAATTTTTTCCTTTGCATGTATGTCCTATTACATTTTGCAAAGCTCTAATTTCATAATATATTTGATGAACTGAAAAAGTTATAATGCTGTTTCCTAACTCTAAAAGGGGAAAGACAAGAACCTGCTAAATTATAACATAAAAAAAAGTTATATCATGGCAAAGAAAAAATTATAACTTAATTAGTAAATATTTGAAACTTATAAGAATCAATGTACCATTTATATACAACATAATTTATATTTTCCAAATTAAGTAAAATATTAAATAGGAAAGAAAGTTTGATGAAACTTTGTGCTTGTGTGGAAACTTTAAGAACTAAGACAGCGCTTTTACATATATCACTAGGTAGCTGTTTATAAAGAGCAAACTAATCATCATGTTCCTTTTCTTTTCCCGTGGAGTAGCTATTTGGGGACTATCTGATAAATAATAGTGTATGATTTACATATATATTACACTTTAAAATGACATATAAATCATTATTATTGATCTATCTATAGGCATGCGTAACACACCTTTTTTGAGAAACCAAGGCTGCTTAATTCCTTTTTAAATAATTGAACTGAGCAAATGAGTATAGTGATGTCTCTGCTATTAATAGATGTAACATATGCAAGTATCCAAGTAATAGACCTGGATTCAGAGTCTATTGGTTGATGATCTGTCTATTGTCATTATGTCTCCTCATGGCCCATCCAATGCTATAGTACTTAAAACATTTAACATTATTAATTGAGATATTTTGAATCCCATTCTAAAAAGTGTGTTCTTTAATGAGATAGATATTTATTTCTTCTGAATATTCCCTATACCTGCTCAATATCCTACACTTAATAAATGTTGCATGAAAGAGTAAACTGAATGAATAAATTAGAACTTGCTAACAATGTTATATATTACTACTTTAGAATGCCATAATGATTATTTTTTAAAGAAAAATAAACAAATCATTGAAGCATTTTTGTAGTTCTTCCTATTGGCTTAGCATGTAATCTTCAGTGTTGTAAGTTTGATGCCCTAACTACATAGAACAATGTTGTGAACAACTTGCAAATTCATCTTTTTAACAGAGATTCCCAATCTGGTAAGCTCCCTAATCAGTTCAAAGACATAGGCATGTACATGTCTATGTATGCTTGCGATCTCAACAACTTCAATACCTATTGCTTTAGTTCTTACATCAATAAGTATCAACTACTTAGCAAAGAATAAGCATTTGATCCTCTAAAGATGACAAGCAGAATGGGACATCTGTGAGATGGAAACACTTATGTTAGAAGACTGGAAACCTGTCTCCCTGGAGTAATTTTAGCACATAAATATCTTGGTCACATTCACAAGAATAGAAACTGGATTAATTTAAAAGAGTTGACATTTCACAGGATGATTGCAAAATCACACATATAGGTCCAAAAAATAGCTACAGAAGTACACGACAGGGGAGAAAATACAAAGAGTCCCATGTGAGAGACAGATCTGAGAATTATAATAAGTTCCGCATCAAAAAGCAATGATACCCCAGAAATCTGCTCTCCCAGATATGAATGCAATTGTAGGGAAGCATCGTTGTATATAAGAAATGCACAGATAAAATATAATACACTCTTGCACCTGTGATACATTTGTTATTGAAAAATGGGGTATTGTAGTTACTAAAACTATATAATCTGATATTTCATTCTAATGCATTTTATTTCACTTTTTCTAAAATGATCTGGTTACTTTAATGATGTTTTTCTCTCTTTCTCATTTTTGCACAAACTCCCTTTTGGTTTAGCTATTAAAATTGTTATGTAATATGGTGAATTTACAAATGTAATTTTACATTTTTTTTCAAGAGTACATATTTCACCATGGCAATTACCTTTCCTTCAAATATGTTATTGCATTTTTGAAACATAAATTGTATTTGATTTTGCTTATATCTTTAAAATATAATTCTCTCTCTACAACCTAAGTAAATTCACTTAATCGGATGACTATTGATATGGAAATCTCAGACACCTCCAAAGATGTTAAACTTCTTACTTTGTGTATTTGAAACATTATGATCGGTAAAAGGTTCACCGAATGCTATGCTATTTTGTAAAGTTAGTATAAATGAATGCATCATTCAAGTGTTAGCCTGACTTTTGCATTCCTCTCAGTGAAAATACTTATTTTCAAGACAATTTTAAAATCCTTTTTATATCTCGCAAAGTGAGTATGTTGTCTGTCTTATTATCTTGGTGGTTCCAGTGAAATGCCATTGACTGGGCGGCTTGTTACCAACGGAAACATTCTTCTCACGGTTTGGGAGACAGGGCAGGCACGGTCACGGCGCTGGCATGGTGGAGGTCTGGGGAAGCCCTCCATGGTGCAGACTGCCTACTTCCTGTGTCCTCTCATGGTGGAAAGATAGGTGACATGCCCTCTTCTTATAACGGCACTAATTCCATTCACAAGGTAGGGCTCCACCCTCATGACCTAGTTACCTCTGAAAGGCCCCACCTTTAAAGACCATTATATTAGCGATTTGATTTTAATATAGGAATTTTTTTGGGGGTAGGGGGATACAAATATTCAATCCATAACATTCTCCTTAGTACTCACCATGTGTAAAGTTTCACGTACAAAATGTTAAATGTCAATGCTCATTTAAAAATCCCCCCATGACAAAAAAACCAGCAAAAACAGATAAGAATCATACATTTATGTATGACCATCTTAAATAAATACTGTGATCATTTCAATATGAAAATGTACTTGAAATGTCATAAATAGGATAGTGTAAAACATTTCTCCAATAAACTTGCATAAAAAGCTACCTCTCCTAGACTCTCTGCATCATGAAGCTGTTGAACAAGATAACTTTCTGAGTGTGAAGAAGAAGGTGTTCTCTCTGACACATCCCCAGGGATCCTCCTGAGCCACACGCTGGCCCATCCCCAGGCCAGCTGGAGACAGCAGCAGCCCTGGCAGCGCTGTGCCTGTTGGCACAATGCAGGTACCTGCCTCTGAGGAGGACCGCCAGATTCCAGGCGCAGTGTGCGGAGCGCGGCCAGTCACTGGTGGTTCGGAGGAGGAAAAAATAGCATAACAAAAACCACCATCACCATCACTCAGTTCACTGTGGTTTTGTTTGGTTTGTTTTCTGTTTTCTTTGAGACCTCTTTTTTTTTGGCTCATGGATTGTTTAGAAATGTGCTTTTTCTAGTTTCTGAATATTTGGAAATTTTCCTTTTAAATGCATTTGATTAATTTCTGGGTGCATTTCCCTGTGATCCGAGACAGCCTCTGTATAATGTCAATTCTTTCACAGTTTTTGAAGGTTTTTTTTTTTTTTTTATTGCCCAGGGTATGGTGTGTCTTGCTATCTGTCTGTGGGCACTTGAAAATCATGTACATTCTGTTATTCCTTTGTGGAGTGGTCCATGAAGCTCCACTAGAACCTTTAGATAGATGGTGTTGTTGAATTCTACTTCCTTGAATCCGTGGGTTTCTGTCTTATGCCAATATCTTTTCAGCCATCATTTCTTCAAACACTTCTTTTCAAAGCTTCCAATTTCTCTTTTCCTTCCGACATGAAGATCCCATCTATTTTTTTAATAACATCCCAGATCCCTGAGGCTCTGTTCACTTTTATTTTTTCAGCTTATTTTCAGATTGAGTAATTTCTATTGTTCTATCTTCAAAGTTCATTGATGCTCTATTTTGTTTCTTTTCTTTTAAAGTTTATGTACTGAAATATAGATCACACATTCTCATCTTGATATTTATTTAATTGACATATATTTGAATTCTAAAATGCAGGAACCGAACCTATAGTAGGCCATGTTGGTAGTAGTTACCAAGAGTCACTGAAGACTTCTGTTCAATCAGAAAGCCGTTTGGTCTCATAAAATACCCTTCCTCTGCTATTATTCTTAACCCTTCCCATGCCCCCACTGCCCAACCTAGGAAACACCTTCAATCCTTTAATCACAGGAGAAATGATGACATTATGTTCCTGGAAAATTAGTGTTTTAAGATACAATATTTTAGCTCTTAATTTATTGAAGAAAAATTGTCACTGAAGGTAAGCTTTGCTTGGCATAGATGATTTAAGAAAACAGCTGCGTATGAATTTCATCAATGATATTTACCAGAACATTGTGGTTATTCAGAATATGAACACCCAAGCTCGGGTACACACACACATTGAAAAGTTCCCCACGTAACAATGTTGTTTCAAAACTGGAACAAATATTAAACATTACATTTAAATTTGGTGATCACCTTATGTTAATTGCCAGGCATGTGGTAAATCAATACTTTCGGCCTTGATTTCCAGAGCTCTGTAGTTTGCTTTGACTTTGGGTAGTGTAAACCCTCTAACTTTGCACTTGTTCCCCAAAATTATCTGAGCATTTCACTACTCCAGATCTTTGCATTTTCATGTGCATTTTAGGATCACTTTTTCTCAACATCTGCAAGAGAGCCTGCAGCAGGCCAGTGTCCAGAGCTTCCGTTCTACGTTGCTGGGGTGGAGGTCAGCATCCCAGCTAATGACAGTCCATCAGTCCATGTGTGGAGTCCCACATGGCCACAAGCCGCGTGGGCGACGGTGCGCTTGCCCCCTGCCACAGGAGAGACAGGAGCCCAGTGCGCCAGAGAGAGCAGAGAGTGTGTGTCTTTGTCTAGAGAGGCAGATCTATGCTTTGCTAGCCCCTGATGGCTCGGCTGGTTCCACAGAATTCTGCCTTAATTACATCCATGCAATGCCCTTCTTTCTCCACCCACTGGGTTGTCTTAGTAACTGGCCTAGCTGGGTCTAGTCTTACCCACCCAGCCAGGCTCCCCAGTTCTACTTCCTGTCCCCACGGTCGCCTTGCTGACTACCTTGTTTCCTTCTGTCTCCCCACTCTCGCCTCACAGCAAGTACCAGGATGATGGCGGTGTAGGGGAGATAAATGGTGATGGAAGGAGACTTGACGTGGGTGATGAACACACAGACGATATTGTTGGAGAAAGTTTCTCCTTGATCCTGCCTGACTATCAGGTGCACAGATCCTTCACAGCCAAGAACTGGACCTTCATGGATGGCGGGTATCAGATGGAGAAGACATAAGAAGTCGTGGGATGTAAGAGAGTCTTTATTGAAGCCCAAGTAGCCATTGCTACTAAGAAGCCATTAGACAAAGCAGTTCTTCAAAGTCAAGTCCCACAAAGCAAACAGCCACACACTGGCTGGTTACCGTTACATCTTCCCTACAAAGCAGCCTCCAGCCTCCAACATAGGAGCTAGACAGACATAGCAGCCTGACTCAGCAGCCTCCCGTGACAGCAGCCTCACAACGGCTGGTCGGTAACATGCTTCACACTAACTTAGACAAAGGAGGTTTCTT
This sequence comes from Corynorhinus townsendii, assembly GCA_026230045.1. Lineage (NCBI taxonomy): Eukaryota > Metazoa > Chordata > Mammalia > Chiroptera > Vespertilionidae > Corynorhinus > Corynorhinus townsendii. Next base: position 4,797,720 of record JAPDVU010000005.1, read on the forward strand.
GCCAGATAGTGGCCTCAGTCTTTGGGTTAGAGAAGGGGACGCTGCACAGTGTAATACAGGTAGACAAAGGTGTCCTTGCTCTAGCACCAGCGTAGAGCATATTAGCCTTGAAGACTCTGATTAAGATTCCCAGGCTCAGATTGGCCTTGAATATCCAGCATACTCCACACAGGGCCCCCACAAATATACAGATGATGTATTCTAGAATTGTACGCCTGAAACCTATCTAATTTTATTAACCAAAGTCGCCCCCGATAACGTGAATTAAAAATAAAATCAAGGTAATGAAACACTGAAGAAAATATTTTTAAAAGACCTTTTGGCAATCTAAGAGGATGGATGATAGCACATGTCTGAAATGTTACTGTCTCTGACCTGGAATATAAGAAAGTGGACTCGTAAAAACTAATATTACAACGCTAATTCCTACTGAGGTACAAGTAGCGTTCTTCCATGGAATGTTAACGGTAGGTTTCATTAGTTCGTGACACAGAAGTCAGAACTGAACCATAGCTAATAATGGGTTCTGCAAAGAAATTATAGGCCAAAGACACAGTCCAGGTGTATTCATTTAAAATCTGCAGAATTACGAATTCAAATATTCTGTAAAAAAACACACACAAAACAAAGTGCTGTCACATTTGTACATAAAGTCCCAAAAATAATTGTGGTGCGAATATTGTACAATGTGAGTCTCTCATTGTTTACACCACAGGCCATTGCACTCAGTGATCCTGTTTCACTGGGCTTGGTGTTGACGATTGAGACTCGCGGAGAAGCCCACATTATAGTACCGGAAACGGCATGTGTTAGTAAGTGTGTCTTCATTGTCCCATTTCATCATGTTAAAACTCAAGGTTTTAAAAATATGGACTGACTTTAGGAACTATGGACTAAATAACATTAGGATTATATTTTCAACTAAAACACTTCAAAAACGTATTGTGATGATGATACAAGAGGCCCAGTGCACAAAATTTGTGCACTCAGTGGGGGGGCATCCCTCAGCCCAACCTGTGCCCTCTCGCAGTCCAGGAGCCCTCAGGGGATGTCCTACTGACACAGAGGCAGGAGAGGCTCCCGCCACCACCGCTGTGCTCCCCAGCAGCGAACCCAGCTTCTGGCTGAGAGGTGCGCACCCTCTGGGAGCGCACTGACCACCAGAAGGCAGCTCCTGCTCGTCATAGCCACCCATCATTCCGCCGTTCGGTCAATTTGCATGTCAGCCTTTTATTATATAGGATTCAATAAAATGACCGCATCAAAAATGCATTTTCAAATAGTGTTCATCAAATAGGGAATCTTTGCTGCATTTCTGTCTCAGTTCCCAATAGACTGAAGAAAACGGCCTCCTTTTGGAGGACGAGCACGCTTGTAGTGCTTCCGGTTGTCATTCCGAACCCGAGCAGTCCTTGTGCGCCTCTCTGATTTGAAGTGGAGAAGGGTAATAATGCTGTCTTGAATGTGAAGTGGAGAACAGTGTATTGCTTAGGACATGATTGAGCCCTTAAATTCCCACTTTAACCTGCGATATTTGCACAGGCCACCTCTTCGGCCATGGGTGACGCACAGTTTACAGGGCCTAAGAAGTGCTCTCAGGCTAAGAATGATTTTTTTTTTTTCTATTTACAACCTAATAATAGTCTCTCTTGCTATTATCCTTTTCGGTAACATAAACTTCTACCAAACTTCTACATAAAGTTTCTCCCAGGACTGACCTAGCTGGGTCTTTCATGTCTTGGTCTGGGCTGCTTTCTTCGTTTGTAGTTGGCTTTCCTCAGCATAATAGCATCCACCGAGTGAGAAGGTGCCCTGTGGTCGGAGGCCCGAGCAGTTCAGTTTCAGCCGGCTCTGTCTTCCACTGGGGAGTTGAGTTTGGGGCTCACATCTCCACCAGACTTCAACACTGAGGCTTTCTTATGATGTTAGGTCGTTCCCCCAATGCTTCCTATAAGGTTGTTTATTTAACATAGTTTATGTTTAAGTATTATTTTCTGCACTGTAATGTACTTCCCTTCTGAGCAGTGTTTCCCAAAGGAAACATATTCTTTCAAGGCATTGTATTTAACTTAAGTTTCTGGTTCTGAGCAATTCACTCATTCTCTGCTTACATCTCTCTCCTTAACTGGAACCTGAGGGAGTCGCCGATCACAGCTAGAGGCGTGCTCAGGCTCTCCGTGTGGGCGGGAAGGATCTGCAGCCGGAGCCTTCTGACTCACCCCCTCCGAAGGCTGCATCGATTAGGTATTGCTACAGCTCTCGGGCATCTGATTTTGCATATTTAGGCATTTCTGGCATTTGCTCACCAACAAATTGAATTATTATAATATTCTGGAGAGACAATTTGACAGAAGCTCAGAGAATACAGAACCCATGCACACGCATGCACACGTGCACACACGCGTACACACACACACGTGGTTTTACCAGAGTCAAATCTGAAAGAAATATTCACAATAGATTTTATATATGTAACATGCAGTAATTTTAGTAATGTCACAAACATTATAGAAGCTCTAGGAGAAAATATATTCCCTCCCAATACGTCATTCTCAGAGGCAGACTGTATAATGCCAAGAAAGTATTGTGATACGTTACTGTTTGAACTATTGCCGTAAATGGCAGATGAAACATATCATTGTGGTCATGAATTATTTTTTTCTGGGACATACAAATGTATTAATATTTCAAGAAAAATGCATTCTATTAATGAATATCATTCATAAATAGGCTTACGCAAAAGAGAATGATCAATAAATCTAAAGTTGCTTATTATATCAATATTTTAAAGATTTCATCTGGTTCATGTGTAGGCTGGTGTGTGAGCTAGGACAGCGATTCAGTGACTCTTCATTGGGGCTCTTTATTCAAGTAGAGGACGTTATTAGCTTGCTTAGCCATTGGGTCAGAATTTCTCCAAATGTTAAGTTGGAATGTATTAGGTGACTTTCTAGTGTAACCCAATGTTACCCTGGTTACTGTTTATAATATATTTTAAGATGCTAACTTTTTATCCTCAGGATTGTTATTTGTAATGCACAGCTGGTTTTAACTCAGTCTCTTCTTACCTTCGATGTGTAACCCTTTGGACTGAATGTGTAGTGTCTGAGTGCCCACCTTTGTTGTGTAGTGTTTCCTTGTTTTGGATATGATGGCAGATTTGCACTAGGCCAGTGGTCGGCAAACTCATTAGTCAACAGAGCCAAATATCAACAGGACAACGATTGAAATTTCTTTGGAGAGCCACATTTTTTAAACTTAAACTTCTTCTAACGCCACTTTTTCAAAATAGATTTGCCCAGGCCCTGGTATTTTGTGGTAGAGCCACACTCAAGGGGCCAAAGAGCCGCATGTGGCTCCCAAGCCGCAGTTTGCCGACCACTACACTAGGCTAATAGAAGTGACTGAAGGGTTCTGTAATGCCTTGAACTTATTTTTTTTTCTTTTTATCCTAAAAGAACTATTGTTTTTCATCTTATCCTAAAAAACTTATTGTTATCATTGTCATAGAGAGGAGTGGGCTGAAGCAAGCCAATCTTCCACATATTATTAAAGAAACATTTATTCTGATGATTCCAACAGAGTATTCCTGAAAGGTACGAGGGTCTCTAACTGTGGAATGCTTTCTCTGAGAAGGAGAGGCACATGAGCTTGAGAAGTGCTTGGTTTTAATGCACATGAGCATGTTATAGACGTGGATGAGTTCTGAAAGGTGGAAAACTGACCTTGTTTTGGAAGGAGACAGAGCTCCCGTGGCACCGACCTCTGTCCCTGAGGAAATGCTCTGACTTACAGTTACCCTCCTAGAAACAGTAGTTCCGATCTGTCTCTCAGTGGTTGTGTTTACGATTTAAGGTTTTTGCTAGTCTCTTTTTCCCAATGTATAGCTTGCTACACATGCTTCTGAATGTTAATGATGGCCCTGGCCAGGTGGCTCCGTTGGTAGGACATTGTCCTAGTCACCAAAAGGTTGCTGATTGATTCCCAGTCAGGGCACGTGCCCGGGTTGCAGGCCTGATCCCCTTTGGAGGGCATCCAGGAGGTAGCCAATAGATGTTTTGCTCTCACATAGATGTTTCTCTCTATCTCCCTCTCCCTTCCTCTCTCTCTAAAAATCAATATTTTTTTAAAAAGAAAGTAAATGAATAGTAATGGTGATTTAAAAAGATAATTCATAAAAATCAAAGAAAAAGATATTTAAAATTGATAGTAATAGCACAGATTAAAAAAAGAAAATGCTAGAGGTAAGCCATAGTCGTTTTTAAATATATTTTATTGATTTTTTACAGAGAGGAAGGGAAAGGGATAGAGAGCTAGAAACATCGATGAGAGAGAAACATCGACCAGCTGCCTCCTGCACACCCCCTACCAGGGATGTGCCTGCAACCAAAGTACATGCCCTTGACCAGAATCGAACCTGGGACCTTTCAGTTCACAGGCTGACGCTCTATCCACTGAGCCAAACCGGTTTTGGCATAAGCCATAGTCTTATTCATTGGTCTAAATTCAATTAAAATTCTGAAAATATGCATAATCTTTCAGATAAAGTATACTATTCACAAAGTTATCAATTCAGAATTATGATTAATATAATGCTGATTGGAATCCAGTGTGACTATCAGAATTCTTAAATCATTGGAAAATGCCACATTTCTAAATTCAGTTAATCTTTGAAAACATATTGTCATAATAAAAATATCTAATCTTTTGACCATCTTTTCTTAGACATTTGGTACATGCAATTCCATAAATAAACATTTTTCACAAGCACCCATAATATTTTTCCAAATGATGCTTTATTTCATTTTTGCCAGTTAGGACAATTGATTTTTTTCTCATTATTGCTATGGCATAACACCGCCTCTGGTACCTGGTAGGCACTAAATCCATACCTGTTAAGTTAATTAATGCTCTTGATTAAATTAGATCTTTGAATTCTATAAATGCCTATTTACAGATTGCCAAGGAATGAGTAGATTTCATTTCCATAGGTAAGTATCTAATTAAATCTCTAGGTCAAGATCACTCAATTTTTTTTTCTTCTTACAGGTAGTGTCATAAAAAAATGAAAGCCACCTGTACTAATATTGGTCAGCATTGCTGGTTCTCTTAAATAGTGAGGTCATGTGAGTCAGGTGTTCCTCACTTGTTTCAAACTTTTCAAAATACATTCAATAGTAAAAGACAAACCTGTTCCCAGAACTTCCTATACATTCTTAGTGTAGGCAAGAGACAAGGATTAGAAATGCTATATATGTTATCCAAGGAGTCTTTAAACACCTTTAATTGTTTCAACTTGGTTTAAATTTATAAATAGATCTAGTAACAACTTCGGTAGATTGATGGGAAAAAAGTTTAACTTATTTAATAACAGACCGAAGCAAATGTGTTGGATTTCACATTTGAAGTGCAATTTGCAATTCTCAAAAGAACTTCCCATTTGGCTGAAAAAGCACATACCATCATTCATGCAGGGAGCTGTATAAATTCTGAAAAGTAAAAAAAAAAAAAGTTATTTTTATTGCTATCATCATCACCACCACCATCACCATCATCATCACTATCCTCACCATGATTAGGAAGAGGGACACTTACCTTCCCCATAGGAATCTCACATGGACACAGTCCAGCTTGTAAAACCTGTGCTGTGTATTAAAAAAAAAAAAAAAAAAGAGTCGATGAAAGGATGGGAGAATAGCGCTGATGTTTTATTACCTTGGGGTCGGGGACTATAAAGAGGCCCGGATTATACAATGTAAAATTACGGGGGGCATAAAATGGCACAACGGGCTGTCATTTACAATCAGTTTAGTAAGTGTCACGTCGTAAATCTGTTCTTCAAATAGATTTCTCACTATTGGAATGAGGGCTTCATTTTAACGTTCATGTGCTCCCCTGTGCTGGGCCTTTAAGAGTTGTCTTAATGACATTTCTCAATACTCAGAAGATATTTTGACCTCATCCGATCATAGCATTCTATAGATGTGGAAAACGTAACCACGGGTCCACAGCCCTGGCTGAAATGATCAAACCTGCTCCCTAAAAGGTGTATGCCACTGCCGAGTGAGTCCCCACGTGCGTTCAACCCCGGTGCCCACCAAAGGGAAGCCCTGGTGCCTGGGATGCCAGCTTAGGATCGGGGTCCAAAGGGTGGCACCCTTTCCCAGAAGGAGAAGTGTTTCCTGCAGGGCCCCCAGGGTCGTGAGGCTGTGTGCTGAGGGGGAGGGGGTCCGTGGGAGCTGGGTGCCCTTTGGCTCTGCTGGAGGCCTGGCGGGCCGGGCACCTGGTGTGGGGTGGGGGACCCCGCCTGCTGGCCTGGGCACTTGAACGCAGCGTCCTGCAGAGCGCGGCTCGCATCCCAGTGGTTCACGGCGAGTGTTTTTCTTCGGCCACCTCGCCTGTTCCAGCATGTTCCAAGCATGTTCAGGCAATTCCCTGCACAGAATGCACACGCCTCGGCGTGGATGGCGGGTGGAGGAGATCAAGGCGAGGTCCCCTCTCTGCAAAGAGCGCGTGTCCCGGTGAACAGGGTATAAAGGATGGAGGCCCGTCTGCCTGAGAAACCCCCGGGCACGTGGTCAAGATGGGAAGCAGGCCAACATCTCGTGTGTTCCCGGAAAGGTAGTGCTTAAGTACACGTTTTTATTTCAACTGAGTAAAATGAATATGTGTGTGTGTGTGTATATATATATATATATATATATATATATATATATATATATATTTATTGAACAAAGTATTTATGAGACCCTTTCCATAGAAATTAGCCAATGTTGGATCTATTTGAAACATGGATGAAAAATGTTGAGAAGACCTAGAGGCCATAAGTAAATAAGTAAATAAATCTATAATAAGAAAAGCATAAAATGCTAATTAGACCAGATGGCCGAACGACCTTCTGGATGAAGCCAGGGCTGCGAGGGATGAGCGCCTTGCACAAATTTCATGCACCGGACTTCTAGTAAATAAATAAAAGAGCACTTCAGTTAGGAAAAAAAAAGTGAAATACGTTAGTCTGCAGAAAAGAAGGGGTGTGGGCAATGTAAGTGTGTGTGTGTGTGTGTACACAGATGAAAAGTACTCACATTTGCTAAGTGACTCCTGTGGGCCTGTGGGTTTTCTAAAAAGCAACCCTTCCTCCAGTGTGAGATAAGTATCTTTTCTGTAACCCTCACCTGAGGACATGTTTTTATTGATTTTAGAGCGAGAGGAAGGGATAGAGAGAGAGAGAGAGAGCCAGGGCTGTGAGAAACATTGACCGGTTGCCTCAGTTGCCTCTCCTGTGTGCCCAGATCAGGAATCCAACCCACAGCCCCTTGGTGCACGGGATGATGCTCCAACTGATTGAGCCTCCTGGCAAGGGCTGACTATCTTATTATTGATATATTCTTTAGTATTTAAAGAACGGGGAGTAAAATATCAGTGTGTCTTGACTAATAGTCAATCTATTATTAAACTACTAGAGGCCCGGTGTACAGATTCATGTACCTGTGGGGTCCCTCAGTCTGGCCTGCACCCCCTTGCAATCTGAGACTCCTCAGAGGATGTCAGGGATCGGTTTTGCCCCAATCCCTGCAGGCCAGGCCGAGGGACCCCACCAGTGCACAAATCCGTGCACCGGACCTCTAGTACGCATATACGATCTTTGGTTAATCTCTTCCCACCCTCCCCCCTCTCCCCTTCCCTCTGAGATTCATCAGTCTGTTCCATATTTCTATGCCTGTTGTTTCTATTCCTGCATTGAGCATTTGCACCCTGGTGGGCAGTGCGCATCACAGCTACTGGCCAGTCGACTGGTCAGCCGGTCGCTTAGGCTTTTATATACATAGATTAACATTAGTCTCATTAATTGCATGCTATAATTAATTTCAAAATCATGCATTTGACAGAATAAATTTCCCAACTCTGTAAATGTTGATTGCATAATCTAATAAATACTTCTGAATATTTGATGGCAATTTCAGTTCTATTAAATTAGAAATGAAATTATTTTGCACACCTTAAGCAGCAAAATAGAACAATACAAAGATTACAGTTCCAGTGAATATTTTACATGACATCTAGTTACAAAGTGCAAATTCAGGTATTTATCGTGATATCTTCAATATCTCTAAAGTTTTTTATTCCTATTTATATTATTACTAGAGGCCCAGTGCATGAAATTTGTGCACAGGCAGGGTCTCTAGAAGCTACCGGCTGGGGCCCCCCTATCCCCAGCTGCCTGCCACTGCCGCCGGCTAGGAGAAGAGGGATGGTGAGTGGTTGGCTGTCCTGCCCCGCCCCCTGGTCAAACTCTTGGTCGAGGGGACAATTTGCATATTAGGCTTTTATTAGATAGGACTAGAGGCCCGGTGCATGAAATTTGTGCACGGGCGGGGGGGGGGGGGGAGCGGTATCTCTCAGCCCAGCCTGCACCCTCTCCAATCTGGGACACAATCCAGGACTGCTGGCTCCCAACTGCTCACCTGCCTGCCTTCCTGATTGCCCCTAACTGCTTCTGTCTGCCAGCCTGATCACCCCCTAACCACTTCCCTGCCAGCCTGATTGATGCCTAACTGCTCCCCTGCCAGCCTGTTTGCCCCTAACTGCCCTCCCCTGCAGGCCTGGTCACCCCTAACTGCCCTCCCTTGCAGGCCTGGTTCCCCCTCAACTGCTCTCCACTGAAGGCCTGAGTCCCCCCCAACTGCCCTTCCCTACAGGCCTGGTCGCCCCCAACTTCCCTCCTCTGCTGGCCTGGTCACCCCCAACTGCCCTCCCTTGCAGGCCTGGTCCCTCCCAACTGCCGTCCCCTGCTGGCCATCTTGTGGTGACCATCTTGTGTCCACATGGGCAGCCATCTTGTGTGTTGGAGTGATGGCAATTTGCATATTATGCTTTTATCAGATAGGATATGCTGCGACCTTTGTGGAGGGGTTCAGGATCTGAAGGAGGGGCCAATGCACAAATGAACATGCTAGACAAGAAATGTGAATTTAGAAGTCATTGGGGGCCAGGTGTAGCCTCTTTCCTGAAGAGACACATGGAGACTGGGTCCAGTCTGCTTTTTATTCTCTTTTAAATACACATCTTGCCCTCAGTAAGGCAGAGCAAACAGATAGCAGAGAGACAGTCTCAAAGGTCAGTAAAGATCAGCAAGGTCCAGTAAACATTTACTTGGAGGCTATCAGGTCAGAAAATTGCTTCAAGCCACTGCTATCTCGGCATGAACCATCGGTGCCTAGCGTCAGCCTTGCTAACACTCAGGGTCCATCGGCCTCCTGCGTTCCTTGGTGCACACTCAAGACAGTATTGGTGAGCGGTGGCTTTCCACAATTATATTTTCAAATCTTACCTTTATTTATCACATATTTTTATTTTTATTCTTAAACGTTTTTACTTGTTTAAGAGTTGTCATTAAAATTGTCTGAGGAAAGTGGCAGCTAGTCAAAAATATGTGGCCAGGGCTCGAGAATTTGGTAAACATTTACCATTGTTTCTAATGCAGTACTTTATGCTAATGGAAGGACTCCTTCTTGCACTTTTGCCATTGAGGTGCTTAGTATATTTTCATCAAGTCAATTGACCAAATGTGTGACCATCTCTAGGCCCACAAGGTATAACCCATGTGTATGCATTTACTAATACCGTACTGTCTATAACCCTATTATTTTCGGTCTTGAATTCAGGTAGTGTGCATTTTCTATCTTTGTTTAGTTCCACTTTGCTTTTCCATATAGTGCAATCACTTCTTAAAATCTTTTTTTTTTTTTAAAAAAAAAAAGCTTGCTGAGAATGTAATTGGCTTGTGATGAATCTACAAACTCTAATCTCTATAACGGATCTCTTTAGTTTCACTATGTTCAGATCTTAACTTATACAGAGAGGCACAAAGCAGAGCAGCATGGTGCTAGCCAACTGTGAAAGCCGTGCCATGCCTGAGGGCGGGTGGGTAGTAAGTCCTATCTAAATAACATGAGTGGACATGCAGCACGGATGCTTCCTTTAAGAGGATGTTAGATAGTGACGCTAGAGGAAACGTGGCTGCGTACTGAGCAGCAGCAGCTAAATAAATAAACAAATAAATAAATGAACAAATAAATAACAATGATCCAAATAGATTAAGATTCTTTTATAGTTTTTTTCAAAAGTGGAGACTATGCTCTTTTGTACACATTATTTTTAACTTAGACTAAAGGACTATGCAGAAAAACTAATGCAGAAGTAAATAAGTACAGTTACAAAGGAGGAAAATGGGTTTGCTGATATCACGACCTGGTGTGCATAGCACCTGTATTGAAAAATCAGCATTTTCGCCCTGGTTGGTGTGGCTCACTTGGTTGGGCATCATCCCGGGCACTGAAAGGTTGGGGGGTTGATTCCCAGTCAGGGCACATGCCCAGGTTATGGGCTCGATCGGTGTTTCTTTGTCGTTCTCCCTTCTTCCTTCCCTAAAAAAATCAGTACAAATGTTTATAAAAAATAAGGAGAAGAAAAGTAGCTTTCTGTTTCAGGAAGACCGGCCATGGTTTTGTGCAGCCTAACGTCATCACGGTGCTTTGTTTCTTGTGTTAATGGAAAAGCACTCTGGACAGCTTCGAATTCCTGCCACATACACATGCTTTTAGCTCTTTCTCTTTATGCCATCGTGTTTCTGTACCTCCATCAGCCTGGGGCACTTTGTGCTAATGTAGTTGTCTTAAGTGGTCCTTAATTAGCAAATGGTTTGACATCCCCTATGGAAAGTGAGATTTAAGCTAATATTTTTAATGAATTTATGCTTGAAAATGGCACTTCGCGGGGGAATATTATAAACCTATTATTATTGAATACCATGATTGATGAGTCTTGAAGTAGACGTTTGAATGCTACCAAAGCATATTTTCATGATCAGAAAGGATAATAATAGGAAACTCTGAAAAGCGTGATAACTGGAATAAAATAACAGGATGATATAATGTGATGTTGGAAGGAGATCGTGTGTTGCTCAAAAATGGAATTAAGATGTTTTCTCCAAACAAATCAATGTAAGCTGTATTTGTAAGGAATAAATTCATATAAGTATGTGCTGATTATCATCGTCTCACTTGGAGAAAAAGAAAAAAAAAAGCTACCACATAGACACACTTATTTACATCAAAAAACTTACTTTTTGCCCTGTAAGGATTGATTGCAGTAGGACCCTGATCTCCTGGTTATTTCAGGCAGCCTATTCTTGGAAACTGGTGAGCAAGACATTTGGATTGTGGGGTGAATGTTTAAATTAGCCTGAAAATGCATGTTTTCTCCTAGAGATTTATTCAATTTTATTTTTTTATGCCACATTTCTTGTACTCTTATCTCTAAGAGACTTATTAATCCCGATGCAGTTTTTAAACTTTTATTGTATGGCTAATAAAACAAGATACCGGGCAGATTAAGTAATTTATTAAATAACATCATCAGAGAGACAGAGCCTGCGGCTAAAACTACAAATAAAGTGATATTTACATCTTCAAATAAAGTAGTATTTATATCTTTACTATTAGGTATCTTGTGGAGAATATTTCTGTCATAAAATGTGCTTTTACCCCTCACTAATTATTGTCCTAAAATGCATCATAAAAAGACAAACTCTAACTTAGAATAAAAAAGTAAAATATTCACTTTAAATTTGCATAGTAGTTGTTATAATTCTATACTTTATTTTACTATTCATCATTTTTTCCCCAAAATAATAAGATAGAGCCATAATTTAAGCATGATCTTATAGCTAATAATGCCAAATGATAAAATTACTCTGGAAGTCTTAAAAAATCATCAAAAATATCAGTTTTGTCAGGTCTGAGATTAGATTTTAGCCTACTTACACACCATTGTGTTAACTTGTTAGTATTTTATAGATGCAGGTGGGGGTCGGGGGGAAGACTCCATATTTATATATAAAAGCCTAAGTGACCATTACTACCGGACGACCAGATGACCGGACAACTGGCTGGTAGTTATGATATGTACTGACCACCAGGGGGCAGATGCTCAACACAGGAGCTACCTTCTGGTGGTCAGTGCACTCCCACAGCCAACTTCCCACAGTCAGCCAACCTCCCACAGTCCCTCCCCTCCCCCACCCTCCCACCCTAGCCGCCGGCCCAATCACCCCAATAGGAACTGGGCAAGATGGCCCCAATTGGTCCAGATCGCCGGCCAGGCCGAGGGACCCCACCCATGCACTAATTCATGCACCGGGCCTCTAGTTTATAAAAGATTATTACTATTCATAGTGCAAACTAGTAACAGGTAAAGCTGCATGTTTCTATCAGTTTGGCTGCTGCAAAATCCCACACAGATGAAGCAATGTGGGCCTAAATGGCATGCTGGGTTTGTATCTTAGTTGAGAAATACCGATCTTTGTGAATGTACCACTTTGGGAATTAGCTTACTGGTCCCAGAGGTAGATGTGTATTACCTTGTTCTTCAAGGTTATGTGCTGGAATGCAGACCTGAGAAATATGCCAGGTAAAGACTTGCCAGAACCTTCTAGGCACAGTAAGGTGTGCAGGAACATAACGATCTGGGAAGGCGCCTCTCCCCAAAAGATTAGCTATAAACAAGAGATAAACATATCCCCCACAACACAGATACAGAGAGCGATGGATGGGCGGATGGGTGACAGCCAGCAGAGGACATCTGGCTCAGGCGGACTAGAAAGTCCCCAACGAGAAAGTGGCCCCAGCCTCATCTGGTGGAACAGCCTTGCAGCCACCCTATCAGGCTCAACAGGAGCCAGTCCCACCCAGGGCGAGACAGCAGGCCAAGATAACAAGGCCGCCTACAGCCCACAGCCTCCACGGCCAGCGGCCAGCACTAACTGGTCTGAAGGACAAGGAACTCCATCTAATCAGACCAGAACACCTACCTCCCCCAGCCTCCGCCCCTTGCAGTTTTGACTCATAAAATTCCACCCAAAGACAGTGGAGGCTGAGTCTGAACCTTCCCCAGTTGTGGCTCCATCCCTCCATTCCCTCTAATAAACTCCCCTCCTGCTCACTCCCTGCATCCGCCGAATCCCTTGAGCGACTTCAATCTTACAATGGATAGTTGGACAGATAGATAGATGGGTAGGTAGATATGTAGATAAATAGATGAATAGGTGATAAATACATGGCATGCATATTACTGTTTCAAAACATGCATCAGATATTTTAAGGAAATAATTATATTTTTCTTCATTGTAGAAACTGACCCTACAAAATATTCAGTGAGGAATTAATTTGTTAACATGCCTTCACTCATTCATTGAGTTCGTACTATCCTCCACAATAGAGGTAACAAAAAAACACGCAAAACAAAGTGCTGGCGAGGATGCGGAGGAAAGGGAACCCATGTGCCCTGCTGGTGGGAATGCAGGCTGGTGCAGCCACTGTGGAGAGCAGTATGGGGTTTCCTCAGAAAACTAAAAATGGAACTGCCATTTGACCCAGTGATCCCACTTCTGGGAATATATATTAAGAAACCCGAAATACCAATCGGAAAGAATGTATGCGCCCCTATGTTCATAAGAATGTTGTTTACAATAGCCTAGATCTGGAAGCAGCCCAAGGGCCCATCAGTAGATGAGTGGATAAGAAAGCTGTGGGAGATTCACACCATGCAATATTAGGAGGGCGTAAAAAGGAAGGAACTCTTACCTTTTGGAACAGTTTGGAGGGACCTGGAGAGCATGATGCGAAGCGAAATAAGCCAGTCAGAGAAAGGCAAATAGCATATGGTCTCACCTATATTTGGAATCCAATGAACAAAATAAACTGTTGAACAAAATAGAACCAGAGACTTGGATACATGGTACAGACTGACAGATGTCAGAGAGGAGGAGGGTGGGGCAGACGGGACCAAAGAAGGTGAAGAGATTAGCCAAAGAACATACATGCATAGCGCATGGGCACAGCCAAGAATGTGGTGAGGGCCAGAGGGAGCGGAGGGCAGGGTGTGGGTGGAGAAGGGAAATTGGAGGTGAGCTGGGGGAAGAGGGACATCGGTAACAATGGCAAAAATAAAATTGAAAGATAAAAATAGCCATGAAATTTGTTTCTTCATTCAGGCTATTAGGGAGACACAATATACTAGTTTTTTAACATTGCAAAGTTTTACAACTAATTTAGGGTTGTCATTGATGTTAATCATATTTTCCCCCTTTTTTCTGAAGAATCTTTTGGAATTTCCTTCAGTTAGACCTAAACTACAAGCGCACACACACTGAGCATGCCTTGCTTCTTGTCAGCCCACGTTATTTTTAATTAGATCATCTATATGTGCTTGACGACCTGCAGTATTTCCAGTGATGCCGTATAATCTCTCAAAGGAAAAGTGTCCCAGGAAACATGAATGTATAGCGCTAATGAATTGTGTTTGCACCATAATTTAGAAGTGGAATTACAGAGTATAGTCTTTAAAGTAAAGAGCGTGGCGATACTCAAGGAAATGGACATAATCTCCGATGTTTGAAATATGTTATCCATGATATATGCAAACATCAAAGTGATTTTTAAAAGCAATAACTGCACTTTATGATGAAAATTAGGTAGGTGAAATACAGATTATTTCAGAACAGGAGATTTAGCAGGAGCTATCCAAACCTCTGGTCAGTTGTAACCCAAAGTTATGTCTTTGACCCATAGAATTTTAGACCTGAAAGGACTTATGAAAAACCAGTTCAGCTTATGTTATATATTTTCAACAGAATAAACTAGGGAGTTTAAAGTGGTCTCTTTATGGTAATGTAGTAAATTAGAAGCAAAACTAGAAACATTTAAAAAGATTATTTATTTTCCAATCTGGAGATTTCCCTGGGGATGAAATTAGGTTAATTTGTAAAAATTGATCAACATATAAACTAGCCCTAGCCAGTTTGGCTCAGTGGATAGAGTGTCGACCTGCGGACTCAAGGGTCCCAGGTTCAATTCCGGTCAAGGGCACATGCCCAAGTTGTGGGCTTGATCCCCAGTAGGGGGCTTGCAAGAGGCAGCCGTTCAATGATTCTATCTCATCATTGATGTTTCTATCTCTCTCTCACTCTCCCTCTCCCTTCCTCTTTGAAATAAATAAAAGTAAATTAAACTAGAATAGGAAACACAATGATTAAATAAGATTAAGTGAATTAAAAGCATAATAATACTAAAAATGTTGCATACTATTTATTGAGAGCTCACTACATGTTAAATACTATTCTAAACATTTATGCATAAATCCTTATTTTATCTGCACAAGAAATATATATATGTATATGTATATGTATACTGTACTTTTTAATACTCAGTTTTCAAATGAATAATGAGGGACCCAGGAGATTTAGTTAATTTTCATAGAAATAACCATGAAATAAATGATGGAACTGTAATTGTGTGTAAGTAGTGTGATTTCAGAGCAAGTATTAAAGCGTGTATTAAGACACAACCTAAGACACAAGTAAAATGTTAGAAAAATAAAATATGGACAGAGAATGAAGTAAGTTTACACTGGGCATACATGTTATATGTGTGATTCATTCTACAAAGGAAGGGAAGATGGACAGAAATTGAGTCCTACAAGTCGGTCCCTCTGGCAAAACTCCCACACACTGCAACTTTCTTAAACCTGGAAGGCACAAATGAGGGGATGTGACTACAGGAACCTATGGGAGTTGACCCAAAATATTTTGTCCAAAATACCTCATCTATCTTTGAGTGTCTCAAAAAATTCTCAGGAACCATGATGGGAATGTAAATAAGTGATCATAAAAATAGAATCAGATGATAGATGATAATAATCCTAAGCTAGTTCAAGTTTTATTACTCATTAAAGCCTGGATAATTACGAATATCCTTTCGACCAGAAGAAATGGCTGGTCAAAGTAGAAGAAATTACTAAGTGCTCCTTCCAGTGAAACATATAGGTCATTTCCACCAGGCACATATAACACATCTTTCATCTTTAAATAAACTCCCGTGCCTGCCTTCCAACTTCCAACTATTTTGATTGGTCATAGAGCATAAGCATGATGAAATGTTACTGAGAAATGAAGCATCATCTCTAACGACTAAGTCAAGCATTTCCCTGGACTTTCTCCTAGCCCCACTGCCTGGCTCTTCCCTGCAGCCTCCTCCCACTGCCCTCCCCCCCGCCCCCGCCCCCCCCTCCCCCCAGTAACACTCTGGTATGCATTGTTTTGGAAAAGCAAGTGTCATCCTCTAAATTATGTCATAAATATCAGATGCTTCTTGCTTGGCCTTGTGCTGAGTACAGTTCTGGCTTGGAAAAGCCCCTAACTGTTTTATCCCTTTGTGTAAAAATGATTAGTTCATGCCGCCAAAGCACTAAAGAAGTTCTAAAATGTGCTGGGTGAGGGAGGAATAGAAATGTGTGAACACTGCAGTTCAATTCTCCTCCAGCCCTCTAGGCAAGAAATGCCGTATTACAGATCTCATTCCTTTGTAGCATTTGGGGTTCCCAGGAGATCATGTTTTACATGCATAAGAACTGCTTAAGTCATGCATTTGCATATCTGTCAGGCCTTTTATTGGATGATTCTTTAAGCGGCACTGGAACTTGGGGTAATATGCATTTTGATTTTGCTATAAAACTACAGAGGGGTAATCTTTGTAGGACACTGTTCAGTGAGGGAAGATGGCTAAATTGGAAAACTGCACGCCGCTGTGAGCTTATCTACTTTACTATTATTGTGGAAGAAGCTATGTTTAGACTCTCTCAAATCTGATTACTTCAGATTTTCTCCAAGAAGACCAACAGCTCTTGCTTAATTGATATAGAAACTGTTTTAAACTTAGGATCTTTTGTCAAGTAGCAAGTGAATATTAGCAAGTGGGGGTGTCGGTTTATTATACACTTCGACGCTGGAGTACTTTATTTAAGGCTTATTGTTCATTTACAAACATAACACTTACAAATATGGTCACTTTTAGATTGCTGGGAATAAAGCATGTTGATATTGTACCCGAAAGGGTGATAAACATTATGCTGTACGCTTTATTGCGGCATAACCTACAATAGGTTGCCATGTGAAACTGTGGAATTGTTTAAGAGAAGTAAATTACTTTTTAAATACCACTTATTTTATGCTCTTGCTTACTAGTATAGGGAACACTGCAAATAGGGATTGTGCTTGGGTTAATTTCTTTTCTTATTTCACCACTTTCTCTCAGAACTATGTTTTCCTTCATTTTCGTTTCTTAAATTACTCTGTTTTGTACAAATTATGGAGACCAAAAGTGACCTTAAAGTTGTTTAGATGGCATGCTAATTATTTCAGTTGAAATATTTAACTTATTCCAGGATTTATGCCTTCTTCCTTCTTTCTGCTTTGTATAAGTAGTGATATCATTACATTCGAATATTTACACTATCACCATATCTGTCCATTGTAGAATATTCCTTCCTTAAGAGATATTTTGTCAGTCTACCAGCATGCGTATATGATAATTATCTTACAATTAATTAATGGTTGTACTAGTCATATATTTACTAAAATACATCATACTATATTTTAAGAAGATGCATATGTATTTATAGTATCTCTTATTTTTATCATTGATTTTTGTGAAAATGGGCTATGTATAGAAAAACATGATTTCAATAGTTTCTACATATTTTACAACAGAACATTTCCTTAAATACTTACTTCTGAACTTAATAAAATGAAAAGCAGCAACTGATTTGCTGGGAAAGAAGTTTATTCAGTGAATCTGCAGAGGCAGTCAAGCAGGATTGGTGCCTGGGGGCCTGGGGACACAGGCCATGGGAGGAAGTGGTGGGGCACAGGGAAGGTTAGGCAGGAAGTTACTCTGTGTGATACTGCATAGTGCATACATGCCATCATACATTTGTCAAAACTCATGCAACATATAACATGAAGCGTGAGCCCTCATGTAAAATAGGACTCTTAGTACTGAGGTAGCAATATTGGCGTAGTAGCTGTAGTAAAGGTATCACTCCAGTGAGAGATGTGAGTAGGAGAAACTGGGGCAGAAGGCTGAAGAAATATGTGGGAACTTTCTTTCTCCTCATTTTTTTCTGCAAACCTAAAACTACCCTAAAGAATAAAGTCTATTGATTTTCCTAAAGCTAATTTAGATTCAGCAAGAAACGCTGGCTTCATTCAGACTTGCATTTTCTAGCAAGGTGGTCTTAGGATCATTTAAATGATCTGAGTTTTGATCGTGTGTAAATGAGATTAATGATGACTACCTTCAACATGTATTGTGAATGCAGTCCGATGGTGTCCACAGAGCAACTTGCATGGTACTGTCACTAAGCAGGTTCTCCACAGATAGTCCGATCTCATGCCATACATGTCCATTCCTTTAACGATATTTGGTGAGCACTTCCTGTGTGCCATACCCTGTTCTCATATGGACGATGGCCATCCCCACGCATCTGTCATAATCTTCCATTTCTAAATAGAATTGCCATGTGGCTCGGCAATTTTCCTTCTAGAGGGCACTTTAAAGAATTGCAAAGTTGATTATATACTTGTACAGGAAGGTTCAGAGCTACACTATTCACAGAGCCAAAAAGGTAGAAACAGCCCAAATATGAATCAACTAACCAACGGATAAGCAAGTACAAGGGGATATTTTCAGCCATGAACAGGAGTGAGCTGTTGCTCCCTGCCACGGAAGGATGGAAGCGGGTTCGCAGTTGCCAGAGTGACTGCTAAGGCCTGCGGGTTTCTACCTGGTGTCATGAAACAGTTCTGGAACTAGGAGCTATAGCACTTTCAAATAAAAAAAATTTGGTAGAGTTTCTCCAATTATTCATAACCCAGTCCTTCTTTCCTCAAAAGTGCTACACTAAACCGCATGCCCTTTAATACACAGATCGTCTTTTTTAATTTTATGTTTTAATGACAGTTTACATTCAATACTGTTTTGTGTTCGCTTCAGGGGTACAGTGTAGCGCTGAGACAATTATTTTGATTCACACGGAGATTCCCCTGATTTTCCAGGTATCCACCTGGCACTGTGCATAGTTATTGCAGTATTATTCACGGCATTCCCCAGGCTGTGCTTTTCATCCTGTGACTATTGTGTGACTACCAATTCGTTCTCGATCTCACCACCTTTCTCACTAGTCTCCTGACCCCTCCCTGTCTGGCGAACGCCAATGTACTCTCTGTATCTGTGAGACTGCTTCTATTTTATTTGTTCATTTATTTTGTTTCTTAGATCACTGTATTTAAAAAAAAGTATTTTCTATGAATAATTTGTTCTATCCACTTATCATCTGAATTTAAAAATGTTTAATTCAGCTGGAGATTTAGTAACTCCATCTGTCCATTCCTCTTAGGTAACTGGTTTCAGCCATTCCATTTTAACTGTGAATCCCTTTTTTGTGAACTTATGGCATGGGTAAATCTTTTTCTTACATATAATCAGTTAACTTTCATCATAATTCCTCCATAGGGAATTATATTTAAATATGGATTCCTGAGAGAACCTATATTTCTTTTTTTAAATATATTTTTATTGATTTCAGAGAGGAAGGGAGAGGAAGAGAGAGAGAGAAACATCAATGATGAGAGAGAATCATTGATTGGTTGCCTCCTGCAGGCCTCCTACTGGGGATTGAACCCACAACCCAGGCATGTGCCCTTGACCGGAATCAAACCCGGGACCCTTCAGTCCACAAGCCGACACTCTATCCACTGAGCCAAACCAGCTAGGGCTAAACTACATGTTTCATGCTGCGTATGCTGATTTATAAGTTTTAAAACTCAGAATTGAAAAATGGTCATAATTAGCATTTTATTTCAGATGCATACAGAGGGGCAGATTAAAAAAGAGGCATTTCATTTCATGAAGTTCAAAGACTGGTGTGTTACTGATGTGGATAAAGACACGGACTAGTCAGGAGAGTGGTCACGCATGGAGTGCAGAGGCGCCTTCCCATGAGCACGCGGATTCACCCGTGTCTCTGGAGCGCACCCACCATATCAGTGGATGCGCTTGTTGCCTTTGAACTGTATTTGGGCCTACGGTGCTATCACCTGAGTGAGCACCCAGTAAACAGCTGACCTCACCCTCTCAAATGACTGTATTTTGAATGTGTACAACATACTTTCTCACTGCTTTGAAGTATGTATTACAATGATGCTGATGTAGCCAAGAAATAATTGATCATTAATGTCCAGGTGATGTTAAGCTATTAAATAGTAGGTTGTCTCTGCAGGAGTCTGAGATTTATGTAGCTAAGAAAGCACAAGTATTGTTGTTATCACAATAGTCTCATGACCTGTATAGACTTGCGGAGAATAGAAACATTTACTTATATTAATACTTCCTTCGTTTTCCATTCTTTTAAATTAAAGTTTAGATTTGTTAAAGGTGCGAGATAATATAGGGATTGATTTTCTCCCCATCCTGAGCTACTTGAAAAATAATCTCTAAATAAATGTGTATTGTTCCTTCTACTCTTTGTACGTAGCGGGAGTACTTGGCCATTTAAACTAGCATTTTAAAATTGCCATTCTAGCCCAGCCAGTGCCGACCTATGAACCAGGAGGTCACAGTTTGATTCCTGGACAGGGCATGGGCCCAGAAAAAGCGACCATTAACAAGTGAAAAAATCCTCCAGCTGGTCAAAAGACAGGATGAAGTATTTATAGACACATTACCGGCATTAAAAGCAAGGGCAGAAGCAAAGCCCAGTAGCGTGGTGTGATTCAGACTTATGCAGAACGATATCTCTTTACTCAGAGGACATTGTTATTGATTTCAGAGCAGAAGGGAGAGGGAGAGAGATAGAAACATCAATGATGAGAGAGAATCATTGATCGGCTACCTCCTGCACGCCCTCCACTGGGGATGGAGCCCTCAATGCAGGCATGTGCCCTGATCAGAATCAAACTATGACCTCCTGGTTCATAGGTCGATGCTCAACCACTGAGCTATGCCAGCCGGGCGATATCTCTGTTCTTTAAATGAAACTTTTACCCAGCATCATGCTCCCCAAGAATAATCTGCCAACTGACTAGTAAATAAGAACCTATTTGTTTCCGTACTGCTACGCGGTTTCTCATTCTAAACCCACGCATGAACATTTAGAAATTCTGCAGGAAAATGGAAGGTCATACCTATCAGACCTATATGGAAGAAGACAAACAAGAAAGCACAATTCTAACAGCTTTTCTTGCAGAACCTAGAGTATTTTTAAAGTAACTGTCCTATTTTTAAAGGTAGTGCACTCACCGCACCATACTCTAAATACTACCACTTTTGTCTTCACCTTGATGAAACCATGAATCAGATGTGTATGCACCACAGACAACCCACTAAAGAGAAAAGTATCCATTTAAAATGGAAATCATACTCATGAATTAAAAGTGACAATATTGCCCTAACCAGTTTGGCTCAGTGGATAGAGCATGGGCCTGTGGACTGAAGGGTCCCAGGTTTGATTCTGGTCAAGGGCATATACCTTGGTTGCAGGCACATCCCCAGTAGGGAGTGTGCAGGAGGCAGTTGATCAATGATTCTCTCTCATTGATGTTTCTAACTATCTATCCCTCTCTCTTCCTCTCTGTAAAAAAATAAATAAAATAGATAAAAAAATGTAACAATATTACTAAAAATGTTAGCATTGACTACATGCTTACTGAAACTGAGATATGATATTAACTGGCTCACAGGGATTCATTCATTCAATTGTCACAATACCTTTTAAATATTACATAGTTATTAACAGGCAGGAGCAAGATTAGGATATGATTTTTTAATTAAATAGACAGATGATGTAAAATTGTATACCTGGAACCTATATAATATTTTTAATCAATGTCAAACCAATAAATTCAATAAAATAACCCAAACTATTAGCAGTTACAGTATGACATAAAAAAATAGATTCTACAGCAAAGAAAAATCATTAAAATTTTAAGTAAACAAAATAATAGAAAAATATGCCAGTTAAAATGACGAATATAGCCCTGACTGGTTTGGCTCAGTGGATAGAGCATCGGCCTGAGGATTGAAAGGTCCCAGGTTCAATTCCAGCAAGGGCATGTACCTGGGTTGTGGGCACATTCCCAGTAGGAGGTGTGCAGGAGGCAGCTGATCGATGTTTCTCTCTCATCGATGTTTCTAACTCTCTATCCCTCTCTCTTCTTCTCTGTAAAAAATCAATAAAATATATATTTTTAAAAATGACGAATATAACTGAGTAGATTATATTTTAACTCAAAACATACTCTTCATATAATTCTATGACAAAGTATGTACTTTGTATTTGTCTTAATGCAATGCAAAATTATATAAAAACACTATGGTAAAAACTCCTATAGGTAAAACATAGTAGTGCTATTGCTTAATAGAGAGATAACTGTGTTTATTTTTTATATTTCATTATATATTGTTATGACTAATCTTCTATGCCATCATGGAAGAGTTGATATTTTAAGATAGGAACCATTTGGAATTTTCCATTCATACTTAATGACCAAATGTTCCTGGAAATATTTTAAACTAAATTTTTCCCCTCACAAAACACAACTTAGGTGATTTTTTAAGATCACAATGTCTAGTATTATTATGACAAAATAAAAAAATACAGGTTTACAATAAGTGTAATTAAAATGTTGCTTAGACTAAATTCCAAGTACATAAATCCAGTGTGAGAAAATAATAAGTTTAAGAAAGGACATTTGAAAGCATGATAAAAAAAATCCTCTTCTCTGTGCTTTTATTACTAAAAATGGGACTTCCCATAAAAAACTAGAAAATGTTTAAGGAAAACATCTAAAATGTAATAAGCATGCAAAATAAAAGATATGTTGAGATATTTACAATTTAAAATTCCATATTTTCTGACCAAGGTGATGAAGTAGAATATGAGACTATCGCCATGAACAGTGTACAAGACTGAAAACATAAATAACCTAGAATATTTTAGAACTAAAAGGTTGGCAGGACAATTTGGTGAAATTAAAAGAATAAAACATTCCTTTAAATATGTCAGAACATTAACATTTGAAAGAGAAATAACCTAGAGAAATTTCTTTAGGCTCAACCAAAGAAATTGGAAACACTAATAAAATTATGAGTTCAAGTTCCAACTACTTCCACCTACTCATTCCTCCCTCAGCGTTATGACTCATGAGAGGTTTGGTATCCAAGAATAGAGTCACTTCATTCTTTTCAGAATACATATTATCCTCTTCTCTATTAGTGGCATACATTGAAACCCAAAAAATGATAGGGCTATCTTTGAACTATACAATGAAATACTCTAAATGAAAACATAGAACTTCACATTTTAGATTATTAGAATTATTGGTACTGGAAATACCAGATGAAAATGTTGCCTTGGGTATTTTTTCTAATATATTTTTAATGATTTCAGAGAGGAAGGAAGAGAGAGAGAGAGATAGAAACATCAGCGATGACAGAGAATCATTGATCAGATGCCTCCTGCATGCCCTCTACTGGGGATCGAGCCTGCAACCTGGGGCATGTGCCCTGACAGGGAATCGAACAGTGACCTCCTGGTTCATAGGCTGATACTCAACCACTGAGCCACGTCAGCTGGGAGCATTGGGTATTTTAAAGAAACCTGGAATTAATTTGAGTGATCAACTGATCAGTTTCCTTTATTTCTCATTAAAGTGTCTCTTAAGTTTAAAGCAAAGAAATAAAAAGCAAAAGACTTCAGAATTATTTAGTATTTGCAATGACACAAATGAGAAATAATTTTTTTAAATTAGAAATATATCACAAGAATGATCTAGTTGAAGATGGAAAATTACATTAAAGAGAATATAGACTGAGAAATGTGGAACAGGTATTGAAAGTAATAGGGACTCAAATTTAGAATCAATGGTATGCATGGCCTATTCAATCTCCTGCAAAAAAACTATCAGCTTCTTCTGATAATATTGGTCTGTTGTTTTCTTTTTTTGTGTGTTATCCTTGCCAGGTTTGGGTATCAGGGTTCTGTTGGAGATACCTAGGAATTCCCATAGAGTAGTTAGAGTAATCACAAGCTCATAGGATTTGAAATTTATCTTCAACATTGCCTGAGGTTGGAAATATTTTAAAACATTTACTGACAGGATGATAGAACAATTAAGGGTGAAAAGAAAATTAAAGATATGTAATGGGGAAAGTTAATTTTTAATTTATTATAATAATTATGTATTTTAAATTTTAAAAATTAATGTGTTAGCAAAAGTCCTTCAGCACACATATTGCATATGATCAGATTGATTCAATTGATTTTATACATCAGCCTAGAAAGCCGACAGAAACATTGAATCAGGCTGGCCAGGCTGCATGTTTAAAGAACATTGGTTAATTTACCTTATAATTTGTTCTTTATTTTTCATAAGAACATTAGTCAGGGAGTCATCTGCCTTCCGATAAGAATAGAACATAAAATGTCAATTTCGTGAATATGAATGAATACCAAGCTGTTCCCTAAAGGACAATTGAATTATTACCAGGAATTATTTGTATGAAATGGATGGATTGTCCTCTCACTAAGGCATTTTAACCTGAAAAATGGAATGCAGTTATTGAGAGGAGTATCTGTGAGAATGCAGTCAAGTTGAGAAACAAATTAATTACGATTTTTCATGACATCTTTGCTGGCTAAAGTAATGACTCCAGAGTTTTCTCTGTCATATGTTTGGTAAATAACAAGTACTCATACCTATTGCATCTCCTACTTGTAGCTGTTGTAAAACTCAAAGGTTGGTCAAATGATATAAATGTAACTAGAGTTTAAAATGTTTATATTTTTAATATCTGACTAAATATTATCTTGGAAGGCTAACAATCTGTCTCAAACCATCTTATTGCCATGTAATTGGAATAACATTGAACATGGATTTTGTGCCCTGCAACTTTTGTTGATTGTTTCTGATAAATTTTGGGGGTTTTCTATGTAAAGAATCATGTCATCTGTGAAAAGTGACCGTGTTAGTTCTTTATCCCCAGTTTGGATGCCTTTCTTTCTCTTGCCTGATTGCTCTGGGTAGGCCCTCCAGGACTATGTTGAATAAGAGTGGTGAATATGGATATCCTTGTCTCGTTCTTGTTCTTAGTTTGAAAAAGCTTTTAGTTGTTCACCATTGTGTGTGATATTAGCTGAGGCTTGTCATATATGGACTTTATTATGTTGTGGTACCTTCCTTCTATTCCTATTTTTTGAGTGTTTTAATCATAAATGGATGCTGTATCCCATCAAATGCTTTTTGCATCTATTGATAAGATCATATGATTCGTATCCTTTGCTAATATGGTGGATTACATCGATCCATTTAGGCACCCTGACCCATCCTTGTGGCCCTGGAATTAGTCCCACTCGGTACTGTATTGTTGTAGTTGATTTGCTGGCACTTTGGTTAGGATGTTGCATCTGTATTCGTCAGAGATATCGGTATGTAGTTTTTGTGTGTGTGTGTGTGTTATCCTTACCAGGTTTTGGTATCAGGGTTATGTTGGCCTCATAAAATGTGTTAGGAAGTATTGCCTGTTCTTAAAAATTTTGGAAGCGTTTGAGAAGGCTAGGTATTCCTCATTTAATGCTGGGGGGAATGTGAACTGGTATAGCCACTATGGAAACCAGTATGGAAGTTTCCCAAAAAGTCAAGAATAGAATGACCGTATGATGCAACAATACCTCTTCTGGGTATCTACCCCCAAAATTTGAAAACATTTATTTGCAAAGACATCGGCATTCTTATGCGCATCGCAGCACTATTCATGGTGGCCAAGACATGGAAACAACTGAAGTGTCCCTCGCTAGATGATTGGATAAAAAAGTTGTGGTACATAACACACTATGGAATACTACTCAGCCATAAGAAAAGACGAAATACTGCCATTTGCAACAACATAGATAGACCTTGAGAATATCATGTTAAGTGAAATAAATCAGACAAAAAGTGTTAAGAACCATACGATTTCACTCATATGTGACATAAATGAAACTGGGAGCAACAAATGAATAAAAAAGGAAAAAAAAACAAAACAACAACAAAGACTCATAGACACAGACAGCAGTATGGTGGTTATCAGATAGAAGAGGAGTGGATGGCAATAACAGATAAAGAGCATCCAATATATGGCGACAGGAGATTTGACTTTGTGTGATGGGCACACAATATAGTCTGAAGTTAATGTATCATAGAAAAGTATGCTTGGAAACTATATAATTGTACTGATCAAGGTCACCCAATAAATTTTATAAAAATAAATTTTAAAAAAAGAATGAGGTTGAGATACTATAGTCAGATAAACTTAAATAGTTAAGCAGTTTTGTGTTGTGTTATTTTTTTTAATGGAACTGAATGACTGTGAACTTTACTGTGATAATAGCTAATCACTTGGAGACAGATATAATTACTCTAGCTGACTATGTAATGGAGAGAAACTGAACGTATTTTAAATTAAAACTCTCTCAATTATGTAGATTTGTGCCCTGCAGCCTTTGCAAAAATGCAATGAAAAGGCAAATATAAATATTCTAAAATCGTTTGCGATTGAACAATGCTGTTTCAAAATACTCTGAGAGATAATGGACAAAATATACTCAGGGACTATCACATTTTGTTTAGCACCACATTTTTTATAAAGTCTTGTCATGGACTGTGAAACCAAACTTGGCATTTAAGGTTGTAGTTTCATCAGAGTATCAATGGATTAATTCAAACATGATTCTCTAAATTCAATTGAACATAGTTGAGGCAATTTTGTTAAGTATACACATCATTTCAGAGAATGTGTTACAATGAGTTTGCTCTTAGTCTTCCTATGTCAAAATATTACCACATATTCTATTGTAAATTTCAATACTTGACAGATTAAGTTTCTATTTTTCAAATTATTCTCCATGAAACATTTAGAAAATATAAAAATTTTCTCTTGATGTCTCTTCTTTCTAGTGTAATCTGTAAATCTATTTAGAGAATCTTTTTTATACTTAGTGTTTATTTCAGAATATAATTACCTTAATTATCTTTTGATCATTACTCAGTTATAGTAAGTTCAACCATCTTATGGATCATGTGCCGGTTACTCAGTTATGTGATTATTGTATATAATACCACATTTTTTAAATGAAATATGAAATTTCTTATAATACAATAAAAGATAAAGACACACATCAGAAAGCTTGATTCAGAAAGATTTATTACTTTAAAAATATTTTGGATAAATTTTGATAGATAATACATATTGAAGTAAATAAAGATGATATAAAGAGAAACCCAGTATTATTTGGAATTTTAACATTGAGATATAGTATGCATGTCATATGAGACATCATTTGATATTCATTCTCATTGGAATACGAATTCCAAATTTCAAAGAAGTCAAACCAACCAGAACAATGGTTATTTTAAATTAAATGTTAGAGTCTTTTATTTTGCCCATGGTTGGGTTTTCTCACAAACTGCGATTTAGCATTTCCTCTGTCTGTTCGACCACATTGCACTGACTGGCTCATATGGGCGAGGCCCTTTGTAAGTACTGGGGACACAGCTGTAGACCAAGCTAAAAGATCACACCTGTTCTCATGACACTTCATGGCAATGTGCTAACTTCACAGTAAGAAAAGTATACAGAGTGGTAACATCACAGTAAGAAAAAAAACCCAGAACATCAAAAACATTAAAAGCAACAACAAAATTCTTTTCTCACGCTTTCTTGGTTCCGTAAGGAGACTGATCTCGGCAGGTTCCACCTGGGACCAGCAAAAGGCATCCGAAGGGGAAATCAAGGACATCTTCTCTGTGGCTGCTGTCCCCACATTGCCAGATGGCCTGTGGCCCTAGCTACCGAAGAGAACCCAAGTTTGCAGAGTCCCAGCTCCCTCCTCGCTGCCTCTCCTGGGATGTGCTCCTGCAGCCCCCGGAGAGTCCAGCTTCCTGGACCAGATTCCCCTCCTTCACCGTCTGTTCCTTCAGGCCTGTGATTGTGAGCTGTCTCTTTGTTCCCAATATAGGAGGGCCCTAACCATTCTGTTTGTCTTGTCACTTATTCCACCCTGTTACCAGTCTCTTGTGTTGATTTTCTTATTTTAAAGGGTTATCTCTGGTGTTTTGACTTTACCTAAATTTATATTAGGTAAAATACTGATGCCTACAAACACATGGAGAATAAAAGTGATCGTTAAATATGCCCAAAAATTATCAGAAGAACCTGGTAGTTTTGTAGTCGCTATTTGCTTTTAGGACTCTCAAAAGAATTAATTGTCTTAGAACATGTTTGAGGATATTTCAACTAATTTTTATAAGAGAAACTCAGATCCAAACCCACATTTAGAAGAGAAATCATAACCAGTACGAGGTTCAATATTTGGCTTTATTTTGTCTTAACAGTGCAAGGAGAATTTCTAATTTCTTTTGAAATGCATTTTATTATTATAAAGTTATTGGGCTTGCCCACACAGAATGCTACTGACATTAAACTAGCCCTGTTTAAATATGTCAGTGAAATTTTCATTAAATGGGATCTTGTGGTGTAAATCCCAAGAACTTGCTCCAGACAGAAACACTGATTTATATAACTGTAAAAGACTGAAAGTAAAACATGACGACATATGATAAAATGAAATATATTCCAATGATAATTTATACAGTGTTCCATGGTACACATTTTGTCTGGCCCTCTTAATTGTTCATTGTGTATACTAGTATTAGTACATTTGGCATCTAGTATATTTTTTTTCTTTGTGACAAAAAGCATAAAGGAAAGGACAAGGCGGGTAATAGATAAGTGACTCCAAAATAAATCATATTTTATGTGACTCACACACTATATTTGTCAATTTTAAAGCTCCAAGTAGGAGATGCAATCGGTATGAGTACTTGTTATTTCATTTAGTTTCCCTAACGTTTTTTCTTGCCTTGTAGAGCTAAATTGCTTTCTTATATTAGCACTAACATAGATTCTAATGTATAGTTTCAGCAATTAGCAACAAATTTCAATATCAAATCTATGAGAATACCGAAATGCAGAAATGAATGTTACATTCATCAAAACGTGAAGAGAAATAAATGGCATTAATGAGGATGAAGGATCACTGATTTCAATCAATCAGTGATGATTTTCTCAGTAAAAGTCTGCCACTCAAAATTTTCTGACTCCCACGTGATGGGTGGGAATGCAAAATAAAGGGTACCTTGGCCAATCTAGCAACATTATAGAGTTCGCTTTTATTTTTTTAATTTAGTAGGCTCACTTCTGAGAATTCTAAAAACATCTTGTCAAACTATGATAAGCTATGAATTGCTGTACTATCTATATCTAAGTGACCATCTGACAATTAGACCATCTGACCATTCAGCTGTCCGACCAGTAGCTACGATGTGCAATGACCACCAGGGGGCAGACATTCAACACGGGAGCTGCTGAGCTGCAGTGAGTTGGCAGCTGCAGTTCTTGGGTGACACACCCAGAACCAGAGAGTGGGGAGCCTGATTCTGGGGGGTGTCACCCGTGAACCACAGGCCAGGCAGAGGGACCCCCCAGCACACGAATCCATGCACCGGGCCTCTAGTTAGTAATAACAAAGCTGGAAAGCAACACAGAATGTTCGCCAATTAGGGACAGGTCAACAAACTTGTGTATCCTGGAAAACTAGTACTATAGTGAAGAAAGAAAGAGAGAAAAAAAGAGGGAAAAGAGAGAAAAATGAAAAGGAAATTTCTTTTACATAGTACCTAGGGAGTGGTTTTCACTAGGAATAGTTTTGCCCACCAAGGAGGGGAGACGTGTCCGGAAACATATTCAATTGTCACAGCTTTGGAGTTCCTACTGACATCTAGTTGACAGAGGCCATGAGTGAGAGTGGTTATGTTACAACGCGCAAGACAACCCTCCCAAGCAGAATTTCCCAGCCCCACACACCTATCAGTTGTACCAAGGCTGAAACACCCTTTACTATGATATCAACGTCAGGATAAAGTTTTTAATGAAAAATGTCATGGGAGAAAATAGTGTGCATAGTAATCTATTACATACATACATACGATTTTTAAAAATTGAAGAACAACTTATACATTAAAATAAATAAAAACTTAAATGGGAGGGAGGGGAAAAGATGGAGATAACAGGGATAAAGACAGCATTCTTTGAATAGTCCTTTATTTCATTAAGTGTTAAAAAAAAAAAAACACCAGAAAATGAAATAAAAATCAAATGGTTGTATGGTATGTTCAATTTTACTTATCGGAAGTGATTTGTCTAGAGAGAGTTTGTCAAGTGCCTGATGAACTGGGAGAAAATAGAGAAATCACAGGGTACCATGATTCAAGATAGTGTTATTTTGTGATATTATCATTTTTATGAAAATTGAATCCAAGTGAAGGCGTTAAAGGGAAGATATTGATTCTAGAAAGGGGAATGGGAAACTTGACAGAGCTGATTCAGAGCAAAGAATAAAGAAAGATGATCATGTTGGAAAGAAAGGGGAGGAAGAATGCTTCTACCTCATGCTACAGCGGTGACCTAGAGAAGGAATGAAGATATGGGGACTTTTGAGGTGGAGAGACCTAGAATTGAATAACCATCCTTGTCAGATGAATCTGTGTTTTTAAGAATGTATATTTTTTTATTGATTTCAGAGAGGGAGAGAGAGAAAGAGAGAGAGAGAGAGAGAGAGAGAGAGAGAGAGAGAGAATCATCAACAACGAGAGAGAATCATGGATCAGCTGCTTCCTGCATCCCCACACTGGGGATCGAGCCTGCAACCCGGGCATGTGCCCTGATTGGAAATCAAACTGTGACCTCCTGGGTCATAGGTTGATGCTCAACCACTGAGCCATGCTGGGGGGGGCTGAACCTGATTTTTTAAGATGATTTATTGCATGTGAAATGCTTGGGAACTGTGAATATAGCTATAGTTGATAAGTCAATTTGTAAAAAAAAAGGGAAGAACTTCAAGTAGTGAGAATTCTTGGAAAAAAAGGAAGTCTGAGTAGTATCAGTGTATATCTCTCATAGCCAATGTAGAGCATCTACTTAAACTATATAAGAGAAACATGGAAGAAGGCACTAAATCACCTTATTTTCCACACTATTCCAATTGTGTTTTTAATATCAACCTCCTTTCTATTTGTTTAGAAACAGCTTATTCAATATATATATATATATATATATATATATGAAACAGAAACCCCAAAGCATATGAGTATATTGAATATATAGTTGCTTTTAGTACAATTATATAGCAAGCATGAAACAATGTGACAAAAATTTGCATGTATTGCAGCATTTACACAAAATTTTCTCATAAATAGCAAAGTCTCTAAGTCCTCCCTATTTTTTGAGTTCACCTTATCTGCTAAGATACAAATTAAAGGGTATACTGGAGTTTTTAACAACTTTCCCGGAAAGTTATTTTATCAAAGTAATTCAAACTTAGGTTATTTTTGGTGGTTATTCTTGTTCACCATACTCTGTGATGATGCTTATAGAAACTACTGCATTAAAAAGTTGTAATTTTGCCACTAGATCACTAGATGGTATGCGGTTTCTTTAAGGAAATCTGCATTGGGGAGTGTGTGCAACACTGAATTCATTATCCAATAGCAATGCCAACGTTATTCCTATAATTGTATGCATTGTATCCAAAACGGTTATATTAGTACTACGGAATATTTTAACAAACCTTATAAGATAATCTTTCTATTAT
This sequence comes from Corynorhinus townsendii, assembly GCA_026230045.1. NCBI lineage: Eukaryota > Metazoa > Chordata > Mammalia > Chiroptera > Vespertilionidae > Corynorhinus > Corynorhinus townsendii. The sequence goes on from JAPDVU010000005.1 coordinate 4,829,361, forward strand.
ACCATAGTAAAATGGTTCCTCAGGTTTTCAATTATATATTAATTTTGTTTATAATTCATAGTATATTACCAGGTATACCTTGGTATATAATTTTTTTAATGTTATACCCTAAGTCACCTATAAAAAACATGAATTTTAGATTTACCAGTTCTTCATTAGATTAATATTGAATACTGACATCCAGTCTTATATTATACTTTTAATAATAGGTTCTCTCCAGGCTAAATAATTCCAGATTATCATAACAAATGTCCCAGACCATTCACCACTTAACTATGTCGTTTAATGTTTTAAACCTACTAAAATACTAAGAAAATTGGACAATCAATAATATCTGTGGGCTATCAAAAATAAAACTAGCCGAAACCGGTTTGGCTCAGTGGATAGAGCGTCAGCCTGCGGACTGAAGGGTCCCAGGTTGGATTCCGGTCAAGGACATGTACCTGGGTTGCGGGCACATCTCCAGTAGGGGGCGTGCAGGAGGCAGCTGATCGATGTTTCTCTCTCATCGATGTTTCTAACTCTCTCTCTCCCTTTCTCTCTGTAAAAAATCAATAAAATATATTAGAAAAAAACACACAAGAAAACTAACTAGTTGTAAAACTCAAGAAATATATTGCAAAATATAAAACTAATAAATTAGCCCAACTGTAATTTTTAAAGCATTTTGCAAAACCTTTTTTAGAGGTAGGACACTTCTGTTCTTATTCAACACAGATTGTGCTGATGTGAGCGATTTGTGTAGATTGGCGGGTGGGGGGAGGTTGCTGTAATTTATAGGAAATGGCTTTGATATGGAGAAAAATGATTTGGAGCTTAATAGGTAGGAACATTTAAACTGCAATTTTAAAATATATCACTACCTTGAAAATTAATAATTAATTTTAATGAAAAATCTGATATTAGTATTGATCCTTGAAATGGATTTTTATGTTTGTTATTAATTAACAAAACCTTGTTTGATTTTCTGATTTCGGCCAAGATAGTGTGGCCACATCCTTTCTAATTCTTCTCTCTTACAACTCACAAAGTGAAGGAAAAGTGCTGGGTAAACCACCACAGATAAACATGGAAAGACTCTAAAGGGTAGACGATAAAGATGGCCAGCCTGAAGACTTGAGGATTTGAGCCATGTCACAGGGTGAGCGTCCCTGTGCACTGGACAGGGTCCTACAGAAACTTCCAACCCAAACTGCTTAAAGGTAGGGACAGACAGAGCTCCACGAACAGCTTGCTTCTTTAGCCAAAAGACTGGGCAAAGGGTGTCCTACACAGCACATTCTGTTGGCAGTACTTGTCCTACTGCAGTCAAAACACCCGTGCAGAGAGCACCCCTCCTGGTGGTTCCCGGGGTGGGTGGGGAGTGCTGTAGCCCCCACCCCCCCACAGCAGCCGGGGAGCACAGTTGCTCTGAGAGCTGCCCCTGTGCGTTGTTTTTTCTGCAACAAGACTGTTCCCCACTTCCATTGGGAGCTGCGTAGGAGGCCTCTCCCACCCTGTGTCTGGCAGCAGCAGGCAGCGCTCCAATTACCCTGTCAAGATAGTGTCAGCATCGCTCCAGAGAGCCATCCCCCAGGGCACGCAGGCGGCTCCTCCATCCCCCGCCAGGAGAGGGTCAGGGGGGTCCACTGAAAAGCTGAACCTCTGTCCCACCCACCTTTAACCTAAAAACACCAATACTTACTGAGCCGGGAGCGGGTATGGCCAGGCCCCACTCCACTTCACTCCTTCCCTAGTGTCAGGGGGCCCCTAGGGAGTGGAGACTCCCCCTTCCCTTAGCATCAGCTGAGGATGAGACAGTGGGAGCAGGAGCTACTGTGACTGAGATCACGTGGCTGCCTTTCCCTTCTGTCAAAGAGGCCCAGACACTGCCCCAGTCCTATGGCAGTAAAACGTGTCACTCATCCCTCCGCTCCATCCTCCCCTCGCCTCCCCCAGCAGAACACAGGAGAACTAAGTTTACATCCCTCACATAGATGGTGAGTTTGTGGTGGTTTTTTTTTTTCTGCAATAAGACTGTTCCCCACTTCCATTGGGAGTTATCAGAGGGCAAAAGGGGGAGCTACATGTCCTTCTCCCTCATTGTCAGTGTCATTCTGCACCTCATTTTTGCTGGGAAGATGGCCGTGGGACCCAGAGGGAAGCTGAGTTTATACACAGATTAAGCCTTCCCACTGCACTTCAATAGGGAAGCTACTAAAAAATAAACAAACAGGAAGCACAGCTCAAAAGAAGACCAGAGTCCAGAACCAGAGCCTCATTGTCTGATAGCCAACAGGTTCAGAGTACAATCACCAAATGCCTGTCTGAAGAGAAAGAGGAAAGTCACAGCATGAACGGGAAAAGAAAATCAACAGCCAAGACCTGAAGTGAAGCGGGATGGAATCATCTGGAAAGGATTTCGCGGAAACCATCTTAGAAACGCTTTCCCAAGCAGTAGTGATTTCTGGGGGTGAGAGGGTGGGCGGGGAGGGGGGGAAGGGGGGAATCTCAGCAAAACAAATCTAAAAAAAAGAAATAAAATGTTAGACAAGTGAAAAATGCAGTGACTGAAATTAAAGGAAAAGACTCTGGATGGCTGGCCTCAGTAATAGAGAAGGAATCAGAAAGGTTGTAATCAGTAGACTTGAAGCTAGATCAATGGAATGGATCCTTTCTGAGCGTGGAGAAAATGTGCCAAAACACGTATTAAAATGTAGGAGATTCAGTTCAAGGGTTGTAATTCAGTAATTTAAATTCTTAACTCAACTAAAAAAAAAAGAGTAAAATAATAATGAAAATGGTATAGATAAGAACAGAAATTGAAAACAGGAAAGCAATAGAAAAAATAATAAAAAAAAAACAAAAACCATCAAGACTTCTTGGAAAAAATTGACAAAATCAATAAGCCTTTATGAAAACTGACAAAGATAAAAAGAGAGAAGGCAGAACGCGCCAAAATTAGGACTGAGAAGGGCATATCACTACAGGCCCTTCAGCCATTAAAAGACGGTAGGGGGATGCTAACAATACTTTTCACTCAAAATTCATTCATTAGAAGAAATGGACCAATTCCTGGAAACTCGCAATCTACTGAAAACCAGAGACAACGTTAATCCATCAAACACTTAAATTGGAATTAATGCCAATTTTATACAATGCCTCCCAGAAAACAGAAGAGGTGGAAATATTTCACAATTTATTTTAAAGGTCAGTATTGCATTAATATCAAATCAGACAAACACAATATACAAAAAGAGAAAGCAGACCAATAAAACTATCAGAATTAAGTTAAGTTGTAGGACATCCAGATGGTGCCACAGAATTGCTGGGTATGGGGAATCCCCCTACAATCTGGGGTAGCAAGTGTTTTAGTGTGTAGTAGTGTGAGAGTAAAGAGGATACACAGAAGGAGAACTATAGTTTTCTTACTCATAACTAAATATATGTTCATGAGCTATATGATTAAAGTGAGTAAGATGACAACTCTCCCCATTTTGGTCTATAGGTTTAATATAATTCCTATTATAACTTCAACAGTCATTTCTATACACATAGACTAGCTTATCCTAAAATGTATATGAAAAGATAGGTCTTTGAAAAATAAGACTAAAATTAGAGGAATCATTCTATCCATCCTATATAATAAAAGCCTAACATGCAAATTGACCAGACAGCAGAATGACCGGTCACTATGATGCACACTGACCATCAGGGGGCAGATGCTCAGTGCAGGAACTGCCTCCAGCCCACAGGCCCCAGGCCAGCGAAGGCGGGTGCCAGTGAGGGCCCCGATCACCCCGCTGGTCACCCCACAGATCAGCCCAGGTTGCTGGCCAGGCTGAGGGACCCTACCCGTGCATGAAGTTCGTGCACCGGGCCTCTAGTTGAGGTGAATACATAGCTACAGCAATACAAAGTGTGATATTCTTAGAGGAGAGACATATCCGTGAATAGAATTCAGAAATATATGCATACAAATATGCCCCACGGATTTTTCACAAAGGTGCAAAGGATCTTCAATGTATATTGGTTAGCCTTTTAAACAAATTGTTCTAAAGCATTTTATTACCCATAGCTACTACAGGAATAGAGGGATGAATGAATGCATGAAATGGAAAAAAAAATTCTAACTAAATCTTATACAAAATTTTATACATTATGGATCCATGTTAACAACATAAAGGCATAAAACTTTGAGAAAAAAAAAGAGAATAAAAGATGTTTAATACACATTAAAAGAAATTATATATAAAACAATGTACAGATGGCAAATAAACACATGAAATATGTTTTCCATTATAAGTCATTAAAGAATGCGATGAGGTGTCACTCCACCACAATGGGATATCACCACAACATCATGATGGCTAAATATAAAAAATATCGACAACTTCACATGCTGGATCATCACTACAGCGCCCATGTACATGAAAACCATTACGGCCACACTGGAAAAGAGTAGTGCAGTTTCTTTGAGAAGTAAGCATGCACTTACCATACAACCACGTCATTGCTCTCTTGGACATTTATTCCAAAGGAATGAAACCTTACATTTACACAAACCCTGTATACAGATGCTCAGAGAAGCTTTATTCATAATAGCTAAAAACTGGAAAAAGTCTAAATGCTCTTCAGTGTGACCTCTCACACAACTCTTCCCTGCAATACTGTGAGATGCTGTTCAGAAATAAAGACAGATACGTGGTTCAGCTGGCTGGCTCAGTGGTTGAGCATCAGCCTATGAACCAGGAAGCTGTGGTTCGATCCTAGGTCAGGGCACATGCCCGAGTGGCAGACTCGAACCCGTGCAGGAGGCAGCTGATCAATGATTCTCTCCCTCTCCCTTCCTCTCTGAAATCAGTAGAAATGCATATTTAAAAATATTTATTGTTATATTCAGCAATGTGGATGGATCTGAAGAGACATATGCTGAGTGAAAAAAAAGAATCTCAAAGGTTACAATTCCATCCCATGTATGTGATTCCATTCGTACACCATTCTTAAATGATAAGACTGCAAACCTGGAAAGCTTACTAGTGATTGTCAGGGTTAGGGCAGAGAGCAGGAGAGATGTGGCTGTGACAGAGGGTAGCACAGCTGATCCTTGTGACTGAATTATTCTGTGTCTTAAATGTGGTGGTGGTCTCACAAATCCCCATGTGTTAGCACTCTGTAGAATTAAAGCGCACATGCACACACACACACACACACACACACACACAATGCGCGCACACACACACACACACACACACACACACACACACGGTTGCATGCAAAAGTGATGAAATCCGAGTAAGTGTTGGATTGCATCAATGTCAATTTCTTGGTTAAGAGCATGTGAATCTACAGTTGTTGCTAAAACAAAAACTAAAACTAAAAGTTGTGCTTAATTTTCTTTTACATTAATTTTTTTCTTCTTTAACTTTAAACATACTATGCATAATTTGTCAACTACTTAATTGATCAAAGTTATGCCATTGTGCTTATAAATTTAGTGAACTATGACATCCTGGATTCAAAGACCACTTTTGATATTTATTAAGTCTTCGAGGCCCGGTGCACAAAAGTTATACACTGGAGCAGGGGTCCCTCGGCCAGGCCTGCACCCTCTCGAAGTCCTGGAGACCTCAGGGGATGTCCTTAGCACTGCCAGAGGAGGCAGGAGAGGCTCCTGTCACCGCCCCTGTGCTTGACAGCTGTGAGCCCGGCTTCTGACTGAGTGGCTCTCCCCCTGTGGAAGTGCACTGACCACCCCGGGGGGCAACTCCTGTGTTAAGTGTCTGCCTCCTGGTGGTCAGTGCATGTCATAGCAACTGGTCGTTCCGCTCTTCAGACGATTTGCATATTAGCCTTTATTATATAGGATAACATTTTGAGAAAATTATGTAACTTTCTACACTTTATTTTCTTCACTTCTAAAATTGGAATAATAGCAGTAAGTTTTTTAGAGTAGTATCTTGCAAATAAAAATATGCAAAAATATCAACTAGTCCTATTTTTCTATATATAAAGTGCTATAACTTGGAACTGATGTTACAAAATTTCAATGTTTTGTGTTTGGCTTCATCACCATTCAGTATAATACCTGATATGTAACAAACATTGAATGTGCTTGCATGAAGAACAAATGTATGAATGAGAGCACATGTTATTCTATTTGTGTTTTTTTTTCCTTCAGGGGCTTGTTAAATCCTACTGCCTTTGCTTTCACCCCATGGGGATTCTGACTTTCTGCTAAATTACAGATTATGTGTTTATTCTGTTATTGAGTACTGTTTACTGCACTTCTTTTTAGGCCGATGCTTAGAAGAATCCTGGCAGAATATATGTTCGTATATACTTGCAGAGCTGCATCCTTAATGTCAACTTAACTTTAATCATGTTGTGTGTTTTTTCCTAAATATGTTATGCTTGATAATCATCTTAAATTTGAACATTTTCTTCTGAATCCTTTGTGGGTAAAGGCCATTGAAATTCACATATCAATAACCCATTATGAGCATGTAATGAATACCGGGCGATTTTTTAAAAAATAGAATCTAACCTGGCTGGCTTTGTCTCAGTGGTTGATCATCGACCTATGAACTAGGAGGTCATGGTTCGTTTCCAGGTCAGGGCACATGCCTGGTTGTGGGCTCGATCCCCAGTGTGGGGTGTGCAGGAGCCAACCGATCAATAATTCTCTCTCATTATTGATGTTTCTATCTCTCTCTCCCTCTCCCTTAACCTCTGAAATCAGTAAAAAGATGTTAAAAAAAAAGAGCAACCAAAAAACCCTACTAAATTAAAAAATAAATAGAATCTAATTCAGTTGTTCCAATATTTCTTTAAGATAAGTATTGCTATTTCCATTTGACAATTCAGAAATGCGAGGTAGAAAATAATAAAAGAATGCATATAATTTCCATACGAGAAAGAGACAGAGGCCGGATCAAACCACTGGGTGTGCTGGTCAGTGTTTAACATGAGCTGCCTGGGTGTGAGTGGGGAGGGCTGGGGAAGATCCCTGATCTTGTAGCATTTGAGGACTTCCTTGCTGCAGATGCTTCTAGAGTGGCCCATTCCAAGCGACCTCACTGAATGCTGTGATGGAAGAGCTGAGACAACTGCTTCTCACCAGGTGGTACAGCCAGCTCCAGCACGCCAATGCACTAACGGCGCTCTCTTCACCGTACATCCTGCACCCCTGGTTATGACATGTATTCTTGTACTGCCTAATTCAGCATCTTAACCCCTGTTTCTACTAAATCCAGTCTTGCCCACTTCATGATCCTAAAAATAGACATGAAAGGGGGAACATATTGTGTCTAATCTAATGGCAAGAATTGTTTCTTTTTATCTGGGAATTCTTTTTATTCCGGGAATACTTACACAATATCACATTCATTTGAATGTTTCACCATTAAATAAATAAATTATACTCTATTTGCAACTTTCCTAAGTTTAATTTTCACTCATATTTATCTATCCTGTATCTACCTAGGTTCACATACATACATGTACCTATACAGGCAAATGTACTTACTTTTGTAACTGCATGATTAGGAAAAATCTCTATTTTTTTTTGGTATCAGAATACATAATTGGAGTTTATGTCAAAAATATGTTCCTTATCACTCACTTCAAAACACTGGGAAATTCACTTAAAATTAGCTCATTAGTTTATTTTCAAACTTTTCTTAAGTAAAAATTGTTTAGTACTTAGTAATACTTTCATAAGAACTATGAAAACTCTAATAAAATATTTATTAAGCCAACTAGTAATACTTCTATGTAATTAATTAATAACCACCCATTGGCAGTAACTTTCAATTAATTTGATATTAATTTTACTTGTGGTTATTTTTTCGTTGATTTTTTTTACTCTGGGAAAATTACTTCTAAACAGCTTGTTGATTTTCCAGCTGATTTTTGGAGAGAGTAAAGTCAATACAATTATCTCTTGCTCTTTCCGTACCCTCTTGTTCTCCCCAAATACATGGGTAATCATTCTTTTACTGAGGACTTTTTGTTTCCCATATAAAAACAGTGAAAAGTTTGGAAAATTATATTTTGTCTTACATTCTTTTTTAAAAATATATTTTTACTGATTTCAGAGAGGAAGGGAGAGAGAGAGAAACATCAATGATGAGAGAGAATCATTGATCGGCGGCCTCCTGCACGCCCCACTCTGGGGATTCAACCTGCACCCCGGGCATGTGTCCTGACCAGGAAGCGAACCATGGCCTCCTGTTTCATAGATTGATGCTCAACCCCTGAGCCACCGCGGCTGGGCCACTTTAAATCCTGTAGCATTTTAAAAATAAGAGCCATTAATCAGCTGTTTTCAGTGGCTTACCCACATTTGGTTTTTAGTTCCGATATTCTTGGGATTGTTTGTTGGATGTAGAGACTTACCACATGGTGAAGTCTTGCTTTACTTATTTGGACTGAGCCCAGTTGGAAATAAATCTGGATTGCTGACCTATCGGTGATTTGTAGAGTCACGTGAAACTTTTCAGTTTCATTTTCCTTTTTAATTTCCAACACAAGGCCAATTAAATCTACTTTCTCGAAAAGAAAACAGATCACTCCAGGGTTCCAAGAAGCCATCAATGAAAACAAAGGTATCAACATTTTCCATTAGTCAACCTTGTGTAGTAATTTAAATTTTATCTCTTTCTAAATAGGTCTATAAACGTTTGGTGCCTATTAAGTTGTCTTCTTTTAAAATGTTGCCATGGGAGATATAAAAGAAATAAAACCGATGGAACATTTATTTAAACTGAGAAGAATGCTTTTAGCTAAATAATTAGCACCTTGTTTCTAGGTTTTATTTCATGCTTAACTTTTCAAACAAAGTCTGGCTACCACTTCTATGACCTTTAAAAAATGATAAATACTTCTAGGGATCTATAATAAAATATTGCTTAAGGAGGCCTTCATAGTTTTTTTTTTTTTCAACCAAGAAAATTTTTGTCGAGTATGAACACTGTTTCATGCTCATAACTCAACTGTAGTTAAGCTGTCAACAGTGCATGAGGTTCAGAAGGAAAGAGAAAGAAAAACAAACAAATGAACCAAAATGTCAACAACCTGTGAATCTAGGTGAATAATTCTTGGGACTCTGTTATACCATTTGCAATTGTCCTAAGTGTTTTTAATAGTACAGTTCCCTTCAATATGGAACAGAACAATGATATTACAACATACTCATGCTGTGTGTTTTGCCCTAGCTGTAGATTTTTGGGATGTGTTGATGAGGGGCATGGGCAAAACCAGGGATATGTCCACATTACTGGTCCAGAATTGTATTGAGGCAATTCAGAGGAGGAGTTTCTGGGCCAGGATATGAAAGTCATTTATCAGGATACAATGTGTGATAAATTGGGGAATTCATAGAGAATAGACAAAAACTAATGAATCCAGGAAAACCTAGTTGTTTGGTAAGTAGACCAGGGAGAACTGGGTTGCCCACAGAACAATCTGGAACACCCGGTGGGATGCAGGGAAGACAACAGAGAGCCGAGGAGCTGCTCACAGTTCCGTCCATTGCGTCCCTCATGTGCCCAGTGGCAATTCTGCTCCTCGGGGTCTCTTCTTAAAATGCAAGCGCTATTAACTCCTCTAAACATCACTTTCCATGTGGGGTAAAGACCGGTAACACAGAGAAAGGTAAGTTATCACATGATCGCACTCCTATATAGAATCTAGCGAACGAAATAAACTGATGAATAGATCCAGAGACACAGAAGCATGGAACAGGCTGTGGAATTTCAGAGGGAAGGCAGGGGTGGGTGGGAGGGGTGAGATTCACCAGAGAATCTATATGCAGATATGCATCACCGATGGACACAGACAATAGTGTGGGGAAGGCCCGAGAGGCCTCCCAGAGGCTGCAGGCTCTTAGAGGAGTACAGGTAATGGAGGTTGTCTCTAAGAGCATTGCATCTGGGAAAACCCCAGTGAGGCCTGTGCTCTAAAATTCTTTCGATGTAAAACACTTTCCAAAACATGTTTTACATTTTGGCATCTGAACTATTATTCTATGCTGTCTAAATATTTATTTCTTGTTTTCGTTTTTACAAAAGTTCATAAGCACAATCATGGAATTTTAAAACAAGCCGAAGTGCTTATGAAACATTTAGAGGGAATTATCATAACTTTCACCTTAGATATCTATTTTAAATATGAGATGACAGACAAATGATCCATCAGCATATGCTCAAGGACTTTCATTTTTATAACATCAATTTAAAAATACTCCGCATTCATACTGAGATATTAATACATCTTGAATATATTAACTTTTCTTTTGGACTTAGAGTACTAAGCTATTGTCAAGCTGGAAAATAAAAGCAACTACTACTAATAATGTTATATTCCACAAATGAGACAATGGAATTGATTGTTGATATTTAATTATAGCCTTAATTTAACTTACCCTATCCTGTATAATAAGAGAGGAATAGGCTAATTATCCATTACGTCCTGAGGCGTAACGACTGGCCTTGTAAGGACTGGATCTTGGATTAGCAAGGGGGTGGGGCAGTGAGCTACAAGCAGGGGGCAGAGAACTATAGGAGGGGGCAGGGCAGCAAGCTATGAGGGGGGAGAAGGGGAGGTAGCTACAGAAGGGTGGGGCAGCGGGCGGAGAGCTACAGGATGGCAGCAGAGAGCTACTGGCCCATGGGTTCATGCGCAGGGCTACTAGTAGATTATATTTCATTAAAAATACTATATTTACAAAATTTTTCTACTCTCTTTTCTCTCTCTGCTGATCATCTTTATGAATAGATTTACAACGTAAGAGTCTCCAGTTTGAGATATTCAAACATCTCTTACTTTAGGATAACTAGAAGTAGAAGATAGTAGAACTGCAGCCTGAGAGCAGCAAGAGATTCTGGCTTGGGTGTGAGTGTGCCTTCCATGTGGCGAGGCTGGAGAGGGAGTTTCCCTCCAGCTCAGGGCTGATGGTTTGAGATTTCTGCTGGTACAGAGCTTTCTTCATGGTTTGTCCTGTTGTGGGCAAGAGGTGAAGTAGGAGGGGTCTGTGTTGGAAACTTGTCAGCAAACATCAGATACAGAGTCAAACTTTTGATTAAAATCCACCTTTGAGCTCGGCCAGTGTTGCTCAGTGGTTAAGCGTCGGCCTGTGAGCAGGAGGTCACGGTTAGATTCCTGGTCAGGACATGTACTCAGGTCGCAGGTTGGATCCCCAGTGTGGGGCGTGCAGGAGGCAGCCCATCGATGATGACAGGTCTCTCATCATGGAAGGTTCTACCTCTCTCCCCCTCTCCCTTCCTCTTTGAAATCAATACAAAAATATATTTTTTAAAAATCCACCTTTGGTATGAAACTGATGACTTACATGGGCATGCTAATTAGCTTCGTTTTGAACGTTATTAGTAAGTCCTCTAGTATTCTATGAGACTGTCACCTGAGACTGATTTGGAGGCGGGACGTTCTGTTGAGAGCCCCCTGTGGTGTAACCTGTGAATCGAAATGAGCGTCTTGGCCAGTTTCAGTAGCTTTTGGAGCGTCAGAGGGACTCAGGCATGTCTTATTGCGTCTTCTCAATGTGCAGAGACACGTGTGGCCTTGATAAACATGTGGGGTATCTGCGACGCAAGAAGTTCCTAGAGTTCTTTCCTTCAGAGTGGGTGGCCTTATATAAAAAACTCAAGTACTCTCCGTGGGTTCCTTTCATCATTTTCCCCCCAGCCAGCGTGGCTCCTTGGGTGAGCATCGACCCAGGCACCAAGAGGCCATGGTTCGATATCCTGTCAGAGCACATGCCCAGTTTCGGGCTCGATCCCCAGTCAGGGATATGCAGGAGGCAGCTGATCAATGATTTTTCTCTCTCATCAATGTTTCTCTCTCTCTCTCTCTCTCTCTCTCTCTCTAAAAATCAATAAAAACATATCTAAAAATAGCGTTGAATGCAAACTATATTAGAACGATAAAATATTAAAGAAATACCATTCTTTCAGAGGGTTTATCATGATAACCCTCTCCAAAAAGGCCCTCCCTAAGCTTGCCACTCCCAATGCCTCCAGTTTTTCCCGTTTGTATCTCACTGATCCCTACTGGACATTATATTAGACATAGTTTAAATTATTTGACTTCCCCAAACAGGAAGCTCCGTGAACCTGGGGACTTTGATGTCACACTTGTGTTCTTGGCTGCAGAAGAGGGCGGGGAGCTTCATGAATGCCACTTATTAATACACTAGAGGCCCGGTGCATGAAATTTGCCCCTAGTCCTGGCTGGTGATCAGGGGTGATCAATGGGGCCACTGGCAGGGCGATTGGGGGAGGGGCCTGCTGGCACCCACCTTGGCTGGCCTGGGGTCTGCAGGCTGGGGGCAGCTCCTGCATTAAGCATCTGCCCCTGGTGGTCAGTGTGTGTCATAGCGACCTGTCACACCACTGTTCAGTTCATTTGCATATTTGGCTCTTATTATATAGGATCAGTAAGGGGCAGATGGGCCCAATGCCCAATGAGAGGCATGCGTCCTGCAGGGGATTTGGGGGAAAAAAGATGAGAAGGGATTCGGTCACTCTAATTGGACATTGGCTGGGAAGCATATGAACCCCCGGGCCACTGGCAGCTATGTTAGAACAACAGGAGAAAGAAACAGCCTCGAACTTCCTGGGCTGCCGTCAGGCAGGCCAGTGATGTGCTTCCTTGTGTCCTCATCGGGCCTGTGGGTCAGGCCAGGTGCCTGCCCTTTACATACATGGGCTGACTCTCGCACGGTGATTTTCCGTAGCTGAAATCCTCCTAAAGGAGGGGAGCTACATCTCAGTACCGTGCCCATAGAAACAGATACTGTAGAAAGCAAAATTAATGTAGAAATTATTTACCGATGTGCATAATTAATATATATACATACAAATATATACATATACTAGTATACATGTATACATATATAATATATATGTAAATACATATTTACATTTTATATGTGGCAAGGGCCTTTACAACAGAATAAGGAACTACAAGTACAGGAAAACATTTAAAAATGTTTTTTGCAAAACATCAGGTAATCACGATAAAATGTTTTTAATAATCTTATTTAGACATTGAAGTACATAGTTTCAACTGAGAATAGGGTGTGGCTCATTTTCTATGCTATGACCCCTGGCACGGTAGGGAGTTCACAGACCTTTAGTTATAAAAGTCCAATTTCCAGGCAATGGGTGGTCAGCAGTGTCCACCCAAGCACCCAAGAGCACACTCAGGGCAAGAAAGGATCCAAGTGAAGACTCTGCCCTGAAAGAGGAGAACACTGAGGAGTGGAAATAGAAGCGAGTGCCTGGAAATGTTGCCCACGGAGCAGCCCGCAGGTGGTGAGAGGCTGGGGAATCGGGAGTCAGAAGTGGGAGGGTTAGGGCTAGGACAGCGCTGGCGTGCAGGAGGGACCAGATCACCCTGCCAGTGAACATTCTCTGGGGAGTTAAAAAGTATCTAGAGGAAATGTTGGGGCCAGAATCCACTGTGAAGACTGAACCAGTTACCAATAAAAAACATTTGGGAGTTTCTGAGGATGAGACAGAAACTACTCTCTTTAATCACAGTATTATAGTTAAAGGAAGTTATATGACATTTTAATACCATTAGCAATACAACATGGGACTCCGCAAAGTTAAAACAAACAAAAAAGAGAAATATTGTGAGACATTTCTCTGAATCAATTTCAAAGTTCAAATAAATACTTCTGAAATAATTAGCTTCAATTTTTTTCAATTTTAAAAACGTTTATTAAAATTTAATGGAAATATACAAATTTGTGAGTAAGAATCAGTAATAAGCAACGTGAATCCTTATGCACTCTTTACAATCTCTGATATTAGATAAAAATGTGATATGCCACGTTGGGGATTCATGGTATGGAATTGAGCCACGACATCCTAGTTCATAGGTCAACGCTCAACCACTGAGCCATGCTGGCCAGGCTAGCATGAATAAACAGTAAATACACAGGAGTTTGACTAACCTACATACACGACTGATTAAATACATAAACAAAGTGATGAAGACCAAATCTTTAATTCTTAATCCATGTATGTGGCAGGTGGTATACAATTCTGTCCAGTGTGTGTGTGTGTGTGTGTGTGTGTGTGTGTGTGCTGATAATCCCCCTCTTCCATTGATGGTTTTATTTTTCTCTGAGGTGTAACACAGAGGGGAACGTGGCAAAAACTTTGCACACTCATCAGCAGGAGAAAGGTCTGAGGAATGTTAAGCAATTGAAGGAGAATAACTGTGCGAGAGGAGGAGGGAGCAATGAGAAAACGAAAGGAAAGGGGGGATTACGGTGACAGCAGCTGCGGAAAAGGTCTTTTGTTGGGACACTAAGTAATGAGCATTTTAGCTTTGGGACCCCTTGTGTGCACAGCACCAGCTCCTGAAGAGGCCATCGGAAAAGACATGTGCGTGCAGGTCTGTTTGTAAAGGCTCGAGTGATCTATTTCATTCTTTTGCTCGTGACTCAACGAAACCTTTTTGTTTATAGTTATTTGAATAAGTCGGGGACCTTGGAACTATTCTGCCTGCGCGTCAAATTGAATAACTCCATGAACCCTGAACACACCCTTTTTGTTCTTCTGAGAAAAAAAATCAGGAGCCTCGAGTTGGTTAAAGATCCGTTTGAGACGTGCTGTACAGACACATCCGTTATACATCAAAGGCAGAGCTTGAGCTGTTCAGAAACGAAGTGTCGTTATGAAGTCATTCCAGTTCCAAACCCCTTAGTCTGGGGCAGGCTGTAAGGCTGCTGTTGAGAACAATAGGCCGGGAACTCTAATGGACTGGAAGCACGCGGTCATTGTCTCGGCCTGCTTCTGTACCAGACGTTGTCCAGTGGCATCTTCTATACAAGAGCACTCACCCCACATAGACAGCTGAGTCTTCCAACATGCACCCCCTGGAGAATACATCAACCGGAGCAATCTCATGATGAGGGAGTGCCAAGGAGCCGTCTCTCTGGGAGGTGAGCTACACGTAAGAGAGGGCTGAGCCACGCGCTCAGAAATTGGAGACAGGCCGTGGGAAGGTGAGGAAGGGTTTTTCCGCCTCAGCGTGAGAAGCACCACAGAGACCCACTGGAGATTCAAAATCCTGGGAGGGTTAGCTTCAAGGAGGCAGACGAAGAGAACTGTAAATAAAGCCAAGAGAATGTCTGCAGCCGGGGAGGGAACCTCCTAAGGGGTAGTCACGACACATGAGAAATTTCACTGACGAAAGAATACAAATGAGCATCGTATTTGCATTAATTTTGCTTAATATGATTAATATGGAAAAAATGCCATTTCATACCCACTTTAATGCTAAAACAAATGATTACAATTCCCAAGTAACATAACATTTGTCCGTTCTCCAGCTCCTGAGGCTTTCGAGTCAACGTACTGAAAGATTTAATACCTCCCGTGTGTGTTCTCGCCCACCTCTGAGCCGCTAGCCGGTACCCGGGGCCCTCCGCACACGTCCAAATGTCAGGTCCCTGGGCCTGTTGTCCATCTTTCCCACGCACTTTCTTTTTCCTGCTCAAAGACAGCATTTCTCTAGGACACTGGCTGGGTGAGGGGTAAACTTGGTATCTTTAAAGTTCTCTCTGGAATTGCCTCCAAATTGACCAATTCTGTCCAGAGTCTTGCTGCTAGATACAATCTCACCATCTCACCTCTTCCCACCCACCCCTCCACCCCATTCACTTTGCATGTCTAGGGCTGTGGCTCCTTGCTGCAGATGTGTGTTATTTGAAATCACTCAACGTCTTTAAACTGCCTCCCTATATTTTGGGTTTTCTACCTATATCTAAAGGTAGAGAACAGAATTCGCTTTTTAAAAATATGTTTTTATTGATATCAGTGAGGAAAGCAGAGGGAGAGATAGAAACATCAATGATGAGAGAGAATCATTGCTTGGCTGCCCCCTGCACTCCACACATTGGGGATTGAGCCCACAACCCGGGCATGGGTCCTGACCAGGAATTGAATTGTGACCTCCTGGTTCATAAGTTGATGCTCAACCACTGAGTCAGACTACCGTGCATCTGAGAAGTGCAGGTTCAGTCAGTGGGACCCATTTGTCTGGGAAACTGTGATTCAGGGCGGGACAAGGTGAGGATCAAGCTGTCTACAGGGGCATCCATGTCTGGCCAGTGCAGGGTCAGGGCAGAGCAGTGCCTCCTGCCAGTGCAGCCCCCAGGGGTTCTGTGTCCTCTGCCAAGCTGTAGGGGTTAGTGATCGCAGCCCCTGAGGGGCACACGCATGCTGCTCCCGAGCACAGCCTTGCTTCTGCGGGAGACCTGCCCTGCACGCACCACCTCAGCGCAATCATGAGTAAACATCTGCTGAACGTAAACGTGGGACAGCCTGCCAGTGCTCTGTGCAACCTGCGATGTCTCCAAGACAGAACAGATAAGAACGGAGGCTGTGGAAAGAGCAGAGGACGCCGAGGAGACATTGGATGTTAATGTCCTGTGGACACCTACTTTGAACTTGGACTCTGGGTCAGAAAAAAAGTTAGTGAGAAAAGTAGTGCAATTCCAATAACATCTGTATGTTCGGATTCTATGCATCTTAAATGCTCGTTTTAATAATTGTACAAGGTTATGTGAGATGTTAACATTAGCGGAAACTGGGTGAGGGGCTCTGTACTATTTTCATTAGTTTTGCCATGGTTTTATAAGGCTAAATTTATATAAAACCAAAATGTTAGCTCTGGCTGATTTGACTCAGTGGATAGAGCGTCGGCCTGCAGACTGAAGGGTCCCCAGTTCAATTCCCGTCAAGGGCACATTCCAGGGTTGAGGGCTGGATCCCCAGTAGGGGCGTGCAGGAGGCAGCTATCAACGATTCTCTCTCATCACTGATGTTTCTGTCTCTTTCTCCCTCTCCCTTCCTCTCTGAAATCAATAAAAATATATTTAAAAAGATTATAGAGAGGCCTTAACCGGTTCAGTCACACGGAGCCTCACCTGGAATTAGTCACGCACAGTCCAGATGGTCTCATCGCCGCATGACTACTCCAGGCTGTGTCCTTGAGCAGCTCCAGCGCAGGCAGGCAGACCGCTTTCAGGCACAAGGGAGGGAGAGGGGAGCCCCCGCTTCCGGGGCCCAGCTTGGGTCCAAGCAGCAGCCGTGTCCTCTCGACGACCTTCCCAGCAACCTCAGGCTTTGCTGAGGCGTGATGGTCCCGTGAAGATGCAGGATTGTCTCCGCTGTTCAGGTTGAAAATAGACATGGATCTAAACATATGCACACATATATGTGGATATGCATAAGCAAGTCAATCTAACATGACTTAAAAATAATGTGAAGCTTTTATTTTCAGCAATGCCTGTCCAATTTCTCATGCTTAGGAGCACAACATTGTTTTCTATTGAAACATCAGTTGCCACTATTTCCATTTTGAATTAATGTAACAGAAATATATGAACTAGAATTTTGGTCACTCTTTAAAAACCAATCAAAATACATGCATATGTGTCTGTATTTTAAAGTAGTGCACGGTAGTTATATTTATTTTCCTAAAAGATTTCACAGAGAAGAAATTAGCCATCAACAAAGAGCATTAACTTAAGTAAGTTCAGATCCATCGCACATAATTTTTATTAATTTTTTTCTTATACATTTTATCTATTTTATACAATGCCCATGCCCTTTACTGCACCAGAAGCATATTGAAGATGGTATCTTTGGCTTGCAAAAAAAAATTGCTCACTTATATCTCTTGCCCTTAAGGATTTGGTAAATGGATTTGAAGGTAAAAACTGTGTCTGCAGACAAGTGCCTGGAAGTATTGATCTTGTATTCACGGTCTCTCTGTATAGTCGTTTTGGATATGAAAAAGAAAATAATCCATCTACGCGAGCAAGGAATCTAATATAGAGAACGGGGTACTTTAAATCCTTGGCAGACAGAATCTAATAAAAGTACTAGTAGGGTCTAAGTATACTGAATTATAGAGTATATGTGGATAAAAAGTGCTTTATTACACAGAGCAAGACCCCACTACCAAATTTAGTAATCAAATCTATATAAAACAGAAATGCAAAGATCAGAATAGCCAAGAGCAAACTCAGTATTTTACTGATCACTTTATATATATACTAGCTTCCACATTTCAAGTTTTTTTTTTTTCGAACACATAAGCTATTTCAGAAGCATATAAAAACTGTCTCTTTTTCTCTATAACAGTGACTTCTCCTGCTTTTTTTCACAATTCAATTGAGATTCACTTTCCTGTTCCCAGTAAACCCACAGTGTGTTATTAGAAAGTAAAAGAGTAAGCAAGAGAAGCCAGCTCATCTTTGGTCACTACCAATGGAATTACACATTTTCTGCTCTATCTGTCCTCTACACCATTATGGCACTCAGTGTGATGGTTCCAATTCGATGGTGAACTTAACCAAATCTAGCAGGTTTTCCCAGGCCCTAACCCCACCCATAATGATCACCCTGGCTTCTACTGCGCATGCGCCCAGCAGAGGGCTTCCCCCTGGGGCTTGGCCCTCCCTCCAGGAACCCCAGCTCACAGGCTGGCATTTCCCTGGAGACTGGAGAGCGACTTCCCAGCGGTGAGAGGATGGAGTCCCTCTGGTGCAGGATGGCTGTCCCCTGGGGGGTCTGCGGAGCTCCCCTTTCCTGGTTAATCAGGTTCCACGTCTGATTCCATTTGCTCCCTTCCTTTATCCATACCGAACCTCTTACTGAAACAATGCCAGGATATCTTAATGATGTTATTTATAATCAAGGTTTTGTAAATAGAGGGTGAGCACCAAATCCGCACACACGACGTTCATCGTACCGAACATAAGCGTCATTGCAGAATTTTCTGCAGAGGAGTCGATTGATTTGGTGAAAAATCAGTTAAGCAAGTAATAGCTTTTAATTGCCTATTTAATGAGCCCCTGGATTCACTCATTTGTCTCCTGCAGACTCGGAATGAAATGTTGGGAGACTAATGTGTGAAGGCCCAGAAGCACGTGTGCTTGAACTTTAGCACCGTTACTAGTACTTCCTGGGGAAATATCTAAAACTCCCCTGATTCCTTGCTACATACCTATAATGAAACGTATCTTTCAATTTTATCGTGAAAATGTATTTCAGTCCTATCTGGTTTGGCTCCGTGGATAGAGCATCAGCACACTGGCTGAAGGGTTCCCAGGTACAATTCCAGCTGTGGGCTAGA
Organism: Corynorhinus townsendii; assembly: GCA_026230045.1. Classification (NCBI taxonomy): domain Eukaryota; kingdom Metazoa; phylum Chordata; class Mammalia; order Chiroptera; family Vespertilionidae; genus Corynorhinus; species Corynorhinus townsendii. Next base: position 4,848,525 of record JAPDVU010000005.1, read on the forward strand.
TCCCCAGTAGTGGGCGTGCAGGAGGCAGCTGATCTATGGTTCTCTCTCATCAATGTTTCTATCTTTCTCTTCCTCTCTCTACAAAAGTCAATAAAAATATGGCTGTGAGCGCAGCAGCGGTGGTGGGAGCCACTCCTGCCTCCTCGGCAGTGCTGAGGATGTCTGACTGAGGCTTAGGTCTGCTCCCCTGGGGAATAAACCAACAGGTGGATATCCCCTGAGGGGTCCCAGACTTCGAGTTGGCACAGGCCCAGCTGAGGGACACCCCACCCCCTTCGGAGTGCACGAGTTTTCATGCACTGGGCATCTAGTAAAATATAAAAAATAAAAAGACATAATTCATATATATTTATATATATATAAAGAATATATATATAATGTGTGTATATACATATATTTGTATATTACTATATGTGTATATATAGAGACAGAGAAGAGGCAGAGAAATAGAAAGTTGTAAGTTAAATTATAAATAGGTAAACTGAAATAGAATAGAAAAAAAGCAGTCAGTTAATAAGGGATAGAAAATAAAACAAAAAACAGGAAACAAATTCTCAACTATGAAAAATACATTCAACCAGATTATATTCAACTAGAGGTCTGGTGCATGAAATTCATGCACGCTCTCCAATCCAGGACCCCTCGGGCCTGATCTCAGGGATCGGGCCTAAACCAGCAGTCGGACATCCCTCTCACAATTCTGGACTGCTGGCTCCTAATCGCTCACCTGCCTGCCTGCCTGGTTGCCCCTAACTGCCCCCTCTTGCTGGCCTGATCGCCCCCAACTTCCTCTGTGTGCCGATCTAATTGCCCCCAACTGCCCCCCCGCCAGCCCGGTCACCCCCAACTGCCCCCCTCTGCTGCCCTGGTCGCCCCTAACTGCCTCCATCTGACAGCCTGGTTGTCCCCAACTGACCCCCCCCACTGGCCTAGTCACCCCTCACTGCCCCCCCGCCAGCCTAATTGCCCCCAACTACCCCCCCCCCCCCCGCCAACCTGGTTGCCCCATGCAGCCTGCTTGTCCAATCATTTGGTTGTCCCTCACTAACCCCCCCTGCCGTCCTGGTCGCCCAATGCAGCCTGCTAGTTTAGTCATTTGGTCGTCCCTCACTAATGCCCCTGCTGGCCTGGTTGTAGGAAGCCATCTTGTGAGGGTGTGATCGGCAATTTGCATATTACCTCTTTATTATATAGGATGTTAATGAATTATATTTCCAAATTATATCTGCCAAATATCCAAGTTGATATAATCATATTGTGACTATCAGTTAAAACAGTATTCAAGGAAAACAGTGAGTAGTTCAGCTTGCAACTCAATTTGCCAAATACTTTTCTTCCAGAAAATCATGGCATTTCTATACACTTTAAGTGCATTTGTCATTTTGTCACATAGACTATAAAGATACATAAACAAATGTCATAATTTAATATAAATGATGTTTACTCTTCATGTAAGGTTCTTTTTCTTTCTTGCTTTGCTTTTATTATTGAGACTATTACAGATATTCCCATTGCCCCCCGCCACCCAGCTCCCACACCCCTCCCCTCTGGCCTTCACCACACTATTGTCTGTGTCCATGGGTTATGCATATATGTTCTTTGGCTAATCTCTTCACTTTCTTTCATCCAGTCCCCTCTTCCCTCCTTCCTTCTGACAGCTGGCGGTCTGTTTCATGTGTTTATGCCTCCAGTTCTATTTTGTTCATCATTTTATTTTGTTCATTAGATTCCACATATAAGTGAGATAATATGGTATTTGTCTTTCTCTGACTAGTAGGGAGTGGCTCTAGAGTTAAGCCTCAGCTTGACCTGTGGCAGAGCCATAAACAAGTTCCAATTTAGAGGGCAGAGCCCTCTTAGCATAATTAAACTTGACCTTATGGCTGCCCCCTAGATCCTTCCTAGGTAGCTAATGGGCTGTGGGAGGTGCAGCAAGTGCTGCCAAAACAAGTGAAATTCAGGAGAAGATTGTAACTATGGTGACCGCTACCTTGTTTTCCTCTGACTATAGAATAAAGGCTCAGCTTGCTGGCTGGATCCTTCTCTGTGGCCTCATCCAGGCACAGGAGATCCACCAAGCCCCAGCTATAGTCTCTTTGTCTGTCTTTTCTTTAATCCTTCACTGCCCCTCCTCAGACTCACCAATCCTTGGCTGTGCTGGCACGGCACACTGACTGGCTTATCTCACTTATCATAATAATGTTCAGGTCCATCTATGCTCTCACAAAAGGTAAGATTTCTTTCTTTTCAATGGCTAGATAGTATTCCATTGTAAATGTACCACAGCTCTTTTATCCACTCATCTACTGATGGGCACTTAGGCTGTTTACAGATCTTGTTTATTGTAAATAGTGTTTCTATTAACATAGGGCTGTTTATGTTCTTTCAAATCAGTAATTTGGAATTCTCAGAAGTGGGATTGCTGGGTCAAAAGGCAGTGCCATTTTAAATTTTTTTGAGGAAACTCCATACTGTTTTCCACAGTGGCTGCACCAGTCTGCATTCCTACCAACAGTGTACTAAGGTTCCCTTTTCTCCACATCCTCACCAGCACTTGTTGTTTGTTGACCTGAATAGATACTTTTCCAAAGAGGACATCAGATGGCCAATAGACATATGAAAAAATAATCAACATCACTAACCATCTGAGAGATGCAAATTAAAACCACAGTGAGATATCACCTCACACCTGTCAGAATGGCTACCATCAATAAATCAACAAACATGAAGTAAGGTTATCTTTCATTGGAACTTGCTTGCTTGTTGTTTTAGCTGTATGTGTAACAGTAAAAAGTGCAATGACTATTGGAACATTTTGGAGTGACCACTTAGGTGCACGTGATAGTACCAGCAGTTTACCCACCATTGATTTTGTACCATTTCAAATGTCAACAACTAAAAATAAAAAATCAAATAATATAATACTTGAAAAATAATTTTATTTTGCAGATTCCCTGAAAAGTTCTCAGGGGCTCCTTATAGTCTACAATTTACATTTTGAGGACATGTATAATAGGATTAAATATAAACAAATAATTAATTGTGTGTTCTAACGTATGATGCATGCATTCAAGAAAAATGTAGCAGTCACATGTATTTATTGAATATTTGGTGGTAATTTGGAGGAATAATTTAAAAGCCAGAATCCATAATGTAGAGAGTAATATACACTGAGTGGCCAGATTATGATGATCTCTGAATGCATAATAATCTGGTCACTCAGTGTATATCCTATATAATAAAAGGCTAATATGCAAATTATTCCCTCGACCAGGAGTTTGACCAGCAGGCAGGCTGGCCAACTGCCCATGTCCCCTCCTCCTGGCCAGGCTGGCCAGACCCCACCCATGCACAAATTCATGCACCGGGCCTCTAATACGCACACACACACACACACACACACACACACACACAGACTGAGTGGCCAGATTATTATGCGTTCAGAGATCATAATAATCTGGCCACTCAGTGTATAGTATGTCTTTCACATTCGCAGATGTAGAGGAGAAAGTCAGTTTTTAGTCAAAGCAGTTAGTTATCATCATTAAAATTGAAAGGCTGTTGTCACCAGTGAAACATTGCTCTTCACTTACTGAAACCCACATTTATTTTTACTCCGTGTCATGAAGGTTAGAGTTGAAATACATCTTTGCAGTGTACCTAGGACATAATGAAAAATGTGACATTAGAAGAAAAAAGTGAATAATGACAGCCACTCCCAAGAGCTTGGTCCCATAATTCACTGATTGGAGGCAGCAGAGCACCCTAACCTGATGACTGTTCTAGTGTCAGGAGGGGATGTCAGGGGAAATATCTTGTCCTGCACATACAAGATGATGCCCCTGATCTACTGGATTAGTTATTTCATCTGCTAGTGATGGATTTACACTCATTCCCCATGGAGACGCTTTTTTCCCACTTACCCTTTGACCACAGAAACTCATTTTTAGAGAAATTGTGAGGATAGAGAGGACAATATATGGAAAATGACTAATGACATATCATTATAGTAACATTGTGCTTCTTACTCTTATTCACTTATGTTTATAGGCTGCAGTCTATGCCAAGATAATTGAAGTAAAACTAACATATTCTGTTTGGAGCTCCTTTATTTTGGGTTCCTTTTATGCAACAATGTGTCTTAGTACTGGGATAAATACAGATAGATAGAGATATGCTCCCACACATCTTATACAGGTTGTTTCATTATTCTGTTCTAATGCCTATTGCCACATTGAACTGGTTCCTAGAATGGCCACAGTAAATCCATTAATGTGATGAAAAATAAAGAATGTAATCCAGAGGATCTTAAGGGAAGGTCTGGGGTGGTGTTTGGTAGAATATGAAAGAGAGAGCATAGCAAACTGCTATTTCAAGATGAATCCTATTGTTAGTAAAAATTAGCATCCAGAGCTCTGTCATCTCAAAATGCTAACTTTGGGATTCAGTGCTTTATTAGAGAGATGTAATATGTTTCAGGAATTTTATTCAGATACCATGTTATATATATTTTTATTCTCAACAAGAGCCAATGTCTTCCTTCTTTATTCTTTTCATAGGAACTTATAGTTACAAATACCTCAAGTCCATTCATATTCTTACCTAACCATCACGGTATATGATCTCTGGTGATATTCATGGTATGATTAGAAATAGTGGGATTGTACTTCAGAAGGCAATATCAAAATAATTGTATCCATCTATACTATTGTTATCCAGTATTTATGGAGCATCCCAACTCCATTGACTGATTCTTATGACATCACTGGTTTGAATATATTACAATTATACTACATTTTTGAAAATTCTAATCCTATATTTATATGCATATCATTGAAAATCAAAATGCATACAGTCTTCTGTGTAGTTGACTGTGTAATATTAGTGGTCATGAAATAAGAGTTATTTTCCTGAGGATTATTTAATCAATGTTTTAAGCCATTTCACCTCATCTATAACATATAATGTTTTCTCCATGTCCTAGGAAATATTTGTTACATGCCTTTAACATAAACATATTTTTTTTCTCTAGAAATAATTCCCTCTCCTCTGATTTGGTAGAAGATCCAAACATGTATATTCATAAAATACTCAAATACTCATTCATAGTCATTATGACAAATTATCGTGGTTGACTCTTTAAGTAACGGGTGCCTGATAGGGTGCACCATCTTGATCCCCTATTAATACCTCCCTGGCTAGGAATATTGAGTATTAATGACCTATGCTGGCATCTCGGTGCTGTAGGTAGCAGCCTCACGCAAGTTTTCATCTGATCAGCAAGGGAACACATAGCTTGTTCTTTTGGCCTCTACAGCGGCCATTGTTAAAGCTTCACCACGGTGGGATCGATTGAAGTTACAGCAACCACTGTATCCCAGTTCACCGTCTCTCTCTCACCAATTCTGTTTCAATTGCTCTCTCCAAAGTCTTATTCCTGGGAGCCCTTTCCATAAAACCTCCTGCATACCAATCTCAGAGTTTGTTTTCTAAAAAAACGGAGACTTAGGGCATTTCATTCTGCAAGCCCCTAGGAAGCAAACACTGATGTGTAAATGTGCAGTGCCCACCCCCCACCAGCTGGCCACGAGGGCCACCTCACCATACTGCCTGACATCCTGTGGCAATGTCATTGCTAAATTTTAGGTGAGAGAAGGTGGTCAACTTAAAGGCGATACCTGTGGAGATTGATTTACTAATGGGCCCAGCCTGTCAGGCCTGTGAGGAAAGTAGTAATTACAAAAGGATGGCATTTGATGGTTGTTGTGGGAACAATCAATGCATTGGAGAAAGACAATGACAGGCTGAAGGTGATTAATCACCAATTTAGGTGAAGTGTAACAGCCAAAGGGCCTCTTTGGTAGCATATAAAAATGTTCTCACCTCAACTCTAGGGCACTAAAAGCTGTGAATTGAGCCCGGAACTTAATTATGAAAGGAGCAGAGCTCCCCAAAAGGTTGACATTTCGTTAATTTAAATCTCCTATGCTGATGTCAGAGGGCTGTTGGATAGAATTATGAGTGTGCAATATGGGATGGGGAATCCTTGAATTACAGCACTGGATACTCGTGCATTTTAGACCCTCCCGCATGCCCTGGGCCTGTAAAAATGGCCCAGTCCTTTCAGCTCAAGGCTAACCTGCTGAAGACAGAATACGGAAGCTCCTGTGCCTCGTCAAACAATGCACGGACTCATCAGGGTCTGCCCCCAGCTCTCTTCTGAGCCACAACACCACAGTTCACTGACACCGCTACCTAGGAGATCAAAGGGACTATCCCCTGTTGGAGATACAGGAGACTGACAGGTACATAGGAGGACAGATACTAAGTAAGTTAGTCAAAGTAAATTCTTTCAAAGCAATTTATGCCTTTCTTCTTCAAATAATTGTTTGAAAGAGCCCCATCAACCCAGGACAGCAGACGTGTGTCTTCTCCATCCAGCCCTGCGGCTGTGGCTGAGACGCCATACCCTCAAACAGGGGCTTTGCTCTGGCCAGCAAAGGCTCAACAAATCCTTCCTTCCAGAACAGTGTTCACCCTCCGTGGTTTTTAACAAATCTCCAATAAACACTTGTCACCTCGCAATTTGATCTTTAGTTTTAGGTTGTCACATATTTCTTTTTGAGCTATACCAAAGTGGGGGAGGGAGATAGATAGATAAATAGATAGATAGATAGATAGATAGATAGATAGATAGATAGATAGATAGATAGATTGGATGGATGGATGGATGGATGGATGGATGGATGGATGGATGGATGGATGGATAGATAGATAGATGGATGGATAGATAGATAGATAGATAGATAGATAGATAGATAGATAGATAGATAGATGGGTAGGTAGATAGATAGATAGATGGTTGGATGGATGGATGGATGGATGGATAGATAGATAGATAGATAGATAGATAGATAGATAGATAGAGATAGATAGATAGATAGATAGATGGTTGGATAGATAGATAGATAGATGGATGGATGATAGATGAGATGAGATAAAATTGAATCATCAAAAGAGTTTTATAAGAGCAATTGCAGCCTCCATTCATAATCCTAGTCTTACCTTCTCTCCTGGACTTCTGTGTTGAGTAAGGAAACTGAAATATACCCTAATGGGTGACAGAAAACAACAACAGCAATACATAATTAACACATCAAATTTTGTGACAGTAAAATTCTTGATTGCTGGTAAAAAAAAATGTTGGCTTCATTGTTTAGTTAGAGGTATTGATGAACCAAATACAAGAAAACACCAGGAAAGTTGTTTATTGCCTGAATGTAATCAACATCTACATTTGAAAACATTTAGAAATAAAATGAGATTAAATTTCAGCACGAAATCATCACCAATGCTTATTCCGTTTTTACTATGTGCCACCTACAAAGCACTTTAAATACTTTCTTCCTAGTCACGTATTCCATGTTTATGACCTGGAATGATAAGCGTGCTATTATTATCACCATTTTAATTATAAGAAAACTGAGGCACAGAAAGTCTGCCTCAACATAGCAGTATGCGTCGCCATTTTTATTTTTTAGTTTGTATTGGAAGCCTTTCTGCATAGCACATAATTTTTTAAAATATATTTTATTGATTTTTTTACAGCGAGGAAGGGAGAGGGATAGAGAGTTAGAAACATCGGTGAAAGAGAAACACCGATCAGCTGCCTCCTGCACACCCCCTACTGGGGACATGCCCTTGACCAGAATCGAACCTGGGACCCTTCAGTCCACAGGCCGACGCTCTATCCATTGAGCCAAACCAGTTAGGGCATAGCACATAATTTTTTTTAGCTAATTTGATCAATAGAGTTAGCAAATATAATGAATAGCACAAGTTACTAGTTTGCCCTTGCTGGTTTGGTTGAATTAAAATGGTCGAACTATGCACAGCACATGGTGGATATATATTGTGCTGCACATTTCAGCAACAATCTATTCATAGGCTATTCTGTGGCATCTGCCAAGGTTGGTGACATCCTGGGGACTGCTCCTCTGGACAGGATGGCCATAAAAAGCCCCCGCGGAGGTGAGAGTTCAGAGGTCAGCAATCCTCAGCAAGTCAGCACAAATGTATTCTTTCAGTTCTTCCCAGAGGGCACAGTTCTAGGCTGTAGGGATATTGCCCGGAAACGGTGAGGTGAACCCCTGCTCCCAAGGTGTAGAAAGACAGCCCTGGCTGGTGTGACTCAATGGTTAGAGCATTGGCCCACCCACCAAATGGTGGAGGGTTCCTTTCACAATCAAGGGCACAGGCCTGGGTTGCAGGTCCATCCCTGGCCCTGGTCGGGGCACGTGTGGGTAGCAACCAATCAATGTGCCTCTCTCACATCCCTGTTTCTCTCTCTCTCCCTCCCCCTTCCCTACCTCCATTCCACTCTTCCCTAAAAAACACACCACAAAAACGGATGTGGACAGACAGAGAGCCAGAGGAAAACAAACAAGTGAATTTTAGACACTGAGTACTGTGAACAAACCAACAAACAGAGTAACAGGTTAAGTATATTTTTTTTTAAAGAAACTGGTAGGGGTGAGAGGAAGTGGCTGTTATTTTTAAGCCCCGGGATCGCTTTTAAAGGTTGAAAACTTAGCCTGAACCGTGACATGCTGGTCCACGGACGCAGGTGTTTGAGCGAAGGGATGCCTAGGGCCAAGGCTTGGAAACAGGGTGGGAAGGACGAAGGCCTCCTTCTTTCCAGAACCTTCTGCACACATTTGAGCAAATGCACTGCTGACGCTGCCCCTCCACTCCCTTTGATCCAGGGAGTTGGGCCGGATGTTCACAGACCATCATTTTTCAGCTCCGACGTTTTGCTTTGTGCCTCTGGTTCATTTGACATGGTCGTGAATGTGTTAAATGAATAGCTACTGAGTGAAGGGTAGGGTGCTGGGTGGTGAGCTGTGCTGCACAGCAGACCCGAGACAAATGGAAATAGAGACGCGGGTCACCGAGAGGCCCTCAGCCCGTCCATGGCACGTCTCAAGGGGCCATGGAAGTGGAAGCAGAGGCAGGAGGAAGGGGCGGGGCCTGGGGCAGGTGCCTTTATTCTGCATCATAAGGAGAAATAACATGGTTAATAAGACTAAACATATATACGAGCATAATCATGTCTATTATCTATAAGTAATATATCAAAGTACACAAGATAAATTTATTTAACATTAATTAAGTTTACCATAAAATACATTAACTTACATCACAGACATTTGCCAATGTGCCAATAGGATAGGGGAGGAGTCAGGAACTGATTAAGGAAGAAGAATTAACACCTAATGTAGACACAGAATTGTGCTTATTTTTCCGTCCAAATGAAGCATTTATTTGAATGATTCCCTGCCTACAAATCCGGGATATGGCTGCAAAACTAGTACAAAGCTATGATGTGGTTGGATGGAGTGGGATGCTTGGGGGTCTCTGGATAAGGCAGGAACAGTCACTTCTAACCCAGTGCGGGGGTTTTGGTCAGCGCCAGGGGGTCTTGTCTGAGGGGTGCAAGGAGAAGGCCCGGGAGGGGGGCCGGCGGGGGGGGGGGAGACTGTCGATCACAGGGCTGCTGGGGAAGCGTCCAGACCTTGTACTTGCTGGACGGCGTGCTGTTCCCCGGAGCCCACACTTGCCTGAGGGGCTCCTGCCACATGCAGGTCCCCCAGCTGCTCTGGCCACACAGAACGGTTGCCAAGGCAGCGAGGCCGTGGAGTAGCTTCGCTAAACTTTCAACCTCATCATAGTTTTGTGACTAGTTTTGCAGCCATATCCTGTATTTGTGGGCAGGTAATCTTTAAAATAAATGAGTGCTTCATTTGGACGGAAAAATAAGCAACATTCTGTGTCTACATTAGGTGTTAATTCTTCTTCCTTAATCACAGTTAATATTAGATAACTCCTCCCCTATTCTATTGGCACACTGGCAAATGTCTGTGATGTAAGTTAATGTATTTTATGGTAAACTTAATTAATTTTAAGTAAATTTACATTGTGTACTTTGACATATTACTTCTAGATAATAGTCGTGATTATACTCGTATATATCTTTAGTCTTATTAACCATGTTATTTCTCCTTATGCTGTTTGTATCCACCCTCTTATTCTACTCTGTTTATGTGGTACATATTCAACAAACAAGAGTTATTTATAAAATTGCAGTTTTCTAATAGGCAATTTGAAGACATAATTTCATTTTAACATTATAACATATTTTGGGGGAAAGTAGTCTAAATTTTGCATTGAAATTTCATTTAAAACTGGAAATTAATAAATTTCTCTATCTCCAAAGGTATGCTAAAGAGACCTTTCATCATGGACCATATTGATGGAATAAATATCTATATACCCACATGTATATCTAAATCTATATCTATACCTATATCTATATCTATATCTATATCTATATCTATATCTATATCTATACCTATATAGCCATATCTATATCTAAATCTATATCTCAATCTCTATCTATATTACCATATCTATACCTACATATATCTACATCCTTAAATCATATTTATTATACATTATTAATTCATACATATCTGTATTAAGATAAATACATTTGCTACTTTTTAATGAAGTAATTAGAGATGTGAGCTGTGGTTAATTTAAGACAAAGGGGCTGTGATTATTACAGACCTAAGAAATGGAATTACAAATAAAAACATTTGGAGGTGAGGATTCCCTTAACAGAGATGTACATCATACCTATTGTGTGACATATATGATTTAAGATGCTGGAGTAATGTTCGAAGAATTATAGGCTGCAGTCACACACACACAAATCTCTAGTACAATCCGTAGTTCAGTGATTCATTTCATGTTTTTATCTTCAAGCAAAAAGGTACATACAGAAATCTGGGTCATGGCCAACTTTTTCAAATACAGAGACAAGTGTTTAAGTACCACATCTATGTTTCATTTCTATGAGACGACAATTCCGGTTTGGATAGAATCTGTCGGATGCAGACTAGGCACGGTCTGAGGCTGGACAGTCCATGACCAAGACAAAACAACTGTGAGAGTAGTCCATAGGAACTGGGGGAGGTGCCAAGGTAGCAAAGGTGGCAAACAATAATTATCCAGCCTGTCATGTTAGAATCCAGTACCAACTAAAGAGGCAATTCCACGTGTTTTTCAATCATTGGAATTTAATTCTCATAATAACTCTGTGAAGTAATGGATTGCTTAGAATTTTTTTTTTGTGTGTCAAGGAACAGAAATTCACTCTAACTTAATTTTTTTTAATCCTCATCTGAGAATATATTTTTCCCATTGCTTTTGAGAGAGAGAGAGTGGAAGGGGGGGAGAGGAGAGAAACATCGATGTGAGAGAGACACATCGGCTGGTTGCTTTCTGCACACAGGGATGGAGAAGGAACCCTCCACCCAGGTACATGCCCTTGACTGAAAACCAAGCCTAGGACACGTCGGTCCATGGGGCGACCTCCAACCACTGCGAGCATACCGTCCAGGGCTGACTAAATTGTTAAAAAGGGAATTAACTTTAAAAATAGTTATAACAAAAAAAAAAAGGAGAAAAAAGAAGGAAGGAAGAATGAAACCATTTCTAATGAAGGGCAGGAATAGTCACAGTGCTAGAAATTCCCATCAGGAACATATTGGGTGTGTTGGCTTTAGCCTTCCCCTAACACTGTACCCAAGATTTAAGTTTCCAGGAGCTAAAGCTTGCTTGGATCACCTGCCTCTCTCCTAATAGCAGGTAATATTAGATAATGTGGGAGAAAGTTCTACAACATCTTCCCATGAGGCACCTAGAACGCAGTGTGAACATGCCCTTTAGGACTTACAGGGTGATGTTACCAAAATGAAGAGATGCTGTATCAAAGAACATGTCCACAACATGGGTTGTCCTGTTGGTTTCGGAGAGATGACATACGTAGATTTGAGCCAAAGCAGGCTTGGTGGTTGAGTGTTGACCTATGAACCAAGAGGTCACAGTTTGGTTCCTGGTCAAGGCATATGCCCGGATTGCAGGCTCATTCCTCAGTGGGGGGGGGGGGGGGGCATGCAGGAGTCAGCTGATCAATGATTCTCTTTCATTGTTGATCTCTCTCTCTCTCCCCCTTTCTCTAAAATAATATATATATATATATATATATATATATATATATATTCAAAACAGCATGTAAACAGGAACTTTGCAAACTTCATTCTCTTTTCCTTTTCCCAATACTTATAAGAAAAGATTAGCACATGTATTTCAATTTAACATGTTAATTAACAGTGAACTCTGACTAGATGCCTAAATGGCAAATCATATATGCATACATACGTGGTTTCCAAGATGGATATTTATAGATACATACAAATTAAAGAAACAGAAATATTTCCTATACCAATTTTTATAATTACATGGGCTGTGCTTCTGATTCTTTTATATTCGTTTAAAACACACTTTTAGAGTGAAAGTCTCTACTGTAATTTTAGTCTCATTGCTCAGCCAAAAATTCTAAAAAATAACCAGAAAATGAAAAGAGTTTTTCAATGCCCCAGTTTTAAACACAAGACATACATTTAAAATTATAGCCTGAAGCAGATGTTCAACATATGCCACAGATACAGACATGATTTTCATCATTATCAATTAGGTGCTCACTGGTTGGATATAATAGGTATTGTAGGGAGAATGTCAGAATCTATCAATCAGACGCACATGGAAGAGGGCAAGGTAAACATTTAAGTTATTGTGTGGAGTTACATGTTTCCTTGAGGTTTTAATTCCACATAAAATTGGACATTCTTATTAGCATAGCTTTATATTAAGATTATTCAAGTGAATTATCAATTGCTTCAGAATATTTCAGTATTTTAGTGTTGGTAAAATCAAACCTTGAGCTATACCCAATAGTTACGTGTGTGTGGGTGTGTCATACTTTCATTGAGAAAACTTTTGTTTCATAAAAATATTTTTCACCCACCAATCCCATTTACAAAAATTAATAAATAATGATGCTCTAGCTGGTTTGGCTCAGGGGATAGAGTGTCGGCCTGTGGACTAAAGGGTCCAGGGTTCAATTCTGGTCAAGGGCACATGCCCAGATTGCCGGCTTGGTCCCCAGTGAGAGGGTGTACAGGAGGCAGCCAATCAATGATTCTCTTTCATCATTGATGTTTCTATCTCTCCTTCTGCCTTCCTCTCTGAAATGAATAAAAAATATATAAAAAATAATTGAAATGACACTTGTTTAAATAATCCATGCGTATAGGACAATGCAGATCTGGAATGACCAGTCTCGTAACAGTGAACAAAAGTGGCTTTTTTATCGTAATGAAGAGATAAATTTTACATAAAACATGCATCTGCCTGGCATTTCGCTATATGTGTTGTATTCACTTTTAATGAGAACATTATTGCTGTGAAACTCGTTATTAGCATTTGGAACACGTTAACTCGTCTGTCATTTCTATCAGATTTCATGCCTGCTTTCTCTGTGTCATGAATGCACAGTGAAAGTGGATCATATAATTCTATTACCTTTTCTGGTAGAAATGGCATGAGAGGGCACACAGAAAAAAAAATGTACAATTAAAAAAATTGGTAAGGAAGAGAAATCGAGTGAAGTTCAAGAAATGTGTCACAGATGAAATCCCAAACCCATAAAGAAGGCATCACAGTGTTTCTGACGCAAACATTTTTCGGAGTGCACCTCAAAGGTGTTGTTGTGGAGAGAACCATTTGAGAGCTCCCGCAATACAAAGTCATGTGCATGCCCCTCAGGAGGAAGAAGTCACCTGTGTGAAGGTCCAGAGGTGGCCACGCACATGGCTGGAACGTCCTTGTGGGTGGCGGTGGAGTGAAAAGGAACGGAGCTATGTCTGTGTGCAGTGGGAGGGCAGAGCTGAGGAAAAGCAGACACCTAAATACGTGAGTGAGAGGCAGCTGTGAGATGTCAAAGTAGAAAAATCCATTGGAAAATTGAATTAATTATCGGGAGCCTAGTGAGAATCTTAGACTCATTTATACAAGGCTTGCCATCATTAAAAAAACAACAACTTTTTGGAAATGTATAAAAGTGTTTTAAGTACTGGAGTATTTCTATTAAATTCGATGTACTGGGGTGTTACAAATAGTGGACTTAAAGGAAATCTCTGAGAGATTCTTCACAAAAGAGTACAACTGAAGGATTACCCCACAAGATGTTTAAGGCATTCTCAGAGCCTTAATTCTCAGAGCCTATGCATTCCCAGAGCCTTAATTCTCAGAGCCTATGCATTCTCAGAGCAGTATGCATATATAACGAAGACTTTGAAATATAGCCAAAAAGGAAAACAGGAAGTCTAAAGAATACATCACCACAGCAAAGTAGAAATGTGAAACTTTTAAGAAAGCATGGTGATCAATTCTAATACTGAAGAACGGTTTTTCAGGTGCGTCCCCACATCCTTGGGCTGAAGGAGGGTCATTGATCTTGGAAAGGGTTATTTTAAGATGATTGTTGAAATGTAATGACTTCAAAGGTAAATAATATGTGGGAATTAAAGATTTTGAATGGAAATAGTAATATTGATAAGTAGATAGAGGCATTATTATAAGTATTGAATCAATTATTATAATGATTTATTTTCCATTTGAGGATATGACCTAGAAATAGAGAAAAAACAAAGCAAGTGGGAATCACATTTCCGTTAAGATAAGCGTATATAAGACTGTAGGCGTATTCAAATGGAAGGATGTTGGCAGGAGACATGGAACTAAATAAAGGAATGTCTTCTCAGATGGCCTCCATGTTCAGTGCAGACAGACACAAAGCAAGTTCAGAAAGCAATAGGTGAAAGTATATTATGTGTTAATGGTTTTAGTTTAGTTACTCAGCAAATGCGGGGAAATGACTAGAGTCCTCTGGAGAGGTTACTGGGTATGCAAAAGCCACATGAAGATGTACTAGTAACTGTGGTGGCAGACTGTAGATTGGTGTTACTTATGTGATATATAGCTTTCATTGTTTTTCTTTTCTCTAGGATTCCTACGGTTGATTACTTTAGCCAATTTTCCTGTGCTTGAAGGATTAATTGACCTAGAGTTTGTGTTTGTATCTCCTTGGTAACACTAGTGAATCGTAAGTTCCTAATATTTGAAAAATAAGAAACTGGGAAAGAAGAAATAACAGGAGATTATAACCAGACAAGAGAATATACAGTGATACATTTTGTAGTTCCACATTATAACAAAACCTGGCAAGTAACACTGGACAAGTGCTGTGAAAAAGATTTAGAGATGAATTTTTCATCTGTAATTTTGGATATTAATATGGATTTCATAGAATTATGGAAATGATGGAATGATCAGACAATTCACTTAAAAGTTTAAAAATAGTGGTTGGCATGTTGTATGTGTGCAAATATATTAACATCTTGATGAAATCTACAGTTACTTTCAAGGCCCCTGTTACCATCTGTGTATTTAGTCATTATTAGTCTTGATGAGTATCTACCCTTTACAAAGTTAACTCCCAGTAAAATACAGAAAGGTTAGAGGGAATGTGCATGACAAGATTGTTCACTCGGTCGCCTGGAAAGGGGGAATGATGGAAGAGAAATACGCCTCCGTAAAACTTACCCCCTGAAGGCGATGATGATGAGGTTGTGCCTGAGTCAGCAGGAAAGCTGCCACGCTTCTGGGAAGTCACAGTCAGAAGAAATCATGTGGCAAACAAAGTAAGTACATGCACCACCTACAGTCTATGATTGATGCTAAAGGAAAATCACTCTATCTTCCAAATATGTATTGAGCATATTGTGTAACTGAATATTCCAGTGCCCAATAGCTGCTTAATAGATGCTAGAGAGATAGATAGATGAAAGATAAATAGATGATTGATAGATGGATTGATAGATAGATAGGTAAATGATAGATAGACACATAGATATATACTAGCTACATAGATAGAAACCAGATAAATGTAGGGGGAAATGGCTGATGGATGAAGTAAATGAACAATATTCCACTGACTTTAAGCTAACAGAATATTTACAGCCTCTCTTGTTTTATGCCGGGACACCCCCGTTTTATTTAGACCCCCGATAGAGTGGAGAGGACACCATGGGGGAGGCCATCTACCTTCCCACCTTCCCGAGTCACCCAATTCAAAAGCTAATCTTATCCAGAAACCCACCTCAAGGACCCACTCAGAAACAATGCTTAATCCCGGCACCCTGTGACCCACTCAGGTAGACACATAAAATGAATCCTACAACCAGCAGCATAAACAGTCATATTAGCGAGTATAAAGCCTTGAGAAAATTGTTAAAGAGAAGGAAATCTTACCTTCTGCTACAGCATGGAGGGACCTGGGGATTATTGTGCTAAGTGAAATGAGCCAATTAGAGAAAGACAAATACCAAGTGATGTCACTTACTAGTATATGTGGAATCTAACGAACAATATAAACTGATAATATGGAACAGAGTGACAGCTGTCAGAGAGGTTTGGCTGGGGGTATTGGATGAAAGAAGGTGAAGGATTGAGCCAAAGGACATATATTCATAACCCACAGCCATAGACAACAATGTGGTGATGGCCAGAGAGAAGGGGGGGAGGGGGACAGGCAAAGGGGAGGACAACTGCAATTGTGTCCACAATAAATATGAAGTCTAAAAAATTATGATTAGAAATATTAATTTTCTTGATAAAATTTCAAAAAAATAAAAAAAATTGAAGATTCAAGGTTATCAGTTCTAGTATTTAAGGTTATGCTACTTTATAAACAAATTCTAAGAATCCCAAAACAAGATATAAGGAGCCATTTTTCTGGAATAACATCAAATATTACATATTTTATCTGTATTTAATTATATAATAGACTATATGCTATTGGCATATGTTATCTTTCCATATCTTTTAAGCGATTAAGATATTGACTGCATCTGTATGTGTGTGTGTGTGTGTGTAATAGTTATAGGTATATGTGCATATGTGTATATATTAGAATAGTTTTAGACTTACAAGACTGATAATTTCTGAGAATTTGATTTAGATGACTTTGACAGTTTTGAAGAATACTGAACAGATATTTTATAAATTCGGTGCTGGATTTTTTTTTCAGGGGGTGATAGGGTTGGTGGGTTTTTAAGAAAGTAACAACGGAGATAGAATTTCTTTCTCGTCACATCACATCAAGGGCGCATGTTATCAGTAGGGTATCACTATCGATGCTAATCTTGATCAACCAGCCATGGGGGTGTTTGTCAGCTTTCTCTCCTGCAAAGTCATCTCCTGTCCCCACGCCCCTTGGACACTATGCTCTTTGGAGAAATCGCCGCGTAGCTGAAGGTAAATGATGAAGGATTGTGCTCCGCGTCCCTGCATTCTTCTCCCTGGGAGGAGGGTCTGTTCTCCCGCATTTGTGCATTCAGTAGTTTATGTCTGAAGGGGCTCGTGGATGTTTATGTTATCCTTTGGGTTATAATCCAAGAATATATGATTTCTTTTGTTACTCAAACTTCTTCCAGTTTTGGCATCAGGATCTCCCGTGCCTGCCAACACACTTCCCTTGTTGTTGAGCCTGTATGATTGTTCTTAACATCTTCTAAAACCTGTCACTACTAGATGCTAAGATGCTCC
The DNA here is from genome assembly GCA_026230045.1 of Corynorhinus townsendii. NCBI lineage: Eukaryota > Metazoa > Chordata > Mammalia > Chiroptera > Vespertilionidae > Corynorhinus > Corynorhinus townsendii. The sequence continues at coordinate 4,866,099 of JAPDVU010000005.1, forward strand.
ACGCCCATTCTGTGTATTCCCTACGTCCTCAAGCTCTTTCTCTGAGGAGTGCCTGGTTCCTCTTGTTAGAGAGTGGTGCTTGGAACCAAGATTGGCCACTGAGCGTGCCCCTTGCTACTGAGAGTCACTGCTTGTAGGCTCTCTCCGATGGCAGAATAAGAAAGTACGTGTGTGTTTAATATGCACACAGCTTCGAATATGTTTATGTGTATCCCTCTGTGTCTGTATGAAGCTATATGTGGTTCCTATTGCTGACTCCAACTTTAGCCCCATTCCCACATGAGTCATGCTTAGTCTCCCTTGATTGTAACCTCCCACTCTCGCACCCGGCTCTGCCCAGTCACCAGCCATGAGCAGTCTATGGAAGGACAGAATAATTACATGTACAATGTTTTCAGAATTGTTAACGGGTACCCTGTGGGGAAACACTTGAACAAGTACAGTACAGTGCTATGTAAAACTAGGTTTGCCTTGCATTTTACAGCCTCTACTCACTTTCCGAGTCACATAGGTCAGCACTGTTTGCCCCCACCTTCTGGGATAAAAGTTCATGAATTTGTAATACAGGTAGGCTTCTGCCAGCCTGAATTCCACCTGGGATTGACTTGCCAACTACTTTTTAAAATTTACATACATTGTTTCAAACAGAGAGTATATACTTTGGTAAAAGCATACAACGAGAAAACAGCAGAGTGGTTGTGGGCATTCGAGGTATATCTCAGAAGCACGCACACGTACAAGTTGACCAAGAAAGTGGGTGTGGGGGGTGTATAAACACAGAGACAAGAAAGAGGTTAAGCTACCAATATAAAGGTAATTAAAATTAAGATAGAGTGCAATTTCAACTCAACATTAAAATATTACCTATATGTAAACATATGGATAGAACCTTGAAGATATGAATTACCAAATGAAAATCAAATAACCAATACCCATGGATTATGTGGGCTAATTCTTTTTTTCTATTTGAATGGGAGAATTTGGGAAGTGCTCACTTTAGATTAAAATAAAACAAATATGTGGAGGAATGTCATAAAACAAATAGTAACATACATTGGTTTATATTAATATAATCACAACAGCACTATTTACTTATTTCTCTTAACTTGAATAAGAGTGTTATTGGAACAAAGTAGCAGAAACTGGCGGCTTAAAAAACAGAAAAACAGGATTTTTGGACTAGTTTTATCTAAAATCTTTTGCTCTAAAAACAATGGCTAGAACAAAGCAGCTGTTTTTGTTTTGTTATTTTCATTTTACCTAGGGGATTAAAAGAAACCTAAAAGCTTACTGTATTACTAATGGCCATTGAGGACCCTGTCATGAGAAATAGCTTAAATTGAAATTCCTAAGATTGGTTAGAAAGGTATTTCCTACCTCACATACCCAACTTTTGAAAATATGTATGTCTTCCCTTGGGTACAGAGAGCCAGATACTTTCTTTGGATGTTCTAATGTTTCCAGTATCAGTCATTGAACTGGACATAGCCTTAAACACCACATGTTCCCTGATTTACACACACCTTGCTGAGGGTTCATGTACATGATCCAATAAGACCATTTTCTGGAATACTATCTTCCAGGACTCCTCCAGCTTCTCCTCAGGCACGGTCCAGCGCTTCCGGGAGCTCCTGGCCACGCAAAGCGAGCATGAAGCCACTGCTGTCTCCTTTGTCTTGCCAGCCGGCGGGGAGCTAAAACGTGAACGCCAGGTGCATCCTGTGGCCGGTTGCTTTGAGTACCGCTTCCCTTTACTTAGAGCAATATGACAAACTTGAGGTGCACTAAACATGCTATGACAGATGCTGGCAGAAATCAGGGAGTTGTGTTTTTTTTTTTTTCCTGAAGAAAAGAAAAGCAGTGTAAGGAGAAAGAGTGCACACTGAGTAGCTGGGATGCACCGGGGAAGGGAATGTTCACCATGATCTTGACTTTTTCCATACGCTCTCCCGCACTGAAATGCCTTCTCCTCACGATTGTTTTAGGAGAGTGCAGTATTTGTGACATAACACATGTCGGGGCAAGGTCACACATCACAGGATGCTGAAGAAGGCCCGATGGCTGGGGAATACAGATTTTAATATCAACAGGTTCGAGTTGTCGACAGGTTGGACATCCTAGCGAAGACATGTGATCCCCCAGGAAAAGAGCATCTCGGAAACTGATAGCTGATCTGACTGCTGCAGTGTACTGGGAAAAGCAAGGAGAAAGAAGGTGTTCAGGCTGAATGAGCTTGTAGCTCTCTGATTAAATGTTGTGATACTGCTAGGTTTTAATTATGCAGAAATTTATTATAAACCAGGATAAAAATTAGAGCACTTTTTTTTCATGGCATTTGATGATATTTTATTTAAGAAGCTGTGGCACAGAGATAAGAGTATAGAGGTACATTAGTCCAGATTTTATCCTTTGAAAGAAGAAAAATTATGCCCAGCTGGTGTTGCTCAGTGATTAAGCATTGACCTATGAACCAGGAAGTCACGGTTCGATTTCCGGTCATTGACCTTGCCCAGGTTGCAGGCTCTATCCCCACTGTGGGGAGGTGCAGAAGGCAGCCTATCAATGATTCTCTCTCATCATCGATGTTGCTACCTCTCTTCCTCTTCCTTCCTCACTGAAATCAATCAATCAATAAAAATAAAAAAATTCTATGCAATCTCTTTAAAATATATATACTTAATATACAGTATATCTAATATGTATATGCATACCAGAAAAAATAGACATTTATATTTAGTTCTGATAATAGAGTAACCATTCCAAGGAACAGATTTTGACCAAATATATTAACTGTTGTTCTCCTGAATATAGTGGAACTTAAATCAGATAATATCATGTCTCCTAATAGAATTTCCAGGACATGCCTGAGGATGTTTTCAAGAATAAGAAAGACTGCATCCAAGGCAGCAAAGAGGAGAGCTGTCAGTCACCAGGAATTAGTGCGAGGCCATTGGTTAACAGACAAGAAGCAGGAAACTGCTTTTATGTCACGTGACAGCGTATTTATGGATTTCCTTTGAGTCTTTATGTTCAAGAGCGAAGCTGTTTTCTCTACTTTCTCCAGCACTTGTAAAAACATAAAACAAAAACACAATAATAGTAACAAATCAATAGGGTTTTATAAATTCAAATGACAGAATATTAAACATTTGTATTCAAGTATTATACAGTTTGCCCTGCTCCCTTTATGACTAGCTATGAATATGGATGTATATGTTTATATACGTGTGTGTATATACAATGTGCATGTTATAAAACTAAAAAATAACATGCAGATTGCTAAAATATAGTCATATACAAAAACATGAGCAAAATATAACCATTATCATATTTAAAATATCTGACAATTCGAAAGAGCATCTTGTTCCTATAATCATTTACATATCACTCATGAGATATTGATCCCAGCATCCTCTAATAGGACCTATTTTCTTTAGATATAGACAGATATTTAGTGTGGATATAATGAGATCTGGAGATGTGACAATCCCGCAATGAACACATTTACATATTACGAGGCTCATGTGTCAATGGTAGATCCTTTTCTAAAAGCTATGACTGAAGAACTATGGGAAGTTTCCAGGCTCAGAAGAGTGCCAGGAATGTGGATGTGGAGTCCAGGCATTCGTTTTTATTTTGGGTAACAAATTGTCTATTGACCTGAGAAGTTCATTGAGGATTGCTTGATGGTTAATGTGTCTCACTGGCCAGCTCGGATATGAGCTCAGAGTTCACGTGTATGTGAAAAAGCATCAATGCCATTGTTTTATTCCATGAGACATAATCTAATGACTGAAACATTAATCCTATACTTTCAGCAAAAGAAAAAAAGGTTTGCGTTTATTAAAAAAACAAATAAACAAGTATATAACCTTATACTTTGCACCAGTAGGGAATATCAGATAAAGGCTGAGAAATGTGTTTTCATCAAGACACTAAATAGTGCAGTGTGGTGACTCTGCCTTCTGTGCCATCACTAAGTTTTGTTGGTCATTTTCCTTAAAGACTATTTTTGGAAAAAAAAAATTTTTCTATTATGCATCTCCTGGTTATGGATGCCAAACAGTTATAGGATAATGTTCACTCATTTCAATTTTAAAATTAGTTATTGAATCTCTGGCCATACATTTTCAAAGTAATGGTTAAAGGAACATATATATGATGCCATTATTTATTAATAGAACTAATGCAATCTAAATATCAGGATCAATAGAAATATAAGATGGGTAAAGGACCGGTGAGCCACAAAAGCATGTGGAGCTGGTTGGGACACGTGTTCCACATATGTTGCCTAGCAGTACCTCCTCCCTGAGGCTGAGGCTGACTCTGTGCAGCAATTAACACGGATGTGACTGGAGAAAACGAACGAGGAGGCAATACATCATGTCTAGAAAAAAGCCTCACTTTTAACGATGCTCAGTAGCTTATGCAATTTACTTTAAAGCTAGAGCAATTCCAAAATAATAATTGGTTCCACTAACAGAGGTTTCCAGGCACCTACAAGAAGCTTCAAAAATGATTTTATTTAAAAAGATTCACAACCGATCTGTTGTCATTCTTCACATTATGATAATAAGGATATAACATCCTATCCCTCTATGACAAAGTATTGGTACTTTAAAGTGAAGACACTAGGTTTCAAAATACAATCATTAGTAAAATGTTAGCTTAAATTACATTTCATCAATAGCACCACACTTCATTAAAATATTTAATTAAATAATCTCTCTCTATAAAAGCCTAAGCGACCGAACAACTGAATGACCAGTCGACTGGTCACTATGATCCACACTGACCACCAGGGGGCAGACGCTCAATGCAGGAGACGCCCCCTGGTGGTCAGTGCGCTCCCACAGTTAATCAGCAGGTGAATCAGGATTTAATCTCAGATGTTTTGACTCCCAAAGCTGGTAGTAATTCTACATATATATATCCTATCTAATAAAAGGGCAATATGCAAATTAACCATCACTCTGTCACAACGGTGGCGGTGCCCATAGCCACAAGATGGCGGTCCCCAGCCCTCTCAGCTCCGCCGGAGTCCCCCAGTCCTGGGCGGTGGGGGGGGGGGGGGCGGGGGGGCGGCCACTGAGAGCAGTGGGTAGCGTGAGTGGCCTGGTGGAATGCTTGCTTTGTTGCCATGGTGACGAGGCAAGCATCCTGTGCCCGGCTGCAGATGGGCCTCTGGGCCACAGAGAGTCTCTGGGCAGTGGGCAGGGAGCGGCCAGGCCCCACAGAGGGCTACTGGCACATGGATTCATACACAGGGCTACTAGTATATATATAAAAACCTAAGCAACCGTCTGATCATGCAACCAGTAGCTATGACGTGCAATGACCACCAGGGGGCAGACGCTCAACACAGAAGCTGCCGAGCTTTGATGACTTGGCAGCTGCAGTTCTTGAGTGATGCACCCAGAACCAGAGAGGTGGGAGCCTGATTCTGGGGTGCGTCACCCGAGAACCACCCTCTCACAATCCAGGACCCCTTGGGGGATGTTGGAGAGCCGGTTGCAGCCAGATCCCCGCAGGACAGGCCAAGGGACCCCACCATTGCAGGAATCCGTACACCGGGCCTCTAGTTATGTTAGATTACTTAGAAAAGCTTAATTCAAGCAGCCTTAACATTGGAAATATAAAACCATCTTTATCTCTGAGATAGTGATGGCACTAACTGAAAGAAAATAAATTACACATACTTTTTAATTAAATAGATGGCATGCAATATATAAGATATCATTGTGGGAAGAAAGTAAGATGATGACATCTAATCTCAAAAGGGGCCGAGGTTGGACAGTGGAGGAAGGAGAGGCCGGCAGACAGTTAGAGCTGGGCATAAGCAGGAGTAATGGGTGCTGCACTTGGGGCTTCTTGAATAGAATGATAAAACCCAGGTGGGGAATGTTCCAAATGGTAATAAACTGTAGTATTGTGAGGTTGAGACTCACAAGGATTACCTCGAGTCTATTTTTTTAAGATGAGTGATCTCATGCCAGTTAACTTTTTCAGCCTCAATATTTTCAACCATAATATGATCTATCCAATATGTTAGCATCTCAAAGAATCATTGCAATGAAATGTGAATTGCATGCTCATTACTGTAGGAATAGGAGACATGGTGAATGAATTCCAAAAGAAGATTGTTTGGGCTTCCATGAAGTTTTCTAACTGCATTCAATAAGGACATTGAGTGACAAAGGCGTAATAAAAAGAATATTCCCCGTTACGTGAAAAACGTGTCAGAGATGTAAATATGTGAACATACAAAATTAACAAAAATAAGAGAGGTAAAATAGAGAAGCTTTTCGAAACAAACGTCATTCCCCTTGCATATCTTTTCTCTGGTCAATCCAAAGATTTAGAAGTGCTGGTAATCCATTCGTAATGAACAGTCTTAGTGCTCAGATTGTGGTCTCTAAATACTATTTTCCACTAGAATGAACAAGGCAAAGGCTGATTCTAGATCAGGTACAGGAAGTAGGAAAGTTAAAACCTGGCAGTTATCAAAAGCTGCTGGTGTCATGCAAAGGACAAAGGACCCAAGTTAAAAGGAACTTTGCTGTTCTAAGATAATATATATATATATACACACACACACACACACACACACACACACACACATACATATATATAATTTTCTCTATATATTTATTTTTCTGAAGATTGAAAACTAAAAGGAAACTATTAAAAATGTATCCTGCCTTTCCTCTAATTATTATATTTCAAAGACTGGAAATAATGAACAAATCAGGGCTAATAAACATAGAGGATGATTGGATTAGATGGGTCACCCTTTTAAACTTTTCATGAAATGATGGTTTAGGCAGAGACCATCAATGGAAGCCAAGGAGTCAATTCTGCTGCAGAACTTTCTGAATCATTCTGATGCCACGGGATCCCCCAATCAGTCTTGACAAAGGGGACGTCATCTAACCAAGTGTTAGATGGGGCTGCGTTGTCTGGTTCAAGGTCATCGATGAACTTGAACCACTTGAACCAGACAACGCAGCCCCATTGACGAAGTAACCAGGGCCAAAGAGCAGCATTCTTATGGCACATTGAAAGTTAACTAAGAGTTTAAGGCTGTAAGGGGACCGGAGGGATATGCTCAATGAGTTCAGGAATCAACCTCTCCCTGAAAGTGGGGAAAATCCATTAGACAAGTGCTTTCCTTTGGAATCTTCAGAAGCTGATCCTTGGACAGAGATTACAGTGCAGGGACCCTGAATGGGGAGCACAGTGGGGCAGGGAAGGGAAGCAGCCCTAACGCCTGCGTTATGGACGAGCTACCACTGGGGGGAACCAGAGCCTAATCCCATCGCAGTGGAAACCTCTAGGAAAGGCGTACACAGCACCCTTCAGAGGCAGGCCATCCACGGGGTTAGGGAGATGGGGTGTCCGCACCAACAGCACCCATTCCTTGGTTTTTATTTGGTCGCAGGGGCCTTCATTCTAGTTTTCCAGCCAGGACTGAAGTGGCTTTCTGAAGCTTTAAAGGAAGCCCCCAGGCAAAGAAACCAGGTACTGGCCACATCAAAAGGTAGAGTCCAGAGGCTTCACCAGTGTCCACTGGAGGCAGCACCATGGAGCCCGCAGACAGGGGCATGAGGTGGAGGAGGAGGGAGAGGAAAGGGGTAGAGGTTCAAAGAAACGTCATAGGTCCTATTCCTATTCCTTATCTTGATTTATGTCATGATTTTATAGGGATAAATTTACCAGATCTCATAAAATTGTACAGGTTGAATATGTGCAGCTTACGATTTGTCAGTTATACCTCCACAAAGTGGTTTCAAACAAAAACAGCAGGGGGACATACAATTTAAAAATTAAATCAACAAGGATTTTTTTTTTTAAGTTTCATTCGGATCTTAATCAGAACAAAGCAATTTGAAAACGAACTCTTTTGTCTGATTTTTGCAGACAAAAAATTGCAGATAGCAGGCTGACTTTAGGTCAGTGGTCGGCAAACCGCGGCGCGCGAGCCACATGCGGCTCTTTGGCCCCTTGGGTGTGGCTCTTCCACAAAATACCACGGCCTGGGCGAGTCTATTTTGAAGAAGTGGCGTTAGAAGAAGTGGGGGTGTCGGTGGGGCAGGCGATGGGAGACACTGCGCGGGGGAGGCGCGGGATTCCTGCACGAGTTGAGGGAGCCGTCGGTCAGCATCTCAGCGCAGTGGTTAGTGCCGGTTGCATCTGCAAATCGCGCGGGTGACCAAAGTATCTACTCGAAGCATAAAGTTACCTGTCTTTTTCCAACCAGCTGCGAATCCTACAGGTATCTTTGTCATCAGTCTAAGAATTGTAATTATTTAGTGTTGGTGGCTTTAGTATTATAAAATGAAACTTCTTTAGGTGCCCTGTTTGACGTGGCCACAAAGCAGAAGCAAAGAAAAACGGAAGACGAAAACAGTGAATTTGAAGTTGAATGGACCCAGACTTTTGCGTTTATTCAAAACTTAAATGGCCTTCCCACCTGTCTTCTTTGCCAGGAAAACTGGCGCATAACAAGAAACAAAATTTGGAGAGACACTTTACAACTAAACACGTGTCATTTAGTATTAAATATCCTGTCGGTGATGCAAGGAAGAAAGCAGTTGAGGAACTTCAGAAGAGTCAAGAAAAATCACGTTCTGTATTTAATTACGGGATGCAATCTTCCAACAATGTTCATGTTGCAAGTTCTGTGGTTAGTCAAGGGATTGCTAAGAGAGGAAAGCCATACACAGACGGCGAATGCATAAAAAGTTGTTTTGTAAATGCATCCGAAGAGCTATTTCGGGATTTTAAGAACAAAGCAGATATTCTAAAAAAAAAAATTAAAGAGTTACCATTGTCTGCTAAAACAGTGAAAGATAGAACAGTCAAAATGTCTTCGAATATAACCGACCAGCACGTGGAAGATCTTAAATTGGTTTCAGCTTTATCCATAGCAGTTGATGAGTCTTGTGACATAAATGATACAGCGCAAGTTTCACTTTTTGCAGGATTTATTTCATCCACAGGTCCGAAAGAAGAACTTTTAGGATTATTGCCACTCAAAGGTCAGACACGTGGAGAGGCTATAGCAAGTGCTGTCATTGAATGGACCGAAAAACATCATATTCCACTCAATAAAATTGTCTCAATTTCAACAGACGGGGCGAGAAGTATGACCGGCGTAAGAAACGGGTTTGTTGCTATTTTGGAAGAAAAAATTAACCACAAGATACTTACTTACCATTGCATCACTCATCAAGAAGCGCTTTGTGTGCAGACATTTCCAGAAGAAATTTGCAAAGTTATGGAATTGGTGATTAACATTATCAACTCCATTATAGCTAAAGCTCTTAATCATCGCCAATTTAAAGAGTTTTTAGTTGAAATGGAGAGTGAGTACCCAGATCTTCTGCATAACAAGGTATGTTGGTTAACAAGAGGAAACGTTTTGAAACGTTTCGCTTCCTTATTAACAGAAATTAAAGCATTTCTCCTTGAGAAGGGTGTCCACTATCCAGAACTAACAAACGATCAGTGGATCCAAAAATTGTATTTCATGGTAGACGTTATGTCTCATCTAAATCAGCTTAATCGTAAACTACAGGGCAAAGGAAACACAATTTTTTCTATGTTAGAAGAAGTTATTTCATTCGAAAACAAATTATCTCTTTTTGCTCAAGATTTTGAAAGAGAAACTTTGATTCACTTTCCAAGCCTGTTGAAACATCGCCAAGAAAATAATTCTGATATTGACATTTGCTATTTCAAAACAACACTTTTAAATATGAGGGAAGCTTTCCTCAACAGGTTTCAGGAATTCAGAAACAGCAAAGCCACGTTAGCCTTTGTTAAAAAACCTCTTAATGCTATTGTAACAGAACTAAATTTTTCTCCCTTTAATATTGACATTAGCAACTTTGAAATGCAATCGCTGGATTTAAAAAACAAAGAATTGTGGAGCTCGAAATTTGGACGTCTTTGTGCTGATAGAGAAATATTGGAGAAAACCAAATGTGAACTTAGCTCACAGCACAGGTGGTCTGCTTTGAAAGACCTGGAGAAGGAAGGTATGTTGATTTTTAACACCTGGAATAGTGTTCCTGACTCATATAATCAACTGAAAAAACTAGCGTTTGCTGTTCTTTCCTTATTCGGGTCTACATATTTATGCGAACAATCATTTTCAAGCATGAACCTTATCAGGAGTAAATTGAGAAGTCGTCTTACTGATGAGAACCTGGAATCGTGCCTAAAATTAAAAACAACAACATACAAACCTGACTTACCCCAACATCCAAGGAGATGCAAGGCCATTGTTCACATTAGTGTTTGTCAGTCATTGCCATGATTTAATTTTATGGATATTGTAAGGTAAATTGTAAGCAATTTAATTTTATCCATAAATAATATCGTTATTAAGTATGATATCAAGTTTTATTCAACGTACCTATAGTTTACTAAGACTTAAAACTTTAAGTAAAGTTTATTAAGTTAATTTTAGGGGAATGCTGTGGAGTGAAAGAAGATGTAGAGTTGAGGATTGAGAAAGGTATGTTGAGCTGGTTTGGACATATCGAGAGGATGAACAAAAGGAGATAGACGAAACAAGTATTCAAGACGAGCGTGGATGGGAGCATTGGAAGGGGTGGACCTCAGCGAACGTACCTCAATCAGATTGAGGACGTTTTTAGCAAAGGCCAGCTTAGGAGTACCCTCATTAAGGTAATAACAATGTACCTGCCTATATAGTTTAAGTTTAAAAAATTTGGCTCAAAAGAAATTTCAATCGTTGTACTGTTAATATTTGGCTCTGTTGACTAATGAGGATTAAGAAATTACACTTAATTTTCCTGAGTATGATGAAGGTTATGTAATTATGTTAAAATATTGTCTCTTAGTTATGATGTCTGGGATTTGTTTTAAACACATTTGTGCAGAGAAAAAAGTTTGGATGGGCATACGAGAAAGCCAAATTAGGTCATGATCATTATTTTGCTATTCCCTCTAATTTTGTTTGAACTGCTCCATAATAAACATTAAAGATAGGAATCTTATCATCTAAACAGAAAAAGACAGATTTTTGCAAGTAGGTGAGTGAACTATGTATTTAATTAGTATTATTTTCAACAGAGCACAGCTTTTGTTTTGATTTTTATAGATGGCTGTTTTGCAAACTTCACTATGTGCCATGATTCACACCATGGCACCTCTATTGCTAAATGTATGGCAAAATCAACAAAGCTATCAGAGGTATAATTGTGGATACAAAATTTAATTATTGTTAATTAATAGATTTTAATCAATGAAATATAATTTTTGTTAGGATGAGTAAATCTAATGAGACATTCTAAGTTATGTTTAGCTGGGCTATTGGCATACCATGAGTTTTTTGCAATGTGAATATATAACTATCATAAATTACTTTGGATAACTTTGGCTTGCTCTTTTGTCTTTCTTTTCATTACACTTTCTTCCTTAAGGAGCTAAGTGTAGAGTGAGCCTTATTAAATTCTTCACAACACAGTTTCACTAATATGTATTTCTTTCCAAGGAAGGATCTAATGGTCCTTTTTTAAAAAATCATCTGTATTTTGCTCCTTGAAAACAGAATTTATCAGCAGTCTACATAAATATAATATACGAGAGGCCTGATGCACGAAAATTCGTGCAAGAGTAGGCCTTCCTTCCCCCGGCTGCTGGCACCAGCTTCTCTCTGGCACCCGGGACCCAGGCTTCCCTCCTCCGGCTGCCAGCAGGCACCCAGAACCTGGGTTGGCTTCCCCTGGGCTGCCCACAGGCACCCAGGATCCAGGCTGGCTTCCCTATGGCCCCGGCTTAGTCAGGAAGGACGTCCGGAAGACATCCAGTCTAATTAGCATATTACCCTTTTATTATTATAGATGATGCTTATTTTACTATTACCTTTATTCTGCATAAAATTTGTTTTGCTAGGTAGCTTCATTTTAAAACATCTGTCACATTCACATAATAAAGAAATACAATTGTGGAATTACAGTAGTATGAAGATCATATTTACTTGAGCCCAGTTTCTGGTTTAATAAAATCTATGATAAGGCAAAACTTCAAAAATGCAAATAAAATGACACATATTCTTGGTATTTTCTAAAGCTAAAGAAAAAAAAACTGAGATGAAGAAAAAGATAAGTTGGAAAACTCAGTTAATTTACTATGCAGTCAGCTCAGTGTGGTGTGTTGAAAATCCAATCAGGCATTGGCATTTTCTGTAAGAAATGTACTTTTAACACAGCTTAATAAGTAGAGAGGATGACAGTCTGCTAAAAGAATAATTTCATTTTTTACTCCAAATAACTGCTACATCATAATGATGAAAGATTTCTTGTATGTGGAAGACAAAGCTGAGTTATAATGAGATTCTCTGTGTTTTTTTTCCTCTAGACCAGCAAATAAATGAACTGTAAGTAATGGGTTCCAATTTAGAGTTCTTTTTTCTCGCGGAAAATGGGGACTCGGCAGAACTCTGATGGATCCCTGAGTGTGTCTGCACGCTCTCAGTCATTAGAGATGAATTTATAGGGTTGGGGGAGGGGGGGAGGGAGGGCAAAGTGCTATTTATATTCTGTAACAGAGCAGTATTGCCAGGGAACCCGAGGCTACACTTTCTAAGGAAAATAAATAATCTCTGCAATAAACAAACTGGAAGAGAAACTAATCTCAGAAAACACATTGACACTAAACCTATAAAGCAGCTTTCTTCAGGAAAGACTGTTGTAGGAGATTTTTTTTTTTTAAAAAAAGAATGTGATAGAATAAAGGCACATTGTGAGGCCTTGAGACCGATATTTCCAACACCTGGAATGGGTTTCTACCACCGTTACTGCGGACGGCATGTGTACTCCTTAAATCAATCGCTTGCCCTGGTCTTCTAAAGAAAGAAATCCGCGTTTGCAAAGGGACTTGAGAGCGAGACTAGATCTAACACTGTGCTGTGGAAGGCCCATCTCAGAGATACTCAAGGGGAGTGTTCACTAGTCACAGTCTCGTTAGAATTGTCGGTGTTCTAACAAAAGTGGCTTTGAGATCAAGGAAGGTGAGGAAATGAATGCTGTGGGCATGTTTTTGTAAGTTGCACAGGGAGTTTTGTCAGTCACACACAGTTACCTGGCACCTGGGAGTGAGTGCCCTTCTCCTGACCTTACGGGTCACCGCGTGGTCTCTGGAGACCCAGCCCTGGGCTCTCTCCCGGTCTGTTTCTTTGTGTTGGCCGCACTAGGAAAGCCAGGTCCAAGGAGCCATAAAAACGTGATGGAAGAGTAACGCCTGAAAAGACCACAGTACGTTGAGAGTTACCAAGTGCATTCACACTTAGCGTTTCACTAAATCCTACAAAAGAGAACACCCAAGACAACGGAGGACCCTGCATAGTACCAAGTCCTTCTCAGAGACGGGGAGAAGGTGGCACCTATCTTTCCTCCAGCACACCCGGATGTCCTATGGAAATAAACATTTCACATGCCACACGTCACTCAGTGCTCCCAACAACTCTGGCGATTTTACTCGTGTTTTAGAGATTGCAAGCCAAGTTTAGAAAACTAAGTGGTTTTCCTTGGCTGGGAAAATATGTAAATGTTTTAGCAAAGATCCCAATTCAGGACTGCTTAGCTCTCAAATTTATGTGTTTTCCACTACACTTTAATAGCTCTCCTCCCTCCCTCCCTCTCTTTCTCCCTTCCATCCTCCCTCCCTCTCTACCCCCTCCCTTCCTCCCTCCCTCCCTTCCATCCTTCCTCCCTCCCTTCCTCCCTTCCATCCTTTCTTCCTTCCTCCCTCCCTCCCTCCCTCCCTCCCTCCCTTCCATCCTTCCTTCCTTCCTCCCTCCCTCCCTCCCTCCCTTCCATCCTTCCTTCCTTCCTCCCTCCCTCCCTCCCTCCCTTCCTCCCTCCCTTCCTCCCTTCCATCCTTCCTCCCTCCCTTCCATCCTCCCTCCCTCCCTCCCCCCCTCCCTTCCTCCCTCCCTCCCTTCCATCCTTCCTCCCTCCCTTCCTCCCTTCCATCCTTTCTTCCTTCCTCCCTCCCTCCCTCCCTCCCTTCCATCCTTCCTTCCTTCCTTCCTCCCTCCCTCCCTCCCTCCCTTCCTCCCTCCCTTCCTCCCTTCCATCCTTCCTCCCTCCCTTCCATCCTCCCTCCCTCCCTCCCCCCCTCCCTTCCTCCCTCCCTCCCTTCCATCCTTCCTCCTTCCCTTCCTCCCTTCCATCCTTTCTTCCTTCCTCCCTCCCTCCCTCCCTTCCATCCTTCCTCCCTCCCTTCCATCCTCCCTCCCTCCCTCCCCCCCTCCCTTTCTCCCTCCCTCCCTTCCATCCTTCCTCCCTCCCTTCCTCCCTTCCATCCTTTCTTCCTTCCTCCCTCCCTCCCTCCCTTCCATCCTTCCTCCCTCCCTTCCATCCTTCCTCCCTCCCTTCCATCCTTCCTCCCTCCCTTCCTCCCTCCCTCCCTCCCTTCCATCCTTCCTCCCTCCCTCCCTTCCATCCTTCCTCCCTCCCTCCCTCCCTCCCTCCCATCCTTTCTTCCTTCCTCCCTCCCTCCCTTCCTTCCTTCCTCCCTTCCATCCTCCCTCCCTCCCTCCCTCCCTCCCTCCCTCCCTCCCTCCCTCCCTTCCTTCCTTCCTCCCCCTTCCTTCCCTTCCTTCTTTTTCCCCAACAATGGTTTATAAAGTGACTGATAAATGAAATGACATGCTCAGTGCTGTGCAAATACATGTGGGTAGGATTCGGTTCTTCCGTTGAAGAAGTTTCACAGACAGATGTCAGCCTGAGAATTACTACAGGACCTGGGCCTGTCCGCATTGGCCGGTTCCATTCCCCTTTGCCTTGGTGTGGTCTCAGTATCACACGCTGTGCGCTGACCCCTGTGGGGAGCAGGCCTGTCCCAGCGGAGCTGCGGAGCAGAAACATGAGCTTCAGAAAACAGAATTCCAGCTCAAGGACGCTCCTGTGACACCTTGGTGTTGGCGATGACGTTGGCAAGATGGAGGGCTAGCAGGGTCTTCTACATCAAAGCGATGAGCAGCCCCCAGATTGACAAAGGAGCTCCGGATTGCAAGGAAAAGGCAGCAGAAACCCTGCAGCGCTCCAAACCGAGGGTGGCCGGGAAGAAAAGTACAGGAGGCATTTTACTTGCACCCCCCGCACCCCCACTCTGTGCAGAGCAGCTGGTGCCGGAAAGCATTCCTTGGAGGGGTGTCAGAGAACACCCCTTGGAGAGAAGGAGAACAGAAGCCGGGTCCTCACTGACGCTGAGCCCCTTCGGCAAGGCTGCCTGAGTCCCTGCTGCCTTGGCTCCTCCGAGGCCGCCGGGCGCATTGCCCTCCTGGACCAGCGGGGTGCAGTGCCCTCCGGGACCAGCGGGGCGCATTGCCCTCCGGGACCAGCGGGGCGCAGTGCCCTCCAGGACCAGCGGGGCGCAGTGCCCTCCGGGACCAGCGGGGTGCATTGCTCTCCATGATCAGTGGGCCGCAGTGCCCTCCAGGATCAGCGGGGCGCAGTGCCTGTCCTCCGGGCACTAGAGCTGCTGCCCGCCTCTGGGTCCGAGTGAGGCTCGGCCCTGCCAGTGCTGGTGCCGGCTGCTGCTCTGTGCTCCACCCTCTGGCTCCCAAGCTTGAGCTGATCCAGTGTGGGGCCAGCTATGCCTGTTCCCTGACTGCCCCCGGGCGCTAAGTACACTTGGCTTTGACCTCCCATCACTGGGCCAGGCCCCTACAACTCCCTGCCCTGTCCCTCAGTCATGGCTCCATCTGCTCTCATCAGGCAGAGCTGCTGCTCCTAGGAGCCTAAGGGGGACTTGGACCCACTGTCCCCAGTGTGTGCAACCTTTCCTTCGATAGCTAACATTCTCTGCATTTCCCCAACTGTTCGTTAATTTTTTTTTTATTGATTTTACAGTGAGAGATAAAGGGAGGGAGAGAGAGAACCAGTGATTGGTTGTCCCATTATTTAGGCATCCCTTGGTTGATTTTTGTATGTGCCCTGACCAGGGATTGAACCTGCCATGTGGGCGTATCAAGACGATGCTCTCACCAATGGACCCACCAGCCAAGGGAGGCAGCGAGATCTTGGCTTAACCTGTGGAATTTCTAATGTTGTTCTTACTGATGGTGCAGACATACCAACACGTGTCCAGAAACAAAGGCTATTATTTAACATAGTGACCTCACCTGTCCATTTCCTGCTGTAACTCCACGTACAATCAGAGAAAGGAGAAGTGTAAAAGGAAGGGAAACATGAAGGCCCGAAGGAGGTTTCCCAGATCCTGGCACTGACCCTCGCATTAACGTCCTGCGTCCTGGTCTCGCGCCCGACGCTTTGGCTGGTGCACCGCTTGGGGAGCTGTCATTGGCTTTGAGGAGCCAGAGGGTATCAGGTCTAACGCAAAGCTGAACTGTGCCTGCACGGTTGGGTTCTCTCCTCTTTCTAGCATTTCAGTCAACAATCTGAGGATATTCTGCCCACCGGGGTGTATCAGAGACAGGTGACAGGTGACTGGGTCGCTCTCGCCATCCTACCTGTGGGGCAGCCTAGATGCTCCCCAGATGGGTGTGTGAGCCAGCCAAGAAGAGTACCTCCCCACCGACACAGAGCCTGTCGGGGAGAGGACAAAAACTAGATATTGCGTATTATTACAGTTCTCTAGAGGTTTTTTAACCTTTCACAAAATGTTTTTATGAAACATGTATGGAAATAAGGACTCATTTTTGAAGTTGAGATTTTGGTTATGCTTTTCTGTTACATGAATGTTATAACTAAGCTGCATCTATTCTGATGGATACTCAACAATGCAAATTTGCTTTATAAAAACAATCACCCTTTGGATGTTTAAACCTCTACTGACTATGCACACTTTCTTATAAAATAGAACTGCAAGGTGCACTTGGTGATAGTGGCAGCTGCTTGCTGATGAGCTCTGAATCCTGAGCTATTTAAAGGCGAAGCCTCAGTGGGGACTTTGTCAGTGTCAATACCTATTAATAATCGCTGACAAATTATCACCAGGCCAGCAGCAAGTCTTCTGTTGATAATCCATGAAAAACAAACATATGGCCACTTTGACATCATCTTAATTTTCCGGGAAAAGATATTTCACTTTTCAGATGCGAAGAAAAGTCGATTTCAATGAAGTGTGTCTGGTGTTGGTAGGCAGAGAGTATGACGTTTCCCTGGGTGTGTGTGATGGTGGTGGTGGTGGTGGTGGTTTCGATCTGACTTTCTGAGAGGAAGAATGTGCATCTGCAGAAACACTGGATAAACTCAGGTAGGAGAATGAAGAAATTTCCAGTAGCAAACAGGTTTTTAGGAACTCGTGTAATAACATTTTCCAGTGTGTGTGTTTATGTGTAGACCTTTCGTCTGCAGCTTTATTTTCAAAGTTAGCAATGCTTCATATTAGCAAAGTGAGTGATCAGATAGAAGACACAAGAGATTAAGCCTGAGAGGTTTTTCCTACTTTTATTCTCCCCCGCACCCCCAAAGATGCTAGCTATTACACAGAGTGGCCAACAGTAAGCCATTTTTAGGACATTAACATTTCCTCTTTGGGATGGAAATGCCCCATGAAATCACAGAGTGGGCTTCTGTGTAGAGAGAGGGCATCTTAAAATAAATGAGATTAGTTTTCCTCTGAAGGGTGAGCATACCTCCTAGATTTTCCCCTCTTAAGAAAATTGTACATAAGGGCAGTTTTTGAAAGGAAAAATTAAAGCTGAATTATACCTCCAATTAAGATACAATAAGTTGCTATTGACTGTCACTCTCACCCTAACAAACAAAATACGTGGGCAAGACCCCTCTCTCTATATATATAATAATTAAAAATAGATATTAAATCCTATAATACCAATAATAAAGCTACAATGGCTATATTAATTGCAGAGAGAAGACTTAAAGACAAATTTAAGGAAACAGAAGTTAATATCTATAAAAAGATCAGTTAATCAGGTAATTGTAAATGTGTATGTCCATAATAACAGAATAATCCACTGAATGAGCACCAGTTGACTAGATTAGGAATGGATGTTGGATTTTTTCAAACACTATTTTTCTGAGATATTTGCATATCCCCGCCTCCAATTATTCTGTTAATGTAATGAATTACCATGAGCAATTGCTTTTTAAAACAACCTTTAATTCCTAAGTAAGACCCACACAAGTGACTATGATGTATTATATATATATATATATATATATATATATATATATATATGTGTGTGTGTGTGTGTGTGTATATATATATATATATATATATATATATATTTCTGGATAAATTTGATTAGACTTTGTTCAACTACTGTGTCTACATTTAAGAGAAATATTGGTCTCTAATTCTTATTTGTCTTTTTTTGCTTTTAAATGGCTTAGCTTTTAGTATCAAGGTTATGTTGGCATCTTAAAACAGGTTAAGAAGTATTCCATCTTCTTCTACGTTTTAAAAGATTTGTGTGATTTTCATATTATTTTTTTAAAATTACAAAGGACTTTACCAATGAAAACATATGGACCTGGTATTTTCTTTATGGTAATCGTTTTAAATTATTAATTTCATATTATCAGAGGCAGGGACTATTTAGACTTTTACTTTGGCTTCTTTTAGTATCACCTTTTGTGGGGTTTTTTTGGGCTATTTTATCTGTTTTGTCCAATCATTAATTGTTCATACTATCCCCTTACCATGGGGTAATGAGAAAGGACATTTGCTAACCGAGTTTTAAAATCTGGTCTTAACGCGTTGTTCCTCTCCATATTTAAAGTCCGGCGGGGAGATATGAAACAAAAATCTAAGTACTCTTTCCATCGATTTTGTCTTCATAGTAATGTCCCAGGCAGGGTTATGATGTCACATCCCGCGGGTGTTGGTAGGTTCCAACAGATGGGGCTCCGCGTCGTTAGCTGTTGAAGAGGCCATTGCCGTATTGGAGAAGTTTAATGTTTTCATGAAATTAACTAGCAAAAACATCAAAAGGCGAAGGCTGTCATCTTTCTCTCAAGGTGACCACTCATGACGATCCTGTGGGGCTCCCGGGGAAGCCGGACTTGAACTTCAGCTTTGACCAGCACAGAGCACAGAGTGTTGGACATCTGTGCCAGCTGTTCTTCCATCTGAACTTCATTCAGCTTCTGAACTGATGGAAAAAAAACTATTTTGAAACAAAAAGGTGATTTTTAAGCTTGATGGTGTTTTAAACTGAAATTTCTATACTTCATTTCTATATATTGAAGCAATGCTAACTAACTCTAGTAACTAGCACTGTTTTTAGAACAATAAAAGTAAAATTCCATAAAGAGTACCCCACTAAATTAGTGCATATTGTTTCATGCTGGGCAGGCAATTTCATAAATTCAAATATGTTTCTCTAAGTATATGATCCTTTGTCAATCTTGGAGTGGGGGAGTGTTCAGCATGCCTGCCAATATTTGGCATTTCCAATAGTTTTCTAACAGGTGTTGCAATGCAGCTTACACCTTTAGCTTGGAGAGACAGACAGTAATTTTTGTATAAGAGTTTCATTGTATAATACAATAGGCAATATTCCTTAACTCTATGTGTTTTCAAATTTCTATTTATTTATTTATTTCTAACATTTCAATATCAATGTCTAATTAGAGTCTTCATATTGTTGAATAGTGTCAACATATTACTGAATTAAGAAAAGATTCCCTCTACTTTCAATAAGAGCACCTAAGGTGTTTTGGGACAAGATTCTATTCTCATCTATACTAATAATAGAGGAACATGCAAATTGTCTGGGACACTGTCACAGTAACAGTAATGACCTAACAGCAGGCTGCATGGGGCGACAAGACCAGCAGTGGGATTAGTGAGGGATAACCAAATGACTGAACAGCAGGCGTGGGGCAACCAGGCCAGCGGGGGGTGGGGGGGGGGCAGTTGGGGGCAACCAAACAACTGAACAGCAGGCTGCATGGGGCAACCAGGCTGGCAGCGGGGGAGATGGGGGAAGGAGGAGGGCAGTTGGGAATGACCAGGCCAGCAGTGGGGGGAAGTTAGGGGCGACCAGGCTGGCAGAGGGGGGCAGTTGGGGGTGACCAGGCTGGCGGGGAGAGGCAGTTGGGGGCGACCAGGCCAGCAGGCAGAGGCAGTTAGCAGTTGTCAGGCTGGCAAGGGGGGCAGTTGGAGGTGATCAGGAAGGCAGGCAAATGAGCAGTTAGGAGCCAGGGTCCCGAATTGTGAGAGGGATATCTGACTGTCAGTTTAGGCCTGATCGCAGGAATTGGGCCTAAACCAGCAGTCGGACATCTCCCGAGGGGTCCTGGATTGTAGAGGGTGCAGGCTGGGCTGAGGGGACTCCCCTGTGCATGAATTTCATGCACCGGGCCTCTAGTTATTTATATGATTAACTGGAAAGAATAAATACATAAAGACGCATAGAAAATGCTTGGAAAGTGAGACTCTAGCCAATACATTAAAGAATGTTCATGTTATATTGAAATATCTGAAAATAGGAAGGATTTTCAATGTACTCAGGCAAACATTATACTTTTCCAGTACTGCCATGGGCCTCTTCAATAGATAAAATGGTTTGAGGAAGGGTAGAGAATGTCAAATTCAGGCCAATCTGATCTACATATTATTTTTCAAATAAATATAAGAGCATATCCATTAACAGAAAAGTAGATACTGTGTAACAGGGAAATAATACTATTTATACAATGTTGAATTTGATGTATTGAAAACGATTTAAAAATTCTTCAAGGTGTAGGAAAACATAGAAATAAAGTAAAAATTCTCAAATTTGAATTAAATATTGTTGGATAATGTATCCATGCACAGGTCCCAAAGCTACAGGAGGCTGGGATTTTAAATCAAGAAAGGAAAACAATCACCATTACCTACTTGTTCTAGACTTTACATTGTATGCATGACTTTCATCCAACTGCCATCCCACCCTCAGTATCGGCAGTGTCTCCATGGCAGGTAGAGAATGCCTCGTGGGTGTTCACACATACCCATAGCCGAAAGCATTTTCTCTTCATTCTGTTCTACACCTCTCTTTTCTCCGGGGCATTCCTTGCACAAGACTTGAAAGCAGGGGCTATGCATAGAGTGTATCCCGTCTTGACAGCCCCAGTCCTGCGACAGGTGTTTAGTAAATGGTGAAAACAATAACCCAGAGAGTTGTCAGTTCAACATCTGAGAACTGTTCATAAACTTCATGTGTTGGTATGAATGAGAGTGAGTAAAGTCATTCCTTCATGTAAGTCTCTCATTGGAAAGGTTATGCCTACCAGCGAGCTGGGAAAATAAGATGAATGCATGCCTCGATAGGCAGGGCATGAGGACGAGACTGCAGAGTCCGCCTAGTAAGCAGCTTTGCGTTTCAGCATCATCACTCATGGGATACATTACCGGAATAAAAATAACATTTCAGCTATGTTTCCAATAAAATCATGTTTGCACGGTTAACCACATGTTATCAATGAAGAAAAATACCACTATTCAAAATATTATGAAGATTTCAGACATAGAATTTAGGAAATATAGACATAGATTAAGCGAGGTGCTAAAACAAATAGTATGAACAAAAAAAATTAGAAAGAAGCTTTTGACAAAATGTCTATTTTAAAAAGAAGTAATATATGTTGAAGCATTGATTCATCATGAAGGGTATATTGTTTGAGACTAAATAGACAACATACCTTTTTTCCTGAGAATTGTACAAAAAGATACAGACATCCTAGTCTTTTCTGATCAACAAAGAAATGTCTGTTTTTGTTTAGCTCAGGACTAATTCCTGAGATATTGCATTATTCACATGTCTATTTTTTTTTTTTATTTCTTAAAAGGCTTGCTTGCTTCTTAATTTTCGACAACAGGACACTTGAAATTACTACCTTAGACGAAGACTCATTGTTTGTATAAAAGTAACAAGAAAGTTAGTTAAGCAGCCACTCGTTTTGTGCAGGAAACTGATTGTTCTTTTTAAAATGGTAAATGAGATTGTTATGTTGATGTATGATGTTATGTTAAGACAATTTAAATGGTCTCATACAATACATAATTTTCATATGAAAATAAAAAATATAATTTGTAAATATTACCTCATTAAATGTAACATCTTTATACATATTTAATTATACATGGTTTTAATTTCAGTTTTTGAAATAACATATAAATATTACTTTTATGAGCTATAAATTGCAGAGTTGAGCAATGCTGAATTATTTTTTTCCTTCTCATAGTTCTTATTAACCAAGCTTAAATTATAGAACAGCTGGATGATGTTAAGTACATGCCTTTAAAAGACTCTTTCTAGAACCTTCCCTCCCCCTAGACACTATCATTCTTGCTAGCTTGTGCTATTATAATTTCTTTGTTTGATAAATTGTGTCCTATTCAAGAGGCCACATGCTTGATGTATTAGATAGAATAGCATTGATTTTCAAATGATCACAGCTGGGAAGCCATTCATAAGTAAAGTGAAAGCTAATACTAATACTAATTTTTATTCTGGAACATTATGCAACATTTTCAGATTCATAATAGTGTATAGATTTTAAGAAATTATTACTCATAATACTCATGGAAGTGCTATTTCTTTCTGGAGGAATAAATAATTTCGGATCCTACATTGAGAAATAATTTAAAATGAATAATGTGAAATGCATTTTTGTTTATTACTACTTTCTCAAAACACATTGCAGGTACATTTATCTCTAATAAGTAAGCAACCACATACCTAATTTCTTTAATAATAACAAAATCAAATATCATGATTTTTTAATTTCAACTTAAATATATTATTGTAACAGTACTGAGTGTGTTCAGTTAATTATCACACATATTAGAGAAAACTATCCACCTTCTAATTTTGATGTGCTGGTCTTAGAGAGGTGAGCAGACATCTTACCCATCACTCCACAACTTGACATATGTTTAATGTATTTTTTTTCTGGTTTAAAATGGAACAGGAAAATAACTAATTATATTGACTATTATTTCAAAAGCATGATGCACACATCTCTGCATGGACATTTTGCGAGATAAGAATTATCATTTTTCCTCCAGCAAATGTAACATGAAGTGCTGACAATTCTCTGTTTAACATGCTTTCCCCAGCTTTTTCTGTGCTGTCATATTAAACTAGGGACCTGGTGCACGGATTCATGCACTTTGAAAGGAAATTAATTAGAGGAAATATTTTAATGTCGCTATTCAGCCTTTCTCTATAATTGAAGTGTCAACCAAAATCACAATCCACAATGACAGATCGAAACACACGTGTGTGATTGGTGCCAGCAAGAGCTTTATATGTATCCTACATGCATGAGTCAATGTTTATTTTTAAACTGGAGGCTCAGCACATGGAATTCGTGCATGGCGATGGACCCTAGGCCTGGCCTACGATCAGGGCCATCTTTCCCAGCAGCCCGCAGCTGGCCCCACCCCCGTCACCACCCACCCCTGGTTCCCTGTTTGCCATTGGGTGATCAGTGGGTGCCTGGGGAAGGGACCAAGAGGTGATCAGTGCACCTTATAGGGACTGGTCCAGCGGTTGTTCTGGTTGTTCTGCTGTTAGGGCCAATTTGCATGTTACCCTTTGATTCTAGTATAAGAAAGGGGCCTGGTGCATGTTACCCTTTGATTCTATTATAAGAAAGGGGCCTGGTGCATGGGAGGGGGCCAGCTGGCCTGCCCTGAATGGGGCGGCAGATTGGGGTGGGGGTCCCTGCTGGGGATGAGGCCAGCTTGGGCAAGGGGCCACTGGAGGTTTGTAGGCCGGCCACACCCCCGATTGGGGTGGGAGTCCCCAGTGGTGGGCAGGGCCAGCCTGGGCAAGGGGCCACTGGAGGTTTGTAGGGGGCCACATCCCCAGTTGAGGTGGGGGTCCCTGCTTGGGGGGCAGCACTGGCCTGGGCAAGGGGCCGCGGGCAGTTTGCAGACTGGCCTAGCCCCAGCTTTGTCAGGAAGGACGTCCAGAATGATGTCCAGAAAACGTCTGGTCTATCCGGTATAATTAGCATATTACCCTTTTATTAGTATAGATTGCCAGTACTCCTCAGTTGGCCAGTTGGATGGATGTATGGTCGGTCACTTAGTCTTTTATATAGATAGATGAGATGTCTGTTCATCAAAGGTTCTTCAAATGAGATACTGAAATTATGGATGGATGGCAGCATTGTCAACCCATTCTGTCCCAGAAGTTGATTAAAAGAAACAGGACTCGCCCTAGCCAGTTTGGCAAAGTGGATAGAGTCTCAGCCCATGGACTGAAGGATCCTGGTTTCGATTCCAGTCAAGGGCACGTACCTTGGTTGCAGGTTCCCATGCTCTGGTCAGGATGCGTGTCTCTCTCACATCAATGTTTCTCTCTCTTTCTTCCTTCCACTCTCTCTAAAAATCAATTGAAAAATATCCTTGGGTGAGGATTAACAAAAAAGGAAGGAAGGAAGGAAGGAAGGAAGGAAGGAAGGAAGGAAGGAAGGAAGGAAGGAAGGAAGGAAGGAAGGAAGGGAAATAGGCTCCAGATGGTTGTCTCAGTGGGTAGAGCATCGGCCTGCAGACTAAAGGGTCCCGGGTTCGATTCCGGTCAAGGGCACATGCCTGGGTTGCAGGTTCAATCCCCAGTGGGAAGTATACAGGAGTCAGCTGATCAATGATTCTCTCTCATCATTGATGTTTCTCTCTCTCCCTCGCCCTCTCTGAAAGCAATAACAATATATATAATAAAAAGAAGAAAAAGAAACAGGACTCCCCCCTGCTACAAAGTCCATGCCTGTTGGGGGAGGGGAGGCAACTCAATCACCATATACCGCTTCATAAAAATGGAATAAAATCTATACCTGCAAAGTATGTGCCAGATAAAAATAAGTTTCGTCATTGAAACAAAATAACACATGGTAACGAGAAGCGTAGTTTCTGTTTTTCTGGTGAGAACACAAGAACAGGAGGTGTTAAGAAATAGTAATTGTATACAGATTGTTTTCCCCTGTATGGAAAAATGTCAGGTCAAATAGTAAGAATGTGAAGTGGTACAGACAGGATTTTTAAAGGTGATACAATATTTTGATATTACTTTCAAGTATATGAAGGTGTTTTATTTAGCCTAATATTAGAGAATTATGAAGACTGATGTTTTGCACATTAATTTTCAATTTTAAATGCATACTCATCAGTATCTCCTTTGTAGGTGTGTGTTTTTTTTTAAAGCAATATGATTTAGGCGATCCACACAGTCTTCTTAGTTAATAAAGGCACATGCTGGAAAGGACCAGATTTCAGGGCTCCAATTGCAGGAGAATAAGAACATCAGAGTCTTAGTGCGTATTCTCATTTTACATTTTAAAGACATTCATCTATGTTATGAGTTTTTAAATGGCCAATCATTTTCTTGTGTAACGTCACAATATTTTCATGCAGGACATATATATAGACTATCTTTGACTACTTAAATACCTTTGGAGCCGTTCATAAAAGCACTTCAAAAAAAATTATAATTTTAGTTCAACATGTCTTGGGCTGTCATTCATTGTCCCATAGAAAGAGTTCCGCCTCCTCGTACTCTACATAAAGTACGTAGACATTCACCTTGGCTTACAGAGGCAGTTACAGAGCGCTGGCTGGTGTGGTTCAGTGGTGGGAGTTTTGGCCTGCCCACAGAAGGGTTGCAGGTTTACTTCCTGGTCAAGAGCATGTACCGGCGTTGCAGATTTAATCCCCACTCCTGGTCAGGGCCCCTGTGAGAAGCAACCAATCAACATGTCTCTCACATTGCGCGCTCTCTCTCTCTCTCTCCATCCCCCCCCGCCGCTCGCTCCCTCCCTTCCTTCTACTCCCTCTAAAAAAAATATCAGTGGGAAAAGTATAAAAGACACTTCCAAAAGCATACATAAGTATGCATTATCCTACCGAATAAAAGCCTAATATGCAAATGGACTGAATGGCAGAATGACTGTCCCCCAATCGCCCTGCCAGTTGCCTCCTGCAGAGGGAGGCCAGACTGCTACTTAGACTCGCTCCCTATGGGGTGCAGGCCTAATCCATCACTCAGATATCTCCTGAGGGCTCCTGGACTGTGAGAGGGTGCAGGCTGGGCTGAGGGACCACGCCCCCCCTGCCCCGAGTGCACAAATTTTCATGCACCGAGCCTCTAGTTTTATATAAATGCCTATAAGGATCATATCATATACATCTTAACCCCTTACTTTTTTTTCTACCCAATCTTCCTTTCATCTTCTATCCACATCATTTTTCATTAATAATGAACATTTCCAACCTAATTTACACGTTTCTAGAGTTTTTCCCATACCTATAAAATCACGGAGACATAGATACACAGAAACAATAGTAGCAAATATTACTTTATTCTAACTGTACCAGATCCTGTTAGTGTTTTAAAAATATTACCTCACGTAATGTTAGGATAACTCCATCAGATAGGCAGTTATTCTCATCTCTGTTTTTCAAATAGAACTGAGATAAGGAAAGAGACCCGCTTACCCAAGGGCACACAGCTGGTGAATACAGACTGGGAATCCAAGCCTAGGTCTTCTATATCCAGAATCCATGTTCATTACTGCCATGCTATATTGCCTTCCACTACCTCCTCGCTGGTGGCAAGGTGAAGCATTCCTCCTTCTGCCATATGATATAATATGCTATGATATACTAGTAATTTGATCTCACGTGATATCACTTCTCATATGCCAATGCAGAATAAGTAACTAGAGAAATCTTTTTATCAAATTGTGCATTATATTAGAATGAAACTGTACATTATATTAATGAAATGTAATTTAAGTAGGCAAGGAGTTACTGTTTTGGTAAAAAGAAGCGGAAGTCGCTAATGGACTAAATAAAATATTGATGAAGTTTTTTATGAAACTGTCTTATTTAACTATCTTCACCGACATGACTAATTTTATCTCTGCTAAATTACAATCTAAATTGTTATTTTTAGTAGCTCTTAAATAAGACATTCTAGTGAATGAAATTTGGCAAGCAGCAAGAATAATAAGCACCTGTATCTCCATATATCCAAACGATGTTGATGGGTTTCTCAGATATACATGTAACTGTACATTTTGAATAAATAACACAGAATGACTTTTCTCTTAATCCAAAAGTAAACACACAGATATACACACCGTATGTGGCATGTGGTCCAGAGAAATTCTGAGAATGTGAAGAGATTGAAATGATTTCAAATTAGATTTTTTAGTAACTATGTCACAGACTCTAAGATTTGAAATGAGCATTAAATGCCATTCCAATGAGCATGAATTTTTATATTTGTAAATTACTGTGATTTTATTTGAAAGTCTCAAGATAGTCAGGGAAGTCAATTTATTTATTTGTATTCACACTTTTATTTTTTTAGTATTCACACTTTTAAACAAAATTTAATTCCAATTACATATTCATGATATTCCTTTCTTAAAATGACTTCTAATATATTAAGATTAATACAAAAAAAGTAAGCCAGAAATTATAAAATAAATATAAAATTTTATTAAATTGCAAAATATAAATTAGTAGCATTTATTTATTAGCATTTAAATGTTGGCTTGGATTTTAGTTCTATTGGAAGACTCTTGTCTTAGACAAGAACATATTAGTTTTAAGAAATATAAATCAATCCAAACTACCCTGAAAGAAGAAAACAAATAAGATGCACACACACAACGTGAATGAAAAAAATGCATAAATGACCACTGCGCATATGTGGAAGTACATTGTGACTTTATTTTTATTAACAACATCATATAAATTAAGATGACTGCCTCAGGCCATAAGCAATCGAACAGTTTAAATCACGTAGAGATATATTCCCACTCTAAGACAATGATAGTCATTTTGAAGTTAACTATTATATTAATATTAGAGGCCCGGAGCACAAAATTCATGCACTGGGGGAGGGAGGTGTCCCTCAGCCCAGCCTGCATCCTCTCCAATCTGGGACAACTGGCAGCTGACATCCCTCTCACAATCCGGGACTGCTGGCTCCCAACCGCTCCCCTGCCTGCCTGCCTGATCACCCCCTAACCACTCCCCTGCAAGCCTGATTGACGCCTAACTATTTCCCTGTCAGCCTGATTGCTCCCAACTCCCCTCCCTTGCCAGCCTGGTCACCCCCAACTGTCCTCCCTTGCAGGCCTGGTACCCCCCAACTGCCCTCCCCTGCAGGCCTGATCCCCCCCAACTGCCCTCCCCTGCTGGTCTTCTTGTGGTGGCCATCTTTGACCACATGGGGGCGGCCATCTTGTGATGAGGATCACTTTGCATATTACCTATTTATTATATAGGATCACTACAACAATAATTTTCTCAGTAATTTTCCATTTCCTCTACTTATGGATTTTAAAAAGGAATGCCATCAAAACAGAAAAAAATTCAATGTGATTAGATTATTCTGGCCCATATGTTCTTGAATTCGGTTTCTGAGGCTGGTTCCTTAGGGGCCTAAGTTTATGCTCTTCTTGAGCTGTCTTCTTAACAGGAAGTCATTTTCCTGACTGAGTTTTTTTATAACAGCTCTTATGTAAAAATTGGCTTTTCAAAAGTTCTTATATTTGCATCTTATTTTAAAAATACAGAAAAGAAAGTGAATACTTATATTTTCATAGCACATAGGCACAGCCGTGCATTTTAAAGGATCCCAGTGCACCATATACACCGCGTGGCCAGATGATGATGATCTCTGAACGCATAATGATCTGGCCACTCAGTGTCTATCCTATAGAATAAAAGGCTAACATGCAAATTGTCCCCTCGACCAGGAGTTTGACCAGCAGGCAGGCCGGCCAACTGCCCACGTCCCCTCCCCCTGGCCAGGCTGGCCAGGCCCTACCCATGCACGAATTCATAAACCGAGCCTCTCATATATATACACACACACTGAGTGGCCAGATTATTATAATCTCTGAACGCATAATAATCTGGCCACTCAGTGTATATCCTATAGAATAAAAGGCTAACATGCAAATTGTCCCCTCGACCAGGAGTTTGACCAGCAGGCAGGCCGGCCAACTGCCCACGTCCCCTCCCCCTGGCCAGGCTGGCCGGATCCCACCCGTGCATGAATTCCTGCACCGGGCCTCTCATATATATGTGTCTTATTTAAGAGCTACTCCTGGCCGCCCCCATGAGTCCATATCGTTGCACATAGCAATAGTTTGTACAGCACTCCTTTCAGCAGACATGTTTAAATTTGTCCATCCTATTGACGAGTGTTAGTGTTAATTCTCACGGTTGAATTCCTGTAAATTTGTGGTATAAACAAAGGCCTATGCTGGGCTTATGCCTATTAGTAGGTACGACGTTTACAGTCTCTAGAGAAAAGCAGACATGAAGATCAGTCACCATAGGTATTATCTTGAATGGAGCCTATCACCTTGAGGGAGGCATAGGGAGAGCTGGTCCTACTTTTGATTCGGATGCCAGTTACATGAGTCATGTCGTTTCATGGAAAATCGTTGAGCTGCATCCTTAACACGTGAACACCTTTTTGTAGCTATTGCGTAACACCCGCTGTTAGTCAAGGTTGCTAGTGCTTTCCAGTGGAAATACAACCGCCATTTGGCCCTCTCTTGAGCGACTAACCCTTGAACCACCACATTTTGAGAACATTGAGAAGCTACGGCTTTAGTGGAGACTTTGCCTGACAGCATTCATTAACCACCCAACACATAGGTGAGACACCCTTAGAGGAATCCAGCTCCCCTCCTGGGTGCCCCCTGATTCATGTCAGATGGAGAGGAGAAGAGCAGTTAGTTCTCTTTTCTACAGAATTCACGTCTTTTTGTTCAATAGAACCATTTATTTTCAATAATCTTTTTTTTGTTGCAATGTCAGGAAATATTATTTGCTACACTCACAGCAGCTGTCAAGCCAACATATAGGAACAGAACAATCTATATTTTAGCTGTTAGATATGGTGAAAAGGTATAATATAGTAGATTTGATCTGACACTGAGCATTTAAAAACACATTATGGTTTAATGCTCTGTTGCTAGTCCTCCTGGGAAATTAAGAGATGCGGGTTGTGACAAGTGTGAGAAACACACAATTATAAATAGGAAGAAGTCATGCATGGAGACAACATTCACGGTGTTAACACTCTGGAAGCTTCTTTTTGCACTCTGGCGTATCCTTTAGCACGTGTCTGACACCCGTGGCATCTCTTCATTTTCTATCATTCTCTCTGAACCTCACCAAGAGAGTGTTTTGAAGAGTTTTGGAGAAGTTCAATGCCATATATGAAGAGAGAGCTCTATGTGTGTGTGTCTGTGTGTGTGTGTGTGTGGGTGTGTGTGGGTGTGTGTGTGGGTGTGCGCACACGCTTGCAACATCAATGCAATATGCAAAAGAGACAAAAGTAATAGAAGTAAAAGTAAGCAAATGGCATTATTCATTTTGAAGATTATTTTATCAAAGTATTTTGGGTATTTCACCAAGTATGTTAGGTTTTTCTCTCTCAAATAATGTCCATCTCTTTTCATATTTTTATTGAACAAAAAGAACAGCCTAGGCAGATATACAATATGCTAATGAAGGTTGTTATTGGCTGAATGTGCAGTCTCAAATTCATGGATGGAAGCCCTCACACCCAGAGATCCCATGTGGGAGAAAGGGCGTTTAGAAAGGTAATTAGGGTAGAGGTCAGAGGGTGAGGCCCTTTCCCAGTAAAGCGGATGTTCTTAGAAGAGAAGGAAGACACTGGAGCTCATGCCTTTGTGCCCTTTACACCCTCCCTCTCTCCCCTCACACGCCCAGAGGAAAAATCCCATGCAAACAAGTTGAGAAGGTCACGGTCTACCAGTCAGGACGTGAGGCCTCCCTGGAACCCTGCCAGGCCGACACCTTTCTCTGGGTCCTCTAGAACCCAGAGATCTGTGAAATACACGTCTTTTCCATATCGTTGCACATAGCAATAGTTTGTACAGCACTCCTTTCAGCAGACATGTTTAAATCTGTCCATCCTATTGACGGGTGTTAGTGTTAATTCTCACGGTTGAATTCTTGTAAATTTGTGGTATAAACAAATTCGTGGTATAAACAATCCCAGTCTGGGATCTTTGGTTATGGCAGCCTGAGCAGGCTACTATGTAAGTTGATGTTATCTTTATGGGCAGAGCATTGGTAAGTAAGCAATCAATGCAAAAATAAGTCTATGATATTTTCACATATGGACTACAGTAGTTCACGTGACAATTATACTATTTAAATACGTTCTTGTTCATTTCTATCCCTTGCGCCCTCAAGATCGTTATCTTGTATAGGAAGTTACATCCGGAACCAGACTTGGCCATTAACAGAAGTCAGTTTGTTGGCCTTCTCTTAAACGACTAACCCTTGAACTGGCCATGGTGATTGTCAGGTGATCATATAGTTCCTATCGTAGCTCAGGCGGGATGGACCATGGCTCAGGCGATTCTAGGCCCCTGTTTGAATAGTCCTTATACGTGTTCACGATCTTTTAAGAGCATCATTTTAAATATGAATGTGTTATGTCACTATGGGTGGTGGGGATTGCTCACTAGTGACACCCTTCGATAGCTATGTTAAAAATCAGAAATATTGAAACAATAAATGGGCTTATTCTGAAACATTGTTTTAAGTTCACTTCCCGAGCTTTGTAAATGTTGGCAGTAAATTCATGATATTTTGAAGTAGCTTTGATTGGATACTGAAGGTTTATCTGGATAGCAAGCTCCTCATACTCTGCAAAAGTGTGCTATTTGGAAAGAGAAAAGAATTACAATAGCACACATAACCGTTTGCGTAAAACACTCACCCCAAAGCAGTCCTCGAAGCTGCAGGCAGTGCTGTTGACCGCTCCTTGGACATCCGAGATCCCGGGGCTCTCTGAGAAACCGCAAGGACACTGCCTCTCCCAGGTTGGCCTTCCTCCAAATCTGTTAGCTAAACCCTCCGGCCTACGTTCCCCGGTTCCCCGCGCATTTCTAATGAGAAAAATGATCCTCCCTTCCTCCTGGATGCGGCTGCTGGGACCTGTGCTGTCACAAGCCTCCTGGACCTGTTCTCCCTGACCGTCCCTGCGGTGCAGCCTGACGCGTGGGATGAGTGACATCTTTATAGGGAAGGCACGCTGCCCTCCAGTGAACATTCACCCTTGGATATTTCATAGATAAAACGTGGCATGTTGCTTCTATATTTTGTTTTCATTTCCTAATCATAAAACGTTGTGAAGGGAAGAAATGCAAAAGGCAGTGTCCACGCTGTGTTAATGTAGGGGGAAGAGTTTCCTGACAAGAAAGCAGAAGTTATTGTAATCAAAACGGTGGTGGGACTGGCCCAGCGTTTTCTCTCTTTTACCTTTACACCCTTTAAACCGCAACAGCTGGCTGTGAGGGTGTGTGTGGGGAAGGGGGGGCGGGGGGAGGGAGCAGATGGGGTGACATCTATGTAAACAGCCTTTGGCATCAAACACACTGGCATTTACTCTGCAAATGGGAGGTAGCCGTTTTTCTATTTATTGAAGTCGTAACGTTCTTTTCATTTTGTTGAAATGCTATGGACTAGACAGGCAACACCACAGATATTAAAAATGTTCAGTGTGTATAATAATGACAACATCTCAAAGGGAACACTAAACGTTCTCTTTGAAATTAATGAACACCAATTCATTTGCAGTCTTCGGGAAATGTGTTCGTCTCTGGCACTAGCTGAAAGTTACTCCTTCCACTCCCTAACCTGAAGCGTATTTCCGTGGCGATGTTTGTTTCAGGAATTTACTCAGTTTGAGGTGTGAGCATAGTTTAAAAAGGCTGCCAGGGCCTTCTTGGGTTTCTGATGTTTTTGCAAGTGGAGTTCGATGGTGTTTAGTGTAAAGGCAGGAATAAGGATGGGTTAACTAATTTATTCATCAGTTCGGCAAATACTATTTGAGAACCTACCATGTGAAAGATGTGGGTCTAGGGATAAACCAAAGTCCTCTGGGTGTTTCCTTTTTATATCAGCCACATCTTTTCATTTCCATTCTCGCGAGTTTTTAGGACACATATCCAAGTCCTTTTGTGCTGGATGATGACCCCTCTCACGTCCATTTCTGTTTCAGTTGTCTGACTTTTGTCCTGAGTTGTGAGGGCATGGTCAGGCTCTGTCACAGGTATGGTGATATTGGAAAGGACGAGGGCCATGCTAATGCTCTGTGTCCCAGTGTCGCTGTCTTTCATAGAATGTCGAGTCTCTTGGGCGCAATCTGGGAGGACCACTGGGAGGATGACAGTGGAGAGCTGACTTCCCCAGTCAGTTACCCGCTGCGCTAGAGAACCGTGGCTGGAAGCCGGGGCCCTCAGAGCACCCAGAAGCAGCAATGGAACAACCTAAGCAATTCACTCAACCTGGGCGAGAACCCAGGGTGGGGCATGTAAAGAATTGCTTATTTTCCTTACCTGCTTGTCTTTATTTTTGCAATTGTAATAAATGTTTCGATCTCAAAGCATAATTTGTTTGTAGACAGGAAAGCTACTTGAGGATATGTTTGATTACTTCAGGGGTACCTTAAACCAGTGGTCGGCAAACTCCTTAGTCAACAGAGCCAAATATCAACAGGACAACGATTGACATTTCTTTGGAGAGCCACATTTTTTAAACTTAAACTTCTTCTAACACCACTTCTTCAACATAGACTTGCCCAGGCTGTGGTATTTTGTAGAAGAGCCACACTCAAGGGCCAAAGAGCTGCATGTGGCTCACGAGCCACAGTTTGCCGACCACTGCCTTAAACCGACATCGCTGTGGGTGTTTGTCACCTGTGGGTGTTTGTCACCTATGGTCAAGTCTCTCTTTTGTCCTTTTTTTTTCTTTTTTCTCTTTAAAAACGCTTTATTTATTTTTTTACTTTTTAAATAACTTTTTTTGCATTTTAATTTCTTTATTGGTTAAGGTATTACATATTTGTCCTCATCCCCCCATTACCTTCCCAAACCCCCCTCCCCACTAATACCCTTACCCCTCCCCCATTGTCTGTGTCCACTGGTTAGGCTTATATGCATGCATACAAGTCCTTTGGTTGATCTCTCCCCCTTACCCCCACCCTCCCCTACCTTCCCTCAGACGTTTGATAGTCTGATCGATGCTTCCCTGTCTCTGGATTGATTTTTGATCATTAGTTTATGTTGTTCATTATTTCCCACAAATGAGTGAGATCATGTGATATTTATCTTTCTCTGACTGGCTTATTTCACTTAGCACAATGCTCTCTATGTCCATCCATGCTATTGCAAATGGCAGGAATTCCTTCTTTTTTAGCGCAGCGTAGTATTCCATGGTGTAGATGTACCACAGTTTTCTAATCCACTCATCTGCTGATGGGCACTTGGGCTGTTTCCAAATCTTAGCTATGGTGAATTGTGCTGCCATGAACATAGGGGTGCATATGTCCTTTCTGATTGGTATTTCTAGTTTCTTGGGATATATTCCTAGAAGTGGGATCACTGGGTCACATGGGAGTTCCATTTTTAGTTTTTTGAGGAAACTCCATACTGTTCTCCACAGTGGCTGCACCAGTCTGCATTCCCACCAGCAGTGCAGGAGGGTTCCTTTTCCTCCGCATCCTCTCCAACACTTGTCGTTATTGGTTTGTTGACGATAGCCATTCTGACAGGTGTGAGATGATACCTCATTGTCGTTTTGATTTGCATCTCTCGGATAATTAGTGACTGAGCATGTTTTCATATGTCTCTTGGTGTTCCTCCTGTCTTCTTTCGAAAAGTTTCTATTTAGGTCCCTTGCCCATTTCTTGATTGGATTGTTTATCTTCCTTTTGTTGAGTTGTATGAGTTCCCTATAGATGTTGGAGATTAAACCCTTATCAGCGATAACATTGGCAAATATGTTCTCCCATGAAGTGGTCTTTCTTGTTGTTTTGTTGATGGTTTCCTTTGCTGTGCAAAAGCTTTTTATTTTGATGTAGTCCCATTTGTTTGTTTTCTCTTTATTTTCCATTGCCCTAGGAGCAGTATCTGTGAAGAAGTTCCTTCGGCATATGTCTGAGATTTTGCTGCCTGTGGATTCCTCTAGTATTTTTATGGTTTCCCGTCTTACGTTTAAGTCCTTTATCCATTTTGAGTTTATTTTTGTGTATGGTGTAAGTTGGTGGTCTAGATTAATTTTTTGCATGTATCTTCCAATTTTCCCAGCACCATTTGTTGAATAGACTGTCTTGACTCCATTGTATGTTTATGCCTCCTTTTTCAAATATTAATTGACCGTAGTGATTTGGGTCGATTTCTGGGTTCTCTATTCTATTCCATTGATCTATATGTCAGTTCTTGTGCCAGTACCAGGCTATTTTGAGAACAGTGGCTTTGTAATACAGCTTGATATCTGGTATTGAGATCCCACCTACTTTGTTCTTCTTTCTCAGGATTGCTGCAGCTATTCGGGTATTTTTTTATTCCAGATGAATTTTTGGAGAGTTTGTTCTAGGTCTGTGAAATATGCTGTTGGTATTTTAATGGGGAGTGCATTGAATCTATAGATTGCTTTGGGTAGTATGGACATTTTGATGATGTTGATTCTACCAATCCATGAACACGGTATGTTCTTCCATCTGACCCCACAGAAATACAAAGGATTGTTTAAAAATACTATGAACAACTCTATTCCAACCTGGAGGAAATGGACATATTCCTAGAAAAAACTTGATAAGAACTCTCAGCAAGGTGGGAATACAAGGATCATACCTCAACATAATAAAAGCCATATATGACAAACCTACAGCCAACATCATACTCAATGGACAAAAACTAACGCCATTTCCCCTAAGAACAGGAACAAGACAGGGATGCCCTCTCTCACCACTTGTGTTCGACATAGTACTGGAAGTACTAGCCATTGCTATCCAACAAGAAGAAGGAATAAAAGGCATCCAAATTTGAAAAGAAGAAGTAAAACTGTCCTTATTCGCAGACGACATTATACTGTACATAGAAAACCCTAAAGACTCCATCAAAAAATTATTAGACTTAATAAATGAATTCGGCAATGTAGCAGGATACAAAATTAACACCAAGAAATCTATGGCATTTCTATACACCAATGGTGAACTTACAGAAAGAGAGGCTAAAAAAAGCAATCCCATTTACCATCGCACCAAAAAAATTAAGATACCTAGGAATAAACTTAACTAAAGAGGTAAAAGATCTTTTGTCCTTTTTCATGGCACGCTCAGGGAAGGAAGTCCCTGTAGGCAGTTTGGGGAGTTAAGTTGCACCTCCTTGGAGGCCGCAGTTTGCATAAACTCCCTGGAATCCGTTTACATAGAGGATTTGTCTCGTTTCCCCGATGTATGCATGTCGATAAGCCTTTGTTAATAGTGTGCACTCTGGATGCCCGTTATACTTGGGGCCATAATGCAATGCGACTTCGTTTATTTTGTTGAGGTTGCACTAGCTTTGGCTGTTGGGGGTTCTTTCAGCAGAGCTGCCTGTGCGCTTTGCTGAAACTTTATAATGTGTCATTGTGTGTATGCGTGTGTCTATGTGTTTTTGTTCTGTTTACTTGTGTGTATGTGTGTGTGTGTATGTGTGTGTGTGTTTACCTCCTCCTTACTTTCTAGAATCTTTGGATGCCATCTTTAAGGAATTTACTCCCTGTGTTTCAAGCCCCTATGGCAGTTCCAAGCCCTGATCTCTACACAGTCCTGCAAGATTGAATTACAAAGGTGTGGTGTGGAGGAGAGACACTAATTATGTGAGTAGAAGCCTGATGCATGAAATTCATGCAAGAGTAGGCCTTCCAGCCCTGGCTGCCTCCATCCCGCCCTGGCAGCACGGGTGGCTGCCTGGATCCCTCCCTCGCAGCCATGGTGCTGCCTCAATCCTGAGGCTGCAGCTCCAGCTTTGTCCTGGAAGGGTTCCAGAAAAATGTCCAGAAGGACCTCTAGTCTAATTAGCATATTACGCTTTTATTATTATAGATAAGATGAGGAATCAGTACCTCATTGGATAAATTTTCAGACACTGTTTTTTTCTTTCACAGTCTCTTTATATTTAGCACTAAGAAGCAAGTATATAATCATAAAATATATCCATATCAAAATGTGCTTATTATATATCTACTAGAGGCCTGTTGCACAATATTCGTGCAAGAATAGGCCCCTGGCTTCACTCCCAGCTGCCCTGGAGCCGGCAAGTCCCTTCTCCCGGGCCCCTGGATCCAGCACATCCCCGCTCCTATTGGGAGCTGGCAAGTCCCCGCTCCCCGGCCACCCGGGAGCCGGCATGTCCTCACTTCTGTCTGGAGCACCACTCCAGTAGCTCCCTCAGCCGCCCCCCTTCCCCTCATAGCAGGCTTCACACCACTCTGCACGTGCATATGCAAATTAACCTTCATCTTTGTTGGGTTAATTTGCATACTCACTATGATTGGCTGTGGGCGTAGCAGAGTGATGGTTAATTTGCATGTTTCTCTTTTATTAGGTAAGATATTAACAAAACACCATACTCAAAATAAATAAAGAATCTAATTGCTTCCCTTCTTTATCGTCATTTTTTTTTCATCCTGTACATATTTCAGATAGTTTTTCACGTAGGAGTAACCGTATACTTTTTATTTTTAAACAATGGGCGCGTTTATTTGTTTACTTATAATCAACTGACTTTCTACATAATAAGATATCGTATGGATAGTTTAAATTAAAGCCTGCCCTTAACCCAAACAGAGTGAAAGACAGGGAATCACTAAGGAAAATATTAAGTGGGCTAAGAAGTGAAGATCAGTAAAAGTATTTGAACAAAGAAAACACAATTAAAACCAATTTCTACACAAAGACACACACTGTCCTCATTTCTCTCTGTGTGTTGACAGTACGGTGCCTCTCTTCCTGAAAAGTCTTGTCCCTCCCACACCTCCCACCCCAAGCATGCACTTTCCTTTCGGGGGGCCTCTCTTTCCTCCTCTGGGTGAGTAGTTTCTGAAACGTCCCTCACTGTGACCTCCCTTTTCTGAATGCTTATAGCACTTGAAACATACCAATCAATCTGCCACCTGAGTCCATGTTACCTCGTATTGTTCTTTAGTTTCTTGTATTGATTTTCAGTTGTGCCTTGAATGTCCATTGTTAAATTGTAAATGCCTCCAATTGTCAGGTACACAACAGGTGCTTAAGAAATTCCCCTGATTCCAGGAGAAAAGAAGCTGAAGAATTGCGGCGTGCTCCCGAGCAGCGGAGATTTCTGCGAACACAATCACAATCAATGCACTACTGTTCTATAATAACATGTTTGAGTCCAACGCGAACCCTGGGTATCAAACGTTCGCAAGGCCCTCAGAAAGCAAAGCACACTGTCTGTTCTGTGGCCCCGCCTGCCTGCTTCTGTCCTATTTATCCCTCCAGCTAGAATGCCGCCGGAGGCTGACTTCCCTCAAATGTCTCCCCATTAAACTGCCCCTGCCCCTTCCTTTTCAAACCATCGAATTCCATGCCCTCACTAGAGATAGACTGCTCTTATTTTAGAGGAGGAAATAAACACCTGAAGGGGTTAAATGCATTCAGACGCGGTGAGTGGTCGTTAGGTTGAATTCCTTCTAGTTTTGCCTTTGCCTTCCACGCTTGACGTGCTGTCTCCTCTCAGCACAGCCCTCCCCACAGCCTGCCTGTCTCGGACACAACGACCTGTCTTCACCCAGGGCTGTTCTGCTTTCTCTCCTCAGTGTCTGGAATATTCCTCCCTTCCATTCCCTTCATAAATGTTTTGATCAAATGAATACATTTCTCTTGGCCTGTTTCTGTATATGTAAAACTAGAGGGCCGGTGCATGAAATTCATACACAGGTAGGGTCCCTAGCCCTGGCCAGCAAATCAGGGCCAATCTGTAGGGCGATCGCCTTAGATTGGGGGGCCCCCGCTGGCACCCACCTTGGCTGGCCTAGGGCCAGCAGACTGGGGGCAGCTCTGGTGTTGAGCATCTGCCCCCTGGTGGTCAGTGCACATCATAGTGACCAGTTGTTCTGCTGTTTGGTCAATTTGCATATTAGGCTTTTATGATATAGAACTAGAGGCCCAGTGCATAAAATTCGTGCACAGGGGAGGGAGTCCCTCAGCCCAGCCTGCACCCTCTCACAATCCGTGACCCCTCAGGGGATGTCCTGCAGGATTGGGCCTAAACAATCAGTTAGACATCCATCTCACAATCTGGAACTGCTGGCTCCTAATCACTCTCCTGCCTGCCTGCCTCATCACTCCTAACTGCTCGCCTGCCTGCCTCATTGCCCTTGACCACACTCCTGCCCGCCTGATTGCCCCTAACCTCTTTGTCTGCCTGCCTGATTGCCCTTAACCCACCTCTGCTTGCCTACCTGATCACCCCTAACCACTCTGCCTGCCTGATTGCCCCTAACCACTCACCTGCCCACTGACCTGATCACCCCTAACCTCCTCTGCCTCGGCCCCCACCACTGTGGCTTTGTCTGGAAGGACGTCTGGAAGGTCGTTTGGTTGTCTGGTCTAATTAGTATATTATGCTTTTATTATTATAGATGATGGATTTATAGCTGATAAAGTGTAAGGTCCCTTTTAATTCTAAAATTCTGTAACAGAATAGCTACCGTGAGGTGACCGCTTGCTGCACTCCGGGGGCTCTGCAAAGTATGTACAAGGCAGGGACCAGTACATCTGTCATATGAGGAACCTGAGATTCAGAGAGTAAATGGTGTGGTTTCAAAGATTTCGTGGACTGAACACTGTTTTATCATGTGATTACATTGAATCCTTTTATCTTTCACTCCATCTGGATGTGCCATGCACCCAAATGCACGCTGCATTTCCTCAGGGTGAATGCAGGTGCGTATGTCAGAAAGTCATTGAAACCAGATTCAAGTGGAGCTCACGCTGCCTTCCAGAAAGCTCCGTGGGTGCTTACCTGGACCACTAAAGCTTCATGGTGGTTTCTCTGCTGAGACTGGAAAGAAAAAGAGTAGCTGAAATGTTAAAGCCGTTGCCAATCGCTGCTAATTCTGTCTCACAGGATGGAAGTCTGAGTTATGAGTTTATTTTATGTGTGTATGGTTTTCTTGTAAGGCAGTGCAAATTACATTAGAGTTTCCTAAGGCAAAGGTAGAACCCAGGATATGGAGGAGAAATGGGATTACTGTGCTCTGCATGATAATAAATTACGTAATTTTAATATGAAAACTGAATCTCCAGGGAACCTGAGTTTAGAAAGGAGAATGAACAGCCTTAAGCAAGTGAGGACAGGAAATAATGTGGTTATAAACTGAAACTTGTGATGAGACTAAGTGGAAAAAGAATATCCGGAATAAGGATATATACCACGCTTGATGTAGTATATGTAGAATTGGGGTTTAGGCCATTAAAAACCCAGAAAGTGCATGAAGCGTATCACACACTTGCCTAACTGTCTGATGCGGGCACTTGGGGCAAAGCCGAGTAAAGAGGCTGGTCTGTACCTGGGGTTCT
This sequence comes from Corynorhinus townsendii, assembly GCA_026230045.1. Lineage (NCBI taxonomy): Eukaryota > Metazoa > Chordata > Mammalia > Chiroptera > Vespertilionidae > Corynorhinus > Corynorhinus townsendii. The sequence continues at coordinate 4,906,507 of JAPDVU010000005.1, forward strand.
GACACAGCAGAGGAAAGAAACGTGCAAGGAGAGAGATTTGAAGCATGGATGGAGGGTGCAGGATCGGGGATTCTTTTTCATAAGTTGTAAGGAGAATGGAATTGGGGCTGTCCACACAAATCTGCCTCAGGAGATGAGAAAGGAAAAGAGGGAGCTGAGAACATAGCTAGTATCTGGGATCCTGATAACCATTCATGCAGGTCTGAGTTCCTGATCCTGTCTGGTTGTCAGAATCTTGTCTCTACTCGGTCCCTACTTATTTTTATGGGTGTTTTTTTTTTTTTAAGCTGGAATAAAGTTAAATAGATAAAATAGACACACATACCTAAGTCATAGCTTCTATTTATAAAAGACACTTGGAATTCTAAGGACCTTCCCTAAGGTGAAACCCAGCCTTCCTGCTGTGGCAACATCTACCAACGGGATGTTCAGCCTTCCAGTCCATCGTCCCAGACCTGGACAGGGATGAAAGCACCAGTTCCCGAGTTTAGGACTGTCCCTGGAGGACCCCAGTTGTTATATCCCGGCCCCACACTGACCCCAGTCTATTGCTTTCTGATGACACTTTAGCCAGTTGCCTGCTGACATAATAGCCATATAACCTAAAATGAGTCCATTGGTAAGAATATTAAGCTGGATATACTGTGCACAGGGGACTGAAACACCTCGCTAGTGCTACATTAATGTCAGCACATCGCGGGGGTATGTATGAACACCCCAAGTCCCTCAGAGGGCCACTTGGCAGTAACTCAAGGTCTGACAGGAAGGAAGTCACCCACCATCTGTCCATGCAGCTGGCAGAGGGCAACATGTCCATAGCAGTGGGAAAACACGTTTAAAGCGATGGGCGACCATCGGTGACATCCTCAGAAACGGTTTGGCTATAAGGTGCCTTTTTAAAATCTAAGCACTTGCTCTGCAATTCGCAAAAATATCTCTTTGCCTCTGTTGTTAGTTAATCATCTCATTGAATAATCCCAGAACATTGCAACTGTGGCCAGATATTTTGCTGTGCTTACTTTTCTGAGTCAAAGAGCATCCCGGTTCTCTCGCAAGTATTGATACATGAATAATCTCCTCCTGTGTGTTGATGACCATTGGAAATCCAGTCCAAAAAGACCTCCCTGGCTATCAAATTTCCTGATTAAAGGAGTTGACACCGATGAAAATGATTGACGAGCAAAGATGTAACAGATAATTTGCACATTTTCCAAAATTTCCCCCAGTAGATCTTCCAAACTGCTACACCAGTGACTTCCAACCTTTTGCGTCTCGTGGTACACAGAAACTAACTACTAAAATTCTGCAGCACACCAAAAAATATGTTATATGTTTTGCCGATCCGACAAAAAACACACACACACAGAAACAATAGGTATAATGTTGATTCATTCACACCAGGTGGCTACTGTTGTGTTGGCCTTTATCACTTTTTCTTTGCCAATCTAAGGGAAAAGTGGTCAGTGCCCCGACTAAATAGGCAGGTGTTGAATGTTTTAAACATTCTGGCGGCACACCGTGTGGCCTATCAGTGCTCCGTGGCTCACCCGCTGAAAATCGCTGCCCTAAAGCACTCAAGAAAATTAAAGACTTTGCAAACTTTTATTCTACATGTATTAGAATGATCATCAGTCCTAACTGTATAATCGTACACTGCAGGAAACAGAAAATTCTAGCAGAAAAATATATAGTAAGATTTTGGTTCTTACAAACCATCAGAAGAACTATAAGAATTGAGGTCATCACTGAATTTTAATTTCTAGAACATGCCATCATGTTCACGTGGCTGGTACAAACTACCAGGAGCCTGAATGCTTACTGCCTTGGAGTTGTCATGTACTATGTTTAGATATGTAGCTTCAGGAAAGAAACAAAGAAAAAAAGGTTGCTTCTTAATTACAAATAATTAGCATTTTGACTCGTCAATAATACTTGATAAATATTTTTTTAAAATATATTTTATTGATTTCAGAGGCAGGAAGGGAGAGGGAGAGACAGAGAGACAACAATGATGACAGAGAATCATTGATCAGTTGCCTCCTGCATGCTTCCTACTGGGGATCAAGCCAGGCACCCTGGCAGGCATCCTAACCCTGAATTGAATTGTGACCTCCTGGACATAAGTGGAAGCTCAACCACTGAGCAACACCAGTGGGGCGATACTTAATAAATGTTTCGTGACAAGTTTAAAGTGATAAATACTAATGACGTCTGATGTCATATTTACTTATGAGGGACAATAATATCCTACATTTATTTTAAAACTAGAGGCCTATGCACAAAGATTCATGCAAGAATGGGCCTTCCTTCCCCTGGCTGCTGGCACTGCCTTCGCTCCATCCTGAGCCGCCTTTCTGCTCTGGCCTGGAGCCGCCTTTCTGCTTTCCAACACTGCCCAGAGGCCTGGAGCAGCTGGGGTGGTGCGGTATGCCTGTGTCATTGCCATGGCGAAAACACAAGCATCCCGCCTCACCCCCGGCGGCTCAGAGTGCCTGTGTATGCAAATTAACCATGATCTTTGGTGGGTTAATTTGCATACTCACTCCTGATTGGCTGGTGGGTGTTGTGAAGGTACGGTCAATTAGCATGGTACTCTTTTTTTAGGTAGATAGTTGTGATGAAGCATCCATTTTAAGTATGTGTTAAGGGAAGAAAATAAAATCTATTTAGCTTTTTTTGGTATTTTATTTATTAGTTTTCTATATATTTTCTCTTAAGTGTGCTTATAAGAGATGCACATATTCCTTTTAGTTAAGAGATATTCCAACATATCCCAACACAGCATAATGTTTGTACTTCATATAAGCTCTGAGTCTAATTGCAAGCACCCACCCCTAGGCCCGGGGGCCTTGCTCTCAGCATGTGCTGCTGAGTCATTGCTAAGGGCTCAAGGAGAAGCCCAGGCAGTCTGGGGATGCTCCATGGCCCTCCCACTGTCCTCATATGCTCACCACACATACAGGTGGGGCAAAGGTACGTTTACAATAGTTTGTACACAAAGCACAGAGTTTATTCTTGTTTTATTATTTATTGTACTAGAGGCCTGGTGCATGAAATTCATGCACTCAGCCCAGCCTGTGCCCTCTCGCAGTCCAGGAGCCCTCAGGGGATGTCTGACTGCTGGCTTAAGCCCGCTCCCTGGGGAGCGGGCTTAAGCCAGCAGTCGGACATCCTTAGCACTGCCGTGGAGGTGGGAGAGGCTCCCGCCACCACTGCTGTGCTCACCAGCCATGAGCCCAGCTTCGGGCTGAGCAGCACTCCCCCTGTGGGAGTGCACTGACCACCGGGGGCAGCTCCTGCCTTGTGTCTGCCCCCTGGTGGTCATTGCACATCATAGCAACCAGTCGTTCTGCCATTTGGTCGATTTTAATATATAGGATTATTTTTCATATGAACAACTTGACGCAGCCCTGTGTTCTTCTTCAGCACCGCTGCTTGTTCCCTTTACATCCTCAGCTCAGCGAGACCACAGCCCACGGCTGGGGCTCACCCTGTGTCAGTCATGGTCAGGACCCTGTTCCCAGGTAGGTGGCTGGTGAAGGGTGTGCCAGTGTGGATGGTTCTGTGCAATATTAGAGGACTTCCTGAATTACGTGTGCTTTCATTTCAAGACTGCAAAAAAGAAAACCTGAAATTGTTTTGGATGTTGTATCTTTCATTTTTCTTTTACCTTTATGACGAGGGGACAAAAAACATAGTTTTATCATTACATTGTAACATCATTAGATACTCCAAATGCATGATCCTGTTGTGAATAAGTTAGAAAGGAAATCCCTTGTTCTATGATAAAAATAGAATTAAGGGTACCTTTTATCTTTCAGTAACTACCTCTTAATATTATTTTCATACTTTGAGATATTAGTAAGATTATAAGTATATTATGTATTCATAAACAAAATCTATCTTATTTAGATAAAGACGGAAATATATTATAAAGCTTACAATAAGTTATAAAGTCCCCGTAGTTTTCATCTTTAACTGTTCATACAGTATTTCTAGCCAAGAATCAGCAGCCTGCAGACCCCAGTAAGAATGTCTGCAGACCTCCAAAGAGGCCTCATCAGTTGGCGGGAGTGAGTCCACTTCCACAGTCGCCCTCCATCCCCCGAGGTCACGATCACTCTCTGTCTCAGCTTCCCTACCCGTTGCAGTCACCACTGCTTTGCCCATAGGGGAGGTGCTAAGGCTGCTCTCCTCGGTACAAACTTCAGTAACAACCCAAGTTCTACTCAGAATCACTCCTACCTCTGATAACTAGCTTATCTCCATTCGTTAAGCCAAACACTTCTAGGTCCCTTTCCAATAGGACGGATTCTCGCTCAAGAAAAGCATCAGTATCTTTCCTCTCAACAGAAACACAACCAGACTTCTCTCTTAGTTCTTTCTTCACGCTTCCTGGGCATGTCAGAGGAGAACTATGCGGAAGCTTCACTCTCATGTACAGGTTGGGTTCATTCCCGATACAAACAGGCTCTACAGAGGCCTTAGGCCAATGAATCCATTTTGATGAATGTCACCTGAGGACTTCTTTGATTTTTAGAGAGAATGGAAGGGAAGGGGAGAGACAGAGAGTGAGAAACATGGATGTGAGAGAGAAACATCAATTAGTTGCCTCCTGCATGTGCCCCAAGCATGGCTAGTGACTGAGCCTGCAACCGGGGTATGTGCCCTGGACCGGAATCCAAACCCAGTCCCTTCGGTCCATAGGCCGATGCTCTCGTCACTGACCCAAACTGGCTAGGGCTGGCTAGCAAAAGTACTATTTTGATCAGAGTTACCGGAACGTTTCCTGTTATCCTGCTGACTTACTTTATATTTCTAAGAAATAAGAGGAAAAGGTTGGAAATGCCAAATTTTGAAATGGTCTGCACATTTCTGGATGACCTGAAATTCATTATAAGCAGATGTGTTAGCTATCCATCATTCTCCTAAGATCTGCACACATTTAGATCATGGCACCTTTAATTTTACTACTGTGGATTCAAAGTATCCTTCTGAATGCTTCTCATGTCTGCAGGATGCATTCGTAGCAAGAAAAGAGGGTGTTTTTAAATTAAACGACATTCATGGCCAGCATAATGATCTCTCCCAAATATAATAGGGTCTCTTTGGAGTGTCTGTGCAAATAGACTGAAATTACTCGACTGTGGCTATAACTCAGTTTCATATGGTCCTCCTTAGAGAAAAACTTTTAATCATCTTATAGAAAACATGGACAGATCATATTTTTGGCATGAGAATTATAGTTTTTAAACCAGAACATTTTTGTGTCATTAATTGAAAGACATTTGATTTGTTTTTTTTCTTCTACTTTTGAATATTATTGACCATGATTGAATTAGTTAATAATATATGAAATTTTACATAATTAAGATTCTGCTTTTTTAATGTTTAGATTATTTTCCAGGTTTATATAGTTTACCAGTTTTTAAAAATCATGTTTTTTTTAAATCTAATCATTTTCTAGCATCTAATGGGCAAGTGAGTAAATATAAATATATATATATATATATATATATATATATATATATAATGACTTTTTAGGAGGGCACAATTTTCCGTTTTTAAACTTTAAGAAATAGAGAGATTAAAATAAAAACAATTTAAAATATCTGAAAAATAAAATTTTCTATTCAAGGAACCCTGACAAATTTAAGCCAGGAGTAATTGATTTTTTAAAAAAATATATAGAACTAGCTTAAAGATCTTAAACAAAGACTTATGATTGTTGTGTTTTTAATATATAACTTAAAAGAACTCTTTAGAGGAATCAATTTATATGCAAATAAAATCATGTTTTTTTTTCAGAGTACAAATGTCATTTTGCTATGAGTCCACCACAGTGAGATTATAAGCGCCTCTATGCGTGGGCAGATAACACATCCCCAGTATATAAGAATCGTCTTGAGAAAATAAATGCATATAATTTGGCATGCCACTGACATATAGGCCAGCAGAGACTGGGCATCAATTTACAAATATTTTTAAGGTACTCATGCACTGAGCTCATTTATTGCTGTTGTCATAAATACAAGAAAAGATAATGGCAATAACATTGTTCAGGGTCACACTTTAAAAAAGGCCAAGAAACTTTTAATTTCATTAGTCATCTACGTGATGCAGAAGGCTAAAAAGTGCATAACTTCATGAGAGGCATGCATGTTTTCACAACGCATAATACCCACCCTGACCTGTTAAATTACGCTGATAAAAACACAGATAGGCTATCAATGGCATACATGCAGACATACACACCACCACCACCAACAACAAATATGTTAGGTTTTTAACTTACTTTCCCCAGAAAAAGTTCATTTGTAATTTGATTAAAAAAAAAAAAATAGATGAACCTGGTTTATTCTAATTACGTAAAAAAATTTTTAAATGGTTGCCAACACTTGACTACAGATGTGTGTGTGTGCTAATCCGCATGTATATAAAGTGATTCTTTCATTGAAAAAATGTTTTGAAAATAAAGTTGAAATCTTTAAGTCAACGTTTTCAGGGTAAGATGGGCACTGTTTCCTTGTTTACTTATTTACCCATTTATTTTTTATTTCACAAATACTGCTCTAGCACTATACTGTGTCTAAACATGTTTCAGTACTTTACAAGTGTTAGTTCACTTCATCTTCACAACAACCCTGTGAGGCACCATAATAATTCCCATTACACAGATGAAGAAATTGAGGTGCAGAGGACTTTAGTAACTTGTCAAGGTCACACGGCTACCTTGCGAGCCAGTATTTAACCTAGCATTCTGTTTCCAGGGGCCCTATTTCATAACAACAACCCTATGCCAGTTTCATAGGACAGATATCATGACTTTTTTATGTTTAACATGAATAACATGCTTAAATATATAGTTGAATTTTATTTACCATCACAGTTCTTCTGGACAGTGAGGCAGCTGTCCTTAAAAACTCTGTTGCGTTGTTGTTGTTTTTGTTGTGGGGATTATTTGACTATTGCCAATGGACTGCAAACACCAGAGGTTAGGGCTACATGTATCTGTACTTATGATTGTACTAGAGGCCCGGTGCATGAAATTTGTGCACGAGAGAGGGGGGTCCCTCAGCCCAGCCTGCACCTTCTCCAAACTGGGACCCCTCGGGGGATGTCTGACTGCCAGTTTAGGCCCAATGCCTGTGGCAGTCAGACATCCTTCTCACAATCCAGGACTGCTGGCTCCTAACTGCTCACCTACCTGCCTGCTTGATCGCCCCTAACCACTGTGCCTGCTGGCCTGCTCCCCCCCAATTGCCCCCCCACCGACCTTCTCACCCCCAACTGCCTCCCCTGCCAGCCTGCTCGCCCCTCACTACTCCCCCCGCCACTGGCCTTCTAGCCCTCAACTGCCCCCCATTGCCTGCCTTCTCGCCCCCAACTGCCCCCCCTGCCAGCCTGCTCTCCCCCAACTGCTCCCCCTGCCAGCCTGATCACCCCCAACTGCCCTCCCCTCCTGGCCTGATTGCCCCTAACTGCCTCTGCCTCAGCCCCGCCATAATGGCTTTGTCCATAAGAACGTCCGGAAGGTCTCTCAGTCTAATTAGCATATTACCTTTTATTAGTGTAGATGCTTAGTATAAAGTGAAGTAGTCTGGCCAGTGTGGCTCAGTGGTTGAGCACCCACCTATGAACCAGGAGGTCACTGTCCATTCGATTCCCAGTCAGGGCACATGCCTGGGTTGCGGCCTCGATCCCCAGTAGGGGGCGTGTAGGAGACAGCTAACCAATGATTCTCTCTCATCATTGATGTTTCTGTCTGTCTCTTCCTCTCCCTTCCTTTCTGACGTATATGTTGGTTGTGTGGATAAACAATATAACATTCAATAAATGAAGGTAAATATTATCAGTACTGCACAGCATACATAATGCTCTTGAGATCCTGTATCAATTTTTAGGGCACTACTTGTTTTTTCCATATTTTTATTGATTTCAGAGAGGAAGGGAGAGGAAGAGAGAGAGATAGGAACATCAATGATGAGAGAGAATCATTGATCGGCTGCCTCCTGCACACCCCTAATGGGGATCCAGCCCGCAACCCAGGCCTGTTCCCTGACTGTGAATCGAACTGTGACCTCCTGGTTCATAGGTCAACGCTCAACCACTGAGCTACTGCGGGTGGGCAAGGGCACTAACATTTTTTAAATGCTCTAACAAAAACATTACTTCAAATGCCAAAGTTATGTGTAGAGGTTGTGATGAGTTTGGAAGGAGTGACTTAGTCATTTCTAGTAAGAGCTATTTGCCCCCATCTGCAACATTCTGTTAGAACACAAGGGGGTGGAAGTAGGTGCATTTGGCTATGGAGGTGGGGTGGGCACTATCTAAGGAAGGGACATTCTGAGCAAAACCTGTTCACTGTCCATGTAATTAACCCCCTGGTGCCAGCTGCGCGCTTACTGTGATGGGATTCATAGGGCGTCTCTGTATGTTGGAACATGTAGTCACGTGTTCTGTGCTGGATAAATGAAAAGCATTGAATGAGAGGTGACATTTACTTTCACTGTTCATTATGGAATATTTTTCTGAAGTCTGTTAAGTACAAACGGCTAAGTGGTTGGTATTTAATGGGAGGTTTTGAACCTAATTATACCAAATGTCACCACATTATTTATTAAAAAGGGTTCTAAAATTGCTCAGCACCAAACGGATGAATACATGGATTCTTATAATATTTAAATTATTCCATTAATTCAAAATAGTCTTTGTAAGGTAAGTTGGATTGACGATAAACTTAGTTTATCTTTATAATCAATTTCCGTGATTAAGGTTAATGGAACCCCATGGGATATACTTGTGTGTACCATTTTGTAGGTTATCTTGTTGGAAGAGCTGGTTGTGACAAGTAGTAGTGTCTGTCTGTTACAGTAGAAGGGAGACATCATCATGCATTTTCCCTCTCAGACACAGAAAAACAGTGGCCTATGTAGACTAAGATTTCAAACTATGAAGACTTGAACACCTGGTTTAAATCTGATGGTGGTAGCAATTGGTGGGACAACCTCAAATATTAAAAACAAAGTTATTTATTTTCCAATCTTTATAATTATTTGGTTATAAAATTAATAAAATTTTTGTATATTTTGATCAGTTATGTGGGTCTATTGTGCACGATTACAAAATTTTATGTTCACTTTTATATTCAACACTGTCAATTCTGATATGCCTTGACTTACTGATGTTTGATAAATTATGTTCTGTGAACTGTGGAGAACAGGAAAGAAATGAAACCATGATTCCTTGTGCAAATCACTTTTATTGGGGGAAAGTCTTATTTTTGCATTTGTATATCTATTTATTCCAAAAATAGATTATTGCAAAAATGTTCTAAAGACTTCTTAGGACACATTCTGAAAAATAAAATTATATATTAGACTTTTAAAATTGGATAATATGATGGGACCTATTAAAATATAGATCTTAGAATGCTTTTGCCTTAATTTCCCTAAGCAAAACAAGGCATGATTAAATAATATATTAAAAGTTAACAAAAAACAGAAAGGGAGTGTGCTACTTGCATAGAACATTGATTATTGTCATGAATTAACTCTCACGTTCCAAGGGTGTGAATGAACTTCTCATGGTACCTACTATGTGCCTTAAAAGGACTTAATGCGTTCATAATTTGGTGATGATCAGGATCATGTTCAGGCTTACTGAGGTTATTATTCCATAACTCCTTAATGACCTGAGGAAAGAAGAATCAGAATAATCCTGTTCGCACGCTGCCACGTTGCCAAGTGCCTAACGCACACCCGGGGAGAGGCGTGCAGATGCTGAGCATCTGGGCGTCTGCCCGTGCAGCTCCCTCCGGTTGACGCCTTCCTGCTTGGCGTTTCCCGGGGATACTTAAAGGCTTAGCACCTGCTTTAGAGCAGTTTGTACAACCGAAGTCAAGCGTACGACTGATTGGCATCATCTACGTTCTAATGACACACAAATAAATTAGGAAACCTGGCAATTGCAAATTGGAAGATAAAGACCTCCTTGGGGATATATTATTCTGTCAATTATTTTCCTGCAGATATATTTCCTTTTTCTTTTGTATATTCCCCGCAGCAGGTTACGTGTCTCATTTAGTTTATAGACAGCCAATTCCTTGCATTTCTATAGGTTATTATTTAATAGTCGCTTGCATAAGGGATATTTTGAAGCAGAGGACTGAACTTGGCGGTAGAAATAGACGAATTCAACAGGACAGCTCGGTCAGTGAGTTGCCAGCCACTGCCCAGTCCCGAAGCCAGTCTCACACGGATCAGAACCATGTCATACCCCCACAGGACTTCCAGGCCCGGGCTTCCCCTGTGGGTCTGGGGCGGGGGGGGGGGGGGGGGTGTGCAGCCGGTGGTTACAGCTGGACCTCCCAGGCCCTGCATCTCCCTGCTTTGGCACCACATTTCTGGCTTTCTGCTTCTGTGACTCGGGGGCCAGGCTTTCTCCATGTTGATGCCATCAACCCCAGATCTGACTTCCTGGATCTCAATGACAAGATTATCACCCGATTTTTATAGTGGAAAGGGACTGAAAAATTTCATAGATGGCTTTTGACCACGCCTTAGTAAGTGGGCGCTCAGGAAGTTTCCTTTCAATCCAAATACTTACCCACTATGTCCGACTGCCAACCAGGATAATACACATTAAAGGACTTCTTTCCCCGGCCCAGGACAACCTCTCAATATCTCTCAATTCTTCCCCCTCTTTTTCCCTACCAGGACGAAAGCCCCTTGAACGTGCATGTCTTCCTTATTTTCTTTATCTTTTTTTTTCAGTTCTTAGCACGAGGACTGGCAAAGAGGAGTCAGTCAATGCAATTAATTTGGATTCAAATTAATTTGTTCAATGGCTTGTCAGGGGAGAGCCTGGGGATGCTAAATAAATGGAAGAGATATGCTTTTTCTCCTCCTGATCATGCATAGATTTCCTGACCTCTTATAATACACTTTAAAACTATCAATTTATAGTGAAAGGGGCTGGGTAGTGCATTTTTCATTCCAAATAATTTTAGTATATTTCAAAGCATAATGAATTCACTTGGTAGGCTCATAGTTAAAGTATAAAATTTTAACTGGGGCCAACATAAGATGTCTAGAGTTTGCTACTGAGGATTCAAAGAGCATTGTGAAAACACTTTTAGAAGGCTGAAAATTAACACACACACACCCCCCCACACACACATCACAATGCTTGAGTGAATCAGGATCTAGGCTTAACCTAAAAAGGCTTAATTCTGTCCAAAATTAATGGTTCAGGAATTGCCAACCAATTCAGCTACATTACAAACAACAAACGTCTGGGAACTATGTTTAATACTATTAACTTTTGATTATATAAACCCTGCCCAGTTTGTGCAGCATTAGGATAAAACAATGTCTCCAATTAGATTTTTGGTTATTGTTGCTTTTGTCTACTGTGGTTTCTCAGACTCAAGGAAAATGTGGACATTAAAAATTAAAACGTTGGGCTTCAAAGTTATGTCTTGGCCTCTAGATATTTTTCTCATCTGGAAACATGAGGAAACTAATACATTCATGATATGATCGTAATGTGGGTTAATGAAACACCTTATCAAAACCACAACTCTGGAAATGTTTAAAAAGTTATTTTTAGGATGATGCGATAATAAATTATTCTTAGTTGTTGCTGTTGTTTGGGGACTTTTAAATAGTTTCATTTAACCTTTTCCTTATGAACACAATCTACTTTATCTTTGCTTTTAAAGGAAACAGTGAAGCAAAGATGATGTTTCCTGAATAATCCCCAATCCTATTTTCTTACAGCACCAGCTATTACTATTTTCTTTGTTTCTTTGGACTTGACACTTAACTGGAATGTTAGCTTGAACAGGAAAGTGGGGGAGGAAGCATGGGATTCATTTGAAAGGACCAAGGAAGCTTATCATACCTTCATTGCTACATCCGCACTTAACTCTGCTTGACTTTTTCATGGTGTGGAAAATAAATATTTGTTATGAGATATTATAATGTTTTGTGTGAGGTGGTACATCCCGAAAATATATAAAAATATAGTATTAGATATTTCAATAATTTGTATATAATTATATATTCAACAAGCAGGAGTACTGTGTCATGAATACTACTTTTAAATATATGAGGCTTATATTCAACTCCTCCTCTTAGGTAATTAGTTATAGTATATTCAGTTACAAAAGTGAAATATTCCTGAACTACAGCTAATTGTCAGAAGTGTCCTGAATATTTGATATCATGGAATTTACTATAAATGGTAGGTATTATGATTTTTTAACATGTGTTTTAGCTCAGGCTGCCATAACAAAATACCGTGGATTAGATGGCTTAAACCACAGACATTTACTTCTCCCTTTTCTGGAAGTTGGACATCTGAGAGCAGGTGTCAGCACAGAAGGGTTCTGGTAGGAGCTCTCCTGATGTTCTGCAAGTGGCTGGGGGAGAGGGAGAGGGGGAGGGAGAGGGGGGAGGGAAAGGGGGAGGGAGAGGGGGGAGGGGAAAGAGGAGGGAGAGGGTGGAGGGGGAGGAGGAAGGAGAGGGGGGAGGGGAAAGAGGAGGGAGAGGGGGAGGGAGAGGGGGGAGGGAGAGGGGGAGGGAGAGGGGGGAGGGGAAAGAGGAGGGAGAGGGTGGAGGGGGAGGAGGAAGGAGAGGGGGAAGGAGAGGGGGAGGGGGGATGGGGAGGAGGAGAGGAGAGGAGGAGGGGGAGAGCTTTCTGTATCTCTTATATGGGCACAGGCTCCATCACTGGGTCCCCACAGTGGAAGGCTCTGTTTCCAAATACCATCATGTTGGGGGTAGTAGGGCTTTGATATGTGACTGTGGGGAGAACACACACATTCAGTCATAGCACTAGAACTGCACCCTTCAAGCAAATGGAGTATTGAAAAACGAGCCATTCCCCTAATCTGCTCTCTGCCCACGTGCTAGCAAGAGGCACTCATGTAACCCACAGACTGTATACTTGAATAGCTCACATGTGCCATTCTGCATTACAGTTCATCTGCAGTGAAAGCGAGGCCAGGGACCGGCAGGGCACACATGGCGGTATTTCCTCAAAGGGAACGGTGCCATTTGGTGGGCTCCACTATAAAAATATGTATTTTAGTAGAAATCGATTTCCCTGAGCAACAGATTAGGCATATTTTCCATCTGTTATAACAATAATTGCCCATGAAAGCATATTTCCCCTAGTGGAGAAGAGAAGCATACTTTTATTGATATTGATAACATTTCATTTGGTTAAAAAATAATTTCATCAGCAAGTCCTGTGAGCACATACCTAATGACAGGATTAAACCATAATTGTGAAAGGGACAGTACCAGACCTGTCTTGACCAGAACAAAATTATAAATCTATTGCATAATTAGTATTTTATTGGTAGTCATTCAGATTTGTGCTCTGATCATCAGAAAGGCATTTGCTTTAAACATTTACATAACACATGTTTGAACTTTAGACCAATACTGTCCAATAGAAAAGCAATGGAACACATATTTAATTTTAAATAGTCTAAATGCCATATTTTTTAAAAGACAATGAAGAGGTGGAATTTTAATAATACATTTTATTTAACCAATGATGACTTTATTTTACAGTTACAGTACATTTCAATCAGAGTAGCCATGTTTCAAATGCTCAATTAGACTAGTGGCTACCATTTTAGGTTTTAGATAATACTGCTTTATGCTTTCCATTTAAAAATATATAGGTATATATTCACATAGTTTATAGGCTGGAGTGTAAATATGCAATAACTTAAGTAAATACAGGATTTTTTCAGATTTAATGATACACAAAAAAGTCACAAAGTTGAAACATGGGAAAATTGTGGAAAACACAAGTTCTGAAGAAAATGTAGAATTTAAAAGTATCCCTACAACATCCTAGAAAGCTAAGGTCAGATATTACTGTGTGGGACTGCCCACCAGGCTACACTACAAGACCCTAAGTTCTGTACCGAATGCTGTATGGCCATTGCAAGGTGCGAGATAACCCGGGATCCCCGTTGGCAGGGTCCGGGAGCGGAGCCTTTGGGGAGAATGTCCTTGCATTACACTCCCTGCACTGACATGGATGCCTGCACAGACTGAACACACTCAAACGCTATTGGGCAGAACACCACACTGGGAATGATGGTTACTCTGGGTAAAACCGAGTGGGATCTGTCAGGAGATGGGATTAAGGGTGAGTCAATGGAGTGTAGACATCCCATCTGTTTCAGCCATGAAAGAAGCTCACACTGTACTGAATTGCATAATTCTTTGTCTCATGTTGACGGTTGTCTGGTTACAATCACTGTGATATTAAATGATGAAATGTAAAGGCATGGAGTGCGTTAGTGGTTTCCACTTTGAGCTTATGCTTTCAGAAGCTCCGTGGTTCTAAATGTACTGTGTGGGGGTTCTTGTTATTATTCTTCACCATCTTTGACATATTTCGTTCTTTCACATTTGGTAATTCTTTGCAATAAATAGTAATAACTCTTGAAAACTGGCTCTTAGATTAGCCTCCAATGCAGAGGCCCTGTGCTATGTAATCCTATGGAGTGGCTATTGGTGATTACCTCAGACTTTTTTGGTACTGGCTTGTCTCAGGCTCTGCGGCAAAGACTGAGTAAAGGCGCTGATCGGTTGTCTGTAAGAGTTTATCTGTCTTGCTGCCTTCCGAAAGTCTATTTCACGGGATACGTTTCAGTAATCAGAAGACACTGTAGTAAGACACTGTATATAAGCAAGGGTAGTCTCGGTTTTGGGCCCCGCAGAAAAGTCCTCTGTCCCAAGTGCTGACCTTTAACAGGAGAATTTAGAAAAGGAGAGAAACACAGTGATGTGGAATGTTGTCAGAATATTTAATGATTATATCGCAACACTTGTCAGATAACATTTCCTTTATCTTTTCATAAAACAAGTCTCAATTGTCCTTCCATTGTAACATGTTTTCTTACCTTACTTACATCTTCAAAGTGAACCTAACACTTCAAAAGTTCTCACCTGGCTGATATGCCAAGTGTTAGTACCTATCACTATCAATTATGACAGAATATTGCTTAAGTCAGTGCCAATTTTTATGATAAGAGAAGATAAAATCGAGATGAAAGTTATAGAATTAATGGGCTCATGAGAATTATTTACAAAGGGAATAAATTCACTACGAGACGTTGAATACATATTTTTAAAGAATACCTGAGCTATAGAGGTTTTGGAGACAAGTATAAAAAAAATCAAGACTCAGAATGAAGTCCACCATAAGTTATGAACCTATAGGGATGGAAGTGTAAGTAATAGATTACTCCATATGTACCCACAATTTATTTTTACACTAGATATATTTTAGTTCATGAAAAATGATTTTGACTATAATAAGTTACTTCAACTCTGCAGCAAAGATGTATGTCCCTTCTGTAATTTATTTTTTTATTTCTATGTGAATATAAATTGTATTTTTAGAATTTGCAGCATGTTTTCTCTTAAAAATTATATAACTGGAGATACAACCACATAACATGTCACTTAGAAGAAACTATCAGAAGTGAAGTATAGTTTTCTATGGTGTTCAGTTGCAAAGCTGAGACAAATAACAGCTTTCTGTACTACCATGAAACACTGCATCGAATTTCATTTTAGAAAAAGTATTTGACCTTTTTAAGGAAAAATAACAAACACTTTACCTTTTAATATTATTTATATTACTAGAAGCCCAGGACATGAAATTCGTGCATGGGTAGGGTCCCTAAGCCTGCCTGGTGATCAGGCCGATCAGGGCTTTCCTTCCCCCAGCTGCCAGCTGCTGGCTGGGGCCTTCCTTCATTCCACACCACCCCCTGGTGGTCAGTACACGTCATAGAGAGCGGTTGAACTCCCAAGGGGACAATTTGCATATTAGCCTTTTATTATATAGATAGGGTGGGGCAAAAGTAGGTTTACAGTTATAAGTATGTGAAACCGTTTATTCTTGTGTTATTATTTACTAGAGGCCAGTGCACAAAATTCTTGCACTTGGGGTGGGGGGGGAGGGGCAAGGGTCCCTCAGCATGGCCTGCACCCTCTCACAGTCCAGGAGCCCTCGGGGGATGTCCAACTGCCACAGAGGTGGGAGAGGCTGCTGCCACTGCCGCTGTGCTCGCCAGCCATGAGCCAGCTTCTACCTGAGTGGTGCTCCCCCTGTGGGAGCTCATTGACCACCAGGGGGAAGTTCCTGTGTTGAGCGTCTGCCCCCTGGTGGTCAGTGTGTGTCATAGAGACTGTTCAACTGGTTGACTGCCCCCTGGTGGCCAGTGCACGTCATAGCAAGCAGTTGAGCAGCCTTAGCATGTCATTAGCATATTACACTTTGATTGGTTGAATGGCCAAACCAGACGACTGGACACTTAGCATATTAGGCTTTTATTATATAGGATAGAAAATAGAAATAGTATAATGCCTACTAAAGAGAATAAAAAAATATCCTATATAATAAAACCCTAATATGCTAAGTGTCCAGAAGTCTAGTCAGCCGTTCAACCATTCAAAGTGTAATATGCTAATGATATGCTAAGGCTGCTCAACTGCTCGCTATGATGTGCACTGACCACCAAGGAGCAGACAGTCGACTGGTCAACCAGTCACTATGACGCGCACTGATCACCAGGGGGCAGATGCTCCTCCCGGTAGGTTAGCTTGCTATAGGGGTCCGGCTGATTGGGACTGCACGACGGGCCAGACATGCCCTGGAATCCTCCTGCAGTCCCTCTCTGGCTGACCAATCTCTCGCGTCCCTCCCCAGCCCCAATCATGCACCAGTGGGGTCCCTGGGCCTGTCCTGCACCCTCTCATAATGGGGGACCCCTCGGGGGATGTTGGAGAGCCAGTTTCCGCCTGATGGTGGAATGACCTGTCACAGTGACGTGCACTGACCACCAGGGAGCAGACGCTCAATGCAGGAGCTGCCCCCTGGTGGTCAGTGTGCTCCCACAGGGGGAGCGGCGCTCAGCCAGAAGCCGGGCTCACAGCTGGCGAGCACAGCAGTGATGGCAAGAGCCTCCCCTCCCTCCACTGCAGCGCTAAGGAGCGGTGAGCCAAGCAGTACGGAGCGAGTAGGTGGGCAGTACGGAGCAAGCAGGTGGGCGGTTAGGAGTGAGCAGGTGGGTGGTTAGGAGCGAGGGGTCCCAGATTGCAAAGGGATGGCCGACTGCTGGGCCTAAACTGATCGGGCCTAAACCAGCGGTCTGACATCCCAAGAGGGGTGCCGGATTGCGAGAGGGCGCAAGCCCTCTCTCCTGTGCATGAGTTTCGCGCCTTGGGCCTCTAGTGTCACTGTAAACACACTACATTTTTATAATTATAGTTAGTTTTCATTTAAGCCCAGCAATTAACTCAAATGAAATTCAAGCATACTTGACTTTTGTGGATTATATGCCATAATAATTCTACATGCATGCTTTGAAAAGTCAAGTGTGTGCTGATTATATTTTGGAAAGTCAGTCAAATGTTTATGATTGAGAGGTAAATAAACTAAGAAAATGATGAAATATCTAAAAATTTAACCTATGACTTGCCAACATTTTGATTCTTGGATACACTTAAGCACTTGTGATTTAGAAATACATTGAGATTATAGGATGTCATAAACCAAAGTAAATTAGTATCAAAGATTTTTAGTATAAAAGTGAGACTCAGATTTATCTCTAAAAGGCTTGAGGAAAATGACATGGAATGTAAAAAGTATTCTTATGAAAGTATAAAATTAGACAAAGATAAGAATAATTTAAAAAGGACCTTTTACTATGGTGAATTGAAAAAGTAATATTAGTTAGGAAGAAATTATATTTCTCTACATCTGTTGTTTTCTTATATTTCAGGAGCCAGTTTTGTGATTCAAATATGGACACTCAATCACTATGATTTTCACATTGCATTTATTACCTGTTTAGCATCTAGCATGATACCCAACACATTGTAGAATCTCACTAAACTTGTATTTTTATATAGTTTTGTATTTTTTGCAGGGGCCAGATGCAGCGGGGATCTCCCTATTCCGTGTCCAGCATGGAAAGAGATGAACGAACCGGTTCTCAGTGGAGGCGGCCAGGTATTGAGAAATAACAGAAAGAAAGAGACCAGACATGAAGATAGAAACAAAGCTGGGGGTCAGGTGGGACGCCATCCTCTCTGATGGAGAGGCAGGGACCTGGAGCCCAAGCAGCAAGTTTATTTTATACCCCCAAATGCCAGGAAGTATCACCAAAACTTAGGATCAAAGGAGCTTATTTGCATTCTTGAGTAGGCCCTAGCATTCCTGGTGCTTGCCTGGATTTACACATCAAAGTCCATTAGGCGGACACTTGGACAAAGGTAAAAAGTCAGTGCTGATAACACCCCCCACCTTCTTGGGGAGGGTGTAACCGAGACATGGCTCTGCTGACAACAATTTAAAGAAATGCCCATGTGCCTTCCCAGGCAGCCCTCTACACTTTTTGAAAATTCACCCCAATATGTTGTTAGAATAGCTACATGTTTAAAGTAGAGGAATATGCACATCTGGTTGACTAGTTGACATGAACACTATTCAGTCTATTAACTATACTTGATGCACACTTATATGCATTACCTTCTCAGAATGATTTCCTCAGTGCAGAGCCCCCTCCACCCAGCAAGAACTCCTGATTCCCGAAGCTCAGAATGTCTGATCTAAGGCAGGGTCCTCTTTCTGAGATGAAGATATGATGCTGCTAACCGCTGGCCAGGTGGCTGTCTGGAGACTACATCAATTTGAACTAGTACCAAGATCCCCTAACTTTTAGCTCTTGCACTTTTTGCTGCACTATTACCCCATGATGTTGTATATTGTTTGGCACATATTTTGGAAGCATAGCATTCACTTAGCCTAATTACTAGGATTGAGGTTCTCACTTTGAAGTGTATATACCAAAGATAAGATTCATCTGTTTAAGAGCTAGTGTTGGGACCCCTAGCAGACAAAGTTGCAGTCATCAAAGGATATAAATAAAATGGCATATATTCAGTTGTCCATTAATTAATTAGACAAACATTTATTAAGCATCTAGTATGTGTTAAGTATTGTTACAGGGGCTGTAAATAGAGCTTGTTAATAAATCCCTGCCTTTGTTGAGTAAGACAGGGTAAAACAGACAATAAACACATAGCTTATTAGCTGGCAATAAGTGCTATAGAAAAAATTACAGCTGAAAAATGCCACAGGCCATTCCACATGGCATTCATATAATTTCAACTAAGAAAGCCAATAGAAGCCTCACTAATAAGTTGATATTTAAGTAAAGGCTGAATAAGGTGAAAAAGTGAGCCATATGAATATCTGGGGAAGAATATTCTAGAAAGATTATCAAGAGCACATGCCTGGAAGCAAAATGATTTTATAAAAAACAAGGAGAGCAAACTGGCTGTTGTGGACTAAAGAGGGACGAAGGTGTCAAGAGATGGGGCCAGGAGGTAAGACAGAGCCAGACCCAGCAGGGCCTCTACGCCGGCCCTGTTTTTAACTGTGACGTCATTTCAAGGGACCCAGGAAGGCACTGAGAGTGTTGAGTAGAGTCCAATGCTGTGATGGACATTTTAATCAGAGGACCCTATGTGTACTGTTGGGAATAGATTTAAGGGGATGGGGGTCCAAAGAGGAGAAGAGGTAAGAGGTCATGCTATCATCCTTCCTCCCCACTGCACAGTGAAGGATGGCAGTCCCACAGAGAATCCGAGAAATCAGTACCAAGTGTTGGCTCAGTGTTTGTAACTATTCCAATCATACACCGCTCTCTGTAACAAAATAACACTTGCATATTGAAAATTCTATTTTACAAATGCCAAATTGCTTCCTGCTTACATTGGCTTTCTGCAAGCCATTAAGAGTTTCCACGTTACAGTTGCATGCTACAGCTTGAAAGATTAGCGTAGTCCTTTGCTGGGGGTCAGGGTGGGGGGTGGGGGGGGCCGGGGGGGATGTCTCCTGGATCCTGGGGGGTGTAAAGGTGATGGCTTGAAGAACCAGCCCTTACCAGATGCTGGTTTCGGGGTTCATACAGCCAGGGCCAGGGTCAGGCCAGTAGAAGACTTGGTCCTTTGGGTCCTAGCATCTCGCCATCTGATCCACCGAAAAGGATGATCGATTTAAACATGTTTATGGGAGATCTGTGGCAGCTAATTGGATTTTAAAAAGATAGGAATGCAGTGCGACTGACACCAAAACTTTACTTACAAATGACGGGTATTATGTAAGCAATTTATTTTCTCAACAGGGACTGATTCATGATGAAAATTCTTCGTTATTGCCTCATGTGCCCTATGTGATAGAGCCAGGCATGCTAACATTATAGGAAATTTATTGATAAGAGTTTAGTTATTCTATTTTTCTTAATTGCTGAAATGTTACCCTGCAGATTTCATTCATCTTTTCACTTACCTCTCATCTTCACTAGTAACCACTTAAACTATACTATTATGTAAGAATCTTATGTTCTTGCCTTAACCAAACCTCTGTCCTGATCATCTAATTGTCATTTAATTGAAAGGAAAGAAACAGAAATTCAAAAGATAATATGTATCCAGCTGTTTATAAAGAGCTGATTCTAGTTAGTTATTGGAATAAAGTGACATGAACGACTTCAGAGAATGTGAACATTTATACTGACGTCAATTGCAGAATCGTTCCAAATAAAATGAATAAGGAAACACGTATTCTGCATCTGCTCGTTTTCACCCGCGATTGCTTCAAAAGGAAAGGGTAGCTGCTGACCTGCTGTCAGATCCCTGAGTCCATCGAAAGCGGGGGTCAGGGGAGAGCAAACAGCAATCCATTTTCAGATCAAGGTCCTAACACTAGGGAATCTTCCAAGGAACCATTCCGTGTTCAAATGAATTCCTTCCACTGGGAGTCTAAGGTCAGCAAGCTAGCATGAGTTCAAGAGGCCTCAGGTGCATCCGCGCTAAATAACAACCCGAAGTCCCCCACCGCAGTGTCTCTCTCAGCCACTGATTTGTTCCCAAGGGCATCCGGCCAGAGAAGAAACCAGGGATTGGTTGAAGGTGCTAACATCAACAGTGCCCAGCCAGCATCCCGGGCCGACAGCCGAGGATAGAAAGCTCTTTTGTTCTCCTCAGAGAAGAAAATAATTTTGTGTGAGCACAGCTGCCTGTTGAAGTATTGATCAATCTATAGAACCTAACACAGGCAATTGCAGTAATGCTTAGAATCCAGACATTTCACAGTACACATAAGAAACTTTATATATATTTTTAAAATATCTATTGTCATGATATAATAATCAACCTAGTGCCTGCCTCGCCTTTTAGGTGATTTTTCTTCTTTTTAAAAACATTTCTTTTATTGACTTCAGACAGGAAGGGAGAGGGAGAGAGAGAGATAGAAACATTAATGATGAGAAAGAATCATTGACCGGCTGCCTCCTGCACACCCCACACCGGGGATCGAGACTGCAACCTGGGCATGTGCCCTGACCGGGAATCGAACCATAACCTCTTAGTTCATAGGTCAACACTCAACCACTGAGCAACACTGGCCGGGCCAGGTGAGCTTTTACAAAAATTGAAAAGTCTTTCAGTTAAAAGCTTTTGCATACTGTTTAAAACATCAATACCACGGGCCTGGGTTGGTACTCTCAGGAAACTAAATATTGATTTCCCTCCTCCCTCCTTTCCCAATGGCGGGCGACTGCCTTTAGTGCTCTGACTGTCTTATTGTTCTACAATTGACAGGTTCTGATCGCATTGGATTTTCATTGTTTCATTGTTCTTTCTTCTCAAAAAGGCATTTGTGTTATTTTGGGGCTAATAGACCAGACAGAAAAGTGAGGCTGAAATTAATGTACCACTCCCTATACCATCACTCCCTTGTCACATCAGTATGATTTATCTGTTTTTGGCCTTCCTGTCATTGACTTTGCAAGAATTTATTGAAAACGAGGCTGTTTTTCTATTGCATCCTTTTTTGTAGCAAATCAGACTGCAAAATTATGCACATTTGTGCAGTGATTAATGAAACCAGGGGCTGCTGAAAGTATCTCAGGTGAGTGAGTTTTCACATCTCATTGTTTACTGGGTTAGTGACAATTGTTTTGAGTGGTTTTGTGTAGGCAAGTGGTGTGACTATAATTAAAGTTAAGGCTCTTTGACAAATTAGCCAGTGCAGTCCAATCTGCGCATGGGCAGTGGCTTGATCTATTGTGTGTGTGTGTGTGTGTGTGTGTGTGTGTGTTTATTATCGCCCTTGCATACAACTCTGACAGAATAAGTCAGAATAAATATTAAAATAATATTGATCTAATGCACGAGACTTTTAGTCATTTGTATGTCAAACGGATGAGTTCAGGAATCCATTCAATTGCAAAGTGACTCTAAAATTATAGAATCACAGGGGAAAAATCAATATATTGTTATGTAAATATTTTAAAGTATCCAATTTTAACAAATTTAAAACAGAAACATAAGCACAAATCATTTTCTTTCTTCATTCCAGGGCGGGAATCGGATAGGCATAGAATAGACATTTCTGTTCAACAACTGCTAATCGGTTTCTTTTCCAGCTTAGAATTAAGATTTTTGTCTGCCACCCACTGTATCTCAACTATTTTCCACAATGAAGTTTCCCCCCAAAAAAATTGCAATATAACTGACATATAGCATTGTCTAAGTTGCAGACGTACGACATAACGATTTGATATTTGTTTGTATTGTGAAATGATCACCACAGTGTAGTCCACATCTAATTTTTATCACCATGAGGTTACTTTTTTATTGTGATGAGAGCTTTTTAAGATTTACTTCACAACGATCTTAGCAACTTTCAAACATGAAATATTTTTAAAATTTAATGAGTTTTTAATATATATTTTTTATTTCAGAGAAAGGAAGGGAGAGGGAGAGATAGAAACATCAATGATGAGAGAGAATCATTGATCTGCTGCCTCCTGCACGCCCACACTGGGGCTTTAGCCCGCAACCCGGGCATGTGCCCTGACTGGGAATTGAACTGCCATCTCCTGGTTCATGGTTTGACATTCAACCACTGAGCTACACTGGCCAGGCACAGTACAGTATTATTACCTACAGTCAGTATGCTCTACTTTATATCCCCAAGACTTATTTTTTTGACTGAGTATTAGTAGATTTTGACCTATTTCTCCCATTTGCGCCATTCCCGTTCTGTCACCTGTGGCAACCACTAACCTGTTCTCTGTGTATCTGAGTTTTGTTCTCTTAGTCTTCAGATGCCACACGTAAGTGAGATCATACAGTATTTAGCTTTGTCTATTCACAATGAAGATCTGACATCAAAATGCATTTGAATCTCCTTGACAGTAAGAATTTTATCCCTGAGGTAAATGAGATACCAATAGTCAGGTATATATATTTTGATAAGAAAACTAATAGGCTAGTAAATTACTGTAAAAAGAAATTTTCTTTTTAAGGGCACTCTTGATGAGAACAGTAACCTTAGTATATTGTTAGGAAAGCATTCTGATGAAATCCTTAATCACCGAGTATAACATTTCATTTGAAAAACAGTCCTCCAGATGTCATTGAAAATGAGTAACACTTGCAATTGTAATTTAATCACCCTGTTTTCAATGTTGCTCTATCTCCATAAATTTCACTTTGGGAATCATCTTATAACTCATAAATAGAGATATACCTTGACCTTCCATTGTCAGCATAGCTCATGAATAAAGGTTATAAAATAATGTCATTTTCATTCCAAATTTCCAGAACCAATATTCTTCTGTCAATATTAGTTCTTCATAATTTCTGTAATCCACTTTAGTTTGGTATAGACAATACCATTTATAAATTTGCAATTGATTTTTTTTCTAATTATTATTAAACTTAGCATGACTGAGAGAGAGAAGGGATTAAAAACAAAAACATTTTCTACACTACTTAGATTCATTGCTTCTAGTGATATCTCTAATAGTTTGTAATGTAAGGCATTCTTGACCTCTCTAAATAGTGTTTCTAAAACCATTACTTGCTCTGTCAATATAATTGCTATTATATTCACAGTACATCAGGAACTATGTGAATAGATGTAATGGCCTTATTATTATGGGTTGAATTGTGTCCTTCCCAAAAAGATATGTTGGAGTCTAGTCTAGTATAAACTGTCTTGACTTACTGAATGTGACTTACCTGAAAATGGGATTTTTGCAGAAGTCATTAGGTAAGGTGAGGTCATACTGGAGTAGAATGGGCACTAAATCAATATGATTGGTGTCAGAATAAGATGGTCATGGGAAGACACAGAGACACGGGGAAGTGCCTATGAAGACAAATTGAAATTATGCAAACACAAAACAGGGAACACCAGAGGTTGCTGGCAAACCAGCAGAAGGTAGAAAGGGGTAACAAAGAATTCCTTTACCAGTTTCACAGGGCACATGGCCCGGGTAAAACCTTCATTTCAGACATCTAGTCTTCAGAACTGCGAGACTATGCATTTCCATTGTTATAAGCTGTCTAGTTTGTGGTACATTTTCAAAACAGCCCTCAGAAACTTACGTACTCTTACAGAGAACATCTGAGATATTGGACCTAAAACTCAACCAGGCATGACTCTTTTTTAAGTGTATTCTTGTAAGGCAGTGACTTTTTAGATTCCCAGCTATTCGCACTAGTAACTGGAGAAGGCATGTATTAAATCTCGGTGCAATGGCAGTGCTCGTCAAAAATCAAAGGACGTGTTGAAACAAACATGACATTCTATCACAAGTTTCCACTTCTTTTGTTTAGGCTCTATTTCCAGCTTATTAATATGACATAAAATTATTTAATTCTTGACTCTTTTAGCTCTGTGTCCTCACTTCTTAATATCTTCCCGGGCTCTCTTTCAGTGAATTTGCCAAGTTCTCTTTCACTTCTAGCCTTGAAACGTTCTATTCGCTCTGAAATAGTCTTCCCTCCCTCTTCACATGGCTCATACTTACTAAAGAAAAACAACTCTTCAATGATGTCTCTTAACCATAGAACCATAGTGAAGCAGACTACATCCAGGGCCACCGCGGGCAGGTATAGAGACCACTCCAATGAAATTTTATGGTGGAAAACAGGCATCAGGCTCAAAATGGTGAATCAGAGAGCATGCTACACACAGAATATCCCTACACTAGGAATTAGGAAAACATCAGGTTCTAATAATTACCTAAAGTGATTTATAAATGTCTTTAAATTATGCAATTCCATCAACATTTGAAAATCCCAATATAGCCTGAGCATTTAATAGAAGCTCTTACCCAAATTAGGAAAGACAAAAGTCAAACCCAACATTTTTCAAATGAATCCAAAATTTCTCCCCTCATTTAAAACTTATCTCTTAGCTAGTTATTTTATTGAAAACATCAGGAACATACATTCTAAGCAGTTAATTTCGGAAGAAAGCATCACAAACTTTCAATATTAAAGTAAGCCAGCAGAACAAGTTAATATAAAACGGCTAACATTGCCTTTCTGACATATCCCTCTCTTTTACATATATAATTTTTTTATTGATTTCAGAGAGGAAGGGAGAGAGAGCGATAGAAACATCAATGCTGAGAATCGTTGATGAGCAGCCTCCTGCACACCCCCTACAGGGGATCAAGCCCTAAACCCCGGACATATGCCTCAACCAGGAATCTAACTGTGACTTCCTGGCTCATAGGTCGATGCTCAACGACTGATCCACGTTAGCCAGGTCCCTGTCTTCTTTAGGAACAGAATGGATACAAAGGGCTTGGGGCCTAAAACCTAATGGTGGCAGCCTCCACACAAGTTCTGGAGGCCTGTGGGTCATTCTTGTCCGCTTTGCATCTCCTGCTCTTTAGAGCACCGTAACAGTAACTCATCTTTTCTGCAAAGCTGAGCATAAATCTAATAAGACAGAGTGCATCATCCCCTTCTTACTGGAAATGAAACCCATGCTTCCTCTCCAACATGCTAGAGTATGCTGGTTTATGATTAGCGTGTTCTCTAAAGAAGAAAATAAATCACTTCTATGGGACTCGCCCTCATGTTTATTGCAGATGGCCAAATTCTGAGAAGAATGCTGTGTGTGGTAATGCACTGTGGTTACATGGCTGAATGGGAGAAAGCTTCCCTTTGCGTGACAGCAAAGCACTGTGACAGGCATTGCTGTGTGGTGCTCTGTAGTGTGCTCTACCATCAGAAGATGCGTGTAGTCAGTGTGGTGGGTTAATGAGCTAAAGTCTCACATTAAGAGATCAGAGTTCAGATGAGTTGCGCACTGTGTATGTTATGTATTAAGGTGAGTAGATAATTGTTCCGGGATGTTAAATTGCCTCCTCATCCTCAGTCAGCTTCCAGGGATGCTAGCTCTTCAGGTTGACACGTATATCCTCGTTCAGGGATAATTGAACCTTATCACTCTGAGCATTTCAGCCACATTTAAGTATTTGGGAGCTTATACTGATGATACCTAGAGAAAGGAAGCTTGAAAATAAAAAAATAAATAAAAAAGATTATGTTTTAAAAGAGCTTCTTATGGCCATAAAATGGTTCTGGAAAATAACATGTAGAGAAAATCCACATGAGTTCATGGGTGAGAAATGGGTAGCGTTTCTTTTAAAAGTTCTTTTTCATCTAAATTTAGGGACCAGTGGTTAGGGAATATTTAAGAATTTGCTTAACATAAATGACTCAAAAATATTTTCCAACATTGTTGATGATAAAAATGTTTCGCTCACTGATAGATAAAATTGCGTATGCATAAATGCCCTTGAAACTAACAAAATATTACCTCCATTCAATATATCTAAAATATAAAAGAAATATTCCAACTCCATATTGGACAAACAACCCAATGTTTTAAATGGTCCAATATTTTAGGACACCGCTAACATTCCCTACAGAAATTAGCACTTGGCAATAAGCGCATGAAATGCTTCTCAGTATCATCAATCATGAGGAGAAGTGCAAGTAAAAGAGCAATGAGCCATGAGCACAAGCCCACCGGAACGCCTGTCCCCAAACAGACCGATGGAATCGGTTTGTGAAAGTGGCCCTGAGGGTAGCCACAGTGCCGGGCGGCTCACGGGAAGGAGAGGGCCTGCCTGTTCTGGAGAGAAGTTGGAAATGCTGTGCGTGGCTATGGGAAGGTGCTGCTTTACGCCGCTCCACTGCGTGTTCAGATCTCCACCTGCATCCGCACCTAAGTTCTCCCTCTAAGTGTCTGCCTCTGTCCAAACCGCCCTGTTGTAAGGACATCAGTTATATTAGGTAGGGCTCACTCTGGAGTTTAATTTTAACAATTCTCTGTGAAGACCTTATGTCCAAACAATGTCACATTCTGAGATACTAGGGGTTAGGGCACCAATGTATCTTTTTTTGGGGGGGACACAATTCAACCCATAAAAGCAAAAATGTTAAATAAAGGTATAGATGTAGACAGCCTGGAACACTTAATGTACTTTTGGTTAGCATGTAAATAGTACAGCCACTTGGAAAAAGAGTTTCTCAATTTATTAAAAAGTTACATATAATCTAACCTTATTATCCAGCGATTTCATTTATAGGAATCTATGCAAGAGAATTGGAAACTTATATCCACACAAAGAAATTGCACATGAATACTCACAAGCAGCATTATTCAAATTATACACAATTAAAAATACTTTTAAAATTATTTTTTAGGGTGAGGAAGAGAGAAGGGAGGAGAGAGAGAGAGAGAGAGAAACATTGATGTGAGAGTACAATATCTATTGACTGCCACCTGCACGTCACCTACTAAGGAGGGATGGAGCCCAAAACACAGGCAGTAGCCGTGACCAGGAATCAAACCAGCAACCTTTCAGTGTGTGTGGGATGACACCCAACCAACTGATGGGTACAGCCACACCTGCCAGGACTACACAAATTTTTTTAGCAACCAACACTGGATGCTATTCAAATGTCCAACCAAAACATGGTAAATCTGTACAGTGAAGCGCTATTCACAATAAAAAGGAACACAAAACAACATGGAGGAAAGTCAAAAACTTTGATACATGAAATAAGTCAGACACAAACTTGTAATTCCACTTATGTTGGAATTATGAAAAGAAACGAATGTTCTAGAAGCAGCAGATCTGTAGTTGGCTGGGTTGGGGTAGGGGTGTGAATTGACTTTAGTCGGCCATAGAGAACCTTGTGGAGTGATGGGAATGTTTATAACTGGATTGTGGTGATGGTTTCAGAAGTCTATAAATTCAATAAAAATCAATGAACCTAGACACTTAAAATGAGTGAATGTTATGGTATTTAAATCATAGCTTCATAAAATAGATAGAAGTAAGTCTATTTTAGTATTCCAGGCAAACAATGAAAGTTGCTTGGACCAGGATGTTGACAAGAGAGATGGATAGAAGTAAGTAAAGTTGAAATATATTTTGGGGATAAGACAAATGGAGTTTTCTGAAAGCTATACATTGGATGGTGACGAAGCATGGGACATGTAAGTGTCTTATTTGAGAAACTAGCTGAGCCCTTTTCAGAGATGGAAAGTAATTATGAATTATTTATGGTTCTGAGTAAGGAAATAGGATGCAGAGAATAGTGGTTTCAGAAAATAAATTTCTACAATGATTTAGGGATTGGACCTTAAAACGATGTGTATGCATTTATTAAGGTAAAATAATTCAGGAGGATTATTCAAACAGGGTTAATCATTGCAAGTACAATTCACTTAATAACATCACTTTCTTCAAGCTCAGAAGGACACAAGCAGCGTTCTCCTTGGGTTTGACAGAATATTAAAGCATATTCCTGCTGTGAGAAAAATGCATTTTATTTGTGGAAAACGTACATATACCTTTGGGGGGGGGGGTGGGCACACAGTGCAATGGACAGATTGTGTATCATGAAAATGAACACCTGAAGCCTATATAATCTTATTAACCAATGCCACCCCAATGAATTTAAATATTTGAGAAAAAGATAAATTGTAACAAAGTTGTACTACCATAGAATCTCTACCCTGTCATATAGCTACCAATGCTTGCCATTCCGCGATAGGCCAATGGTCACCATAAAATACTATTAATCTACTCATGTCAAGTCTCACAGTTAGGAAAAGTGTTGTCTATCCATAAATTACATTCCCCTGGGGATTAAACATCATCTAAGGACTTTTATCCATGACAGCCACATAAATAAGGCAACATTCCTTTCCCTCCAAATTCTTTGTTTCTTTGGTTTAAGTAGTCTTATTTCCCTTAAGTATGTGTTAAATATTTCAATTCCAACTCTAGTATGACCTAATCTGACTCAGGGCTAAACAGCAGATCACACACGTGTCCAAGCTCCTTAAATATTTCACTCCTTGCCCCACGCTGAAGCCAGAATACCTATCTCTTATCTCCTCATGTCACGTAGGTGCTACCAGTTTCCTCATAAACTTAAGGAGCACATTGTATGGAGTAGTGGTTTTACAACTTTGCTCAACCGCCTTTCTCAATACATGGGATTCAAATATATCAGATGCTTGAAAGCAATGACGCTTTGAAGGAGATGCATACTAGCAGTCAGTCCAGAGGATACCTCTCACGAATCCTGAGATTCTAATAATGGTCATTTGAAAACCATTTTGACTAGGCAATCACAAGTTAGTTTTAACTTCCAGCACTGTATTTTCCAAGCTGTACCTGCCTTTTATAATTATCTGCCATTCTGAACCACACAGATACCAAATCTTTCTTGGGCCTTTGGTTAGCTTAGACCATTCAGTGCTAATAGAAGGCATATATATATATATATATATATATATATATATATACACACACACACACACACACACACACACACACACACACATATATATATATGCTCACATAGAGGCATATATATATGCACATATATATAATATATATTACATATATATATTATATATATATTAGAGGCCTGGTGCATGAAAATTCATGCACTGGAAGGGGGGTCCCTCAGCCTGGCCTGCCCCCTCTCATGGTCCAGGGGCCCTCAGGGACAGGAGGCAACCCAGTGATCAGGGGAAGGCGATGCCCCCATCACACCTCTGCTGCTGCCACTGCCGGCAGCGCAAGCCTTGGTCGGCCCTGGTTACCTGAGCCTCAGGCTGCCCTGGGCGGCTGGGCAGCTGCCATCTGAGGCTTGCCTGTGCCTTGGGCTGGCCCTGGGCAGCTGGGCAGCTGAGGGGACTGGGGGACTGTGGAGGCAGGCACGCGGAGCAGCTGGAACTGCCTGGGGGTGGGGCCGGCCAGCCGTGCCACATGCCTGCTGCCCCGGTGGGGCTGAGGGGACTGGGCATCACCATCTTGTGGCTGTAGGCACCGCCATCTTTGAGGGCGTGGTAGTTAATTAGCATATTCCCTCCTTATTGGTTGTGGGCATCACCATCTTTGTGAGGGTGTGGTGATCAATTAGCATATTCTCTCTTTATTAGATAGGAGATATATATATTTTTTACAAAAGACTTTGATGAAATATCGCTGACCTGGCCGTGGGTTTTGCTGAGTGACATAAGCAGGGAAGCTATGTGGAGAGGCTCAGGGAAGGCCTTCAGGCAGCCACGGAAGCTGAGCTCCATGGTGAAGCCGATGGTGGCTACACAGAAAGAGCTGGACAGAGTTACCTTCTTTTTCAAACAAGCTGAGACCTTCTGTCAGATGGCCCGGGAGCATCTTCTTGTGCATAAGTGCACTCATTTTTTCACAGGATATATAGGAGCAGAGTTCTATGTAATTCAGGATGTGCTTCTTCAGTTTTACTGGATAATTCCAAATTATTTTCCAAAGGTGCTGATTCCATTTATATTCCCATTAGGTTATATACACATTAGGATATAACCCATATTCCCTTGAGAACCATTTCCAAATGAATTATAGACATCTAGTTGCAAACAGTTTCCCAAGGGCTCTGGGTTACTGAAACCACGATGCAAGTTACTGTAAATGGACACATAGGTGAAAGCACAGAGGCTTGTGGGAGCAGGTATCTTACTGCTGGTGAGGGAGGTAAACGGAGAAGGCTAGAAGAAAGGGAGGGGCACAACATGGGAATGGAAGGCATAGGTATAAATTTATGTTTAGCTTAACATCAATATATATATATATATATATATGTGTATATATATATATATATATATACACACACACACACATATATATACACACATATATACATATATATCAGAGAGGAGTATTCACAGAGATATGTGTATATACAAGTTAATATGCATGCATCTATCTCCCAGCTCTATTCACTGAGAAAGCCTAAAAGCTGTGACACCCTAACGGAAGAGGTGCATCTCGTACGTACCCAGATCTTGGTTTTGGGTGCCATTTTTAAATAAAAATAACTGATGGCTCATTGGCAAACTGACTAATTTTACGGTTTGAGCAGAAAATATGTAAGTGAATCTTTTGGTACCAGAGATAAAGGAAATGCTTAAAAATAAGAGCTTGAAGATATGTTAAAGGAACATGAGAGCCAACTAAAAGAATTCTCAAATGCCAAAGCTGAAACAATTTATACAACATAGTAGCAGTGCCTTAACCGGTTTGGCTCAGTAAATAGTGCGTCAGCCTGCATACTGAAAGGTCCCAGGTTCGATTCCGGTCAAGGGCATGTACCTTGGTTGCAAGCACATCCCCAGTAGAAGGTGTGCAGGAGACAGCTGATGGATGTTTCTAACTGTCTATCCCTCTCCCTTCCTCTCTGTAAAAAATCAATAAAATATATTTAAAAAATAGTAGTAGTAATAATAATAATAAAGGTAATTTTGGATAAAACCCAAAACATAAAATAAATTATCGATGAGTCCACCCTGATATAAATAAATTATTGAATAAACAAATGGGAGATAGACAAATCTCTTATACAGAGTCTTCCAAATAATTGATGTAAACACTCCCATCTCAAGGAAGTGGATTACAATTATCCACTCTTATTTATGTGTGGGCTGTGTTTAGTGACTTCCTACAAGTCATTTAAGTATGAAAAAGGAGGAAAAGAGTAACTTTACCTACAAATTTTATCTCATCAAGGTGATCAATTTTAATACCAGCAATAAGTCATGCTGATAGTATATACCCTGGATATGATGGGATGAGAATGGCACTTTATCTTCAAATCCATTACTCCAATCTAATCTTGAGAAAATGATTAGAAAATCCAAACTGAAGGATGATCTACCAAATAGCTATTTTTTACTCCTCAAAACTGTCAGGGTCATCAAAACAAGGAAAAGTACGAGAGAACATCACAGTAGAGTGGAGACCTACATAGAAATTACAACTAAAAATAATGTTGTGTCCTGGATGAAATCCTGGGACAGAGAAAGGCTTTAGATAAAATCTAATGGCTTTAATTAATAATAAAAATTCCAGTATTAGCTTATTACCTCTGACAAATGTACCATACTAATACAAAATGTTAATAATATGGGGAACTGAATGAGGGGTGTATAGCATACCCAAGGCACGTGAACTGTCATTGTAATTTTTCTGCAAATCTAAAACTATTCTAAAAATTTTTAAAAAGGTTAGTTTATAAAATCTCTCTGAACAATGAAAAAAGAGTTAAAAGGTTATGAAAGTAAATGTTTTTCTTATATTGCACCCAAATGCAATTAATTGTACCTATCAAGCACAACTAAAGGTTTGAAATCATTGATAAAGAAAAGTTAAGCCTGTCAAATCAAACACTAATTGAGAAAAAGCAAAAATATTTCTTTTTTTCAATGAGGGAAAATGGAATCTATATGTATAAAAGCCTAAGCAACTGGTCAACCATTCGACCATTTGACCAGTAGCTATGACACACACTGACCACCAGGGGGGCAGTCACTCAGCATACAGGCATGGAATCATGGAACAGACTGATAAATCTCAGAGTGAAAGGGGGAGGGCAAGAAGAGATTAACCAAAGATTTTATATGCATACTAGGGGCCCGGTGCACGGATTCTTGCATCAGTGGGGTCCCTCTGCCTGGCCTGCAGAGATCGGGCTGAAACTGACAGTCTGACATCCCCCAAGGGGCCCAGATTGTGAAAGGGAGCAGGCCAGGACACGAGGGACCCTACTGGTGCATGAATCTGTGCACTGGGCCTCTAATATTCAACAAGAAAGACAGCCAATTAAATAAAGTATCTAAAAGTAAAAATAAAGTTTAATCTTTCCTGAGAATATTGGGTTAGTTTATAAATGTCAAATCAACTGAAAGAAAAAATAAATTAAAATAAATCAATTAACAGATCAAATGATAGTACCTAAACATATTTCATTTTTTATAATTTTCAACCCTGGGCCTTAAAATAAGTATGTCACTAAATACATTCAAACTCCGGTATATAACTAATGAACATGCACTAACTGACTGAAGCAGATTTTTGAAATTAAATATTAAAAATTTTCTTTAAAGTTTATAGTTTTAAGTTTTGCTAACCTCTATATTTCTGGAGCTTATTTCTCTTTGGGGTAAGCTGTAAAAGATATTAAACTTCTGGTTTAGTTTAAGTGATGAACATATTTATTATTGAAAAATCTCGAAGAGACAACAAAATCTGTTCCAGGATGTCTTGTGTTTACTGTAGGGGTGTTTTAGATTAAGATGGGTGAACAAATCAATTCAAAATGTCTCAGTGGTGTAACATTTACTGGAAAGCCTTATTCTTTCTGTATATCTTAACAGTTCCCCTACACTTTACAGTATGTTTAAAGGAAAGGAAAGGAGGCATCACCAGCAGAGTGAGAGTAATTGATATTGAGTGCAAAATGATTATTGAACTCCTCAAGGACATAGGTCAGGAAGCCTTTACTATTATAACCTTTTGCCTTTGTAATGAGCCACAAATGCACCAGACAGAATAAGCAAAAAAAATCAATCTAATAATTCAAAATGAGTCAAATATTTTAACCACAGTTCTTATGGTTACATTAATTGATTTTTTTTTAAATGGCAAAAATGCAAACATTGACCCCAAAGGATCTGAGGCCATTTTCAAGTCAACGTGATAAATGATTTCAGGTCCATCAGCAATTAAGTTTGCAAATTGGGTGTGTGGTGCTACAAAATTAAAAATGCTAATGCTGTCACATGTCATCTATAGTTTTCACTCTTTGCTTAGTGCCTATCTGTCTTTATTTTTCCCTTTCTTGAATAGTTCAGTGACTCCCATAATTCATAGATTGATATTTCAACTGGGGTTCAAAAGCCTCTCTTGATTCATGGAACAATTTTCAGATTTCAGGGCTTATTAAAATTATTTGTCTTTACATTTGAAAAAAATATAGTACACCCCCTGACAAGACACACACCTTCTAAGTACTGCCATATAATTTGCATGCCTAAATTCAAATTTATATTTAAAATCACATTGGCATCAAGTAACATTCCTTTTAATTGGCAAGGATGTTAAAAACACACACAGGGATATTTAAATACCTGAATGCCACATGTATGTAGTTATACATAATAACTTATGCCATTAAACTGAAACATTGGTTTGACTGATATATGAAAAGGAAAAAGTGATAGTAAAACTGAGGCATAATCAAATAATGCAGAAATGTAGTTATTTCAATAGCCAAATATCTGCATACTCTGTTGGATGTTTATAATTTAAAAATATATGTCACAGAGACATAATTCTTGTACTTGTCAATTTGAAAGAGTTCGTTAGTTTAGCAACAAAACATCAATGAAAATTTTTCTACAAATGGCTCATTTAATGTATGCATTTGGTGATTACCCATTAAAACAAGGGTTTTGTTGTTAATAACAATTGTGTCAGTGATGATCATAATGTGTGTAATAATAAGCTAAATCAATAGCAATAAAAACATGTATTTTTACTTTAAATTCAACATCTGTGGCTTCGTGTCAATAAATCAACTTCAACTATCTTTATTGTTAAATTCTATTTAATATGAAGTTTTATTTGCCTTTAATTTATGGTATGTTTAGTTTAAAGTTAGATGAGAACTACATGTATAAAATTTTTAAGTATGAATTTGCATGCATTTATTTATGTAAAATTATAATACAGTATTACGACAACTTTAAGAAATCTGTAAGAAATGCTATTTCACTCACTCGGTGACTTAAAAACCACAGGCCTTTTTTGAAATGTACACTTACTGTCGGTTGCATACTTCTTTCATGATTGCCGTAATCTCAAAAAGAAAACCAGTGAATCCTGTTTCCATTCCCCACCCCAGAGCTTTTCCGGTTTGTTTGTTTTTGTCATCAAGTACCTCATTTTTCACCTACAGTTACCTGTTTTAAAAGGTTTTTTTTTTTTTTTTTAAATCAAAATTACATTATGAAAGTAACTGTCATACTTTTAGTTTCTATCTTACTGGGACCTAATAGATCATTCTGAAAAATGACCTCTTGTTTAGTCAAACATATAAAATGTATTATTTACTTTGAAATCTAAGCTTCTGCTTCTGACCATAATGGAATAACTAGATTCTATTTATCGTTTTGTATCTTGTTTTCTATAAGCAACTAGAAAATGTGACAAATTATATGACAAGTGTTTTGAGACATCTGGTAGCAGGCAGTACGGATTTGTGATAAATGAGAGAAGAGAAACGAATAAGAGCCTGCAGATGACGTTGTGCCTAGAGACAACCTCAGCACTAAGATGCCTACAGAGATGGGACAGGTGGTCTCCTCCAGTTGAGGAGGCAGAGATTAGGTTGAGGGATCTTGATATGCCTGGAAATTAAGGAGTGAGAGCCTGGAAAGAGACCGAGTTCCCTGAAGAGAGCTCAAGAATTATCCTTGCGGTTGGTTCTGTTGAGCAGTTGGCTGAATATTAAACCAGTCATTGGGCAGAATGACATATCTGGGGAAGGAATGACCAGGTACCTATATACTTAGGAAATAAGCTCTAGAAATCTCACCAGGAAGCTAACACTAGATGTTCTTATTCTGGCCATCAGAGAGAAGACTCTAGGGCATTTAGTAAGGACACAAAAAGGTTATACCTTCATATAAGGGATAAATTGATCCCCCAGAGTGAAAGCATCATTAAATCCACCTTATCGAAGCTGAAAAACAAAATTTGAAAGGCTCAGACTAACCCATAAGTAATGTATGCCCCATGCCAGAACAAAGTCCACTACTCTTTTTTTTTTTTATATATAGATTTTTATCGATTTTAGAGAAGAAAGGAGAGGGAGAGAGAGATAGAAACATCAATGGTGAGAGCGAATCATTGATTGGCTGCCTCCTGCATGTCCCCTACTGGGGTTGGAACCCACAGCCTGGGCATGTCCCCTACTGGGGTTGGAACCCACAGACTGGAATCAAACCTGGGACCCTTCAGTCCACAGGCCGGTACTCTAGCCACTGAGCCACACCAGCTAGGGCGTGCCCACTACTCTTTAAAGGACAATAATGAAATCCACCACACAAACGTATAAAATACACAACATCCTGCATGCGATAATAATAAAACCTTGCATAGTTCAGTAATCGGGAACAAGTGAAAAATATCTAGGAGAAAAGTCATTCAATTAAAAATACTCAGACATGATAGAGGTAATAGAATTAGCAGACAAAGCTTCTAAATACAGATTCAATATAAATTTGCTTAAGGATTTACAGTAAAGCATGTATACAATGAGAATGAACATGTGTGTTGATCATGTTTTCATTTTCTGTACATTGTGGCATTTGATATTGTAAAGAAACCTTTCTGGCGGGGGAGAGACTGCCCTTCAAGGAACTAGCCAATTCTGAGACATAGAGAATGCCCAGGCCCGAGTAAGTGTAGGCACACAGACAACTAGTCTACCCCTGTACGCCCGCTATGGTGCAGGAGGCACTCTTCCTCTGCCTTACTCGTTCCAGGGCCAGGGCCCAGACAAAGGGAATCGAAGCTCTCCAAACTAGCTCATCTTAAGCTGCCCTCCTGTCCCTTTTCCTTTCCCTTGAAAACCCCCAAGAGGCTGTTGCCTAAAATTATCAGTTACTTCTGCCTCTGCTTCCTGACCCAAACCTGGAGTTTCCCTGTGGCCCTGTGCGGGCAGCCTCTTGTTTCCAGGGGAACTGGGAGTCACTTTAAACTTTTCACTCAGTGGTACCCACCCTCTGAGTCATCACTAAGTCACCTTTGTAAACTATGACCCGGACGCAGAACAAAATGAATTACGTAAACAATCAGAGTGAATGTAGTGGGCTGGGTGGTGACCCCCAAAACAGATGCAGAAAACAGTAGCTCAAAAACTTTACAGTTCCGTGCATGGAACATTTTTCAAATGAATGAAGAAAGCAATAAAATCATCCCGTCTTGTTTTATAATTTTTGGGGACAAGTTTTTGTGAGTCTAATTATTTATGTCTAGGGAGTGTAAGGGCTTAAATCGCAAACAAATGCTATAACAACGGCAGTGTTATTAAACACTGCTTTAATTCTTTCTCCTTGTCTCCACGCTCCCGAGGGAAAAGGCGGTAGTTTCCCCTTTACTATAATTAGGGGAATTCTCAAGTAAGGTTACTGATGATAATGGTTAGCATATTGACAAACACACAGTCCCATTCTCAGAAGTGTGTTTTTTTTTGTGTGTGTGTGTGTGTGTGTGTGTGTTTAACTATATGGATTTAGTATCCAGTGTTTATTGCTTCAAGTACATTCTATCTATTGCACAAGATGAACTCTAGCTGGAGAAAAATGAACTAAAATCGCTGAAATTTATTTGCCAATGTTTTATTTTAAAAATTCTATTAACATAATCCAACATGTTTTATTTAAAATACATTTTCAGGTGATGGACAATATTTCCCACCAACGGGCATACCTACCTAATTAAAACGTGTGGAAACTTCCTCACTTCCCTCTGTCAGAAAAATAAACCAATTAAACGGCAAACCAGTGAGATATCACAACAAGGTGAAGTGCATTAACTAAATCCATGAGCAAGCAGAACTGCCAATGTTGTATGTTTTCTTTCGTCCCATAAGCACAGTGCAAGGATTAATTACTCCACGTCTGCACATTTAGACTAAAGTTTCCTGTGGTTATTTTTAAGGTGGCATAACCATCAGGACTTCCAGCAGTGGGTGAAGCCAGGCCTTTCTCTCCCTTTTCGCTTTGTTCCCCGGATCAAGAAGGTTCGGTGCTGCTTTGGTGGTGGGACCTGCACAGGAGCGCCGTGGCGAGGAAAACGCTCTGATCTCTACCTGATGGGACCGGATGGAGGGCTGGGCCGGACTGTCCTCTCCCCTCCCGTGCCCGCTGATGGTGAGGCCCTCTGGCTCTTACCAGCAGGTGATCCCCTGCACAGGGTTTCCTCATGTGAGAATGCTGCGTTGAGATTCTGCACAGCTCAGGTTGGACTTGGGAGAAATGGGCCTCCATGTCCTTTTGTTCTCAGTCATCTGAGCTTGGACAAACTAGGCAAAAATTCTGCCAGGTTGCTAACCATCTGCCCTTGACTGTTACCTTGGGGGCTGGAGTACATTGTCCCCCAGTGATAACTGATTCTCCTTTGTGGTTTTGTTTTGTTTTTTGTTTTGCCTTATAGTTCCTGAAAACATGAACTGTTAATGGGCACTCAACAGCCGGATCATCAGCTCTTTCTCGATTCACAGTACTCAAAGTTACCCTGGTCCCCTTCCCAATATCAGGAAGTCAGAATAAGAGAGGAACATGCAAACAGTCTTTGGAGGCAAATCCCCACAAGAAAGAAAAGTAGGTTTTGTTCTCATGGTAAAACACAGGTAGTGTTTAAACCTCCACTAGCATGCCTACAGTCAATGAAAATTTAAAATTAAATCATTATGAGGACCAGGGGAAGCTTGTTTGGAACTGGAATTTGCAATTCACAGAACCTAGGTAAGTCCATCTAAATTCGGTACAAAGCAAACAGAAAAATAGTCTATGCTGTTTGGGTTTTGGGGTAGGTTCTTCCAGGCAGGAGGCCACCGATTGCCATTCTGTTTGCCTTGTCATTCTCTTGACCTCTTCACTTAACTTCAACAAACTCTTAATTTGTTTTCAGACTAATCTTTATTTATGTCCCTGAAGCACTCTCTACTTCCAAATACACACAAATAATACACTCAAGTAATAAAATAAAATAAAAAAACTTGCTGTGCAAATGTAGCTTATATTAATCACCATCATCAGTCCCTCTAGATACCCCTAAATTGTTTTTAAATTCTCAGGAAATAAAATATGCACTATTCAGGCACACCCAGGTTTAAGGCCGAATCCCTAATCCCTACTTTTAGCAAGCCAGTCTCCTCTAATGGCTTTCTACCCAGAACATTTGGAACAGTCAGTATATGAGGACATGTGTGACTTTCCACAATCCTCAGAAGGAATGCCTCCCTGTGCTTTTAGGTTGGACTGGAAATATATCTATTTGGATTTGAATCTTGATTGTAAATAAACAGAGCAAAATCACAGTTTTTCTGTGGAGAACTAACGAAAGCAGCTCATTGGTAAACAAACAAAATAAGAGTTGGCCTCTACAATGGTTGTGTCATTGCCTTGTGTTGAGATGAAATATACTTTCTAGATCTACAACTGACAAAGTATACCCTTAACATATTCTGAGTCTAGTAATCTAACTTATTCAGAAGCAGAGGAAAAGTACAGTAACAAGGTAAATGGCTTTATAATTTTACAGTTAAGCAGAAAAATATTTCTTGGGTTTTCTGAAGGAAATTTCTGAATCTCAGAGGAATGTGGGATCCGTCTAAATATTTATTGATCTGGTCATCAAATAAAAATCATGGGGAGGGACATTTAAAAAGACAAAGATACCGAGAGTCAGCAACAGTAATTGTTTATGTACTAGTTAGAGAAGGAAAGCCTTCAATTCCTGAAGTGCAATCTAGTTTTAGCATGCCAGCTCATCCTAGTTGGGAAGAGTAGGATAAAGGAACTGAAATCTTAAATCAGTACTTATCAACATTTAATGTGAATGTGAATCACCTGGCATCTTGCTAAACTGTTTATTTTGATTCGGAGCCTGATATCCTGTGTTTCTAATAAGCTCTCAGAAGATGGGGATGCTGCTGGTTCCCATGTAACATACACTTTATAAAATAGTAAGCAGACAATACTTTGAAAATAACACATGGAAACATATAGTTACTTTTATTTATCTCCGAAATAAAACATAAACTGCTCTTTCTTTAATTGAAATTAGCCATTGAAAATATGAAGGAATAGCCACTCATCCCTCTCCAAACCACACAAGATTGATTCAGCCATTTTAAGAGTTACTGAAAAGAAAAAAGAAAAAAAAAAAAGAGGTAAAAAGAGACATCTGGAGCTCCATTACTAAATATGATGAGAATATGGAGGGAACGGAAGGCCTTTTGATGGATTTTTGAGCAATGTACCCACACAAATGTGGGAGAATGCAAAGGGAAAACCAGCAGACTGCAGCAGAGCCTGCTCACTCACTGATTCACACACCCAACTGTTGAAGGAACACAGATTCCCAGAGCACTGGCTGTTTAGTAAGACTAGGAGGTAAAATAGGGGACTCAATCAATATTTATTGAGTTCCAACTTGACAGAATAGCACTCTTGGTTCTCCTGGTACTCCTAATAGTACAATATGCAGCCTCCGCCCATTTATTCCTTCTTACAATCCTTTCTTCAACAGATATTTAAAGAACCCCCACTATGTGTGAGTCACTGTCCTGGGTAAGGGGTTGTTATTGTAGTGCTTCATTAGATATGCCATCTGTATGCCCTTAAGAAGTTTACATTTATATTGGAGAAGAAAAGTAGTAAGTAAGCAAATAAATTAACACAATATAGCTGTTGATTCCTATTTAGAAAAGAAGCAAACTGACGAAGAGTAATTGAAGTAGTTGGAGAGTGTTCCGTCGAGGCCCTCTGAGCACATAGTTCTTTAAACAAGACTTGAGCCTTAGCCGGTTTGGCTCGGCAGATAGAGCATTGGCCTGTGGACTGAAGGGTTCTGGGTTTGATTCTGTCATGGGCACGTACCTCAGTTGCAGGCTTGATCCCAGCCCTCTTTGGGGCACATGCGGGAGGCAACCAATAGGTGTGTCTTTCTCACATAGATGTTTCTCTCTGTGTGTCTCTCCCCCTCCCTTCCATTCTCTCTAAAAATCAATGGAAAAACATCCTTGAATGAGGATTTAAATAAATAAACAAACAAACTTAAGACTTAAAGCATTCTCCTACCATTCTATAAAAGTCTTAGTTAGATTAAGCTGCTTTCTTATATGCATTTAAGACCACACATGTATTAGAAATACAAGACATTTTTTATGGATCGGTTACTCCATAACAATGTCTAGATCAGATCAGAAACACACCATTTTTACAGTAAAACTTCACGTGCGAGTTAGGCTAAAGAAACGTAGAAATGCCTCTTCATCTGTAGATACTCAACATCGCCTTGAAATGTCAACATCAGCAACAACCAGCCGGAGTCTGTATTGCATACCTTGTCACTGTTATTACTCCTTAACTGATGGCCTCCCGGGATGCCCCTCCCACATTTATGATAGCAAGCTTTGTAATCATACTAAAAGTCAACTAAACTGCTCTATTTCTTGAATCCGGTCCTGAATCTCAGATTGTTGAACTCCTTTCATTAAATATTGAATTCCTGGAGAGGTATTTGGCTCCTAGCAGACTTGAATCTAAATATCACTAAGAGACTGCCATATCCCTTCGCCCATCCCATACATACAACCCACAAATCTTCTGTGTATGATTGGGGACTAGGAGAAAGGAAGAAACCTCTTAGGTTGTGAATTTTCATCATAATAGACAAGGTGTCAGTTCTTCCCCTACTGAAATCCACGGGGATAGAACTCCAAGTATCTGTAACGATCTGAGGTGTTTCACATTTCATTTTCTAGTTGGACGGTTTCTAGAAAGCAAAATCATTGATCTGTCTGCTTGCCTGAAGAA
This sequence comes from Corynorhinus townsendii, assembly GCA_026230045.1. Lineage (NCBI taxonomy): Eukaryota > Metazoa > Chordata > Mammalia > Chiroptera > Vespertilionidae > Corynorhinus > Corynorhinus townsendii. The sequence goes on from JAPDVU010000005.1 coordinate 4,948,393, forward strand.
AAGAGAATTGAGAGAGATGGTGAGAAAAGAGATGGGGTGATACAGAGTCTCAGCTCCCACAGTTCAGAGTAATAAGGCTGCATGTGGTTCCCAAGGATTACATGGACCAAATGTTAGATAGCTACATTTGCATACTCTTGCCATTCCAAAATAGGCCTTCAGTAGCCAGAGGCCCCCGGGGATATAATTGAAGGAATGCTACTGAATGAAGGACCGAATGAAGGACGTGGGGCTGGTACTGTACTTTTTTAAAAATTAAGTCATAGTACAAGGACAGCGTTTTGAAGAATCTGTATGAGACACCCATGAGAGAGATGACTTTTTGTTTATCCACTCACATGGATGAACGGGTGATGTCTGATCAGCAGCAACTGTTGATAGAGAGACAATTTTTTTTTTGGGTTTTAATCCTCACCCGAGGATATTTTTCCATTGATTTTTAGAGAGTGGAAAGGGGGGAGGGGGGGAAAGCCGAGAGAAATAGCAATATGAGAGAAACACATCAATTGGTTGCCTCCTCCACGCGCCGTGACCAGGGCCCTGGCCGGGGAGAAACCTGCAACCAAGGTATGTGCCCTTGATCAGAATGGAATCGGGGACCCTTTGGTCCACCGGCCGAGGCTCTACTCACTGAGCCACACCGGCCAGGGCAATAAAGAAACTATCAAAGCACCAACTAAGCCAGAGGTGTCTGTCCTCTTTCCACTTCCGTCCCAAAGTAAGCAGAGACTCGGAACCAGTGGAAGGGAGAGGACACTTCTCTGCGGTCTCCCCAGGCCTCCTTCCCATCTCTTGATAGCAGCGCAGGGTGAGATACAGGAGGACCGAAGCCCTACCATAGCCCGTTTCACTTCATGAGGAAAGGCTTCTTCGTCTACAAGGGAATTTAACATCCCTCAGGCCCAGCAGAGACGCCATCTGGATCCAAGGATGGCAGGACCAGATGGGAGCCATTCTGAGTCTCAAGCTCTCAGTACACAGGAAAGGCCTTTCTGGGCAGATGAGAAATTCACAGTTTATATGTTGAAAGGGATATGGAAGGAATAACCACTCGCCTGTCGTCATAGCATAGTTAAAGAGTATAGCTTGAAATAACTTAGAGTTTATAGCAAAAGCTACAGCCCAGCCTGTGTGGCTCAGTGGTTAAATGTTGACCTATGAACCAGGATGTCATGGTTGGATTCCTGAGCAGGACACATATCCGGTTGCGGGCTCCATCCCCAGTGGGGGGTGTGCTGGCGGCAACCAATCGATGATTCTCTCTCATCATTGATGTTTCTCTCTGTCTCCCCATCACTTTTCCTCTCTGAAATCAATAAAAAAAATATATAAAAACAAACAAACAAAACCTACAAACTTGTCAGAAATGTAGAGAAAGACGTAAATAAGAAAGTGATAGCCTGACTTCTAATTTTCCATATAATTCTACTATTCACTTTGTTTTTCTAAAAATGTCATTTATTATACAAGTGTACAGTTTCTAATGCCAGAGGCACATCCTGCCTTGCCATAAACAAGCACAGGAAGATTTTTTCAGAGCAATAAAGTGAAATTAAGGTTGAGCCCCAAATGAGGAAAAATGCTAAAAGAAACTATTATTTTGGTCACTGTGACCTTTTCTTCTTATTGGTAAGTTTTAAATTGGAAGGAAGAAAAATAAATAAAAATGGTCAAATCCCAAGTAAATATTTTACTCAGACCTTCAAATGTAAGCATTTTTTCAAATTCTCTGTGCAGATAGAACATAATTACTATGTTGGAATTGCTACACAGAAGCCTCTTTATAAAGAAGTACTAATCTTTGTTTAACAACAAAAGCATACAAATTAAATATATTGAGCATAAAGCACATATGGGTATACAACAGTAATATGTTTTTTTATGGTGTAGAATACTGGAGTATTTTGTACCTGTCTAATGTTTAATGATCAAACTGTATTGTAACAGCATCAAAAGTATCTCTGGTAATTAATTTATTCACTCATTTAACAAACATTTTAATCACTTCCCTGGTTTCATGCATTTGCTGTAGTAGTGTGGTGAGGAAAATAGATGAATTCCTTTCCCTGTGACACTTACATTTACTGGAGATAACCATTTATCAAGTCAATAAATGGCTTAAATAATATTATCAATGTCTGATAAGTGACTACTGCTCTCCATTCTCACTTCCCTTAACAGAAAACTCCTCAAAGTAGTTATATATATCCCATTCCCACTCTTTTTCAAATTCAATTATCTTCCTCAACTCATGGCAGAAAGGATTCACACCCTGCTTCCCTGGCACCCGTTTCAATTTCACTAATTGCCTCTTATCATATCTCATCTACAAACCCTGCAAAGATGTTTCTGAGGGTTAACTTTGCTAGGGTAGTTGTTTTAAGTTATGGGTTAGTTATAGCTATTATACAAGATTTAATTCCCGTCCTTCTCAATTTTTTTCCTGTTATTTTCATTTTAGTTGTTTACAGAAATTGTTTATATGAAAATAACAAAGGTGTATGGGGAGGGGAGGGAGAGGGAGTTATCAGCAGGGAAATAAGTTGGGAGAAGCATGAAGGAGTGTGAACATGAGAATTAACGGCCAGATGAACCATTGGGGACTGAGTCCAAGACAAATTACTCAATGGACTATCAGGTGCTGTTAAATGGGGGTAGTTACCAGGGACGTATGGGTGACTGATGGTTATATGTGTATTTAGGTAGTGCCCATATATGCTGACATATACAAAAATGTTTAAAAAGTCTTACTCTGGAAACCTCTTGCATGGAGTATTCACTTGTTAATTCCCAACATCCTTCATGGAAACCAGTAACACTATCTTTTGCTCACATAGCCCATCTCTTATATCTTAATCATAGTGTCCATAATTGACAATAGGTATTAGAGTCTGTCCATGTTTATAAATTCTACACCAATTTATGAGCTTCAGAGATCAGGAAACTCTTCATTTGTAGTTAGATTTCTTAGTAAAAATGTCTTCATATACCTACAAAGGCAAATATTAGCTTAACCAAAGTCCAGTATTTAATTTTTGAATCCCAAGAGTTGACACACTACATAGCACAGTAAAATTTTAACTAATTTATGCTGAATGAAACAGAAGGAGTCAGGGTATTATAACTAATAAAAATAAAATTATGTGATGATATCAATTCATAGAGAAAAATAATAAAGCAGACAAAGACTAATGGAACCATAGAAAAATGAGTCAATTGGAAGAGTCTCCCCTCAACCTAAGGTACAAAAAATAGAGTATCAAAAATGAACTGATCAAATGAACTGATCAAAATGTATTTACCTAAGAAAAAAATCTATGAATTTCTATCAATACACACGCAAGAGAAATTAAAAAAATAAAAACCCAGTCAGACAGACTCAGTGAACACCGTGTTAAGTACAATAACTACATAAACTAATATCTCCAATTAAATGGAAAGGTGGAAGCATGGATCTTGCCTTTCCAGTATAAACCAAACCACACCATACAGTTTCAACATCACCTAGTTGATGAGTAAAGACCTTCCTTTATAGTCACATTCTAACTTGTAAATACAGAAGGCATAATGAAATTAGAAAATCAACACTTTACAACCCTTGATAAAATAATAGCTTTGGTAATGCCTTCCAATGTATGAAGTTATGAGATGAAAGCTGAATGGAAAACTTTGAAATGGATAAAAATGGGTGTCACCATTTCAACGCACTGATCAACTTTAACCAAAAGTAAGACCGGACGTTGTAGGTCCCTGATAAGTATACCCCGTGAAGTGTACGGCATGAATTGCTCTTGCCTAGTGGATCGCAAAGCTGGTAATGGCTTTGGAACAAACGCCCGGAGTTTGAGATGGATACTGAAGTATATACCAGTAAAACGACATCAAGTTTGACACTGGGTTTGCTACAAAACAATTCAGCAGTAGGGGAGGAAAGAGAATCAGAGGTGGCGGGAGAGAGGGGAGAGAAGCTAGATGCAGCAGCAGTCCATGAGTTCAGGTGATGGGCTATTGGAGTTACTGCACTAATGTATAGTATGTTTGGAATACTTCATAATTAAAAACTCTATATCTAGTGAGAATTCGGAGATTAAAGGAAGTGACTGTGTGCTACAGAGTATGGGTGGGCTATGAGATTTTCTTTTAGATACGTATAATGAGTGTGAAATTTCAGCAGAGCATTCAGAAATGCCAAGCGAAAAGATTGAAAACAAGGTCAGCTGAAATTTGTCAGTGAATTTCAGTTTTGGCAAAGAGAGAAAGAAAGGCCAGGCCGGCCTGGCTCAGTGGTTGAGCATCGACCTGTGAACCAGGAGGTGCTTGTTTGATTCCCAGTCAGCGCACAGGCCCGAATTGCAGGCTTGGTCCCCACTGGGGAGCGTGCAGGAGGCAGCCGATCAACGATTTTCTCTCATCATATGTTTTTATCTCTCTCTCCCTCTCCCTTCTTCTCTGAGATGAATAAAAATATATTTTTAAAAAAAGAAAGAAGAGAAGAGAATAATTAAAGTCCCCTGGGTGGCAGGCACTGTGTTAGTTCCTGAATTTATAAAAATTTAAAAATTCCCCTTGTATGTTAAGTATAGAGTTTTGGAAGCCTTCATCATAGAAATCACAGTTAAGCACTTTCTAGTTGTTGATTTTCTTTGCTGCCTTTACATTTCAATAAGCATCTGAATAAATGATTTTTCCATAATTTATTCCAAATATTGAAACTATTTTCCACATTTGCCTCTAATGCCACTTTACATAATAATTCACTTTATAAAGAATTCCTTGATAACATATTTTCCTTCTGACCCAATGGTAATATTTCAATGATAGTGAATCCATATCTTGCATCACTTAAATATGCAGATATAAAATGAGCTCATAGTTTTCTGAAACAGACTTCAAAAACTTATCAAACAGAATAAAAACAAATTATATAAAAGCCTAAAGTAATAATGAATGACCAAAGCTGTTCATGTACTTTATGGAATACATTTCATTATATTTACAGAAATCTGTCTGTCACTTATCTAATCAAACTGACATTTATTTTCTTCAGAATCTGCATGGATAGCAAAATAGGCCCAGCCATTGCATCAGCATTATAATAGAGGCTGAAATTAGACTTCTGAGTGACAGTTCATAAAGGATAAGCCCAGATTGCAGTGCAAGGAGGTAACTAGCAAATTGTATTGCGGTCAAGTTGTAAGTGCTAAAATGATCTCAGAGGAAATATAATGGAGAAAAAGAAAGCAAGCATGATTTCCATAGCTATTTAGTTTCTTCCATGCATTTAAAATGGAACTATTCAAAATATAGGCAAACCAATGTGCATTAATTGCCGACAATAAAGACTCAAGTGACAGTCATTTTAAAGTACTAATCTATACCTCTGTTTAAAATAGTCTGTAACTTTTAAAAGCCTTTAAATGGACTGCATTTTGTACCATGTAATATAATACAATTATAAGAAATTAAATAAAAAAAACACAAAAGAAAAATAAAATCCATTATTGTCATGGTTGCAAATTCATATAGAGGTATAAAATATTATATGACAATATGTAAGAGAGAATAGAAACTTTTACTCACTGAGTGGTTGTATTTTAAAAGCCATGTGTCTTAAGCCATTGAAAATGTTAGCAATATTTATACCAACTGCACAGTGAGTTTTCCTTCCACAAAGTGCAGAGCATTTGAATTATGTATGTTCTCTAGGCTTATATATTTTTAATTCACCCTGGAAATTTTTTACCCAATTCTGTAGTAGAAAAACTGAAATCAAGAATATTGCTACAAGATAATTAAAAATTTTAGTGAGTTATTGAAGAGTGTTGTATATTCTATATAAACTATTATATATCATACTAGAGGCCTAGTGCATGAATTTGTGCACGGGTGAGGTCCAGACAGCCCACCCCAATTGGGCTAGGCTTGGCAGGGGGGATGGGGAAGCGGCTGTGGGCAGTTGGCTGGCCAGGCCCCCTCCCCCCCCCCCAGCTTGGTTGAACTCCTGGTTGAAGGAACAATTTGCATATTAACCTTTTATTATATACTAGAGGCCTGCTGCAAAAGATTCGTGCAATAATAGGCCTTCCTTCCCCTGGCTTCGCTCCCGGCCACCCAGGAGGCTTTGCAAGTCTTCGCTCCTGGCTGGAGCGCTGCTCCTGTAGTTCCCTCTGCCCCCTACCCTTCTCCTCATAGCAGACGTCCTGCCCAACCCAGCCACTCTGCGCCTACGTATGCAAATTAACATTCCATCTATGTTGGGTTAATTTGCGTACTCACTCCTGATTGGCTTGTGGGTGTCATGGAAGTATGGTTAATTTGCATATTTCTCTTTTATTGGTGTAGAGGCTATCATATATCATATATTACATATAGATGCCATGATCCATCTACAACATCATAGATTTTTACTAAATTCAAGAAATAAAGCATAAAGCTTAAAATCAGAGCAATTTTTGTGTATACAGATCTCTGTCTGTATGTGTATGTTAAAAAGTCTGTTGGGGCCATTATGATAGTACAGACAGTTACTTTTTTTTCAGAAGGTGCATATGCCTACTTTATATCCCCAATTTATTTGGTCAAAAATACAGTTCCTGATGGACACCTGGTGGCTCCACGAGGCAAAAGCAACTGCAGCACCACTGAACAGTACTTGGTCTTGCCCCTTGGTTCTCTGATCGTTAATATTTTTGTCACCATTTCAGAAAAACCATTGCTGTAGTCTAGATATTTGGTCTTAAGAAACTGTGTATTAATTGAAGTCTACTAATTTTTTTAAAAAATTTTATTTATTGATTTTAGCTAGAAGGAGGAAGGGAGAGAAAAAAGTAAGAGGGAAAAAGAGGAGAGAGAGAGAGAGAGAGAGAGAGAGAGAGAGAGAGAGAGAGAGATTTGTTGTTCCACTTACCTGTGCATTCATTGGTTGGTTCTTGCACGTGTCCTGACCAAGGAATGGACCATGGCGTATCTGGACAACACTCTAACCAACCGAGCTGCACAGCCAGGACCTTCCCTGATTCTTGACTGAAATTCATAGCCAATAAGACGCGTGCACACCTGAGGGGAAATTCACTGAGGCGCTCTTCTCACTGAACAATCCGTGTCCTGTTTTCTAACGACCAGGAAAGCCTGTAACCTACATTACTTTAAAACAGATTTTGTAGTGCAAAGAAAAAATACAAGTTTGAAAGCAAAAATGCACAAAAAACAAATGATTTAAAACACACACACACACACACACACACAACAACCTGAGCCCAGCCAGCATGGTTCAGAGGTTAAGCATCAACCTACGAACCAGGCGGTCAGGGTTCAATTCCCAGTCGGGGTGCAGGACTGGGTTGTACATTCAATCCCCGGTGTGAGGTGTGGAAGAGGCAGCCAATTGGTGTTTCTCTCTCATCATCGATGTTTCTCTCTCTCTGTCCCTCCCTTCCTCTCTGAAATCAATAAAGACATATTCAATACGAAAAAGAGAGAGGTAAGTTCTTATTAGAGTAATCATTTGAATTACCCTCGTTTTTCAAGGAGTTCATTTTGCATTTAAGACATAAATCTCTGACACCTGATAGGTAGTCATTAGAATAATCCGGCTTAAGTTTGCTTCTGAAACAATGGGGTTCCTATTCCTTTATGGTTGCCCACCATGCCACTGTGACAGTTCATGAGAATTCTTGTCATTAATAATATAGAAACCTATGCTTTCTCTGGCATACATTTGAATTACAAGAGTATATTTATGGTTTGGGTCCTAGTTGAAAAATTTCAGGAAACCTAATTTCCCTCACAACTCTATGGAACTTAGGAAATGTCCAATGATTTGCAAGAAGCGGTTCAAAGGTTTATTACTTCTGCAAATCACACAGGTCTTCAAGATTCCACCTTCTCACCACTATGCCCTCATAAGTACCATAAAGCACCTCTGAAGACCATTCTCGCTGAGTTCTAAACTGAGCTAGTAGACTGCAGTGCAGAATCCACGCATGAAGCTTTTAGACAGTTTCCTGACGCTGGCATCTCAGCGAGGCCAAGGAAACACACACACACACAAGACGGATCAGTGTGTAGAGGTGGGAGGACTGTATAAAGAGGGCTTCTTGGATGAAGCTGTGCTTCCCATGTCCTAACAGGCAGAGAGTACAGGGGCATCTGCCCTTGAGTTAAGTCCAGGGGAGGCAAGACCAGCTGCCACAGGGCCACCTGCAGGGTCTCAGGAGTGCTCTTTGCAGTGGGAGGACCATCGGGACCTGTGTCCGACTTACAGGGTTCTATTTTTAAAAAGGTAACTAGACCTCCCCCCCATGAGGGGAAGCAAGGACTATGAGCTGTGTGTCTGTGGCAGTTATCCTAAATACCGCTCAAGAACACAGACTGGGAAGAACAGGAGAGCTGCATACGGAGGGGCAGGTAGAGTCCAACATACATATAATTTTTTTGTTACATTCCATATAACATGGTTTTCCGACACTCCAGTTAAATGACTTATATGAATTCCAATCATAGCCTGGTTCTCTTTGTTTCCTGCTTTTAAAAAAAGAAAATCCACCTGACATAGCATAATTTTTTCCTACGGCCAACTTTTTTTTTATATTTAGTATTTTAAATGGCGGCATAATCATATAGGTGATCGCTGTCCTGTGTTTGGAAATTTAGTTTGATTTCTACTGTTTTGATTTTGGTGCTTTTAATTTATGTTTCTTTTTTAGCTGCTATATATAATCCTAAAATTAACATATTTGTTTGTATAGTTATTCCCTACCTTTGAGTCTTTGGTTCCCAAAATTTATAACATGTTTTAAATAAGTGCCAGTTTATATGACTTAATACTTTAAAACATATACCTTGCTTATGGTGCAAAGAATACTTTCTCCTTAAATAAATGCAATGTGAGTACTTCCTGGTGGACCAGATCTTGTAGCAATTCCTTTTTGATGCTAAATACAAGTACTTCTTTCTCCATTAATGGTTCATATGCAGGCATAATTGTTGCTCTCACATTTCAGCATCACATGCCGCCAGACAAGCCAAAATGCTTCACGTTAGAGTCACATTTTAAATGCAGAATATCTTGGGCATATTTCAGATGCCACAGAGACTTGAAAAATGTAGAAAGCCTATTAATTCAAACAATCTATATGTGGCTTTTAAACAGAGCAAATGGTGTCATACTTTTCTTTTCGACCATATGTTTCATTTCATTTGTATCTTCAATATTGTCTATAATTTATGGAAAATTTGTATACACACAGAAATCTACTTACATTTGATATGTATGTATTGTATTATGTGGGGAGCATGCAATTATTATTAAAATTCCTTTTCATCTAATTCTTGTCATGCTTTACCAGTTGGATTTTTATTCCCAAAAGGGACTGTGTTTGGGAAGAATAAAAAAATATATGGCAGTGTATATTGGAATTCTTACTATCAACACCACTTTTTATGCAAATACATTCTTATTAAGCAGCAATTAACCAGTCAAAGCCCAAGAATGATGAACTATTACCTCAGTATTTTTGTTTTTGTAATGCTCTGTAACAGATGGAATTTTATGTCATATTACATTAGTATACAGTTAAATTTTAATTTCAATTAATAATCACTGCACTTTTCTTTTATACACACAAGGGATATTTTAAGCATTTACTTCCTTTCTAATGAGTTTTTATTGCTAAGTTCATTCTGAGCCAGGAAGTCATTAAATTCTCCAGCAATCACTGCTAAATTTACTAATGCTCTAATAAAGTTAATTAGAACTTTAAACAAATTATTATAAAATTTTTATTTTGATCAACATAGTATTGAATTGAAAAAATAGTTATAGCTCTATATCTAGAGATAGATGGTAGATAGATAAATAGATTGACAGACAGACACCCAATATTCCTCTAAATAAAATCTATTATATTGTCTGACATGACTAGCATGTTCCATAGAATTCATGAGAAATTTATTTGCTACCATTCCCATTGGTTGTGTGTACTGAGAAACCTCTCAACATTCCCTGAAAATATAATATTTTCATACTCTTGAGACTTTGCTCTCCAGTGTTACTTTAGTTTTCCTTAAGCAAACTCCTAACAACTCTTCAAAACCTAGTTATAATATTCTTTAGATATAAAAGTTTCACATAAAAACAAAACCATTGTATTAGATATTTGATTATGTAAATTTCTTAAGATTCTAAAATTCATCAGAAGGAAGTTATATATAGATAGAATAAATACAAATCAAGTTAGTTTAAAATTTAAACTTACATAACAGTTTAAATAAAATAAAGCAACATTCATGTCAAATAAAATAATCACTTCAACTATGCTAATAAAATTTTCATATGTAGCGTCTTAGGTCACTTTTCCCAAAATACATGTCCACTGCTGAAAACCAATAAAAATATTGAGAAAAGGTGTTGTTGTTTTCAAAATTTAGTTTCTTAGCCCCCCAGCTTGAAATGTGACCCCATTATCCCAAGAATCTGCACTTGACATTACCTCTCCTAGTAATTAGGATCCCAGCCGTATTTAGAAGCAAGTTTTCCCAGACATGTTTAATGAATACATGTTGAATATGTATGTTCATTAAGGTAATCAGCTTATAAATGAACTAGAGGCCCAGTGTACGAATTAGTGCACCAGTGGGGTCCCTTGGCCTGGCCTGTGGGATGGGACCAAAACTGGCTCTCCGACATCCCCCGACGGGGATTGCCAGAGGCTGCAGGCCAGGCTAAGGACCCCACCGGTGTATGATCAGGGCTGGGGAGGGACTCGGGAGGTTGGCCAGCCAGGGAAGGACCAGGAGAAGGCTTCAAGGCATGTCTGGCCTGTCTCTCTCAGTCCCAATCAGATCCCAGCAGCAAGCTCCCCTACCGGTTGGGGTGTCTTCCCCCTGGTGGTCAGTGTACAGCATAATGAGCAGTTGACTGGCCTTAGCATATCATCAGCATATTACACTTTGATTGGTTGAATGGATGACCAATGACAGGACACTTAGTATATTAGGCTTTTATTATATAGGATTTGCAAAGAAGTATTTTTATACAGTTTGGATTACTTGAAGAGATTTCATTATCTTAATTTTTCTAAACCTTGCTCCAAATTATTATATATTTCACTTTCTTTTTTTATTATTTAACTATTCATTAAACATTTACAGTTCTAGGGCCTTAAGATACGCAAAATGAGAAAAACACAATTGCCTCTAAAATTGCATATTCTCAAAGACGTGTTAGAAAGCAAAAACAATCAGAATAATATTTCAAATTCTTCATGATGAGTCAAATCATTTGTCAGTGTTATTCAATAGACCTTTCTTAGTTATTGCTCAGTTCTCTCTCCATACTCATCATCATGGGTAGATAGCAGATTTGGGACAGTCACAAGGCTTCTGCCCCAGCAGTTTACAGCAACTGGTAATCTTAATGACATGTGATAAGAATTTTATAAGGAAAAGCATAAATACCTGTATAAGTAAAACTTAGGAGAGAGCTGTGGTTCTGTATCTTGGCTGTATACAGAAGAACTCAGTGAATACGGTAACCTTGATGCCCAGGCTGCATCCTAGACCAATTAGGTCAGAATCTTTTAGGCATCAGTATTTTTAAAAATCCCAGGTACTTCCAATGCACAGCAAATCATGAAATGTGCTGGCTAGGGGTGGCATTCTAGATGACAATGTTGTTGTCTGATTTTGTTAATAGATGATAAGTAGTCAACCAAATAGAGGGAAAAGATGAAGGCATGTAAGAGGAGAAGACCAGGGCATGTTCCAGGAAGGAGGAAAAACTATAGTATCACATATGGATTTGAAAATGGAAAGATATCAGTAAAGTTGAATGCAACAGAGATGAGTTTATTGTGGAATGTAGGGAAAAAATTTAGGATATAGAAAAGGGCACTTAAGTGTTTAAATTTGTCTCAAAGATAGTGATTCTTGAATATTTCGGTGCTTAAGAATCACTTTTGAGAAGCTTTTTTATTGCAGATTTCTGGACTCCTATTCCCAGAGATTTTCATTCCTTAGGTATGGAATCTGAACCAGGAGTATTACTTAAAATAAATATTCCTACATTATTTTGATGTATGTAGTGTGACAATAAATTTAGGAGGGAAAAGGAGAAGGACGTATTTTAGGTTTGCTATTTAGGAAGATTTATGGGGAAAGAATGAACTTGGGAAACTTAACACCAGACTCAGTAGACAAGAGGTGACCTAAGATTAGATTTGACTGGTGGCAATGGAGATAGAGCATAGTTCACTTTTAGTTGTTACATTTTTAAAAAAATCTCTTTAAATTGTATTTTCTTTTAAGAATTGAGATTTTTTAAAGAAAGCAATGTAAGTACTAAAATTTTTATTTTGTGTCAGATAGTATTTGTTTGTAGTTTCTTCCTTACTGTGAAGAAGATATGCAATCTTTTAGTTTTCTTTTAAGAGTTAACTCTTTATTATCCAGGGGTTAATTTCATTGCTAATTAATTACCAGGTCCTATGTTGCTTGTACATCTGTAGTCCTTAAAATGCCTGAAGTTGTCTGGATAGCAGAAGAAAATGATATGAATTACACGTTAACAAACTTGACTTTGTTTGCGCTCCCTACAATTTTATCCATGAGAGAGATGCAATGCTAAATTATACTTATAAATTGTTTTGTTTTGTTTAGAACTACAGTTTTCACTTATCACACCCAACAGTTCATTCCAGGAAGTAATCTTTGCCCTGGTTGGTGAGGCTCAGTTGGTTGAGCGTCATCCTATGCACTGAGAGGTGGCTGGTTCCATTCCTGGTCAGGGCACATGCCGGGGTTGTGGGCTCCGTCCCCAGCAGAGGGCAGGAGGCAGCTGGTCGGTGTTTCTCTCCTTCTCCCTCTCCCTTCTTCTCCCTCTAATACAAATAAAAACATTTTTAAAATCTTTACTTAGGCTTTAATTTTATTGTTTATCCCAGCTTCTACCTTAGTTCCTCGTCAAGCATTTAATGTTCTAAAACTTAGCACTTACATCGCACAATAAAATGTAACGTAAACAGTATTTTTGTAGACCTTAAATGATGATAAATATGTTATTAAATACTTCCTTGGTACGATGTGTGATCATACATACCATAAGGTTTTACTAGAGAGGGAGGAGTAAAATTTAATAAAATGAAACTTTTGGCTATTTATTTTATAACTGATTTCTTTTCTGTAGCCACAGATGATCACCTGCCTCTCCGTGCCTAATTTAACTTCCTTTACATTTCCTTTTACTTTTAGGGTCCTGTGCTAGCAGCAGTTTATTTGGACTTTGGTTCTCCAATGCTGTCCACAAATTCTTATGCTGCATTGACATGGCTATCTGGGTGATTTCCCCATAGCTAATCTTCGTAGAAGAGTTCACACCTTATTCAAATAAAGGACCAGGGTACTCTTTCATATTGTATTTTTAGGGAGATAGTTTATTTCCTTGCCCTTCTTATTACATCTTAGAAACCGCCAGCTTCCAGTTTTGCTATAGACTTTCTGTCAATGTGCTCTTTGCTCCTGGTTGTCTGAGCTTGCTGATCCATACATTTTTAAAGTCCATTTTCTTGGTCCTTTCATTCCCTTCCAATTCATGGTTATTATCTCCTAAATTGCTTTGCACTATTACATTTTCAGCATATGAAATATAGGTAATGAAAAAACGTTGCTAGCGTTTGGTCATCTGTTTTGAACTTTAGTGTCTTTAGAAAAGTTTTAAAAGCTGAAAGTATTCTCCCTTTCTATAATTTGACAATTTATTTTAAAACGAAGTGACTTGGTGGTTCAAAATGCGTCCAAATAGTTTAAAGGCGATCCGTTTACTTGGCAACTTTTCTCTCTGAGAACCTGAATTTGCTGAACTGTCACCTTGTTTGGGGCTTCTTAGGAAAACTGCCAACCTTGATTGGATATTTCAGTATATGTTAAAAAATGATGTTCATTTCTATCAGTTTGCCTTGGGTCACTGTTTGCCCTCAGTTTTATCCTTTTTCTGAAATAAATCATGTGCTTATCAATCATATCATTTTTTATTTAAATCCAATTATTATTTTACAGTTTGCAGGAAAACGTTGTTCTACAAAATTGATATTGATATGGCTATTGATGGTGACAAATTAAGAGGTAACACGAGGTATTCATTTATGACATTTTGGCAAGTGAACCATCTTTCTGTTGAAGTTTGGGTTACAGGCCACCAAAAGCTTCCGGAAATCACCTACAGGAATGCGACAATAATAGCAAAAAGATTTGTTCAATACAAAGCTCATACATTTCTCATCTAAATGAGCCAGTCCACCAGCAGACTGTACATTTCCACTATTAGCAGCCTTGTTTTAACCTCACTTTCCAAGCATTATGACATTAATTATAGAAACACTGAGATGTGGGTTTAATTCTTGTTTTGAATTTTAAATATTACTTCCCATGAAAAATATTAAGGATATCTTACCCTTTGAGACAGCATGGAGGGACCTGGAGAGCATCATGCTAAGTGAAATAAGCCAGTGAGAGAAAGACAAGCATCACAAGATCTCAGTCATACTTGGAATCTGATAAACCAAATAAACTGATGAGCAAAATAGATCCAGAGACATAGAAGCATGGGACAGACTGTCAAATCTCAGAGGGAAGGCAGGATAGGGTAGGTGGGTGGGAGAGAAGAGATCAACCAAAGACCTTGTATGCAGATATGCATGACTCATGGACACAGACAATAGAGGGGTGCAGGCCTGAGGTGGGGGCTGGGGGTAGGGAGGGCTAGAAGGGCTCAATGGGAGGAAAGGGGACATATGTCATACTTTCAACAATAAAGATTAAAAAAATATAATAACAAAAGGAGAAAACTATATGAACTTGAATAACTTTCATATAATTGCTTGGGTATTTTTGGTTTGAAGAAATCCTTGGAAAAATCGCCTGTAGTGACAGCGTTAAACTTAGACAAGCTATGCTTCTGGGAAACAGCGATGGTTAAGCAGTCTCCCCTCCCCTTCTGTCCTCCTGGGAAAGGCTTTCTGCACTGAACCTTCCTCCTCAGTGACCCCGTTACCAGGCACGGCTGCCCCCGGTTTCCTTACCACTGGGCTAGGCACAGACCTGCCAACTCCCGGCCCCTGTCTCCTCAATGATGAGCTGAACTGCCTGTACCCTCTAACCGCTCTGGACCAAACACCTGTTAACTGACCACATCTCAGTTAGGCTTCTCTCCTTCCTTCTGACCCCCGGACTTGGCCTCCCCCAGCCTGAGCCAGTATCAGAGTGTAACACTACTCCTCCCTGAAAATCCTTCCCAAGAATAGCTGAGGGCAAGCAGAGATATTTCCTGGCCACCTGTCCGATTATACCACCCACTCCCTGCACTGGGCTCTCTCCAACCTTCTGTTCTCCCTCCTCTCGAAGAAAACCAAGGCTCTTGGGCCTGACCTACGAAACACTTGCGAGTCTCTAGGTTGGAGGCTGATGGTGCTATTGCAGTAACCGCTGTCCCCTTATAACAGTAATCCTTTTAAATAAGGTCTCTCCTGAGCGAGGTCTGGATTTGTTTTTATGTAGCAAAGGTAATAACAATAGGCTTAAGAAATCCTCACTTGAATGGACTCTGAATAAGTTTGAACCTGACATTTGGACATAAATCTTGCTGACTATTTAAACTGATTTTATAATTTATGATCTAGAGAGAGATTGTGTGTGTGCGTGTGTGAAAATCAAGGACAGTTTTTTAAATGAATGCTGGAAAATGTATTCCACATTATAATGGAGAAAAATAAGGTAATTATGTAATCGCCTAAGTTCTTGTTTATAATATGATTTTTTTAGCTCAATTAGCTTATTATTATTTAAATAATAAATTTTAGCTTATTATTATTTAAATAATAAATTTTTTAAATTTATTATTTAAATAATAAGTTATGTTACTTAGATAGAATTTGTGTCTCAGGTACAATGTAAAGAACTGTAAATACACAATTAAGGGGGGAAAAGGAAAGAACAGAAAAACTACAAAACACAGCCTTTCAGAAAATCATGGTATATTTTGAAGACAAATTAGGTAAAGAAGTTCTTATTTAAGTTATAATTAAATTGGAGTATTATGATCTACCTTTTCCCAGGGAGGGGACCTTTATTGTCACATTATACAAGGGCCTGTTAGGAAAGATGGCAGTGGGCTATCCAGGAAGAAAAGCGAAGGAAATAACAATGGAGGAAGAAGAGATTGCAGGAAAGGCATTTGAGGCTCATGAAAATCCCACATAAAAGTATTGGTTTGAGGGAACATGGAGAATCTGAGCTCTTATGATCTTCAATATGTTTTCTCCATTGCTGAGGGCTAGAAATGCAGAGTAATTGCAGAAAATGCTAGTCTAAACCAGTGTGAAAGGCAATTTTACTATCTTCTATATATATATATATATATATATATATAGAAGATAGTAAATTCAACCATCCAACCGGTAGCTATGACACTCACTGACCACCAGGGGGCAGGTGCGAGCTGCAGTGATGTGGCAGCGGTGGTTCTCAGGTGACGCACCCAGAACCAGAGAAGAGGGAGCCTGATTCAGAGGGGTGTCACCCTCTTGCAATACAGGACCCCTTGGGGGATGTTGGAGAGCCAGTTTTGGCCCTATCCCCGCAAGCAAGGCTGAGGAACCCCACCTCAGCCTCTAGTATAGACATAAATACTTGTTTCTAGATCATTACTTGTTTAAGTACAATTTGCATTAAGTGAACTGCCCAAATCTTACAGTCATATTTGATGAATTTAAACACATGCATTTCCCTTAACAACATGCACCTTGAGCAATACCACTTTTCCAAAAAGACCCAGCAAGTGTCTTCACGCCCGTCCTAATCCCACTCCAGTGATTTGAACTCTTCAGCGATTTGCACCATCGACTCATTTCTCTTCCACTAGAGCTCGACTCTTCTACGTCTTCTTCAGCTTGAACTCTCCACAAGGGCCTCCTCAGGGGTGAGGGGGGCACCCTTGGTAGCCACAGGGTACTTGTGGGAAGCCAACGCGGAGTCGGTGGTGACCTGGGCGTCGATCTTGTCATGTTTGGGAGTCCTGGGTGGACATATTTGAGCTGGATGTCCGTGTGGGGCAGGATGAGCTTCTCCTGGATAAACTGCTGGGTAACGGGGGCCACCTCACCATCGTCCTCCACTGGCGTGGCCTCCTTGGCCCTCTTACTGGCTTAGTGGCAGGGCGACTGGTCCTGCAAGTCGTAGAGTTTCTTTTGTTATATATTTCTAAATTTCACTTTTCATTTATCGTCTAAATTCAATATTATTTTGTCTTCTTTCAGTTGTACAGCATAGTGGTTAGACAATCATATATTTTACAGAGTGATCTCCCCCCAGTGTCACCAGTACCTACCTGGCACCACACATAGTTTTACATTATTGACTGTGGTCCCTATGCTGTAATGTACATTCTCATGACTACCAATCTGTACTTCTCAATCCCTTCGCCCTTTTCACCCAGCCTCCCACCTCCTCCGCCCTGGCAACCAGCAGCTGTTCTCTGCAAGTATGAGTCTGTGTCTATTTTGTTTGTTAATTTTGTACTTTACATTTCACTTACATGTGAAATCATACGCTATTTGTCTCCTTCCGGGGACTTATCCTAATTAGCATAATAGCCTCTAGGTCCATCCATGCTGTCACAAATGTAAGATTTCATTGTTTTGTTTGTGGCGTCCTTTGTTGTGTTTTTCAGTGTAATGCCTGTTAGTCATTTCAGAGGGTTTTAAAGCTCGATATATTCCCTATGTCACCTAAGACAGAGTCTCAGAGTCACAGACACACATTCACAGAAACAAATTCGATCAGGATGACTTTCTGTATTGCTGCTTAAATCTTGGTCATACATTGGAAATGGTCGTGTTGCAGGGTCAACCAAATTGTTTCTCTTTTCCCTTCGCCTGTCTGAGGCATCTGTCACCGTGTGATCTAAGGATTGACTAAAGCTTGTGCTGGAGAAAGTCTGTGGTGGTGATTTTTACTTGCAAAGCATGTTTCTCTGCAACCTTTGTTGTATGAGGTGAAGCACAGAACATATGCTCAAAAGAATCTGCTGAATTTGCTATCGAGATCAAATGAGATATTGCCTAACAATTAAGGTAAATTAAGCAGCTGTTTCTCACTATGTTGTGTTAATGCTTCTTCAAACTGGTAAATCGTTGATGGGAGATCAGAATGAGAAGGAAACAATATCATTTCACATTTCTATAGCAGTTCATTTTATGCTTATCGTTTGAAGCAAGTGTTGTTGCAGCTGGTAGCGACTAAAATAAAATATGACAACCCAAGGAAGCTTACGCTGAATAAATAGTAAAAAGTAATAGAATTAGAACAAGTCAGACTCACTGAATTCTCACGTGGAACTGCTGAGAGGGTGCGCTGATGTCCACATTGGGCATGTCCCCTTCCCATCTGAAGCTGAACAATGGAAGAATGAGCGGGGAAATACACTGCACTTTTAAGTAACCGAGAGAGGAACGAGTACTCCAAACAATTACAAAGCAGGCCGACCGAGCTCAAATGTGGGTATGTACGATTCAATATTGAATCCTTTCGTGGAGAAGAAACAAAACGGCATGGGTTTGACACCATTACTCGACTATTATTTAATTCCGATAGCTATCCCTTTTCATGTTATTTGGATGCCCTAAAAGGCTTTCTGAAATATGTGTAAAAGTCTAGAAGTTAAAAAAAGAAGAAAGCTTTGTGACCACCAGTGAGCTTTCCCATCATTGGCCTACCTCAAATGAGTCCTTTGTCTTAGACCCAATTTGTGCGATTTGGTTTTTTTTCCCTTTTATTCTGTGTTTCTTTTAGAGATATTCTTGAATTATCATGAGAGAGATAACTCTTTTTCATTAACATGTCTTAGTACAATGAATAAAATTGCAAGTCCAAACAAATGTAAATATCTCATTGAAATATTTTCCAGTTTTATTAAGAAATGGTTTACACACATCACTAAGTATATGTTTAAGATGTACAGCATGTGGTTTCATTTATATACATATTAGAGGCCTGGTGCATGAAATTCATGCACGGCTGTGTGTGTGTGTGTGTGTGTGTGTGTGTGTGTGTGTGTGTGTCCCTCAGCCCAGCCTGCACCCTCTCCAATATGGGACCCCTTGAGGGATGTCCGACTGCCCGTTTAGGCCTCTCACAATCTAGGACTGCTGGCTCCCAACTGCTCGCCTGCTTGCCTTCCTGATTGCCCCTAACCACTTCTGCCTGCCAGCCTGATCACCCCCTAACCACTCCCCTGCCAGCCTGATTGATGCCTAACTGCTCCCTTGCAAGCCTGGTCCCCGCAACTGCTCTCCTCTGCAGGCCTGGGTCCCTCCCAACTGCCCTTCCCTGCAGGCCTGGTCACCCCCAACTTCCCTCCTCTGCCAGCCCGGTCACCCCTAACTGTCCTCCCCTGCAGGCCTGATTGCCCCCAGCTGCCCTCCCTTGCAGGCCTGGTTCCCTCCCAACTGCCCTCCCCTGCTGGCCATCTTGTGGCGGCCATCTTGTGTGTTGGAGTGATGATCAATTTGCATATTACTCTTTTATTAGATAGGATAGAGGCCTGGTGCACAGGTGAGGGCCAGCTGGTTTGCCCTGAAGGGTGTCCTGGATCAGGGTGTGGGTTCCCTCAGGGTGTGGGGTGGCCTGGGCGAGGAGCCTGTGGTGGTTTGCAGGCCAGCCAAGCCCCCAAGCAGAGAGACCCTGGTATCTGGGATTTATTTACCTTCTATAATTGAAACTTTGTAGCCTTGAGCGGAGGCCAAGGCAGGCCAGGGCTGCAGAAGCTTGGCTTCTTCCATCGCCGAGGGCAACTCAATCCTCCTGATCTCTCCAGCTCTGTGGCTGCTGCCATTTTTGTTGGGATTTACTTATCTTCTATAATTGAAACTTTGTAGCCTTGAGTGGAGGCCTGGGCAGGCCAGGGTGTGCGGAAAGCTTGGCTTCCTCCACTGCTAGGGAAACCCAAAACTCCTGCTCTCTCTGTGGCCACAGCCATCTTGGTTGGGTTAATTTGCATACTTGCTCCTAATTGGCTGGTGGGCATGGCTTGTGGGTATGGCGGAGTGATGGTTAATTTTCATATTAATCTTTTATTAGATAGGTTTGTGAAATGATTACCACAGTAGGTTTAATTAACGTCCATCATCTAGCTTATAAATACAACAAAAAGAAAAGGAAAATATTTCTCTTCATAACAACTACACTTTTAACAACTTCCCTATATATCATACAGCAGTGCTAATTGCAGTCATGGTATACATCTCCACTGCTTACTTATTTTATAACTGGAAGCTTGTACTGTTTTAAAATAAAATGTATCGGGGTGGCATTGGTTAATAAAATTATATAGATTTCAAGTCTATGATATATCACCTGAATATTATATTGTGTGCCCACCACCCAAAGTCAAATATTCTTCAGAAAGTATATATTTGACCCCTTTACCCTTTACTACCCACATCTGCATCCCATCTGGTAACCACTGCTGTTGTCTGTGTCGGTGACTTTTTGTTTTTCTTGTTTGCTCATTTCTTGCTTTCGGTTTGATATCCACATGTGCGTGCAATCGCATGGTTCGTGACTTTTTCCTGACTTACTTTGCTTAGCCTGATATTCTCAAGATCCTCTTGACCATCTGCCCCATTTCCCCTCACCCCCGCTCCCTGAAATATTTTTGTTTGAATGTAACAGTTAGAATTTACTTTATAAAACAAATAACCTTATCTGTCTTTATACAGCATGGACAATCAATCAATGCTAAGTGAAAAAGAGGGGCAACTCTCGTTCCTCAAATGCATTCCGGTCTATTTTGGAAACACGTTTCTAGAACTTGCCAAGAAATCAAAGTTTTGGTTCACTTTAACTCTCTCTGTTATTAAAGTTTTTAAAATTTTGGGGTGATCTTATTCTACTGTGCTGCTCACCAACATTCTTTTAAGGAATTTCAGTCATAATAAGGTTTCCATGCAGCGGCCGATGCCTTCCCTTCGCAAAGGAATATAATGAAGCTGGAAGAGGATGGGGAATTATTTTTCCGTCAGTTGCAAGGTTACCCAGGGACAGAACTCAATATAAATTCTCAAAATGTTGACTCTCAGTTCTATGCTAGACTGCATTCCTAATATTCTCTGTGTCTGTGGTGGTTATTTTATTGTATTTACTTGACATTGGTCAAGTACCTTCCAGTCTTTCAGTCTTTTCCTGTTCTTTGCATGACCCTCCTGGTCTCACAGCCATGGGTAAGGAAATTGAATCGCACGCGGTCAGGTTGATTGAATTTGCTGGACCGAATCTCAACTCATTCCTTTTCTTAAATGTATGCACAACATTAATAAAAATTTCTTAACCTCCTGACTCACCCTATTTTAAACGATTGCAACCACAATCATTAATTAACATAAAAATTATAATATTACAGGTCTTTTCAGATAGATTTTATAGCAGCAACAGGGGTTGGTCACGTCTGGACAGCATTTTTGGAGTTTAAAGGCACTTTCGACGTGTTTTTCCTTTTTTCTCACTTTAACCTCGTAGACTGACAGGACTTGTGTAAATAAAATGCGCCTGTAGACACATTAGGAGAATCAAGAATTGGAGGAGTGGTTTAATCATGTTTCCCAAAGGTAAAAGATGTTGTTTCTTGTCTATCAGGAAAGCACAATAAGTCTTAGTTTTCTCAGGACATTTAGTACATATTAGAGCAGGAAGTACTGTGAACACACACCCACTTCATCCTGACACAAACGCAACTTCGGGGCCGGTGGTTTAATTAGAACTGTTATATAGTTTCTCAGCTGGGCTGGGAAGGATGGGGCATGAGTAGGAAAAGTAAAAGTCAGGAGATTATTAATAAATACTAGCTGACAACGGAAAGGGGATAGCTGGAAGACTCAAAGGAAATTGTATCAGCAATCTTTTAAAATAGCTCTATTACTATTTGTTCTTAAAGTCTTAATTCTTTTACTGATGACAATCGAATCAACCATAGTTTATTCAGAGATCTTCACATATGAACATTACATCATTAAAACAAAATAAAACACGTTTAATACCGATAAGTGACTGTATTTATGACTATTCATATCTCCAGATCATCAGTTTTAGATTACAAATGTAGGTACTATGAAGTAAATTTGACATGGCATGACAGAACATATAAAAAATGTTTACTTCGTTCCTTTTTAAGCTCAAAGGAAAGAGTCTTTGTAAGATGTGAGGCATATCCTGCAACCCTTGGTTCACACATGTTTTATTCGGTTACTCCCATGTAATCTATGACCCCAAGTTTATTTATCTTTAGCTTATGGGTTTTGTGTGTAATTCTGCTGATTTGGGATAGACTCCACCGATTTCGCGTATTTCTTCATTTTGCATTAGAGCCAGAGAAACAGCTTAAATAAATAAACTGTCTATCAATGTGATTAATCCAGATCACTTTAGGGGGCGGCCAGCGAGGGTAAACTGAAGAAAATAACGATCGGACTCCAGAGAGCCCTCGTGGACATTTCCAGAAGATGACTTGCTTTGGTTGGGCTGTGTTTATGGGCCAGTCCTGGGAGGAATGACGGTAACAAGAACAAACCCTGTGTGATTGTTTGTGTGTGTTTTGAAAGGCGGATTAGGTCTCACTGAGGAGCATTAGCTTTTGTCCACAGAAGCCTCCTGCTCAGACCCCTCATTGCAAAGGATAATGGAAATCCCAATAAAAACAATGCCAGCGCTTTGTCTGTTTCTGCTCCACATCTACCTGGGCATGCACAAGTCAACACTCAGAGTCCCCAAAACAAATCTCTTCCCAGAACAACGCGTGAACAGGGCCGCCTCACTGCAGAGTGTTGTGGGAGTAACAGCACGGCGTATATGAAGCCCATTCTAGAAAATGGAGTTTAAAATGTACTTTGGCTCTTTGGGTCTCTCATTTTTCTTCCTAGCCAAGGCCCTACCGGTGGGTTTCCTTCCTGAATTGTTCTCACAGAGCTCGCCGCTCACTCTCCTTTTCCTGTTCCTCCAAGATTCTTTCCGATCTGGACCCCCCAAAAAATCCTCACAGTTTTCATATGTAGATCCCTGTTTGGCTCTACTCCAGCTTCGACCCGCACACCTCGATCATGTTTCGTTTCTTGGGATGGTCAGATCAGCAGCAGGTCTTGTCTTGAGTGAAGTCCACGCTGGAATTCCTTTGGAACAAGGCTCTGCATGCGAGGTCCCTGCTGGCCAAACCTAGCCTTCCTGTTCTTGTGAGCAGACTTTCGCTGGAATTCGGTCATGGTCGTTTATTTAAATGTTTTTACAACGGCCTTCAGGCTACATGCCAGAGATGAGTCTTCCCAAGCCAGATCTTACGGACCACAAAGCTGCAAGTATCATCTCGCCCTTTACAGAAAAGTGTACCAATTCCTGACTCACAAAATGATTGAGATTGAAGATAACAATTATTTGCTGTTTTTTAGGCAGAACTTACATGCTATGTGTTTCTATCATCATTAAATATGCACGCATGCACACACACGCACACACACACACACACACACACACCCCTCTCTGGGGCTGAGAAGAACTGATTAAGGACATTAAGGCTGAGTGTCTTCCTCTCTGACATAACGGGTGTCAAATAGACCCACAGCCCTAAGTTCGAACATCACGTTGCCTTAAATAACAGTAAAAATGTATTTTTTTTTTTAAGAAAAACAAGGTCATATAATAGACTTTTAAATTCTAACACTTGAAAGTAAGAGTCTAAGTATATGTTAAATAGTTTAGTTCATAAAGACGTAAATGGCTCATATTTCAATTCTTAAGAGCCTGTGGGGAACAAAGGGCAGAACTATATCAGGATTACAGTGTTGTCCTAAAGTGCGCCATCGGACACTAGAAAGGACTCTTCGTTTCTGTTTGAAGTGATTACATAACATTCACAATTTCCATGTGAGTGAGCATTCACTTATCAGAAGAAGACGTGTTGCTTATTTAATTCAACACTTGCTTCTATAATTTTAGGCAGCTGGGAAGAACTTCCTTTTCTGTCTATGAAAAAGGACAATTTAAAAAGACTAGAAAATACAGAATATGCTGAGCATCATTATTAACGACTCTTCAAATTTCATAATGAAGCGGTAATTGCCCCGATTATAGATCCCTTTATTCCAACTTGCACTGATACTGGGAAACTCGTGAAAACTGAAGTAATTGAAACGCAGCGGGGTAGAGTCATTAATCAGTTCACAACATGACAGCTTCCCGTAGGGACACGGTATCCCGAAAATAAATCCTCCATCAACGAGGCAAAGTGCCTAGTTCCCAAGACTGTTGTGCTGCAGTTTAAGACGTTGAGAGTTACACTTCACCTGTAGAGAATCTCTCCTACATAGTGCATTCAAATCCAGGGTGTCCCCAGACCTGTACACACACCTCACAGTTGGTAGCTCAGTTGGTAGCTCAGTTGATGTTTCTTTTCAGATGTATCCCATTGGAATTAATAATTATTCAAAGTGCGCATCCCTTTTTGGGACACCCTATAGATACCAAATAGGTAAAGAGGAGAGCACAGTCATGAAGGTAAACCCAAAATCAGAATCTGCGATTGGAGACTTTTGTTTTAATGATGGCCAGTTAATGTCTGCCATGGCATTTGTCATCGCTAATCATTGTTGTTGTTTCTTTAAAATGTATTTTTATTGATGTCAGACAGGAAGGGAGAGGGAGGGAGAGATAGACACATCAATGATGAGAGAGAATCATGGATGGGCCGCCTCCTGCACGCCCCACACTGGGGATGGAGACCACAACCCGGGCCTGTGCCCTGACCAGGAATCAAACCGTGACCTCCTGGTTCATAGGTTGATGCTCAACCACTGAGCCACGCCAGCCGGGTGGTAATCACTGTTTTGATAAAACTATAGTTTTTATATTAACTGTTACATGACAATATTGTCTCAAACTGGACACATGTAAACAACACGCATTTATTCTACAACTTGTTGTTCCTGCAGTCCAGGAGTCGAACGTGGCTCGGCTGGGTCCTCTCGTCAGGGACTCACAAGCCGTGAGCCAGGCCTGCAGCTGCTGCGAGGCTCTGCTGGGGTGCGTCTGCTTTGGAGCAGACACAGGTTGCAGGCAGGATTCCGGTCTTCGGGTTGAGCTTGAGGTTTTCTCTGCTGTGAACCAGAAACTCCCTCAGTTCCTAGAGGCTGCCCACAGTCTCCGGTACCAGGGGACTTCCCGATAAGGTTGTTTTGTTCTGCAAAGCCAGCAAAGGAAAGAGACCCCAAACGTGGAGGCACCACAATCCTAAGTGTGACTTCACACACATCCTGTCGTCTTTGCCATCTTCTCCCCTTTGGAAACGAGCCGTGGGCCATGTCCACACCCAAGGGGCCATGTCCACACCCAAGGGGAGGAAAGCACATGGGAGTATGAACATGGAGAGTGAGGGATCTGGGAGGGGGCGGGGGCGGTTAGCCTGTGATTTGTTCACCACTGTTACCTTCTTCTTCTCGGTCATTGTGCCTATCTTCTGACCATGTGATTTTAATAGATTCTGGCAACTGAAATGCTCTCTCCACCCCTCCCCCAGAATCAGAGAAGTAGGAATGTGATTAAAGTTAAATAATCATGGCACATAACAGTGACAGGTGTAAGGATGATCTCACTCGCAACTCAGGTCAAACCCATCAGAATCATTCCCTGAAAATGTGGTTTCCCCCATAGTTTATAGCAAGATGTCTGTCTCCTTTGGTCTATAAAGTCCTTGTTTCTGTAACGAAAGGAAGCAAAAGAAAAAGTAATTAAACTGAGGCTTGTTGAGTTCCACTTTTCTCAGATCAGTGTCAACTGACGGAAATTTCAAGGGAAATAAATACAGTGATTTCTGGGTCTGAATAATCATTACCAGAGCGCCTGCTTCCCAAAATGAGTTGAGTAAAAGTCAAGTGATATTGTACACATAGGCACCACCTGGGAAAGTTATTTTTTTTCAGTAGGTGCCATGATGTACAGTTTTGCTTCCAAAACATTTTCCAAAAATTCCTAGTCTTCAGAAATATTAGTTGGCCCCGAATTTGCTTTTCCATGGCTTTTCCACTTATTAGTGGCATTTCTCCTCATCTGAGACAGGCTCTTCTTCATTTGCCAAGGTTTAGAGAATGTGCTTCTTGTAAAATCTGAACAAGCCTAGGCTGCATAATTTAAACAGTGGGAGCATATCTTGGTCATTGCTAATTCATCCCATGATAACGCAACTGGGAAATGCTGGGAATAGGACTTCCGGGTTATTGATTATGTTTATCAGTTTTAGCATAAACCATGATTAGCATTTACATGTCAAGTAAAAACCGCAACGGTGATATCCTAATAATTAGTACAACTCTGATGGAGTGCGTTGTAAATGAAGCACAAGTGGATATCTCCAGATCTGCTGGAGCATTCACTACCGGAATGACCCCATTATCCTGATTATGGCTATTTGAACACATGAGGGCAGCCACTTGACTCATGCTGACCCCAAATCATTCATGCTCATGGAGTAAGGGCCTGAGGATAAGCATCATGGTGGCCAAGTTATTGCATGACTTGAATTCAATTGATTTATTTCCAAGAACGCTATGATTATGGTCACAGAGAGTGAACCCTTCTTATTTTAATAACTGGCTAATTCTCTTCCTCTGGCACATCTAGAAGGTAACCAAAATTACATATATACTTCTTGTGAAATCTGAAGAGGCATGGCTGGATAATTTAAAATTACCTCTTCTTTAAAATACCTGGAGATGCCCTAGCCGGTTTGGCTCAGTGGATAGACCGTCGGCCTGCAGACTGAAGGGTCCCAGGTTCGATTCTGGTCAAGGGCATGTACCTGGGTTGGGGGCACATCCCCAGTGGGGGGGGCGTGCAGGAGGCAGCTGATCGATGTCTCTCTCTCATCGATGTTTCTAACTCTCTCTTCCTCTCTGTAAAAAAATAAATAAAATATATTTTAAAAAAATAAATAAAATAAAATACTTGGAGATGCTCTTGCTGATGAAAGGTGGGTCAGACTTGCCAGTGAAGCTGACACACCCCAAACACCATCGCTGTTAATTGGTTACCAGGTGGTAGGATAGATGGATATGCAACTGTCCATGCTGGCACTTCTTCTCCTGTCTGAACAGGAGAAAGGTGGCTTTTCATAAGCCTCTTCCTTTGTTAGAAAAATTACTATTTGGATATAAATGCCTCTCATGCTGTGTTCTAACTTCCAGGGACAAGTTTTATTATTATTACCATTATTTTAAAGCAGAAAATCAGGACCTGGGTATTCAAAACTATTTACTGACACAGTTTGCTAGTTTAAGAAATAAAGTTGAGGGAAGCATTCATTAATGTTTGAAATTTGGGAGAATGTTGCATATCTACTAAGACATGTCTATTATCATATTACAGTTCCAGTATCAGCTAGCATCACTCAAGTATAAATTGATATGAATGACACGGGGGGAAAGGTGGCCATGAGTGTTAAAGAGGCAGGGAAGAAACTCTTGGCAGGGCTAGAACAGACGTAGTTTTCCTGTATAACAGAGAGATTGAAAGTTAACCTAAGAACCAACTTGAAGTTATATTGGATTTTTAACATCTGTTTGTCTCTAGATAGATAGAGACAGTTATACATATATATATGCACACTCATCTGTATTATAAATGTGTCTCTATATAAATATTATTCACTTCATTGACTAATAAATGTATTTAAATTGTCTCTCAGCTTATAAAACTGATTTTCTAATTATTTATTTGGGGAGGGAGGCATATTCAAAGGAACGTGCACTTTCACTATTTAGACATTATTAAAGAGCATACCTAAACAAGAAGATCCCATGGATAACTGTGGTAAAAATTCAGTGCTTAGATTATACAAAATATATTAGCATTTTCCATTATGTAATAGTGCCTGAAAATATAAAGATACTTCTGTCTTAGGGACAATTTGAAATTAATAATTATTATCAGCAGACAGTGATATTTGAAAGGCTGTATACATTATTTAAAAAAAAACAATCAAAATTTAATTTTTATATAACTTGTAATTACCTTTGTATTGTTATATAATATAAAGACTTTTTTATGAAGATAGTAATCATCACAAACATTTCAGAAATCATCTTCCAGAGATAAATAAGGGATAGAGGAAAGAAAGCAATTTGTTTATCAAGTGGTGGAGAAAAATTATGAGCTGTGAAAATCACTGTTGGAATTCTTCTTGATTAAAAAAAAAATCTTAGGGAATTTACCATGAATGTTTGTAGAAGTAAATTAGGTAAGGAGTGTTCAACATTTGTATCATTTGTGTTGAGTCTGACATCCTCAACAAAGAGAATATAGGAAAGGCACACCTGAGTTTGTTTATGTTGGCATAGGAACGCCACCTCCCACTAGCATTCACATTCAGTTGGAAAAGATTAATCGTATGGCCCCCTACGCCCTCGCTGATGGGCTGCGAGAGGTAGTGCTTCAGCATAGTTTGCAAGAATTGGAGAATATCTGTCAATAATAGCAATCTCTATCCTGGAGTCTAATACTCCTGGGCTGACCCATGACATCTCAACTAATGAGAGACATATAAAGTAGGACACCAATTAATTGGCACGAAGACATATTGCAACAGGTATTGGATACAGTGTCCCCATAATCACAATTAATGTTTAAAGAGACCCTGCTACCTTTGCCTGGTGAATCCTAATGCATCTGTCTCTCACTGAAGGTAGAAGTGCCTCCAGGGCCTAAGTGTTTATGCTGTTGGGCAAGGACTTCATTGTCGGGTGAAGGTCCTGCTTGAGTGATAGGTTCGTTTCTTGATAAATTTGAGCATTCAGGTAGCACAGACGTCTGGCTAGCCTAATAACTATCCCATATCTTCAGATAATTTTTGTTTTTCTCCTTTGTTCCGCTATATATTGATTATAAATCAAACTTTCCTATTTTTATCATTTTCCGTTTCAGAGGTAGATAATTTACGTTGCTCTGTGACTATTAAAAAGAGTTAATTAAAATAGTTATGGTTTGAAAATTATATTATAGGTTTTCCTTTCCATAATTTTTTTCAGTAATATTATGTAATTTACTTATTCTGTTATATTATTTATAACAACTGTAAATATTACTAACAGGAAAAGTGGTCAAAATAAAACTAGTAGTCTCCCTTTCTAAAATGGGACTGCAGTAACTCTAGTTTTTAATAAATGATTGACAGTAGCATCTTCTTCAATTTCCTTTTAGATTTTATCATCAAGCACATCTTCATCTCCAGTCTTATTCATTTAAAACTTCAATACATTAGCTTTCACTTCAGATAGAAAATTCGGGGCCAGTAAAATATACTAAAAATATATCTCTTTCAAAGGAAAGGCAAATATTACCTTTTCTATTTCAATTTAGAAGAACTCAAAGGAAAATGATATAGATTTTAAAAGATTGATGATATAAAAGAACACATCAAATATTTTCTAGACTGTTGATTTTAATAATTCAGCTTTCTCTACGTTATCATTCAACTAATGTGACACTACTTTCAGAGTAAAACACTTCTTTATGTCTATTCATACTTACTGCTTAATAAGCCTTTTATATTAATTTAATCGCCTCTATAGGAAAGACCATAAAGTGACTCTCTCTCTCTCTCTCTCTCTCTCTCTCTCTCTCTCTCTCTCTCTCTCTCTCTCTCTCTCATATATATATATGTAATTGATGTATATTTGGTCTCTATACTAGTATGAATGTGTACATACATATATGTGTGTGTGTATGTGTGTGTGTGTGTGTGTGTGTGTGTGTGTGTACACACACCTCCTGAGCAATATTCAAAAT
Source organism: Corynorhinus townsendii (assembly GCA_026230045.1). Taxonomy (NCBI): domain Eukaryota; kingdom Metazoa; phylum Chordata; class Mammalia; order Chiroptera; family Vespertilionidae; genus Corynorhinus; species Corynorhinus townsendii. The sequence goes on from JAPDVU010000005.1 coordinate 4,978,258, forward strand.
TAGTTGATCTGGTTCCTATATAAAGTTGCTTTCTAACACAAGGCAATTTCCTGTAGAAGTAACCATTATGATTATTCTGGTTTCTGATCTTATCAATATCTTGACACTTTTAAGGAGATATCAATTCATATTTAGTATCTGTAAATATCAAGAGACTCGCAGGTAATCTCAGATGATACTCTACACACCCGCAAAATGTATTACTCAACTTGAAGTGACTGAGATCAAATAATAAAACTATTTACATTTAAAAGACTAGAAACTGTTTCCCAGTATGTAAATAACATTTGATTTCCTATCTCAAGTCCCTTTTTTCATAAGGGAATATATTATTCAGCTCTGTGAGACACACCTAGGTACCACATGTTTGTAAATTAAATGTATCCTCTATTAATTGTATGAAAGTGGTTAACTCCAGCCTCGAAATGGATGTGTTTGCAAGCTCCTAATGTATTTCAACTAAGAGGACTGAAACCCTCCCTGTCCAATAGTTGCTGCACAGCCATATCCTCAATTACACCTTCACCAACAAATCAGAATGGCTCTATTCTGACCAATCAGGAAACTGTTATTTGTCCCAATCAAAGTACGGGGATTTGGAGTGCTCATTTGCATAGAGACGGACCAGTTAGGGAATGGGGGAGGTCTTTGTATAAGTCAGCATCTGCTCACTCTCAGTAGAGCGAGCTCTCCTTTCCGCCAGAGACTGTTCCCTGGCTTGAGCTGTAACCCTCCTGCTGTCTCGGGGACTTGAGCAGACACGTCTCCGGACGGGAGCCACGCTGCACCTCCTTCGTGGAGGGAACTGGACGTTTGTGCCCAAGGCTGGCTCCCCGCTGTGCGTCCCGCAGCCACGCTGGGTCATAATGGAGCTGCCACCCTCTGTGCTGCCTGCGCGGCCATGCTGCTCCACAGCCCCATGTATCACCGCTGAGCTGTCGGCACTGGATACAGGCTCCTCCCTTCCCCAAACCGGGACTCCTGTCTGAGCTGAATTGGTGGCAATATCCTATGGTTGACATCGTTCTGTATCTTGATCTGTGACGTTTTGAAAGCCTATAAAACGCATATCTTTCAGCATTGGAACACATTTTTGTGTCCTTATTTTAAAATAAGAGCATTTATTTCCAGTGTGTTTTCTGTTAGGATACTTTTTAAGAAATTTAAAAAGAAGCGGTATTTCTCCCTTTTCACAGGTAGTGCTAAGTTATTAAAAAGTTGCAAATGCATGGCTCTTCCCTAAAAGCAGTTTGGCCAATTCAGAGGTAACACATTGGATACTGAGCTCAGTTCAAAATAAGTTTAGTTCATCTGATTCCCCTTTTTCTTTACCATATTTTTTGCACATTAAACCACCCACATCTTGCTTGCAGAATACTTCACAGCTGGCGCCTGGCCCTCACTTCCTGCAGTACCGGACTGGCTTTCCCCTCCACCTTCTCCTCGCTGAAACTCTCCGTCTTTAAAATTCAGGCTGCAGCGGTTCCATACGAGTTTCGCTTCTTTCTCCCAGAAGAAATAGATGCTTCCTTTTTTCATAGCTTCAGAATGTTATCAACATAATTCTATAAATTCCATTTCATTCTAATGGAGGCTCCATTTGGAATTAAGGAGTGATACATTCTTCCACATCTTAGATGACATGACAACTAAGAAAAAAAAAAAAGAATGTGAGACATGGAACTTAATTATGCATTTGTCAGCTTTGAGAAGATAAGACTAGGAAAATAATCATAAGATGAATAATCTATAACTACATTACACAGCTGTGCATATTTGCAAGCAAGGAAGATAATGTTTGCTTGACTTTCATCTCAGCGCCTCATTTTAAGGAAGCAAACTCAAAATCTAAAATAAATGTGTTTTTGGAATATTGATGATGTTGTACATTGATTCTGTGTGAACCGTTTTCCTTCTTAGTTAAGGATTTTGCCATATACCCAAAATAGAAAAGAGAAATTTGAAAGAAAAAAAAATACAGGACCCATGATTAAAATCAACAATAGCAGGGATTGTCCAGAATGTAGAGATCTGAGGATCTTCACACATTGCCAGTAAGTATGTAGCATAGAACAGCTTCTTTAGGAAACTGTTGGGCAGCTCCTCAGAATGTTAAAAAATAAGTCACATTGTGACTCAGCTATTCCACTTAGATGTATATACCCCAAAAAAGTAAAAATATACGTCTACACAAAAGCTTACACTGAAATATTCCTAGCAGCTTTATTCATCCTAACCAAAAGGTGGAAACAACTAGTAAATGGATTTGTTAAAAAGGTGGTGTGTCCATGCATGGGATACTTGCCATCCTGTGTTAGAGTTAATCCTGATTTAAACATGTGTGGAACAACGTGAGAAAACAGAAGTCATTCTTCACAAGATATAATAATGGTGTGTGTTTTTATCTTTGTTTTTAAATATATTTTTATTTATTTCAGAGAGGAAGGGAGAGGGAAGAGAGAGATAGAAACATCAACGATGAGAGAGAATCATTGATTGGCTGCCTCCTGCATGCCCCGCACTGGGGAATGAGCCTGCAACCCAGGCCTGTGCCCTTGACAGGAATCGCACCTGGGACCCTTCAGTTTGCAGGCTGACGCTCTATCCACTGAGCCAAACCGGCTAGGGCATGGTGTGTGTTTTTTGTTTGTTTGTTTGTTTAAACAAGCTACATATAGTAGGCAATAAGCAGAAAGCAGTCTTTATTTCTACCCTTTTACTTGACTAGTTGTTTCTCAAGATCCTACCTTCTTCTTATGTGAAATTTCATATGTACTAATGTAACTTTTAAAGTCCTTTTCATATTAAAAAATATTGCAGACATTCTAATCTACACTAATAAAAGAGAAATATGTAAATTGACCATACCTCCACAATGCCCACCAGCCAATCAGGAGGGAATATGCAAATTAGCAGGACAAAGATGGCGGTGGCCCCGCCCCCCAGCCACTCCAGGTGTGGAGCTGATGGGCGGGGCAGGACACCTGCTATAAGGGGGAAGGCAGGGGGTGGAGGGAGCTACAGGAGTGGCACTCTGGCTGGAGCAAAGCGAAGACTCTGGCCGGAGTGAAGGCAGAAGGCAGTGGCCAGAGCGAAGGCCTGGGTCCCGGTTGCCGAAGGAAAACCAGTGCAGGCAGCCAGGTGAAGGAAGGCCTAGTGCACAAATCTTCGTGCAACGGGCCTCTAGTTCTATAATAATTAAATAATAAAATAATAATAAAAATGCATTATAGTGTATTTCTCTCCTGGGGCTCGAAACTTCACAAGATATGAGATGGTTGGGTAGCAGGAAATGACCACGGCCTGCTCTATGCTTCCTGGATGGATCTGCCCCCCACGGGCTCTGGGCCAGCCTGAACCCCTTAGGGAAATAGGCAAGGGGGGAATGGGAAGCCCTGTTCTCAGGCTCACTCCTTCTCTGTCTCTCTGTCTCTGTCAGCTTGGGGATTTTCCCTGCGCAGTAGTGTATAAGTTCCCTTTATTATTTTATCTTTATTATCCTATTTTTTCTCTTTTGGGAACTCTGATAAAATCAAAATGAAAAGAGCCCCATTTTAACATCCTGAATAAAAATCTTCTACAATATAAGCCACACACACACACACACACACACAGTTCTCTCTGTAATTGACCAGGACAAAGTTGATCTATCAGCACGGTAGCCATCACAAGTTTTAAAATGGCCTAAGATTCTGGTAAAGAAAAGAAAAGGCAAAGCATAAATGGAGAATCAGTGCTGACTTGCTAGGATGGCGGTGACGGTACTGTGAGGCAGGCCGCATGGAGACTCTACGGCAGTAGTGCTAAGATGACGCAGGAGCCACGTGAAGGAAGTTCCCATCCAGAAAGTGAAACTACTAGAGAGAAAATAATGGCAGCGTGAAGATTAAAAATGCTTACTTAAAAAAAAAAAAGGCAGGGGGATAAAGCTCTAGGAATAATCAAAAGAATACAGTCATCCATTCTCTGTACTATATTCTTCTGACTTTCCCCCTCAACTCCCATTACAGGAACAGTCATATCGAGGCTTTAATCTGGTATTTATAAATGAGTGTCTGCAATTAGCAACAACACTATAAAGCTAAAACAACCCCTGTCTTCCTTTTTAATCCTCAGCATCCCCTGACTGATGTGAGCAACAGCAGCAGAGAAATCAATGGGCCGCGAGCCTGTGCAGGAGCCCGGGAGGCCTGCCTGGAGGTGGTGTCATCCCGGGAGGCCTGCCTGGAGGTGATGGCAGACCCGTTCACACAGCAGCAGGCGGTGTCTGAAATGGCTGCAAGGTTATTTGGTCTCAAGTTTGTGGACGTGCAAGTGAAAGTGATTGTTTTGTTTTTCCTCCAAGCAAAAGAGGATGTTAGAGAAAGTACAATCATTACACTCTCTATGATTAATTATACAAACACTGCAGTCATGGAAGTGTGGTCCTTACCATACGTGTGAAGGTCATACCTTTATTTATTCAACAAGACTTTTTTTAACATGCCTCATATCCTAGGCATAATGTAAGGTACTGGGGACACAGTCCTTACCATAATGGAGTTTACAATCTGGGGTAGCAGAGATATTAATGAAACAATTCCAAAAATGATGTAAAATTGCTGGTGTGATAAACGTGCTAAAAGGAGAGTACATGACACTATGTGAACGGTGAAAGAATTGGTCACATCAGGGAGGGCAGGAGGACTCCTAGAATGTCATGGTTAAAATACCATTTTAGACACATACGTACAATAGTCAGTGCTCAACATAAGGCATGGCTGTAAAATGAGGAGTACGGAAAATTTTTCCTAATAATATCTAAGGAGGTTTCCATTTAAGTTGGAAGCTAAAGTAAATCAAACTGTAATGTTTATGTAAATTAATACATACAGAGAAGCATGTGGTCGCGGAGATACCTGGGTAAGGCTTTTAGCTGACAGAATCCCATTCAGTTCGCTCTCTCTCACAGGATTTTCTGTGAAGAACCTTCAGTATGTTCACTTCTCACACATCATTATTTTTAAATTGAAGCAGTGCCTGGGTGCTCTGTGAAATAAGCTTGAATGATTATGTCTTATCCAGATGTTTGTGAAAAGGACATTTTAAAATGTAATTTCATTTAAAGGAAGTGAGGATATTACAAAAGTGACATCCGAGGGACGTTACCTGTGTAATTATTTGCCTTCCTAATACATAAATGTGTAGCTCTAACCTACACTGTAATGAGACAAATCAGAAAATCAACAAGCATGCTGAGTTGCATACCGCATCATGCTGGCGAGCGGGGATGCATTGTGCTAAGTATTTCTGCCCAGGGAAGATAAGCAAGCACTTTTTCCACCGCTGAAGTACAACTATTCTCCTTGTCTACAGAGAGAATTCGAGCTTGAACTTGGAATTCAAGACCTAAAAGAATAGGCTGCATGATTCACTTTCTAAGTTTCCTTCATCTGGAGACTTCAAAAATCGATGATGCTCCTTAACTTTTTTGAATGACATGACTGCATCTACTAGTCTATCAAGGAAACTGGCCCTGATAAATCTTACACTCCTCATGAATATATGCAACAAATACATACTAAAGGATGCTTGTAGCTCTGCCTGGTCTGGCTCAGTTGGTTGAGCATCATCCCATGCACCACAAGGTCGCAGGTTCGATTCCTGATGGGGACACATAACCTAGTTGTGGCTCGATCCCCAGTAGGGGGTGTGCAGAAGGCAGCTAATTGATGATTTTATCTCTCTCCCTTTCCCCTCCTTTCACTCTAAAATCGATAAAATCTTATTTTCCCATGCAGTGGGCTTTCTTATTGTTCTGTTGATGGTTTCTCTTGCTGTGCAGAAGCTTTTTATTTTGATGTAGTCCCATTTGTTTATTTTCTCCTTAGTTTCCATTGCCCTGGGAGCTGTGTGGGTAAATATATTGCTGTGACATATGTCTGCTATTTTGCTGCCTATGGAATCTTGTAGGATTTTTATGGTTTCCCGTCTTACATTTAAGTCCTTTAGCCATTTTGAGTTTGTTTTTGTGTATGGTATAAGTTGGTGGTCTAGTTTCATTTTTTTTGCATGTATCTGTCCAATTTTCCCAGCACCATTTATTGAAGACACTGCCTTGCCTCCTTTGTCAAATATTAATTGAGCATAATGGCTTGGGTTGATTTCTGGATTCTCTGTTCTGTTCCATTGGTCTATATGTCTGTTCTTGTGCCAGTACCAGGCAGTTTTGAGAACCGTGACTTGGTAATATAGCTTGAAATCTGGTATTGTGATCCCACCTACTTTGTTCTTCTTTCTCAGGATTGCTGGAGGCTCTTCAGGGTCTTTTTTTATTCCAGATGAATTTTTGGAGTGTTTGTTCCAGATCTTTGAAATATGCCGTTGGTATTTTAATGGGCATTGCATTGAATCTGTAGATTGCTGTGGGTAGTATGAACATTTTAATGATGTTAATTCTACCAATCCATGAACATGGTATGTTCTTCCATTTGCTTATGTCTTCCTCTATCTCTTTTTTCAATGTCTTGTAGTTTTCTGAGTATAGGTATTTTATGTCCTTAGTTAAGTTTATTCCTAGATATTTTAATTTTTTTGGTGCAATGGTAAATGGGATTTCTTTTGTTTATAAAAAGGCCATAGATTCCTGGGTGTTAATTTTGTATCCTGCTACATTGCCAAATTCATTTATTAGGTCTAGTAGTTTTTTGATGGAGTCTTTGGGGTTTTCTATGTATAATATCATGTCATCTGTGAATAAGGACAGTTTTTACACAATGGAATACTATACCACTATAAAAAAGAAGGAACTTTTACCATTTGCAACAGCGTGGATGGAACTGGAGATGCATATTAGCATAACAATGGACACAGACAATGGGCGGTGGGGGCTTGCCCGGGGTGGGAATGGTTGGGGGGAGAGGGGGGACAATTGGGGAAAAATGAGACATATGTAAAACTGTAGACAATTAAAAAAGAAAAGAAAAAAACTTATTTTACAAAAGAAGCTACTTGTAAAGGTGGGGTAAGAACGTAGGTCTAATTCTTCTCAGTTTTCAAAATCCAGGCTCCCTAAAATGCCACCTAGCCCAAAGTTGGAGGGATCACAATACCAGATTTCAAGCTATATTACCAAGTCACGGTTCTCAAAACTGCCTGGTTTATGAGATTCACCATCTTGTAGGCTGCCAGGTGCACTGTACTTTGCCACATGGCGTTAAGAATCTTTGCTTAGGGATGACATACCAAGATGGTGGCATGGGTTGCTCCTCACTTCACTCCCCACCATGAGAAGAGCAACTATAACACTGCAAGAACAACACACCATTGAGAGAATTCTGGGAGACAGGTGAGGCCTTGCAGACTGGAGTAGAAGGCTAACAACGCGATGCACCTGGGCCGCATTGCCGCTCCCCAGGCCAGCACAGCACCGCAGGGAGAGGTCTCCTTCGGGCCTCTTAGTGGGAAAAGAGAGCCTGGGGGAGACAACCAGCACCCCCAACCTGCGGGTCACTTTGTGGGAACTCCTACTCGGGTCTTGGACCGTGAGGGTTGCAGGGGAATTTGTGGGGCTAAGCCCTGGCACCTGACTGATGGAGAAGCGGGCTTGCAACACCAGCTCACAGATCTTGGCAGAGCGGGTTCCTGCCTTCAGTGCCCAAGCTGTAAACTGACCCAGCAGCCTTGCTACTCTGCCTAGGGGACTCGGTACAGGATACAGGGCTGCCTAATTCGGATCCTCAAACGAGGAATTTTGCTGCAGGACCCAGAACCCAGTGCACGCACAGACAACAAGGAGCTGAGTCAGAGCCCGCCTGCTGTGCAGTGTCTCCTGGCCCCATCTGACCAGAGAGGCGGTGACCACTCCCTGGATTTGCCACCTAGTACAGCTCAAGCCTAGAGGTAAGCAGGAAGAGCTGACTGCCCTCCCCCCGCCCCCAGGGCACAGGTGTGAGCAGTCTGTGCTATGCACCAAGGGTAGGAGATAAATTCAGAGCCAAGGTTTAGGGTGGTAGCTCCTGGCCCCTCCCAACCAGAGAGCCTGCTTGGGAAATGGCGAGAACCCGGGCTTAGCCTGTAGCAGCACCTCCCACCCCTGCTTAGCCAAGGGGGCTGCCACCTAGCGCAAGGGCCTGGCCGCTCCTGAGCTGCGTGGCCTAGCCCTCTGCACCAGGGAATGGCAGTCAGAGCCATTGGTTTGCAGAGCACAGACAGTGGCCTGTGCAGTTGGAGAACACGCGTGTGGGTCAGCTTAGCTTGGGCAACAGAGAGCGTCAGGTCAGCAGCCTTTGAGCTGCGGCTCCCGCTGCCGAGCCCGTGGGAGGCCGCAGAGCACAGCACAGTGGCTGGAAGCAGAGCGGCAGACCCTGGCCTCCCCGCCTTCAGAGCACAGCCAGGGACTCATGGGCCTGGAGTCCAGTGCACACTCCAGCCGGGCTGGGTCCCCGAACAGTGAGCTAGCTGTTCAGGCCCTGGGTACCGTCCTATGTCCTGGCAGGTCAGGGGACCTCATTCAAAGCCCCCTTCCCTCTCCAGTGCAGTGCCCAGGCCCACCCCCCAGCAGCTTGACCAGAGAGTCCGGCAGATCAGACAAGAAGGGGCTCCAGGGAAGAGCCTGCGGGAGAGGGAAAAGGCTGTGGCCACCGAGACCCCAGCAGCAGCAGAAAGAAGGCGCTGCAGTGGGGGTGTGCATTTGTCTATTCAGTCAAAGGCAATCGCTTTGGGCAGTTAATAGTAATAAAAACCTGACCAAATGCCAAAAAAATGAAAAAGAAGGAGGAAAAAAGAAGGGAAAGTGAGGAGGGGGAGGAGAGGGAGAGGGAAGCAGAAAGGGAGAGGGAGAAGGAAAAGGGGGGAGGGGGGCCAAGGACTCTTTCATCAAGTAAGATTAAATTACAGTTTCTTCCAACTAAGCAGGCTAAATACTCACATGCGTATTTCTTTCCCTTTAATTACCAAATTTCACTTTAAGAACTTGGTGTATGAGTGATCTCCAGTGGGTGGTGAATTACTTCTCTCTCTTTCACACACAAAAATATAGATGTTTAGTTACTTGATATTTTACATTCTGTTATCATCAGTGTTATACTTAATACATACCCTCCTATATAATAAAAACATAATATGCAAATCGACCAAACAGCCGAACAGTGGACCGACCCCGTCTGGATGACCATCCGGGACCACGCTGTGACACCCACTGGCATTAGGCCAGCCAAGGCGGGTGCAATGCCATTGGTCGGGGCCTGGCCATCACCCCATGATCACCCCGCAGAGGGAGGCCTAGGCCACCAGCCAGTGGGGGAAGCCCAGGTCCCAGGTGCCTACAGCCAGAGGGAAGCCCAGGTCCCGGGTGCCGGAGGGAAGCTGGTGCCGGCAGCCGGAGGAAGGAAGGCCTACTCTTGCATGAATTTTGTGCACTGGGCCTCTAGTCTTATCATATTGTCCCACATTTTCCAGGGAAATGTACCCTTCTTTGAGGGTTGTGATGCCTCAAATGATGATGATACCCTTTGTCTGGATCATAGTGATTGACACAATTTATTTGTGACCATGCATCTTTAATGTCTTTCTGACATTTGCAAAGCAGGTCTTCACGTCATCCCACTGAACTTCGGAGTGTGTTTCCCCACAATATGCTTCTTTTAAAGGATACATGTTCTTTGCTACCTTTAAATATGATGATTCTATGTATTATGTTCATGGACTCACAGCTAGCAGGAATGATTCAAATGAACGGGTTTTAATGACCCATATTCTGCGTGTACATTCCTGTTTGTTTTTTCCTCAAGGATCTAGCTGCAAGTTTTCTCACTCTAATCTTCAGGAGCTCTGAGAACAGTTCTTGGTTTTATGTACTAAATCAGCATTAATTGTCTATTTTATAACATTGCCAACTGAGTACATCAACATATACTTAAGTGTCTCGGCTGCGTTTTCTAAGTGATTTATTTTCTGAAAGGTAATTTACACACATACGATCTCTTCCAGGAAACACAAAAGCCTCTCCCCGGAGTGTTGTAGACGCAGAAACGATGGCAGCGTACGCTGTTCACAAATGAACTTTTAATAAGAATGCACTGCCAAATCCCAACGATTTATATGCAATTGTGAAATATAAATACTTAATGTGGTTTTTAAGGCACAGACCTGTATTGAATCAGTCACCTCCATAAGTCATGGGTGTTGATTTTTTTAAAAACGTTATTGATTTGTTACAGAGAGAGGTATCTTGGGTCCATCATTTCTCTCATTATGAAACACTAAGTGGCTAGAGGCTTTTGAAATAGCGGTTCAGCTTAAGAGAAGCTATTTTTAAACGCTTAGCTTTGAACTTCTCTGCCAGAGCATCTATTTACCATTGCAAGGGCCATTTAGAATATAATTGAAAATGTGTCTTTTGTTTAGCCAGCCTTTATTAAACTGGTTCTTGTGTATTTTGATGATGTTTGGCACAGGTGTGCCACTCGGGACCCTAAAGGTAACGTGGCCATATTAATGCCACCATACCACCGATTTCTTGTAGCCTCGGGTATGGAGAAATGAGCACAGCACACTCCTGCTGGTGCTGTGTTCTCACCGCAGTACAGTGTAGGGCTGTCATTTTATTTCTTTCTCCTTCATCATTAATCTCATTCTTACCTCTGCCTCTACTACTTCGTCAACGACTTTACTATTATTAAAGAATTGCGATCATCATAGGAAATGTGTGAAGAATTGTACATAACAGTCCTCAATATAGGAGATGTGCATTTACCACTGACAGGGTGTAATCTGGTTAATACTTGTCTTTCTTATGATCCATCATGTTTAAGATTCTGTACCAGATAGTATGCTCTGAGTGAAACTGATTCCCCTACAAGTATTTTTTTTATATTTGATGTTTTAATTCACAGTTCCTCATAATGTGAGCTCATTTGGAAATAGGGTTGATCTATAATAATAAAAGCGTAATATGCGAATCGACTGAATGACCGAACAGCAGAATAACTGTCCAGATGACCTTCCGGACGACCACACTATGACACACACTGGCACCAGGCCAGCCAAGGTGGGTGCGCTGCAGTTGGTTGGGGACCTACCATTGCCCCACAATCACCCACAGAGGGAGGCTCAGGCCACCCTCTGCACGGCGATCAATGGGGGATTCCGCGATCGATCGCCCCTCAGAGGGAGGCCCAGGCCAACCAAGCAATCGCACCTCACGCCTATCATCCACAGAGGGAGGTGATCGGTGGCGGGGAGTGGGGGCACAGACACACAAGCAGTGGCAGTGGTGGGGGTGGGGCCAGCTGCCAGAAGCTGGGGGAAAGAAAACCCCAATAGGCCCTGATCGCCAGCCAGGCCTGGGGACCCTACCCGAGGGGTCCCCGCTTACAAGAGGGTACAGGCCGGGCTGAGGGACACCTCCCACCACAAGAATTTCATGCACCAGGCCTCTACTACAGACATAATTAGCTAAGATGAGGTCAGACTGAAATAAATTGGACCCCTACTCCAATAGGACCGTGGATTCTTTGTAAAAGGAGGATATTTGGACACAGTCACAGATGCAAGGCTAATGCCAGTTATCTATAAGCCAGGAGCCCACCCTTCCCTCCCAGCGCTCAGAGGAATCCACCCCGCCAACACACCTTGTTTCAGACTTCTAGCCTCCAGGACGCTGAGACAACAAATCAACAAATTTTAGCTATTTAACCATCAGTTTGCGATACTGTGTTCCAACAGACCTAGCAAACTCATACAAAGTTTTATTACATTTTCAGAAAGGTGGCTAAAACGGTGGGTCAATATGCTATAATGGCTTTAAAGAAGTATCCAGGTAGATAATGTTAGCTCCTATTTGCCTAGTATAAAAAGTGATACACTTGTTTGCAACATGTGACTCTAATGTGGGCTGACACTTGTCTGTGTGACTCACCTATTTTTCTGTAATCTAGACATGGGCTGTCGATGTCTACACGTCATTGGGTCTAATTGCACTTTGAAGTACCTGAAGCTCCACTGGCTGACGTTTTCCCAGGCTGAGAGAGAGTGTGTGCATTGTGTCCAGGAAACCCAAAAGCGTGATCCGCAGATGAAAGATAAGAAACTGCGGATTCGATGGGTCGTCTCAGCGAGCTTTCTTTTCACTTCCCCATGGCTCTCTAAATAGCCTGAAGGAGTGTGGATATTTATCTTCTTTACATGATTGGCCAATGTAATTACATGGAAGTAATGACATTTCCATTGTATTAGGTAGGATGTTTAATCAATATTGCACTGTCACTTCCCTTGATTCTTAAGATGACAAAAAACCTACTTTTATAAAACCCATTTTGGGAATTTTGCTTTACCTGGAACTCTGTAATGCAGATTTTTACTCCAATTATGTAAACTTCACTTTATTAATATGCTAGCAAAGATGTTAGAAATGCCACTTTTTGAAACAATCTGATAGGCAATAACCTACTACTCCAATTCAAGGCAGATATTTAGTTATGAGCTTTTATATCTCTACCAAAAAGTATGTAAAAGTTAAACAGTTACATTTACAAAACTTTAGACTCTAAAATTTAGAGCAGTTATTTAAAAACATAAGTTATATACACATTTTCTAATTCTTAATTTGAAGGGAAAATTGTATCTAGCCTTCTATTTATCTGAATCCAGTTTCAAAATTATACAAGGTGACTTTCATAAATGAGCAAAGATTCATGGTCTTGTTCTCTCTACATCAGTGGATGAATAAGATATATAATGGATACACTCATACTAAGTATTCTTAGATTATAATTTGACTACTGCATTTACATTTCAGGGAAAAATAAAAAAGTCAAGTTGATTCTTAGTGCACAATTCAAAATAAGCAGAATGTTTGACTTTCGAGGACATCATTGGGACCAGAATTCCACTGAGTCACACTCACATTCCTAGCTCCTTTGTCTGCCATGGAGTCTGCTCTCCTCCAGTGGTTCTGTGAGAGCAGGGGTTTCTCTTTATTTGGGAACTTGCTTCAATCTCACTGAGTACAGAGTCCTCTGAACTGAGCTGAGTACCTTCTGGAAAAGTTGTGAATCTTACACACATTGTAAAGAAATACATTTCTGGGTAAAGAAGTAAAAACTGATATTATGTTCATTACGGTAACAATATGAAGGTTAAATTGGTAGGAAAATCAAGTAAAACACAGGTTAGAGAAAGATAAACATCACATGATCTCACTCATTTGTGGAATATAATCAACATCATAAACTGATGAACAAAAATAGATACAGAGACAAAGAAGCGTCAAACAGACTGTCAAACTTCAGTGGGAAGGCAGGGGAGGGTTGAGGCGGGTAGGAGGCCAACCAAATGACTTGTATGCATGCATATAAGCCTAACCAGTGGACATAGACCCTAGGGGGGTGGGGGAGGCCGGGGGGAAGTCAATAGGGGAAAAAGGAGACATATGTTCTACCTCTTGTAATACTTAAACAATAAAAATAAATAAATCCTATATAATAAAAGCCTAATATGCTAAGTGTCCAGTCCACCAGTCAGCCATTCAACCAATCAAAGCATAATATGCTAATGATATGCTAAGGCTGCTCAACTGCTTGTTATGATGTGCACTGACCACCAGGGGGCAGACGCTCCAACTGGTAGGTTAGTTTGCTGCTGGGGTCAATGGGGACTGAGCAAGATGGGCGGGACATGCCCTGGAGCCCTCCCATGGTCCCTCTCCAGCTGGCCAACCCCCCTTGTCCCTCCCTGGCCCTGATCATGCACTGGTGGGGTCCCTTGGCCTAGCCTGCACCCTCTCACAATCCAGTACTCCTCAGGGGATGTCGGAGAGCCAGTTTTGGCCTGATCCTGCAGGCCAGGACAAGGGATCGTGCACCAGGCCTCAGTAAATAAATAAGAGGCCATTATGTATTAGGATTCTTCAGCTGCCAAAGCAAAAAGGTACAGACTGGGTGGCTTAAAAAACAGAATTTGATTTTCTCACAAATCTAGACCCTAGAAGTCCAGATCAAGATGTCTGATGAGAGCTGAGAAAAATTCTCTCATTGACCAAATTCTACTCAAGCTTCCCTGAACCCTTTCAATTAGGCCTGACCTTTGAACTTCCATGTTCATCTCTACATTGTCTAGTTTTAACAAGAATCTTAAATGAGTTTAACCAGAATCCCACCACTGCCCCTCCATATTTCATCACCCTCCATGTCCAGTTATGTTCCTGGTATCCCTAGGCCACTTTGGCTTACTTTCAGCGAGAATCCTGTTAGTTCAATTTAGCCCAGATCTCCCTACTTCTGCTCCACCCCCCCCCCGACCCTGATGTTTGCTTTAATAAATTTCCATGACCTCTCTCTGTTTGTGCATACTCTATTTGGAATTGAGTTCACTCATTTTCCCCCCTGCAAAATTCCATTGTAGTGGCCCCTTACAACTATGGCAATAGCCTTGAATAAAGTTTGCCTTGCTCTTTTGAACAAGTGTTATGAATACTTTCTCTTTAACAGGGTTTACCCCTTGGGCCACATTCCCTGTGTGCTCACATAACTTCTGTGTGCATGTGTGGGAGAGAAAGAGAAAAAGAGAGCGAGTGAGCTCTCCAATGTCTATACTTACAGAGACACTAATCTTATTGGGTAAGGGCCCCACCCATGTGACCTCATTTAACATGACTTACTTCTTTAGATGCTTCATCTCCAAATACAACCACAGGGGGGGTTACGACTTCAACATACAAATTTTAAGGAGACACAAAGATTAAGTCCATAATAGGGTGGAAAGCTGTGGAGAGACAAAGTTGCACTGTTTTCCATCTTTTTTCCCCAGCATAGCAAGAGGTTATCTGGAATTTTCTTTTTCTCCTCTGTAGGCATCTATCCAGCATAGCAGCTTGTTTCACTCTTTCTGTTCATTTGCGGGTATTATAGAGAGTTACTTAATTAAGTGAAATAATGTGAGCAGACCAGAAAGGATCCATCGTGAAACAAAAATAGGCTGAATATGAGCATTTTCACTTCAAGAAAAACATTGCTCATCTTGTGTTTGCAGTTGTGACACTCATCCTTATGTCAGATCAACACAGAGGATGATTTCCAAACTTGACACTTTTTATACATACCTTTTATGTATGTTAGCTTGTGTAAGGTTAACTGTGAGGCAGTTGAATGCTGTGGAAAGTGAAGTGAGAATGGGCTCAACTTCAAATGTAGCCAGGGTGATGGGTAAGGTTAGGGTTAAGGTGTTAGGTTTAGATTTAGGCTTTATGGTTTGGGGTTAGGTTTAGGGTTAGGTTTGGGGCTAGGGTTAGGGCTAGAGCTAGGGTTAGGGTTAGGGTTAGAGACAGGTATAGTTTTAAGGATAACTTTAGGGTTAGGGTAAGGCCGTGGTCGGCAAACTGTGGCTCATGAGCCACATGCGGTTCTTTGGCCCCTTGAGTGTGGCTCTTCCACAAAATACCAAAACCTAAAAAAAAAACCTAACCCTAACCCTAACACAAAAACCTAACGCTAACCTAAGCCTAAACAGAACCATATATTAACCCTAACCCTAGCCCCAAACCTAACTCTAACCCTATTCCTATCCCAAACCATATTCCCATCACTAACCCTAACCCTATCCCTAACCCTAACCCTAACCCAATCCCTACCCCTAATCCTAACCATATCCTAACCCTAACGCTAACCCTATCCCTATCCCCAATAACTATAACCCTGTCTCTATCCCTATCCCTAACCCTTTCCCTAACCCTAACCATATCCTAACCCTAACCCTAAACCTAACCCTAACCCTAACCCCACCATATCCTAATCCTAACCCTAACCCTTACCCTAACCTTACACCTAACCCTAACCCTATCTTTAACCTTATCCCTAACCCTAACCCAATCCACATCACTAATCCTAACCATATCCTAATCCTAACCCTAACCCTATCCCTATCCTCATCAATAACTCTAACCCTATCCCTAACCCTAACCCTAACCATATCCTAACCCTACCCTAACTCTATCCCCAATCCTAATCCTAATCCTAACCCTAACCCTAATCCTAACCCTACCCTAACCTTATCCCTAACCCTAACCCTAATTCTATCCCCAATCCTAATCCTAATCCTAACCCTAACCCTAACTCCAACCTTAAACCTAACCCTAACCCTAACCCTAACCCTAACCCTAACCCTAACCCAAGGCATTCTTTTTTTCCCTAACCCTAACAATTTTTATGTTTTCAAAAACAAACTCCTGTTTTTATTGTGTTTTTTTATTTGATTTCTCATCTCTATAATATGTATGTCTGCTCTAATCTTTATTGTTTCCTTGTTTCTGCTGACTTTGGCTAAGTTTTTTCTTTGTTTCTATTTCCTTCAAGTGTAAATTCAGGCTATTGCAGAACTTCCCTTTTTCTTCTAGCATTTGTTGCTATAAACTTTTCTCCTAGAAATGCTCTGTGTCCTCCCATAAGTTTAGGTATGTTATATCTCAAGATACTTTCTGGTTTCCGTTTTTTTGTTGTTTTTGTTTTTTATTGTTCAGGAGTGTATTGTTTAATTTCCATGTATGTGTAAATTGTCCAGTATTCCTTCCATTATACATTTCTAGTTTTATACCATTGTGCTTGGAAAAGATATTAGATATGACGTGAAGCTTCTGAAATTTGTTAAGGCTTCCTGTGTGACCTGATAGATGTTCTCTCCTGGAGAAGGTCTCACGTGTGCTTGAGAAGAATGTCCACTCTGCGGCTGTTGAAGCGGCTGCTCCTCCATTTGTGTCAGGAATCAGCGCACATGGCCACTGTGTCCTTCCTCATTTTCTCACTGGATAGTCTCCCCTGCCTTGAAGTAGGGAGTGATGTCCCCGACTTCTATCACATTGTTCTCTGTTTCTCCCTTCAGTTCTCTCAATATTTGCTCTAAATATTTAGGTGCGCCAATGTGGGGTGCATATACATTTGCATGAGTTATAGATCCTCTTGTGGAATTGACCCCATGACCACTATGCAATGATCTTTTACCCCTTGGGACATTTTGACTGAGTTTGTTTTACCTGATAATAAGTATGGCCACTCCTGGTCTTATTTATTTATTTATCTATCTATTTATCTATTGATTTATATAATATATATATTTTTGTTGTTGTTAATCCTCACCTGAGGATACTTTCCATTGATTTATAGAGTGGAAGGGAAGGGGAGAGTCAGAGCGAGAGAATCATCAATGTGGGAGAGACACATTAATTGGTTGCCACCCACATGAGCCTGACCAGGGCCAGGGATCGAGCCCGTATCCGAGATACCTGTCCTTAACTAGAATTGAACCCGGGACCCTTCAGTCCAGAGCTGACACTCTATCCACTGAGCCAAACTGGCTAGGGCTCCTGGTCTCATTTAAAAGGTGGTATCTTCATGGTCCGTGTGGCTTTGCATTGGCGTCTGTGTACTGAAAGGCACAGATACCTGTTTAAGTCTTTATAGGCCATTTCAACTGGTAGAGCCCTTCTCCTAACTGTGCCTGGGCTGATGGGATCACCTTTGCTTCTAGAAGAACAGTTGCATGGGCTTCAGACAGCTGTGACGCTGTCCCTGAGCCTCCCTAGGCTGAGAGTCTGCCAGCAGCCTGCAGCTGCCATGGGGTTGGGTTGACTACCAGCCTTTAGGGTCCGTGACGGGAGGGCGCGCTGCTGGGGCCTTGGGCACGCACCATGGGCCCTTCATGGTCCTGGGTGGATGAGATTGCCCTCCATGCCTTCTTCAGTGGGGTGGCAAGTTGTGTGTTATTCTTCTATTGTTCCTAGCTGCAGCCTTGGCTGGCGGGCCTAGTATCACTTGTGAGGTCGGTATGGCGCCCACCAGGTCCCCGGAGACTGCTTGGTCACTGCATGGTCTCTGGTTGGCCAGCACTGGCCCTGGGCCATGGCTGAGAGGACTTCCTCACATCCCACAGCCAAGACTGAGGTCTGCAGACCGGCTCTGGAGGCATGCTGGGCTTGCCTCTGCCAGGTGCCTGATGGGCTGGACTGGTCTGACATGCTGGGAGGGCTGGAGCTGATGCTAGGGCCCTTTAGGGATTTCCTGGGGCACAGAGGTATGTCCTGCCTGGTCCCTGTGCCTCCTGGACTGCTCACAGACCAGGCTAGGGATGGCTGGGACCTAGTGGGGGGCCCTTTCCAGCTCTCTGGGGGGCCAGATGGGAGTGTCGCCCATGGGTTCCTTGGGCCAGCAGTGTCGCTCACAGGCCTGGCTGGGAGGACCTCCATGAGTTGCAGACAGCAGCGGCGCCTCTTGGGCCCCTAGGCTGGGAGTCTGCCAGCAGCCTGCAGCTGCCATGGGGTTGGGCTGACTCAACCAGCCTTTAGGATCTTGGGGCACAGGAGGGAGGTCTCCTGCTGGGTCTCTGACCAACAGGGCTGTCCACAGACTGAAGTTGGCAGGAGCTGGAGCTGAGACTTGGCAGAATCTCTGCAGTTGCCGTTGAGAGATTCTCCCGCTAAGACCCTGGACCCTCAGCACTGGCTGGGGGGGTGGGGGGGGAGGGGAGAGAGACTGTGCCCGTGAGATAGCTGGGGTCACTAAAGGTGCCTTTAGGATCTTTTGGACACAGATGGGAGTTCCTCCTGCCCATCCCTGTGCCAGCAGGCCCGCCTGCAGACTGCGGGTGGGAGGGGCGAGGAGGAGCAAAGGCCTCTCCTTCCAGGACCCCCTGGTCACAGGCAGGGTTCCTCCTGCCTGGCCCCTGCACTGGCAGGCCTGCCTGTGGCCTGTGGCTGGGAGGGGAGCCCCTTCCAGGGCCCTGGCAGAATTGGCATCTGGCTGAGTTTGGCAGGCTTCGCTTCAGGAGCTCCCAGACTGTGGCCAAGAGAGGCCAGAGCCAGTTTATGGACTGCTGCAGGGTCTGCACCCAGGACCAAGGTCTGCGTGTCTCTTACCTGAGGCACAGGTGGACTTGAGTCTTCTCTGGCCCTCTGGCCTATACTGCTGGTGACAGCCCCAAAGCCACACGGGGAGTTCTCGGAGGGCCAGAGCTGCTTCTGTTTCTGTAGCCCGGACCACAGTCGGCGAGGCCTGGCCTGGGTGCCAGCCACGCTCTCCCTGGTTCTCTTCTCCCGTGGGCCGCAGTCTTTCACAGTCTCCTACCTGGACCCGAACTCCCACGAAGGCCCTCTGTCTGTGAATGGAGGCCCAAGTTGTTACTGGTTGGGGGTTGAGGGTAGTGTATGTCCCAGGGATGCCTGTAGGGCCATGTTGCTGACATCACTCTTTAAGTTCTTAGTCTTTATGAGACTTTAAAGAGACCCAAACTTGAACGATATTAAACAAATAACTTTTTAAGTAACCATTGTATGACAGTTCTGCTACAGGTCTCAAAGCGAGAGGATAGACCGCTGGAGCAGTTTATAACCTGGGCACTTGGCTTAGCCTATGGGATCAGATATGAAGTGATGAGTGAAAACAGAATTTCACTAAAATAACTCTCAACATAAGGGTATAGTCTTGTTGTTTTCTATTTTTTTCTTCTTACTGTGCAAAGACAAAATAAAAGCATGTTTTCTGTTTCTGACATGATAGAAGATTTCTAGTATTAAGCATACAAACACACTTTCATGGAACTTTTCATTGAAAAGAATATAAGATCTTTTTAGATGATATCCAAATATAAAATACAGTAGAGTTAAAAGAGATGGCTTAATATTGAGCTCCTATATTCTGATAAGTCTCCATTTTCATCAGATATTTTGGTATTTTATTTATTGTGCCCTGCGTATAAGAAAATGATTCTAAAATGTGGATGTGGTTTCATGTTTGAGAGAAAGAGAAAATAAATAAGAAACACTGGTATATGGCCTCAAAATAATCCTCAACGTTGGCCTTCATTTGAGCATGTAGAATGCACACGAAGGCAATAGCGAGACAGGAATATGCTCTGACAACCTTTGTTCAGTTAACTCTGAAAATGAGCACTGTCTCCCACACAGCACCTCAGTGCTGTCCACTCAGTGGTCAGCCAGCATCGTTCCCAGCGTTCAGGCTTTTCCAGGCTTCAGGGTGGGACCTGAGTGTGCTCCTCTTCTCTCAAGATGTCAAGGGAAATGGGCCCGACTCTCTGAATGGTCTCCTGAAACGCCTCGTATTGGGCTGAAAAAGATGCAGAAGCATCATTCTCCATCACAGCTGCTGTGAGAAGGGGCCGACACACACCATATTAACAGTTTGCTCCTAAGAACTTTTCTATGAAGTTGACTCTTCAACATTCCCACGTTTATGCACACAAAGAAGATGAGAGCCTCAAGGTTGCAAAACTAATTTTTGAGCACCTCTTTTCCCAAGCAGTCTAGAAACCTCAGTGTCCTATTGTCTGGGGACATCTCGAAAAGAGTCAGTCACAATCCCATTTGGTATTTTAGTATCCTATCTAATAAAGAGGGAATGTGCTAATTGACTATCACGCTCTCAAAGATGGCAGTGCCCATAGCCACAAGATGGTGGCACCCAGTTCACTCAGCCCTGGGGGAGGGGTGGCAGGCGAGCCACACAGCCAGGCCCACCCCCAGGCTGGTGCAGCCGCTCCATGCACCTGCCTCCGGAGTCCCCCAGTCCCCTCAGCCCCCCAGCCACCCAGGGCTGGCCCGAGGTGCAGGCAAGCCTCAGATGGCAGTTGCCCAGCTGATCAGGGCCGGCCCGAGGGACAACCAAACAACTGAACAAGCAGGCTGCATGGGGCAACCAGGTCAGCCGAGGGGGGGTAAAGGGGGGGGCGTGAGGGGCAAACAGGCTGGCAAGGGGCCAGTTGTGAGCAACCAGGCCAGCAGGGGGGCAGTTGTGGGCGACCAGGCCAGTAGGGAGGGCAGTAAGAGGCGACCAGGCCAGCGGGGGGCAGTTGAGGGTGACCAGGCTGGCAGGGAGGTGCAGTTGGAGGCAACCAGGCTGGCAGGGGGAGCAGTTGGGGGCGATTAGGCTGGCAGGGGTGGCAGTGAGGGGTGACTAGGCAGGTGGGGGGGGGTAGTGGGGGAAACCAGGTTGGCGGGGGGGGGCAGTTAGGGGTGACCAAGCCAGCAGGGAGGGGCAGTTGGGGGCAACCAGACCAGCAGCGGGGTCAGTTAAGGGTGACCAGGCCAGCGGGTGGAGGGGGGCAGTTAGGGTTGACTAGGCAGGTGGGCAGGTGAGCGATTAGGAGCCAGCGGTCCAGGATTGTGAGAGGGATGTCCCCCAAGGGGTCCCAGATTGGAGAGGGTGCAGCTGGGCTGAGGAGACCGCCCCCCCCCCCCCCCCCCCGTGCATGACTTTTGTGCACCAGACATTTAGTCATGTATAAAGGATTATAAACAAAGTGGCAGAGTACCACGGACAATGCAAAGCTCTTTAAATCGTTCATACAAATTTCCTAAATTAGCTCATTATTAATTTCCTGCTAGGAAACCACGGCCCTACACAATGTACAGAATGTTGACATGTCATTATCCAGTGTTTTATACTGACAGCTGAATGAATGGAAGGTTTTTTCCTTCATTTCAGGGCATAAAGAACTGTGTTAAGCATTTGTTGCTAAATAAAATGCACCTTATAATTATGTATGAAATACATCATTCACTGCAGAATTAGTTTCTCTTTGCAAGAGTTTTCTTGGGCTGCAATTGATCATACATATTTCATACATTTCAGATTTGTACATATTATATTTGGTATCATTTAGTTCTGTGTTAGAAAATGAATACGGAATATCATTTGGGGGCAAATGGAGGGGCAGTGTTTTATCTAGTAAACTAAAATGTTGGGTCGTTAATCATATTCTCAAAACAGTTATTTGCATTGAAGTCATACAGGAAGGCTTGCACGTCAGCCCCATATTTGAAGTGAGAAAACCAGACATATTTAATACTTATTTTAAAGTGTTGGTCCTCCTTCCATCTTCTTTCTACCTTGATTTCATGTCTCCTGTGGGCTAGAAAATTAACAAAGCAAAGTATCTCAAACTCGCTGACGCTCAGGTCCCCACGCAGAGGCACTCACATGAGACTTGAGGGAAGAAGAAAGAAATGTGAACAAAGGAACTAATGTCGGGAGTTTGTGTCTCTTGCTCCTTCTCTTCTACAATAACTATGATGGATTTTCTAGAAGGTGGGTCTTTATTTCAGAGGCAGCTACCACCAGGTGGCTGCAGCATAGGTGTTATAAGTGGGCCATTGGTGTTTCTTCTGGCCACGCCTTGCTATGTGTAATCCAAGTCTGGCTATCTGGTCTGTATCTTTTCAGAAATCCTTGTCTTCTTAAACCAGCAAGAACACATTCTATTTTCTGCAGCTAAGAACTCAGGCGGCAATTAAGACATTAGAATCCCAAGGGCGATGTAAATGAGGAATTGGTGGTTTTCTAACCTGAATGGGTTTACAAGCAGTGAAGGTCAGATTAGAATTAGAGTAGGGAATGCAATGTCAAAAGACTTGCTTAAAATTGTGTTTGAGCCTGGCTTGCGTGGCTCAGTGATTGAGTGTTGACCCATGAACCAAGAGGTCATGGTTCGATTCCTGGTCAGGGCACATGCCGGGTTGTGGGCTCCATCCCTAGGAGGAGGAGTGCAGGAGGCAGCCCATCAACGATTCTCTCTCATCGCTGATGTTTCTATCTCTCTCCAATTATTAAGGAATTTGCTTTAATCTGTGCGTGCATTACACCCTGCCACTTTCCTCAGAGGTGCTTCAGTAACACATATGCAGTTCATTGCTTGGCAGGAAAAATCCCAAATTATTTGCCCGGATGGTTTCAGGATAGAGATCTATGCCCATTTTCAAGAATGTAGAGCTGTTAGAACCTTCTAAGGCTGGGTGGGTGGACACTAGCTCCTAGCATGTCCTGATACATGTTTAATCCCATTCCAAAGTGCGATATTCTGTGTGGAGGGGATTTCATTCAAACCCAGTGCTGGAATATTAAAAACGGGGTTCTACTCATTTGAAAGGTGAACATGTTGCTAAAAGCCTAGAATTCTAGTCACATGTGTTCCTCAGACTTTTTACAAGAGTGTCAGTGGAACTAATTCATAAGACTTGTCCAAATCAACCCAATTGCTTATCAGGTATTAAATGCACAACAGAGCACAACATGTGTGCTATGCTCCGTAATCATAGCACCTGTTCAACAGCTCACCACAGCTGCACCTTTAGCGCATTACAAGCCATTAGGCAAGTTATGCCAGTGCCTTCCCTTTATAACCTAATATCTTTCCTTTTGTACGAGACTTTCTGGATCATAAAATGAGAACTTTTTTTTATAGGCCTTCCCTGATTGAGACAAGGGGCGTGATTTTAAAATTATTAGCATGCTCTGATACAAATTGAAAATTTTATATTAAGATGCAGCCGTAAACCATTTCATTAACTTTTCATCCAATTTAAGATGGTTTCCTTCCCCTTGGGACTAAATGCTTGTAGGGTCATCATGATCTTTTGGGGACAATGTTTTGAAGAAAAGTTAAAAGTAAAACAATGGAGGAAGGGAAGAGGATATCAAAATATTTTTCCCCCCAGGGTCCAGAAAGTTGCCAAATGGAAGAAACATCTGGCATCTCTTTTATAACCTCATTACTTTTTCAAGCATTTGCAGGTTGTCTAAATCATCCAAACCCTCCTGTGTATGCAGGCACATACACACAAAATTACCTTTAGTCATAAAGAATATCAAACAGATGAAGCGATCTATTCACTGATTCAAGATTCAGTAGGTGTCCAGAAGCTTCCGGTGTCTGCTAGGCAGCAGGAAGACAGTGAGGGCACCTAACTTCTCTACCTCGGTCCCTGCGATCACAGACCTTACCATTGCCTAGTCTTACCAAGGCAAACTCTAACCAAATGTACCAGAAAAAACAGACCAACAGCGATAGCACTATGCAAGGTGGGCCAAAAGTAGGTTTACAGTGGTTCACATGGGAAATAATACAGTAATCCTATATAATAAAAGCCTAATGTGCAAATCGACCAAACGGCAGAATGATGGGTCAGCGGGGGGTGGGGCCAGTGAGTGGGCAAGGGAGGGGATGGTGATTCGGGGGCAGCAACAACTAGTGGTGGCAGAGGGGCGATCGGGGGGCGAGGCTGGCTGCTCACCAGCCAACACTGTCCCCTGATCACCCTGCCAGTCACCTCCCGCACAGGGAGGCCACCTGAGGCAGGGTGATGGGGGGAGGGGCCGGCACTGTCCCCCTATCAGCCCACTGGTTGCCTTCTGCAGAGGGAGGCCAGACTGTGGCCCATGGATCGGACATCCCCCGAGGGCTTCTGGTCTGCAACAGGGTGCAGGCCAGGCTGAGGGACCCCCGACTGAGTGCACAAATTTTCATGCACCAGGCCTCCAGTTAATAAATAATAATACAAGAATAGAAACTACTTTTGCCATACCCTGTATGAAGTAGATTTACAATTGTGAGTACATGAGACACAGATGTGATCAAGCTATTGTAATAATCATAACCTGGTGTGGCCAGGTTGGCTCCGTAGTTGAGTGTTGACCTATGAACCAGGAGGTCATGGTTTGAATCCAGGTCAGGGCACATGCCCAGGTTGCAGGCTCTGTCCCTAGCAGGAGGCATGCAGGAGGCAGTCTATTGATGATTTTTCTCTCATTGTTGATGTTTCTACCTCTCTCTCTCTTCCTCTCTGAAATGAATAAAAATATATTAAGAAAATAATAATCATAACCTATATGTCTTTTTTCATATGAACAACTGTAAACCTGCTTTTGCCACCCCCTATACACACACACACACACACACACACACACACACACACACACACACACACATACACACACACACAGGTGTGTGTCTCATTACATTGCCATGGAGCACAGAAACAAGGGGGAGGAGCATGGGTGCATCCGCAGCGTCGCAGGCACCAGCTCACCGGTGCTCTGCAATCATCCTTACATTGGTTTCTCTGACGGAGCCAGGCTGGCCTCTCTCTCCCCATGGGCTTCCTGGGCAACCCCTGAGCAGCATTTCCTCACCCACGGCTCTCTTCCTCAGATAACCCTGGACTTCCTCTCGCTCCACACACCTGTCTTCATGTCACTTCATGTTCTGTCTTTCGTGGCCCGGGCTCTTCATCACTCACCGTGGCCTGCTTCTTCCTCTCTGAGGGAGACGTTGGCAGTTTCCCAGGGAAGTCCTTGCCCACTGCCCTAAGGCCGGTTCCTAGTAACCGTGAGCCCCCTCTGGGATGGGAGGGGGCATGGGCAAGATCCATTTGCATTCAGAGCCTAAGGAGTGACTCAAAGCACATTGTACACAAAGATGACATACTACCCCTATTCCGTTGTTGTTTTTTCACCAATCATACTGTCTAGTAGATTTCATCAAGGATTCTAGAATGACTGTAAATGATAAAAATTCTAATAATAAAATGGCAGAGATCACCAAAAATGAATTCTCTCTTTAGAAAATCCCCAGGGGGCTCTTTCTCTGCCATCGAGGTGCGTGCATTCGCTTCTTCTTCACGGTTTCTACAAGACAGCATTTCATGTTATCAGGCCCCATAGCAAAGGCCCAGACCACCAACATCTGAAAAGAAATTTCTCTTGATGTTTCTGAGCCTTGTGGGATTGCTAGATACTTAGGTGGATGTATATGTAACCTTGTGAAGAAAAGGTAAACACAACCTCTTTCATTTCCAAAACGATTTCACAACATTACAATCTATTAAATAATTGATAAACTTTCCGGTTGTTCTACATACTTACCAACACTTGGTGCTATTAATCTTGCAAATTTTCGTTCTGCCTGTAAGCATGCAATGGTTTTCCTCTGCATGTCCCTGATGACTATGTTTATGCTTATTGACCTACATCTTATCGATCGTTCATGTACTTTTCCCTTCGTGAAGGTGTCTGCTCAAGCCTTTTCCGCCCTCACTGGGTCATTGTTACTACGAGCCCTTTCTTTCCATTGGGCTAACCCCTCCGCTAGATATGCAGACGCTCATATCCCACCACTGCATCCTTCCTCTTCAGCTGATTAATGGCATTTGTCCAGAGCCGACATCTAAAATCTGATAACGTCCAATTTATCATTTTTAGTTTCAGATTAGTGCTTGTGGTGCCCTTTCTAATAAAACAGCCTCTACCCAATGATGGTAAAGATATTCTTTTGTATGTTTTCTAGAAGTGTTCATATATATATATATATATATATATATATATATATATGTAAATTTATTTTGTGAAATATATGTGAAAACTTCTAGAAGGAAATGCAAAAGAATATATAATGAGGAAAAACATATCTTAGACCAAATTTCCTGAGAAAAATTTCTGAGACAGATATTTGTACACAGAAAGTTTTATTTTTCCTTTGTGTTTAATGTATCGGGGTGACACTGGTTAATAAAATTATACAGGTTTCAGGCACACAATTCTACAACACATCATCTGCACACTGCATTGTGTGTTCATCACCCCAGGCCAGGTCTCCATCCATCACCACTTACCCCCCCATACCCTCCTCTGCCTCCGCTCACTCCCCAGCCCCCGGCGATCACCACACTGTTGGACACAGGAAGCTTCGCTGGGGAGTTAGTCTCTTAAGCATAATGCTTGTAAGGGATACAAGGATCTCTGGGGCTGGGTGGTCTTTCAGAATTACCCCAGGTTCCCAGAGGGATTCATATTGATGAGCTCCCTGAAAGTGAACCAATATTGCATTCCTGGAGTAAGGTCCAGTTAGTAATGATGAAGTGTTTCTCAGTAAATTAATTTCTTAAAAGTACGCATGGAGAAGTATGTCTTAAGAGAATTTTCACAGAACAAACAAATACAATATAAGCAAAGCTAAACAAAAAAGAAAAAATAACAAAATAATATGTCGATTTATACTGGCTAAGGAATTGTTTATAAACTAATTCATGTTATCGAGGTAAATCAAGTAGTTTTATGACAATTTTCGAAATAATGCTGTGTTACTTGTCTTGGAAATTATTTCCTCACCCTGACTCTACCTCATGTAAACAGAGGGTGAGTATGTATTACGTGCAAGAAAAGCCAAGAATTAACTGATTTGGAAGTAGATGGAACTTAATAAGGTAAGTAGTGTTTTTATTTTTGTATGTGTTGGTATTACGTACCCTCCATATGAAATGATAAGAAGGTCACTTTCCCTCTTTGGTCTTCTTTTTAAAACCCATAACCACTGTCTAATCATAGAACAAATTCAGACGATATAATATAGAGAAATATTCCACAATGTACCTGACTAAGAGCTTTTAATGGCATCAAAATATTTCAAGGTCATCAAAAACAAGAAATGTCTGAGACACCGTTTCAATCTAGTGGCGCCTAAAGGGGTACAATCACTAAATAAAACTCATAATACTAGATGAGATGTTGTAACAGAGAAAGTACACTAGGTAAAAACAAACAAACAAAAAACCCAATGCACAATGTACTCTGGTGAATAATAATTTGTCAATATCGGTTCATTAGTTAGAAACAAATGCATCAAACAAATGTTCTATATTAATACTAGGGGCAACTGGCTAAAAACCCTTGCAGCTTTTCTGTAAACCTAACACTATTCTAATGCAAAAGCTTAAATAAACATGACAGTGATTCAGTTTTTATTCTAAGTATATATTTAAAAGAACCTAGATATAGTTCACCAAAAGGATTCCTTGGTAAGTGTAACCCTAAAAGCAATACAGGGAGCCTCTGTTTATAATAGCTATTTTGTAGTTATATGTACCCCTTTGAAGCAGTTCATATGGCTCCTTGAGATGTAATTAGACCTCTTAGTCATTTTTAGATCTTGCATTGTTTTTATTAGCTGTTTTTCATC
Organism: Corynorhinus townsendii; assembly: GCA_026230045.1. Lineage (NCBI taxonomy): Eukaryota > Metazoa > Chordata > Mammalia > Chiroptera > Vespertilionidae > Corynorhinus > Corynorhinus townsendii. Next base: position 5,006,026 of record JAPDVU010000005.1, read on the forward strand.
CACATGCTGGTAAAGACAATATAAAAATAGCCTGTTAAATATTAAAGCAAGTTACCCTTTGTTTATTATTACAGTACTTAGATTGCTTCGGGGTATCTTGTCCTCTTTGGAAGTGATTCCAATACCGAATGCATAGACCCCTACTAACCTCACAAACATCACATCCTCGTTAAGAAAAAAGCAAGATAATACGCGGGGATTTTTTTCATGTGATGGAACCTGTTTTGCTTTTATCTCTCTTGCCCTGTGGTGTTTGTTTTTGGTCTTTAGGTGTACACTACTTTAAGAAACTTGACAGTTGAAAAAGAGTAGCCTGATGTAATGTCTACTAATATTTTCCTGATTCAAGAGTGTCTACTTTTGCTCTTGGGGGAATATTTTTATAAGTAACTGCAATAAATAAAAAAAAAATAAATTGTGAAATATCTATTTCAAATTATTTTCTACTCTAAATTACCCACAAAACCCTAGTAGAGTAGATGGTATGGAATGACATTAGGGTAAATGTCACATTAATAACAACTGCATTGTCATATAAGGGAGCAAGTACAGCTTATGTTTGAACGCTCTCTCCTGCAAATCATTCTAGGCCAACACAGGACATCGTTGAAGTTTAAAGGGCTCAAAAATTATGCCATGTCTTCCAATGAGTGGAAAAATGTTTTCATGCTTTTGGTAATCATTACACATTACTGGCAAGCAGGCTGTTCATATTTTTCTCTTTGTGAATTCTTAATATTAAAGAGCTAATCAAGACCACATGCAACTACTTCACCCTGTCCATTCTCACTCAGCATTAGTTTCACAGTCAGAGACATCCTTCTGCCCACAACCATTCTATCAGTCGCCATCCTACATTTGAGGACTTCCTAATTTAATGATCCATAATCAAAAAAGAGAAATAATCTGTCCCAGCCTTTCCATTTTAATCCTCCTTCCTTTGGTCTCTTGCTTTTCCTCCGGGTAATCACATTAGCGCTCTTGGATAATAACTCCAATAAATGTTTAGCAAAGGCCCTCTACTGAAGATGTGCTTTTCAAAGGAGCTGTACTGTTACACAGACCTGTGAGCAATAGGTTTTAGCTTCAGTCATCTTATTGGCCATTAGAGTGTCCGTCGCCAAGCAAGAAGCAAAAATGGGACCTTCAACCCATATTTATTTCTGTTTCTCTGGCCCCTAGTTGAAACAAGTATTTTTTTTATTTTTATCTTTTTTAGATATTAGCTAACAGACTATAATATCTGAGACAACGGGAGCAAGTGAAGTTAGTCTTACAATATCATGACTTATCTCAGGGACTCATTTTCTGGCCACAGTGTGTGTTAAATCAGAAACTGTAAGAGATCTGAGATTTTATCCTACTTGCAAATTAGCTAACAAATTAGTTTGTAATAGATATCCACCCACATGCACACACACACACGAGACCTCTGGATAAAGGAACAGGCATTTTATTTATGCCCAGAGCATCTTGTGTCTGCTTTTCACGCTCCAGTTTCTTAGGAGATGACACTTGAGAGCCAGCTATTACCTGTGTGTAGCTGCGCCATTGGAGAGAAACTCTTAAATTATGAAACTTTGATTTTATAGAGCAGCTGTTGGCACATCTGCCTTCCTACCTTTCAGAGATAGCAAGCAAAACCTCCTTCTAAATGTAAACAATTCTTCTCAGAGGAGGTGGGGAAAAGTCTCTAGCTTTCCTTTGTCACCATGGGATGCAAACAGATGTCTCTGCGTTTTATTACTCTCAGAATGCAAGCAAATGGCTTCACGGAAGGGAAGATTTCATTTCAATCTCTCAGTGCAGTGCCTAATTTCTCACTTCTGAGGCCTGGGTATCATTAAATCCTGCTGTAATTCAGGTTTCTCCTTGCTGAGATAGCTCTGACCAAGAAGAAAATATTAACAGAGTGTTGTCTCTGACACTGTAGATCCTGGACATCCAAGAAGAACGTAACAGCCTCACGAATCGAGGAGGAGGATATTGAAATTCAGGTAAGAGGACGCACCTTAACTGGCAGAAGCTATAACCAGAGTAGCAGGAGCCACAGGAAGAAAGAGATCACACAGTGTTCATTGGATCGCCCAGAGCCAGCTGATGAATGCTGAGCAGTTCCTGCACAGAGTGACATTCCATGGGCCGACCAGGACCCACTGGCCGATGGCGTGCTGAAGCTCACAGGGGGCTAGGAGGCCTCTGAGGGTCTACTCAGTGTAACAAACAGGGAAATAAAAGCACATGTTGTGGGAAGGACAGAGTGCAAATATCGGCCTTTTTGGGGGATCTGACCCAGAATTTAGAATATCTTATGGAATCTATAAGAAAGCTACTAGAAACAATAAATGCATTTTTAAAATTGTGAAGTATAAGGCCAATACACACAAAAATTGTATTTCTATATACTAGCAACATTTGTAAATTAAATGAAAAGAATGAGGTTATTGTAATAGAATCCAGAATATCAAACTTACAGGGATACGTTAAAGTATGTCTGTACAATTTGAAATCTCTGAGAATAGCAATATAAGTCCATAGGAAGGATTAGAGCCCAGAAATAAACCTCCACATATAGGGTCAATGGAAACCTTTACTAAAGTGTCAAGGCAATTCAGTATAGAAAGGGTGTTCTTCTGAAAAACAATTTGCTGAAACATTCGCATATTCATATGGACAAATCAAAGTAAAATTTATTTTTAGGTCCAAAAATAACAACGTGGATAACAGACATAAATATTAAAATTGAGCTATGAACAAATTAAGAAAAGATAGAAACTCTTCCCCATCTTATCAAGTTTCCGTGGATAGAAAACAGAAAAATGGACAGTGAAACTTTGTAGGAAAAATTCATTCTACTAAAGGCACTATGGGACACGTAAAAGACAAGTCATGAGCTGAGAGAATATATTTGTAAACTATATTTTAAAAACTTCAGTAAATAAAAAAAAAAAAAGGGCAACATATTTGGACACCTACCTGTCGATGTCTACCTCACTTGGGGGTCTGCAACAGAAAACCTAGACTGCAGGTGACCAGGGTGGAGGAGGATGAGGGAGCCCACTGGGTAATCTAACGCTAGCCATTTAATACCCTGGCATAGAAGTACCATGCTTTACTTTTGCTCACAACCCATTGGCCAGAATTAGTCATGTGGCCATGCCAACCCTCTAGGATGCTGCAAACGTCATGCCACGCTAGCTGGCAGTGGGAAATACTTGCTGAACAGTAGCCACATGGATCCACAAGTCCAATTGGTTGTTTCTACATAAACTACTGAATTACATTACACAGTTTGATGCATCTTAACAATCCATTCTAGGAATAATTCTTACAATACGTTCTTAGCTGGAAGGCCTTGGAAGATGCCTCGGGTTGCAGGTCTTGGCGAGGTTCCAAGCTGAACTGAGATTTATGGAAATGATAAGTGCAATTGGGTTTAGAGGAAATACAGTGTGCTCTTTGCTGAAGTTCAGGATTAAGCTCTAGCTGGTTCCATTCAGGAAGCTGTAGGCACGGAAATCACATTTAAAGACATTATCTGAAGTCCGTTGTCTATTGCCTTGAACAGTCAAACTGAATGTTCCTTTTAAAACAAGTTTTATAGATTTCAGAGAGGAAGAGTGAGAAAGGGATAGAAACATCAATGATGAGAGAGAATCATTGATCAGCTGCTTCCTGCACATCCCCCACTGGGAACTAGCCTACAACCCAGGCATGTGCCTGACCCAGAATCAAACCATGATCTCCTGGTTCCTAGGTCGACACTCAACTATTGAACTGGCCGGGCAAAATGAATGTTCCTTTTACACTGTTTTTTGAACATTGAGTAAGAGTAGCTATTTAGCCCAGCAAGACTTTGCATTTACGAATTCCTCTCTTTGGGGCATCCTTACCCACTTTTTCTGCTAGCGAAGCTTAATCTTCTAGTCTCAGCTTCCAAAGAGTGTCTCACGTACTTTTCCTCCTCCTTTTGTTGTCTTTGCTCCATTCTCTGTGCTGTCAGAACCTTCATAGAAAACTAGTACATAGTACATCTCTCTTTATATTGAAACTGGGTCTCTACCAATACCCCTTTTCAATGTTTTAATAATCGCCCTGCATATTTTTGACAAGATTCGCATGCATTTTACCTATAGTCACCCCTTCATGCACATCATTTGTTCAGTAGTGTTTGTACCATCAATGAAGCCGTGACTGCAGATCAGAATGAAGATGCAGCTGTTCAAAGTATTTTCCACTTTAATAAAAATCATGTGACAAAATAATGCTGCTTCATAGAGTTTTGGATATACTGACAAGAGGGATGAATTACATTTCAAAAGTTAACATAGGTGCCCTACATAGATTAAGACATAATTTTATAGACTATTTTGGGGAAGTATCCAAGATGGCACAAAAGTAGGTTGGTTCACAGAACCAACTATTGTATGGAACTATTGTATGGAAAATAACACAATCTACACTAATAAGAGAAAAGAAAAACATGAAAATTGACCATACCTCTGCTATGCCCATAAGCCATGCCCACCAGCCAATAAGGAGCTGGTATGCAAATTAACCCAACCAAGATGGCTGCGGCCACGGAGCAAGCAGGAGGCTTGGGTTTCCCTGACAATGGAGGAAGCTAAGCTTCCTGCCTCTTCTGGCCTCTGCTCAAGGCTACAAAGTTTCAATTATAGAAGATAAATAAATCCCAGATACCAGGGCCTCCACTTGGGTCACTGGGGGGGCGTGGCCGGCCTGAAAACCACCACAGGACCCTCGCCAAGGCCACCCCATGCACCAAGGGAACCGCCACCCTGCTCCGGGACACCCTTCAGGGAAAACCTGCAAACCAGCTGACCCCCACCTGTGCACCAGGCCTCTATCCTATCTAATAAAAGAATACTATGCAGCCCTAACCGGTTTGGCTCAGTGGAGAGAGCGTCAGCCTGCGGACTGAAAGGTCCCAGGTTCGATTCCGGTCAAGGGCATGTACCTTGGCTGCGGGCACATCCCCAGTATGGAGTGTGCAAGAGGCAGCTGATCGATGTTTCTCTCTCATCGATGTTTCTAACTCTCTATCCCTCTCCCTTACTCTCTGTAAAAAATCAATAAAATATATTTAAAAAAAAAAAAAAAAAAAAAAAAAAGAATACTATGCAAATGACCATCACTCCAACAAACAAGGTGGCTGCCCTCATGTAGTCAAAGATGACTTCCCCCATGTGGACACAAGATGGCTGTCACAAGATGGCCAGCAAGGGAGGGCAGTTGGGGGGGACCAGGCCTGCAGGAGAGGGCAGTTAGGGGTGACCAGGCCTGCAGGAGAGGGCAGTAAGGGGTGACCAGGCCTTCAGGGGAGGGTAGTTAGGGGCAAACAGGCTGGCAGGGGAGCAATTAGGCATCAATCAGGCTGGCAGGGAGTGGTTAGGGGGTGATCAGGCTGGCAGGCAGAAGCAGTTAGGGGCAATCAGGAAGGCAGGCAGGCAAGCAGTTGGGAGCCAGCAGTGCTGGATTGTGAGAGGGATGTCCGACTGACCGTTTAGGCCCAATCCTCGGCCTAAACGGGCAGTCGGACATCCGTTGAGGGGTCCCATATTGGAGAGGGTGCAGGCTGGGCTGAGGGACACCCACCCCCCTGTGCACGAATTTCATGCACCGGGCCTCTAGTAACTAATAAATATTAGTACAGGAAGAAACGTTTTGTTTCATGTACTCACAACTAGAAACCTTCTTTTGTCCCACCCTATATAATGAGAAAATTGACACAAAGCAAATTCCTAAAGCATGTTTTCAGGTGATGGTCATGTTAAAAATCCCAAATTGATTCAAAGCTACATCTCCATCATTGTGTTTTCATAACACATTTAGCATTTTGCCTTTAGCTAAGCTCATCCTTATGAACTACATTAACTATAAAGAGGAATTTCCCCATTTCCGGAGAGGAGGGACAAAAAATAAAGTGGAGGGAAAGGAGAATAACAATCTAGAAGAAACAAAAAATAAAGTCAGCCCTGGCCAGTGTGGCTCAGTTGCTTGGAGCATTGTCCCATGCACCAAAAGGTTGAGGGTTCCATTCCCATTCAGGGCTCATACCCAGATTGCAACTTTGAGCCCTGGTCAGGGCATAAGCAGGAGGCAACTGATCAGATGTCTCTCACTTACATTGCTCTCTCTCTCTCTCTCTCAGATCAATTAAAATTTTTTTAAAAGTAAAGTCATTCTGCTAAAGATGCAGTGATTTTTATATCTACAGATTCCTGAAGGTCAGAGTGGAGGGTGGACAAGTTCCTCCATAACTGACTTTCAGGTCAATGCAGAGCTTTGTTCTAAGCTGAAGGTATGAGGATGCAAACTGAGAGTCAGCAGTGCCGAGGGGTGGAAAGCATTCCACACTATGCAGGGCACATATGTGGTCATAAAGCCCTGAAGAGACTTTGAAAGTGTCAAAAGGTACAACTAATATTCAGGAAGTCCTGCCAAATACATGACTAATAATAAATAGGAATTCCTTGGGTCAAACATGGATGTCTGACATGGGGACCAAGTCCTCCCAGGCTGCTTGCAAAGGCATTCCGAAGTGCTTCAAAGAGCAACCTTTGGGAGGTAATTTGCAGACGTAAAATGTAATATCTGACATAAATGGTCCCCTTCTAGGCAGTTGCTTATCTTAAAGATAAGCTCTCATTCTTGGACCACATTTTGTGGGATGTGAAAAGATATAGGAGAGCACTATTTATATTTAATCAGTTACTATTGTTGCAGTTATTAATGTGTCCTAGTAAAAATTTTGAGCACATAATTCAGGATTTAAAATTTAAATGTTCTTCTTATGACAGCCAGTAAGCTTTGCTACTAAAAATCAATTTTCTGCCTAAATGCTGAAATGTGGAATTACATATACTTTTCTTTTGGTAAAAAGAGAAGCATGCAAATTAGCACTTAATCTTCCTCCTGTATCTCATATTTAAGGTATTGTGTGTTTTGCCTGTATAATGCCATAACAAATTATGAAAGAATACTTTAAAAAGTCTACCCTTCTAATACGTTAATATCATGTGGTTTTTCTTTGCCTTTCTATTCACAGTAAAAGACTATCAGCTGATGGTTACTCTTGCCAGGTGTTGGAGATTATCTAAATGCTTCCATCCCTCACACTCATCTATAATAATAAAATCGTAATATGCAAATTGACTGAACAGCTGACCAGAACAACCACCCAGATGACCATCTGGACGACCATCCGGACGACCATGCTATGACACCCACTGGCACCAGGCCAGCCAAGGCGGGTGCGATGCGGTTGGTCAGGGACCTGGCCGTCACGCCATGATCGCCCTGCAGAGGAAGGCCCAGGCCAGTGGCGGGCGGGGCTGTCGATCAATCAGGGGGCTCCAGGGTCACCCCAAAGAGGGAGGCCCAGGCCACCGACCAGCAGGCTGTGGTGCGTGGGCGGAGCTCCCGTGGGGGCAATCCATCGCAGAGCCCCAGCCAGGTGGGCGGGGCCTACCTCTTTGGGACAATTGATCCTGGGGCTCCCAGACTGTGACAGGGCACAGGCTGGGCTGAGGGACCCCTCTCCCTGAGTGCATGAATTTTGTGCACTGGGCCTCTAGTGTTTAAATAATGGCTCAGAATCCCACTGTGCTTACCAGTCAATTTTATGTTCCCCTGAACTAATGAAAGGATTCATAGTAAAACTGTCTTTTACTAATACCATTTTTACTGTAGGCAGTGATTTTACATTTTGGATCAACTACTACCTTTCAAGTTAGTTTAAATAAATAAATAATACATACATACATGCATACATACATACATAATAAATAAAAGCAAAAATGCCCCTACCAAACTCAGCTTACCAAACAGGGCGGGCAGACTTCCTGAAGGGCCCGGAGGGCGTCATTACTGCTCCCTGACCTTTAAAAACCTGGCCTCAGCCCAAACGTGTACTTTGCTCATTGACATAGTCATTTCAATCTAAAATGCATCCTTGGAAATGACTTCTCTTTGACTTTAAGAGAAAAGCAAGACATTTGATACACCATGTCAGCTGCTAAAACTATCTGTGTCCTGACCCAGGTGTTCCTCTCTCCCTCAGGTTGTGCCTGTGACTTCATACCTTCTCCCTGCTCTGCCATAAATTAGACCCATATGTTGGAGTGAATAAATGAAGTATAATACCACGGTAAGTTCTGTCACTAATCTGAAATAAGTGTGTAGGGAAAGGTACTGGAAAAAACACAATTCCATGAACATGAATATTCCTGTGAATTGTCTTCATAGTAAGGAACGTTAACCATAAAAATGTATACTCTGAGAAAAGGGTCTGTATGTTTCTAGGTCTCTCTTTGTATCTTCCCATCAACCCTGTGGATCTGGGATTTCTCATCGCTTCCTGGCGCTAAAAGATGGAGAGGAGTGGACCTGTGTGAGCGGTCCCTTGCATTTGCTATTACCCATAAAGTGGTTAGCATATTTCTGGCCACAAATTAACCACTCAGAAAACATTAGTCATTAAAATTATTTTAAGTTTTGCATGGAAAAGGGAAACTTGTTCTTTCTTCATTATGTGTTTAATAAAAAAATTGCTGAACATCTGTAGTTATTTATGTGCCAGGAAGAAATTGAGCCATGGCAAGGCAGCGTAGTATAGATTTGGGAAGTGGAAAGCAGTTACAATACGTTCAGCCAGAGAATCACTCCAAAGCTTGCTTTATTCCTACTTGTTTTATTTAAGGTGAAGATGACATCAAGAAAACCAGCATTCTCATCTAAGTCCTTTTCGGCCCCTTCAGCTGACAGCTCTGAGCAGGGTGTGCATGGCCAGACATTGGTAGGCGCTTGCCTTTTCCAAGGTGAATCACTGTTATTAAAATATATTGTGAAAGGCACTTGACCCTTAAAGCATGGCATTTTAGAGGTCAGAATGGCACTTCTGCTAAAAAGAATGCTGGAAAATGACTCTTACCAAATAATAAACACCTGCCATTGCATATAGAGAAAAAGAAGTGAACTACTTTTCATGTCAGAGATTTCATTCTCTTTTTCTGTGTTATGACCCATACCGCTAAGCACATTATACATCCAATAAATTGAACAATGCTTCATTGTCATGCTTCGGATTGCAATCCGTGTGTCTTTCTACTTCACACCATCCCAACCAAGTGCTGAACACATCCTTAGTTTCCCTTCCCTACAGAGACAATGGAGACATTTCATAATGAAGTGCAGGCATCATTTGAAAGAAGATTATTATCTAACTAGAGGCCCAGTGCACAAATTTATGCATGAGTTGGGGCCAGCCAGCCGGCTGGGGGGAAGGGATGCAGGAGGTTGGCCAGCCTCACCCCCTGGTTGAACTCCCAGCTGAGGGGACATTTTGCATATTAGCTTTTTATTATAGAGGATAAGGATTAAAATTATTAGTATAGGCTGAGCAAGAGAAATCAAAATGCCACATAAAGTAAGAATGATAAATGAAAAACAAAATAGATTAAGTCAGTGATGAAGCCTGAAAATATTTATTTTACATAGATTGATTCTATATTAAATAAATAAGTTAATCATTTTAGAAAGGTGTTTCCATATAACAGAAATGTAGCTCATCATAGAAAAGCAAGGACACTGGTAATAATTTTTCCTATGGAATTATTCTATTTCCAATATGCATGTACACACACAAATAATTTATTCTCATCGATATCTAATTCTCTAAGGTTGGGGGAATTGTATGGTGGGGAAAGAAAAAGGAGGGAAGAAAAAAATGTGGGAAATAAGAAAATCTAGATTATTTGTTTTAATTACTCAGAATGTACCCACTAAGGCGGGGGTTGGGGACGAGGGGGAATCAAGTTCAGAAACCACAGGTACTACACAGCAAACATGAGAGTAGGTGTACATTTTCCTGGTTATATTTGTGAATTAATGGCAGAAACATTTATTAGGCATTCACTGTAGAGAGGTTACTGTCCTTGACCTTGGCGACATAGATGAGTAAAACCTGGTTCTTGATAGCAAATGCTCATGGTCTACTAGGAAGACAGATTCACAAGCAGACACATGCACTGAACTAGGTTAGGGTCAGAATATAAAGTGCACGTAGAGTAACAACTGGAGAGGAGGAGGATCTCATTAAGTTATGCTGGTCTATCATGGAGGTAATGAGTGCGTTGGGATTTTAAGGGAGACTACAGATTTGCTGGACAAAGATTCTGATAAGCACATGTAAGCCAGAAAGCCTGTGTTTATGCTCATTGGTTTTCTTGTTAGTATGTACATGAAGAGTGTCATATTCTTTCTCAAGTAAAGTAACACCTTGATGAAATTCTCTGTATTTTAAATACTTATACAATTAATAAGAATTCTATTGAAAGAATGGACTTGGGCGTGGGGTGAATCTGATGTGAAATCCTGGTTTGGGCCTTATGTACACTAATAAAAGAGTAAGATGCAAATTGACCATACCTTCCCCATGCCCACCAGCCAATCAGGAGTGAGTATGCAAATTAACCCAACAAAGATGGTGGGCTAATTTGCATATGGAGGCACCGGCCCAGCCACTCCGGGCCTCTGGGCAGCATGGGAAGGCAGAAAGGCAGCTCTGGGCCGGAGCGAAAAGGCAGCTCCAGCTGGAGTGAAGGCGGTGCCGGCAGCCGGGCAAAGGAAGGCCCATTCTTGCACAAATCTTCATGCATCGGGCCTCTAGTTTTCTATATGACTTTAGGAAAAGTACTAAATCATTTTTAAGCTTTGGTTTGGTCATCTGAAACATGGAGAAAACAGATTTACCTCACTGGATGGTTTTACAGATTAATGACGTAAACACATGTAAAATGATTCATGTGTTTTGTGCAATATGTACTGAACTCTCAGCAAATGGTAGACATCCCCTTGCAGTGAATAAGGTGATGCCAACATGCCGTCTAGGAGCTTTTCCTCAGGTAGATACGTGAGAGTTGTCCTACAGAGAAACGAAGGAGTCATAAAGCTGCGGTTTTACCAGAGTGACAATCTTCTCGGGCCTGGAAACATTTATAAAATGCACTTGAAAAGATTTACGGATCCCAGTTTATTCCCACTGCAAGCAATGCACATCCACACGTAAGTTAGAAGAAGCAATGACGCAAAAGCACAGTCCTGGGTTTCTGTAACAAAACTATCACCTCCCCTGCATTTTCATCACCACAATGGCCCTCCAATCTAGAAGAAAGCAACAGCCATAATATAATTGTGAGGAAAGTAATGTGCTGGTGGCAAACGATGGGAAAGCAATGCCAAGCTTAGGATGAGGGATTCAAGCACCAAGAAAACAAGTTGTATTGTGTGACATTAATGAACTAAAAATGTGGGTATAATATCATTGCTACTCATTAAAAAAGTGTTACTTACTGAATCAAAAATGCATGACATTTTCTAATAGCTATTAAACCCTAAAGGATTTCACGTGGGAGTAGGGAAATGGAATAAGCTAAATAAATAGTGGCTTAGAATAATATGATAAACTGATCCATGCATATTTACACAGAGGCTGAAAAAGTAATTAAGAAGAAAATTAAATTGTGAAATATTTGTTAAAATGTGAATCACAAAGGGGCAGGATTCCAAATTTTGCATGTAGTATTCATGTAAAACTTTTGTGTTTTACTGATTTTTGAGATATTCAATGTGCAGATAATGTTAATAGGAAAGATTTGCTCTTTTTTAAATTGTCTTTAATGTTTCCATTAATAATTACTATAATGAATACAATTCAGAGGAAAAAAAACAGAAAAAAATATTTTATGAGTTATCAAACTCTGTATTTCTTCACTTTCTAATTGTCAGGGGCTATTTCAACTATTCATTTAAAACAGAAAGATGAACAAAAGTAAGATATGCGTTTATGAAGAATTATTATGCTCTATCCTGTGCATGATGAAAAGGGCTTTATAAAGACGTATAGTAATGATAAACATGTGCGTTCTGGACACAGACTTCTTCTGTTAATCCTGGCTACTTTTGAGCTCGGGCAAGTTGCCTGTTAATAGAACCTACCTCATAAGCTTGATGACGCAATACATGAGTTAATGTATGTAAATTATCTAGTATCTTTTTTCAAAAAGAGATTTTCTAAAATTGATTTTTAGAGAACAAAGGAAGGGAACGGAAGGAAGGGAGGGAGGGCGAGAGAGAACATCGATGTGAGAGTGAAGCATCCATTGCTGCCTCCTGGGCTCCCCCTACTGGGGATCGAGCTTGCAACCCTGGCATGTGCCCTGACCTGGAATCAAGCAGGCAACCATTCCAAAGTACAGGATGATGCCCCAACAATTGAGCCACACTGGCCAGGGCTCACTTAATATCTTGGACATAAAAAGTGCACGAGGTATTAGCCAATAGGTGAAGTCTTTTTATTATCAGTGGGCCATTTCAGCTGAAGTAAGAATTTCTAAGGGAGTATTAATATGAAAATAGAGTAAGCATAAATCTATTTAAGTGGATGCATTTACAGGCAATGGCATTTATACCCACAGAGATGAAGACTTTTTATTTTACTAAGAGACCTTAAGTTGAAGACATTTACAATTGAGTTTTGTTTGGAAGGGTGTCCCAAACTCCATATGCATATCAATAATTAGCCTAGTGAACTAAAGTAACATATTTTGCTCAAGAGCTTTTAAATGGAACTACTTTCATATGCTTCTGAAGATCTCATTGAAGGTTAATGAACCAAGGCATCTGCCAGGAATCTCTGAGAGGGCAAATGCCTTCAAAAGCCACTAATAGATTGATTGTTTGAATGTCATTCTTTTCCTTCTGCTAATGGCTGTGAAATACAAAGGTGATAGCGTTCCTAATCGCCATGATCGGTTTCAGGGCATCTCACCGTACAAAGGCATCACAGGGCACCTGGTGAAAAATATTTACCTGGAGGGATGTCCTGAATTGGACATTGGGTGAAATACCTCCCTTTTTTGTATTCTTAGTATAATAAATACTTTCAACAGGTGATGCCATTTACAATATAAAATATATAAATCCTACCTTCCATGAGTGTGCGTGCTCTATAAATTATTTTTAAAGTTGTTACTCTCATTCTGTAAAGAAAATGTTTATTGATTGCAGAGATAAAGGGAGAGAGAGAGAGACAGAAACATTAATGATGAGAGAGAATCATTGATGGGCTGCCTCTTACTTACTCCACACTAGGAATCAAGCCCACACCCACGCATGTACCCTGACCAGGAATCAAACCTTGAACTCCAGGTTCATAGTGTTGCATGGTTTTTGAACTGGAATACACGCGGTGTTCCCTGGATTCTTTCTCCATGGGAGATGAAGAATGAATCCGTGGACTAAAGATGGTATAGCAAAGGTGGAGATTTATTGAAGAATAAGTACAGACCCCCATGTGGGGAAGGGAAAGAATTTCACAGCAGACTCCCACATGGGGAGTGGGAAGGGTCCCACCAACTTCCTGTTTCCACTGTTTATAAAGGCTGCAGTTCCTGTGTCCTGATATCCCCTCTGATATCTAGCAGGTCTCTATAGCAACTCCTGAGCTCAAAAGTCAAACATTACATGGGATGTGTGATGCCCTCCTCCCTCATTGTTCTCCTTTTTCCTTCTGGGCTTTCTTCCTCTTTTATTTTGTAAATGATACCTTTTGGCTACTCCCAGTTCCCTTGTCTTATGGAAATGTAACTTCTCCCAGTCTCCCTTGTCTTTTGAAAATGTAACCATGCCTGGCTTCCTTGTGTTACGGAAATGTAACATCTCCCAGTCTGTAGCCCTGTCTTTTTTCATGGCCCCCTAATTCTAAACATTCCCTAAACCTGCCTATATCCCCCTAAAATTCGTATTTCAATAGGCTGATGCTCAACCACTGAGCCATGCTGGCCAGGCATTACTCTAATTCTTAGAGCAGTTATTATATAGATATGCCACATTTTACAAACAGAAAGACTCTAGAAAAGAGATTTCCCCCCAAAAAAATGACCTTAACTTTCCTCTCAGCTTGATTAAATTTTAGAGGTGTTTCTTCTTCCTGACTCTAAGCCCCTGACCTTCCTTTTCTTATGGCATTTACTTTAGAAAAAGTTTAATTGTAAATTCTTTATCTTCCCCTTTGATATGTAATTTTTCTCCCAGCCTCTGGTTCCTTTTTCAACATGGCAAAGTGTTTCTCCAGGACCTGGGAACCAGCTCTTTGAAATGTAAATATCAAGATAGTATCTTATCTCCTCTCAACTGGAGACTTGGAGCTGAACTCCTAAAAGCAAACACACAGGGCCCAAGTACATTGACTATCTCTCCTCCTCCCTGACACCCTCCAATAATTTCCAGGGGTTCAGCCTATGAAGTCCCTGTGGCCTTTCGTTCAGTGAGGTTGGGTTCAGTGTCTCTCCCCTAATGCAATAATTGTCTTGGGAAAAAATCTCCCTTGTCTGTCCAAGGTGCTTGGCTCAATTTTTCTTTGATATTTGCTTGTTTGCTTACTTGGATATTTTATTCAAAGTAACATCACACTGATGTCAAGGGTAATCAGATCTCAATATAATAAATGGAAAGGGTGTGTCTTCATTCTGTTTTACTGAATTTTTGACACATACCTTTTTTTTTTTTTTCTGATAAAAATTACGAGACGCCACCCAGGTCTGATTTTTATAAGGGACGCTGCTCAGGAGTTTCTCTTTGCACACAATGTCTTTCATGATTCCAATGAAACATTTTGCATTCTGTAATACATTCTCAAGCCATCTACTATAAAATAATTTAATGTTTCTTTGGGGAAAAGGCCTAGTAGGAAAGGCTCTATAATTTGAAGACTACATGTGTGATACCAGTTAGAGATCCAACCATTTTCTATTACTTTCAAGTAAGAATATTGGTTTAGAGAACAAAGAAAATATATTATTTTTAGAGCAAAGAGGCCATATGCGCGCGCGCACGCGCACACACACACACACACACACACACAGAATTAGACTCCCATACTTATCCTGTTTTTGTAAACGGATTTCTTACATGTTACCTATCATTACAGGGGGAGAAACACGCATCCAGTTTTATTTTAGTCAGAACCCATTCAGAAGTACAGTCTGCCCAAAATGATAAATGCTCCGAGAGATGCAAAACTAAAGAGCAGTTAAGGATAATTGACACCTCATTGTCTTTGAAAGGCATCTATGCTGAAGAGTTAAGGAGCCACAATACCTTGAAATTTCTTACTTGGCAAAAAGCCAATACCTACACAGGACATGTACTACAGTTGGCTAAATTTCTAAATATTGCTAATGATGTTGAATCGTTGCAAATGGGAGGGAACAGTTGGATCTGCATGAATAGAGCCTGTAGCACAGGCAGCCACGTTAAAGAACAGCCTGGAGAAATTGTACACACCATTTGGGGACAGCGAAGTCAACACATTTATCTTAGGTCCCTCGTATTGACTTGTTTACTCTAGATTTGAGCCATTTTTAGCATAATTGCTCACTCATGTTTCATAGATGCTATCGCCTGTATAGGAAGGAATGCTTCTCTTCCCCATTAGTCCCTGACATAGCCATTAACACACACACACACACACACACACACACACACACACCACGGGACCTTAAGCTTTTATAAACTTTAGTGAGATGGAATAACATCTATTAGCTTCAACAGTAGAGTGAAGCAGGCATTTACTGGCATGATTTATGGGTTTTAGAAGCCCTTGGTGACCAATCACAGCTTCTCCCACAGGACTACCATCGTGCTGCTCTTGCCCAGCGATGGCTACAATCCCCATCGCTAGAACCAAGCTCCAAATACGGGAACAAATGAAGTCATTATTTAGGAGACACTCGTGTGGAAGTCACATTTGTTGCTTGGTCAGGATGCAAATAATGGTCTGTGCTAAGGGCATTCATTAACTAACCAGGTACAACTGTCATTGCCTTGGAAAATGTCATAAGGAGGCGGAGAAGTTGGGGAACAATGACACACTCAATGAGAGCATGGTTACAATAGTCCCTGCCACTAACACATGGTTGGGAATGTTGGGCAGATAAAGAAAGTTGAGAGGAAATCTTTCAACACGTGGAGAAATAATAGGTTAGGGTTAGGGGGAAATTTCTTACAAAGTGAGCGCAACTAAAGACTAAGAACATTATCCTTACTCCTTCTATTTTTCACCCAGGCATTTCTCTTCCTTGGATGGCCCTCGTAGTTACTTCTCCTCTCCTCATTCTTTTTGGTTGTCCCTCTTTTTCTGAAAAGCAAAAGAGCTGGAGGGAAATAGAGTTTATGCAGGGGACTTCTTGTTACAGAGAATTAAAAGTACTTAAGATAGAAACCTGTAAAACCCCCGAATGTTAGGATATTAGGCCCACAGTGACAGTCACTTTCATAATTCCATATAAAATTTAATTTTAAAATTCATATTGACTCATAACGAGAAATATTGACAATGCAACACCTGCAGGGTAAGGTAGATATGTCCCTATATTTTGTTTTTCATGTATTTCTTTCTTTCTCTTCTACACACGTCCTCTTTTTCTCAAATTATATTTTACGATGATAAAAATGGAAAGATAAGAATAATTTCATCTAGCAGAGCAGATATCTGAAACCAGTACTCTAGACCAATGGGTAGAAGATAGCCAGTAGGACCGTGAAAGAGGAACACAGTTCTAAGATGACAAATCTTCAGAAAATCAAAGAAATGAAAAGCTTTAGTAGGACATTTAAAAACATTTCTTTCTGTAATTTATGTCTATCATTCTCCAATCGTGCTCAGTAATACTGACAAAATGGTTAGTTTTTAGAAACTGTGAAAGGAGAATTAGCATAACTTAGAGTGGGCAGTCAACTAAGCCAGTCTGTCCTTGTTGAAATCTTTAGCAGTTATTTCATCCAATTACTGAACAAATGACAGATATTATCTCAGAACTTTTCATTGTAACTACTGTAGCAAAGAGCACTCAGAGGTGAAGATTGGCTGACTTTAAGGAGGGATTTATAAAAGAAAAATGTGAACTTAATATTAAAGTTCCAAGTCTATGACAAAATATGAAAAAAGTAGGTACATGGATTGAAGAAACAACTGAAGGGAATATTAAAAAATTCTCTCTCTTTCTCTCATATAGCTATAGCTATAGTTATAGATATAGTTATAAATGTATATATAAATATACAGTTATATATAGAGAGATAGAGATCTAGATCCATATTGAGAGGAAGAATTTCTTCATACGGAGAGATAGTTAGCAGGCATACAACACAGGGGATGAAGAGATTGTCCGATAGGTAACACATTCAGAGGGTGCCAGTTTTTCATTAAAAATCTTTCAAGGTCCTTGCAACAGACGTCCTATTATCAAAGTGTCAAAGACCAATTGCTTTTAAAGGGACCGTTCAATATCAAAATGAAAATTGTAGAATATTTTGAAGAGAAGGGGCGTTGACCTTTCCTAAAGGGATGGAGACTCACATTGATGTGGAGCGGAGAGGGTGGTCACTATGCCTACTTCACCCTTACAGCCTTTTCATAGGGATCTGTTGTTCGTCTGCAGGCCGAGTCCCACCTGAGGAAGCACGTCCCGCCTGCAGAGATTATGGGGTTCCTTGACTTAGGGTGTGGCGTGCGCATTATGCTTTTCATAATCTTCTAGCATGCCTCTGATGTGCACGTCAGACGGGAAGTACCTTAGGCAGAGAGCAGGGATTTGCTGGTTGCAGCAAGAGAAGTGTAAGAACTGGGAGGAAGTGATTATCTGGAGATATATTGTATGTTTCCATCTCGTTTCTCTGAGGCCTACCTGGGATTGGAGGGATACTCACGTACTCTTTTGTTTATATATATATATAATTTTTTTATTGTTTTAAGTATTACAAAGAGTAGTACATATGTCTCCTTCCCCCCCCCCATTAATCTCCCCCCGACCTCCCCTACCCCCCAGTACATGCCTTCACCTGCCCGCCTCCCCCCTGCCCCAGTGTCTTGTATCCATTGGTTGTGCTTATATGCATGTGTACAAGTCCTTCGGTTGGTCTCTTACAGCCCCCCTCGCCCAACCTCCCCTGTCTTCCCGATGTAGTTTGACAGTCTGTTCAATACTTCTTTGCCTCTGTATCTTTTGGTAGTTTTGTATCTTATTTGTAAACTACCATTGTGTGAAAAAGTAAAAATAAGTCTGTGTTCCCACTACATAAATGACAGATACTTATTTCAGTATAGAACATATATTATTTTATACATTATGTATTCTGCATGAATTAGCTCATTTAATTAAAAAAAAGTTGACGTACAAACACATTTTTTAAAAATTTCTGTTTTAAAGAACGGAAAACAGGCAAGGAGAGGTGAAGTACTTTTCGCAAATTCACGTTGATAATGAAGTGGTGAAGTCTTCAGAACCAGGGACTTTGTCTTAAAGTCTTGTCTCTGAGCTATATTGATTTTCACAGCAATGTTTTTAATTAATAGAAAGATTACTCCTAAATCTAAAAACTACTCACATCAAAATGGGCATCTGCTATCGAATGGCCATATAAATTTCTGATTGATTTTATTCAACACACACACACACATTGAGGACTTACTATGCAACATTCATTAAAACAGACACTGCCGATACAAAGGAGTGTAGGGATTTAACGTATCCTCTTTAAAAAAAAACAAAAACAAAAATACCCGGGAACGTTAGTAGTTATTGTTAAAGTTAAATTAAATTGAAAATATGCAAGTACTATTATTTGGCCAGGCTCTCTTGAACTAATGCCTTTTATACATTATTATGTTAAATAACATAATATTTGAAGCAGATAGTAAGAACCCTCTGTGAAAATGAGAAAAGATGATTGTATAGATGGAAAAATTTATGCATTTTTCTGCATATAATAGAGATTTCTTGATTCAGATTCATCTCCCACTCCACAGGCTTTCCACTGTCTCCAATTAATTCATTGCTGCTGAGACCAAAGAAAATGAGAAAATATTTATCAATAAACTATCCTATACGCCAGTTTCTATCACTGTGGCAGAAAACGACCACACACACATTATTATTTTACTAGAGGCCTGGTGCACGAAATTCGTGCACTGGGGGTGGGGGGGGATCCCCCTTAGCCCAGCCTGCATCCTCTCCAATCTGGGACCCCTTGAGGGATGTCTGACTGCCGGTTTAGGCCTAAACGGGCAGTCGGACATCCCTCTCACAATCAAGGACTGCTGGCTCCCAATTGCTCGCCTGCCTGCCTTCCTGATTGCCCCTAACCGCTTCTGCCTGCCAGCCTGATCACCCCCTAACCACTCCCCTGCCAGTCTGATTGATGCCTAACTGCTCCCCTGCCAGCCTGTTTGCCCCAACTGCCCTTCCCTTTCAGGCCCGGTCACCCCCAACTTCCCTCCTCTGCTGGCCTGGTCACCCCTAACTGCCCTCCACTGCAGACCCAGTCACCCTCAACTTCCCTCCTCTGCTGGCCAGGTCACCCCTAACTGCCCTTCCCTGCAGGCTTGATTGCTCCTAACTGCCCTCCCCTGCTGGCCTGATCACCCACAACTGTCCTCCCCTGCAGGCCTGGTCCCCCCTAACTGCCCTCCTCTGCTGGCCATCTTGTGGTGGCCATCTTATGTCCACATGGGGGCAGCCATCTTTGACCACATGGGGGCAGCCATCTTGTGTGTTGGAGTGATGGTCAATTTGCATATTACCCTTTTATTAGATAGGATAGTTTTATAGGTTGGAAGTCCAAAATAGGTCTTTTGGGCCTAAAGCCACAGTGTGACCAGAGCCCGGTGCCATTTGGAGGCTGTGGAGGAGAATCTGCTCCTCACCTTTTCCAGCATCTGGGGCTGCCTACATGCCTTGGCTTGTGGACACACTATCGCAGCCTGTACTTCCGTTGTCACATTTTCTTTTAACTCTGACATGCCTCCTTCTTAGGAGGATCTTCTTATTGATATTTGACCCACTGGCTTCATCCAGGATAATCTTTTCTCACTTAATCATACATGCCAAGTACCTCTGTTTTACAAGGTAGCATACTCACAGGTTTTGGGGAATCACGTTGTGGATATCTTTATGGGGCCATTATTCTTTTTACCACACTGTATGAACATGGTTTCATTTAATTCTACAACTTAATGCACTAGATGTTGTCTCATTAGCTGAGGTTCAGAGCACAAGTGATTTTCCCAGTTCCCAGTAGAACAAATTCGAAACAAAGATCACACTTAGATTTCTGTATACTAATTCCTTTTGCTGCCTCTGCCATTTTATATTAAACTAGGGGCCCAGTGCACAAATTCATGCACCTTGAAAGGAACTGTGGGCCGTGAGGCGGCGGTGGGCACAGGAGCGGGTCTCAGCCCATCCTCCGCACCCCTGCCCAGCCCCTCCTACCATGGCCCCTAGTCCCCTGTTTGCCAGCAGCCCTGCTCCTGCCTCTGCCACTCCCATGTGCTGACAGCACTGGCCCTGCTTGCACGCACGCGCTGACGATGTGGAGTGATTGGGGCCGGTGCCAGCAGTAGGTGTGAGCGGGGCCTATGCCGGCAGCAGGTGTGAGCGCCAGGCAGGACTGCAGTGTGCAGGAGCAAAGAATTTTCAGTAACTACCAGCGGCTTGCCCCGATGACATTGACTGGTGTCCTGCCTTGGTCTGGAGGCCCCGCTCACCTGCTCAATACATCCCACCACAGCCGATGCCCACCATGTTCTGTGCTCTGCCACCTGCTGTCGACGTCCGCCATGTTCCACACACACACCCTGGTGGTCAGTGCACATCATAGTAACTGGTTGTTTGGTTGTTCTGCCATTCGGTCTATTTGCATATTAGGGTTATATATATATATATATCCACTACCAATTCTAAAGTTCATCATCTACACCAATAAAAGAGAAAGATGCAGATTGACCATACCTCCACTACACCCACCAGCCAATCAGGAGGGACTATGCAAATTAGAAGGACAAAGATGTCCGTGGCCCCGCCGCCCAGCTGCTCCAGGCATAGAGCAGCCAGGCAGGGAAGGACACTTGCTATGAGAGGAAGGTTGGGGGGTGAAGGGACTTATAGGAGCGGCACTCCAGCCGCAGTGAAGACAAAGATGGCAGACTCCAGCTGGAATCTGCAGCGAAGACAAAGGCAGAAGACTCCAGCCAGAGCACAGGCCTGGGTCCCGGGTGCCGGAGGAAAACCAATGCTGGAAGCCAGGGGAATCTTTGTGCCTCTAGTGTTTTTATAAAAGACAGCTAACTAGTAAATCATTACTATTACAATTCATTGAGCTTCTACTACCAAAGAGAAAAAAATCTAGTGTTACCAAGCAAAATTTGTGATTTGAAATCAATAATGAACATATATTTGAATTGCTTTATACATACATATTTGGGTGAAACTGTTCATCCCAACTACTGACCAAACAAATGTATGTTTAAAATTATTCATCAATAACCAGAAAAAATATTGTTTCTGGATTTCTACAATTTCACATAAAGCAGGAGATAAATAATACACCAAAATTTATAATAAATGACAGAAAAGACATTGCAACTGATAATGCCCAAATGCTAAAAATCATAAGACAATATACTGAAAAAATTATATGCTAACAAACTGGATAACATAGAAGAAATGGATAGGTTCCTAGAAACGTACAACCTCCCAAGACTGAATCATGATGAAATAAATCGAATCCATAATAAAAACCTCCCAACAAAGCAAAGTCTAGGACCGGATGGCTCCACTGATGAATTCTATTAAATTTGAGAAGAATTAATACCTATTCTTCTTAAAATCTTCCAATAACGTAAGAAGAGGCAGCCTTCTCGAATCATTTTATGAGGCCAACATTAACCTCATACCAAAACCCCACAAGAACACTAGAAGAAAAAGAAAATTATAGGCCATTATCCCTGAAAAGCATAAATGTAAAATTCCTCAACAAAACATTAACTGAATGTGATGGTACATCAAAAGAATCATACATCATGATCAAATAGGATTTATTCCAGGATGCAAGGATGATTTAATATCAGCAAATCAGTTAATATATCACCTTAACAAAATGAAGGACACAAATCACGATCATCTCAACAGAGGCAAAAAAAAAAAAAAAAAAAGCATTACACAAAATTCAACATACCTTTATTACAAAAACTCTCAACAAATTGAATATAGTAGGAACTTACCTCATAATAATAAAGGCCAAATATGACAAAACATGCTTAAAATTATACTCGATGGCAACAGCTGCAAGCTTTTCCTCTAATGAGACAGGGACACTCACTGCTGATACTGTTATTCAAATGGTACTGGAAATCCTAGCCACAGGACTTAGGCAAGAAAAATAAGGAAAAGTCATCCAAATGGAAAGGAAATAGTAAGATTGTCTCCATTTACAGATAACACGATTTTATATATAGCAGACTCTGAAGCTTCCACCAAACTGCGTGTTAGAGCTAATAAATGAATTCTGTCAAGTTGGAGAATATGAAATCAGTATTTAAAGAGACAGGTGCATTTGTATACACTAGCAACAATAAGAAAAATTAAGAAAACAACCCTATTTACAACAGCATCATAAAGAATAACATATTGAGGAAATATGAAAGGGGTGAAAAAAAATCTATAAACTAAAAGTTATGAAACAACCCTATTTACAACAGCATCATAAAGAATAACATAAAGAATAACATATTGAGGAAATATGAAAGGGGTGAAATATGAAAGGGGTGAAAAAAAATCTATAAACTAAAGTTATGAAACATTGATGAAGGAAATTGAAAAACACGCAAATGAATGGAAAGACATTCTATATTCATCGATTGGAAGAATTAACATTGTCAAATTGTCCATATTATCCAAAGAAATCTACACATAAAACTATCCATGGCACATATATCTATTTGAGGTCAACCCCAAGGTTTACTGATTTCATCTTTCTTTATGGAAAGCCTATTAGGGCTAAATTGTGGCAGCCGTTTTATTTTATTTCAAATTGTCAATCTGTTTATCAATACCATTTACTTAAAAAAGTGTATTATCTCTCTTTCAGTAAAATCAGTATTAGGAGAAAAGCCAGTATAAATGTACGTAGTTCTGTTGTGTACTTATGTGGACAACTGCACCTCAATTCTGTTGGCTACCCGAGGGGGAATGTACCACAGACCTGTGACCTTGAAACAAGGGAGGGTAACATATATGTGCACAGACTCTT
The DNA here is from genome assembly GCA_026230045.1 of Corynorhinus townsendii. Lineage (NCBI taxonomy): Eukaryota > Metazoa > Chordata > Mammalia > Chiroptera > Vespertilionidae > Corynorhinus > Corynorhinus townsendii. Next base: position 5,029,198 of record JAPDVU010000005.1, read on the forward strand.
TCTTCTCATTCATGAGGGTTGTCTGAGAATTTGGTAACCCTTGCCAGCTCAGATTTGTACCCTGTTCAGAATGACTGAAGTGATTCCTATAGGAGTCTCACATTCTCAAAGGGGCATGGGGGGAAGAAGGAGGGGGATAAGAGGTGTGTAATGCAGCCCAGGTGGGGTGGTACCAGGTCACACCTAAGGCAGCTGATTGCCACAGCAACCCTAAGAGCTGGAGTTAAGCGAAGGCAAAGAGGATGTGTGATGGAGAACTGGACATATCCACTGCAGAATGTAAAATATTTTTTAGGCTACAATAATCTTTTCCTTCTCCACAGTTAAAATAATATTACCAAAGTTCATGTATAATGTGATAAATCTGATCAATCCTTTTTGAGAAATGTGGTTAATTGTTCTCACATGATTTTATGAACACATACACTGAGTGGCCAGATTATTATGATCTCTGAACACATAATAATCTGGCCATTCAGTATATATCCTATACAATAAAAGGCTAATATGCAAATTGTCCCCTCGACCAGGAGTTTGACCAGCAGGCAGCTGGCTAACCTGTCCATGTCCCCTCCCCCTGGCCAGGCTGGCCGGACCCCACCCATACACAAATTCTTGCACCAGGACTCATATATATATATGAGTCCCTCAGCCCAACCTACACCCTCTCCAATCTGGGACCCCTCGGGGGATGTCCGACTGCCTGTTTAGGCCCAATTCCGAAGGGTCCCAGACTGCAAGAGGGCACAAGTCGGGCTGAGGGACCGCCCCACCCCAGTGCACAAATATTGTGCATCGAGCCTCTAGTCCTATATAATAAAAGCCTAATAGGCTAAGTGTCCAGTCATCCAGTGACCTGTCAACTGTTCAACCAATCAAAGCGTAATATGCTAATAATATGCTAAGGCCACTCCACCACTTGCTATAATGTGTAATGACACCAGGGGGCAGATGCTCTGATAGGTAGGTTAGCTTGTTGCTGGGGTCTGGCCGATCAGGACTGAGGGAGATGGGCCAGACACATGCTGGAGCCCTCCTGTGGTCCTTCCCCGGCCCCAGTCATGCACCAGTGGGGTCCCTCGGCCTGGCCTGCACCCTCTCGCAATCTAGGACCCTTCGTAGGATGTTGGAGAGCCAGTTTTAGCATGATCCCGCAGGCCACTCCCCTCAGAAGGGTGTCAGACTCAGGGCAAGTGCTGCTGCAGTGGCATGAACCTCTCCTGATCGAGACTGATGGGGCGTGAGCCCGCGGCAGGCGCAGTGAGGCAGGGATGAGTGGGAGCGGCAGGTGGTGTTGGCCTGTGGAGTTCGGCCCAATCCCCTCAGGCCACCCCAAGGGACCCCACCCATGCACGAATTCGCGCCTTGGGCCTCTAGTAGTTATAGATAACCTTCTGGAAACAATGTCAAGGTATTTAATAACCTCTGAGATTGTATGAAGGAAGGCGAAAGTTATCACTGCCACCTTCTCTTTCTCTTGTCAGACATTCTCATTGGGTGCTCTCATCCATTCTTTAGAGTTCCTTACGTTAAAGGCTGAATTTTAGCTTCGTTAGGTCATCTCCACCTCTTAAAAAGTCCCTGCTTTCACGCCTCCAAGCATACGTGACAGGAGGCTCATTCTCTTAGGATTGAATGAAAAACTAATTCACACCAAGCGAATGGTTGCTAATGAGATAACATGTTGTTCCTGTTTAATCAAGGACATCAGGAGTGGGTGTGGTCCACTCAGAGGCCTGGAGAGGCAAGGACAAGACAGGATGCTGGGCCAGCGGGCTCGCGCTGCCTCTGCACAGGGATCACACGGAGCAGAGATGCTGGCCAGGGGTTAGTCAAATGGACCCTGAACTGTCTCGTTCTGACAAACAGGAGGAAGGAGAAGCACACTCCAGTGAGCATTCAGTGGATCAAAATATTAAGAGTGAAAAGGATCAGGGCGTTGAGATTCAGGCAGCTCTCAGCAAATGAAGTTGACAGATTGTAGAATGGGTGAAATAAGCAGAGATTGGATATAATTGGAGCTTTCCTCTCATTCATTATCCTTACTTCCTTCCTCTTTCCAACACCCACACAACTTCCTCTTTTTAATCTGGGACACATATTCTTAAACTGAATGTCAACAGAAGAAGTGTTAGGAGATACATATGTGGGCAGGAAAACGTGCGCAGCACCTCACGCCCTGGGCTATCTGCGGCACCAACTGCGTGCACTTCTACTGGAGAATAACTGGCCTATAATGTGTGCTCCGAGTTCTGTTCATATTTCCACGCTAAGCTGGGAGCTGTCCTCGAGGCATTTCCTTTTGCAAATGAAGAGTTTTATGTTATTGTTTTCCTAGGAATTTAACGTTTCAGTCATTTTCCTTTGCTCATTGATGGGCATCATTTGACTTTAAAAGTCAAGTCTACACCCAGTAGCTTGCAAACTGCTGTTTGGTGTTTTTCTCTTCTAGAATCGTAGAGACCACATGTATGTCAACTGAGAATTTCCTGGAATAAATATATGCTCTAAGAGTGACAATATCTACTTTCAAAAACACGATGGTATATATGCTTGCCAAAGATTCCAAGACTACTTACAGTAATGAGATCTCTGGATTCCTTTTCAAATTGTCTTGCGATAAAATATCTGCATGAAGATGTTTAGTTGTCTGAAAATAAAATGCGGCTGTTGGAGCAGATGAGCCATTAGGAAACTAGACAACCACAGGAAACAATTCTGCCAGGAAGGAAACAGTGCCCGTCATTGAATTAACAGTCAGTAAATTGATCAACCTGATAAATATACATCCTTTTATTACTATTGAAACCATTAATGCATGTTGAAACGCATGTGGGAAGATAAGTTTCAGTGAGCCCGCATAACTCATCAGACGTGAAAATTATTTTTGTTAAAAAGATGGTTGCATGGAGAGAGAATTTTTTTCTATCTGAATTCATGTATGTGACCTCAAACTTACCTCTTCAACTGTATATATATAAAACTAGTGCCCCAGTGCATGAATTCATGCACATTGAAAGGAAATTAATTAGAAGGTGGCCAGTGGGGTGGATACGCCCTGGAGCGAACCTCCCGCAGTCTCTCCCCAGCCTGTCACACTACAAGGTCGTCGGCCGAGTAAGCGGGGGTCCCTCTGGCAGGCAGAGTCCCTCAGCCTGGCCTGCGGAGATGAGGCTGAAACTGGCTCTCTGACATCCCCCGAAAGTGTCCCAGAGTGCGAGAGGGCGGTTCTCCAGTGACGCACCCCCGAATCAGGCTCCCTCCTCTCTGGTTCCAGGTGCGTCACCCGAGAAACACGGCTGCCAAGTCACCGCAGCTCAGCAGCTCCCACGTTGAGTGTCTACCCCCTGGTGGTTGGTGTGCATCATCACTCCTGGTCGGCTGGTTGGACAGTTGTTTAGCCTTTTATATATAGAGATAGACAATTGCTGCCACAGGTTTTAACATTTTTTCTCTCGCCTGTTTTGTGGCAACAGAAAAGGTCAGTGGCTCTTGGGCCAGGGAGCCAAGGTAACATAGCAGGTACAGGGCATGAGTAGAGGCGACCTTCTCTAAAGAAACAGGTAAATTGCTTGACAAATATCCATAGTTATAAGTGCACATATCTTCCTCCTTTATTTCTGGATATAAGACGCAAATAAGAGAGACTCTCTCAGCCATTCCTTCCCGCCTGATCACCAGCGACAATGGGTTTGTTTGTGCACTTGTTCTATGATTGCTCCATCCATCTCCTCGGTAAGGTTGTGTTTCCTTCCGCACTTCAGATATTTACAGTGAGAGGTTTGTCATTTCCATCAGGACAAATAGCACAACACCATGGTGTGAATTGTGTAACAGGAAGGTTATTATTATGACAAACACTTTATACCTATTTGGATGACAAATGGAAAAAAAACAGAAGCCTCTTTGCACATGTACGTCCCTGAGGGATTACTTTTGCGACCTCAGTTTCCGTGATGGCGGCCGGAATTTTAAGCAGGGCTGTGTACAACTGGTATAAAGGGAAGAGAAATATTTAATGGGTCCTTTAAACACTGGCACTTTCAATGATGAAAAGGACACAAAAACTAATTCCCAGGGGCTGACTGATCTGTGAAAGGCATAACCCCAGACTGCCTTTGGAAACCCTGAAAATCATGACAGGCCCCCATGTGGCCAGACTTAGAAACTCGCAGATTTTCTCAGAACAAATATCTTTCCTTGAGTCATACTTCTTCCAAGACATGGAATAAACAACGGTAAAGCCATTTACATGGATGAAAGTAAAGGTGGGATTATTTTATTTAAGAACTGAAAACTATGGTGACTCAACATCACTAGCATATAAGTAGTTTACCCTACAATTATTTATGTATTCCCTTGGATTAATGTGTCAGATTGGAGGGATGACACTTTTGAAGGCACAAGAAGTCTGGTTTCAAAGACAAGTGTAAAACGTAGGGTGCTACCCAGGCACTGGGCCTGGGAGCTAGAACACAGATTATTCCCACGGGATGGTAGAGGCTAGAGCAGCTTCCCAGTCCACTGGGTTGGCTCCAGGGCTGGGGGTGAGGTTCTTGAGAGGAAATATGTAACTTGGGAAAAGATACAGTCTTCAAAACAAGAGGATAGAAAATACCTGTTCCCTATCTCACAAATTGATATCAGACACAGAGTAGGTTTACTTCAGAAAAAATAAAATAAATAAAAGCTAAGAATTTCAGAGCTAAAAAGGCATTATTAGAGATAACTTACTTAAAATTGCTAATTTTGCAGATGAAGTTATTGAAATGGGAGAGATTTGACCAAGGTTAAACCATTTTAAGTGATTTTATTACTTTCTTAGATGAAAAGTATAAGATTAAAAGAAATTGTAAATATGATTCCCCATTCAATTAAGAGATTATAGGACTATAACAGAAGTGAGAATACATATGAATGAAGAAGAGTATTCCTAATGGACTTTTGTAGCTTCATGAAAATTTGCAGATTTAGAAGAATTAGACACCCAGTGGCGATTTGTCATTTGAATCGTTAGGACCAGAACTAACGACTTTTATTATTTTTTTAACATTTGGGTATTTGGCAATCGTAGGATTTAGTACCTAAAATGTTCTTGGAAATTGAGTAGAGCGTTTTTGTTAATGCTTTGACCTTTCAGCAGGATCAGTTGGCAACTCTTTCTATCCCCACAGGATACCGAGACCGTAAACAGGAGGGAATTGAATAACCAGTGAGCTAGAGGCATTATGTGAAAAGGCCGTAGAGGAAGGCCCTGGTTTCATAATTCATGGAAAGTATAAGACACTGAAATTCTGGATGGCCAGCTATGTGGGACGGTAGGCGAATGATTTTAATCCTTGCGAATAATGATAAATTTGTCAAACTCAGAATTCACCCTCAAAGTAATGTTCCACGTCATTCCAATACCCTCGGGCTGGACACAGGACAGTGCAGTTCGGGGAACTGTGTAGGACTCCCATCCTGTAGGAGGTTGCGTAGACAGCTCTGATGAATGCTGCCTGGTAAGGCTGCTCAGGACCAGGGACAGAAGCTAACTCGAGCTTACAGAAGGCAGGAGGGACTGTATGGGGGCACATATTAACTTGATGTATTCAGGTGAAAGGCAGTCATTTTGGTTCCTACTTTCTCACATAAAAAGTTAAAAAATAAAAACTACTGCGTATCCACCCACCCCTCATCAATGTCCCCAGCTCGGTCTATATTGGAGTGAAAAACAGCGTGAAGTGTTTTAATTATTTTTTTTCTTTGCTTATATGGAAGTATTTAGTGAACTTATTCATAAGTGACTTGACTTTAAGATATTCACATAGCTTAGGCATTTGAGTCCTCTTTGTAGCAATATATTTATATAACAGCAGAAAAAAAATAGAAGAAATATTAATACACTATTCAGTGACAGAATTGATACAGCTTTCTATGTAACACCACGTGTACATTCTTTATATGTTGAGAATAACAGGAAACTACTAACCAAATATTTCAAAATGGATGTTCTCTCTAAGATCATACATTTTGGCAAGAGAAAGAATTATTGCTGCGATCATATTTACAAGATATATACATGAGTTTGTAAAACAGTCTCCAAAGGAAGACAATGGGTTGCTATGAGGGTGAAATTTAAAGCATGAATTTATGCAACAGTCATTCAATAAAATCCACATATTGGCAGTCTACTTTTGAGTATCAACTACTTCAAAAATTGAGTACCATATTAATATCAATGGTAAAGCATTCGAAATTTTAAATGCTAACAATTATATTGCCACATTTTTTGAATTTATAAATGCATATGTATTCCATAGTTATAAGTATTTATAAAATCACACATATAGTACATTTAAAACACTAAAGGTATTCATTAGTATCAAATGTATTCTAAAGGATGTTGGCTAGGTTAAATATTATATTTAAAAGATCTTATTCAGCCTGGCCAGTGTTGCTCAGTGGTTGAGCTCCAACCTATGAACCAGGCGGTCATGGTTTGATTCCCTGACAAAGGCATACGCCTGGGTTGTAAACCCCATCCAAAGTGTGGGGTGTGCAGGAGGCAGCCAATCAATGATTCTCATCATTGGTGTTTCTATTCCTCTCTCTCTCTCCCTGCCTCTCTCTGAAATCAATAAAAATAGATTATTTTAAAAAAAAATCCTATACAATGAATAATATATGTCATCTATAATTGTTCTCAAGTGTACAATTACATTATATATTAATATAATTTTAATATAATCTGGTCTAGGAAAATAACTATATAATTAAGATATATTATTAACAAGAAGAGTAATAGGAATAGTTATTTCTAACACAAAAGAAAAGAGCATAAACTGTTTTACAAATTATATTTTCAGGAGAGAAATAGTAAGCTTAGCTATTTATAAATGCTTGCTTTCCTCATGAGGAAAGTAGAATGGAAAATGATGAGAAATGGAATATATTACAAGTTAATGATTATTATATGATCCAGCAAAATTATGGAAGAATATTGATTAAGGAAACAAAGAAAAGAAAAAGCAGAGCGATGTATTGTGTGCAGTGCAAGTGCTTCATACAAAATGAGTGAAACATCAGCCTGTCTTTCCATTCACAAAGCAAGTCACTTTTATATGTAAATGTACCACTTAGCATTAGGGTTCTTTAATGCTCTTCAAATATGATTTCAAACAGTTTTCAAACCATGTTTTTATTTTGCTTGTTTGGTATATATTTGATATATATACATATGTATGTATGTAAATGTACACACATGCACACTGAAGAGTGCCTCACTAAATTGAAATTGACACATATAAGTGCATTTTTAACGTCTCAAAAGCGAGGACTGTATTTTGTCTCTATAGGCCTAACACCACAAACACAGGGCCTGTATTTTACCTCTGCATGCCTAATACAGCTAACACAGTGCATGTCCTATAGAAGCAAACTGATTGTTGTTTGGGGAATTACAGAATTTATCAACTAATTAATAAATGTATAAATAATACATTAATGACAGAAAACCTAAATTCTAAATAAAATGCTTTAAACTTTGTATTGTAGAGCTTTATGTCTCTTTACAATGTTTCAACAAACCACTGTTGAGAATTAAAACTCTGATTCCATTGACTCCTCATCTCTGAGCATCATATTCTTAAAAAATAAAAATAAATAAACTAAATTTTAGTTAAAAAAATGACTCGATGTGAGTTTAGAAAGAAATCAAAGCAATGTCTGCTTTCCACAATAGACACAGTTGAATGAAGTTGCATTTAAAAAACCCTTCACATTCTAACAGAATACCTTTAATTTGTAAATTTCGATGTAAGCTATAGAGGAGTACACATCTAGAAAACGGACCTTTGGGATCTAAACCCATTGTCATCGAAGTGTGAAGTTCTAATTGCATTGCTTTTAATAATATATCTTGAAGACAGAGATTACTCAATGCCTGCAAATTCAAGAGCTAGGGAATGGAGAAGTTGCAGTGCAGGGAGATTTATGCTGAGAAGATTCTGAGTTGTCACGATTAAAAATTTTCCACCCATTATGTGAATCCTATTGATCATTGCAGGAAGCAGAAAAGTGTGCTGTTCATTGATTTTCTTTGGCTACTGAATGCATTAGGCTTGACACATTTGATCGGTAGGCACGTTTTCAAAGGAAGCTTAGTTAAGCTAATCTTAGTTCAGAGGAGTAGTCACAATGGCCTAAGAAGCCTTGCAATTGCAAGAGCAAATAGAAGAGTCAGAGGACTATATTATGAGCCATATCAGCATAAAAATTAGACATGAGCCTTCCCAAGAGACTACAGTCCAACACATCACAGCTTTGATGCTGTCTTTTTATAAATGCAGCAATTACTGGGTAAATTGGGTTTTAGCTTTTCACCCTTCAGCCAAGGTAGTTAATGCAAAGCAATTAGTTGTTCTGTCTGCTTAGTGAAGGGAGAGTCTCAGCATCCTAGCAAGTCCATGAAAATACAAAGTGAAGACCTCATATAATTGCATCCCACAAGTGAGACTGATAGCAATGCCACTGCCTATAAAGTCAATATTTTGTTCCTAATGATCTATTTGTAATTCTTCTTGTTATTATCCTGACTCTTTAAAATACAAATTCAACCGTGACTTGTATCATAGGCTATTAAAGGAGAAAGAATGATAGCAAGTGCAAATCCTAAAGCGTGTTCTAACAGGGAATTATTTTGCATTAGAAAATAAAGCTAGAAAGCACGCTTCTCCATCCCTGCTGGAAGCTGTCTAGTTCCTTATTAGTACAACATCAGAGAACCATGTTACTTCTCCGGAGTACAGGACGGTGTCAAAATGCTATGCACGTTTTTCCAGTACATTAAATACCCAGGCATTGTTGTATGCTTGAGGTGAGGATTCATTAACTTAGCATAAACCAAGTAGTATTTTATGCCCACAAACAAACATTGTATATTTGCCAATCACCTTTCTCATTTTTCCCCCCAGGTCATTTAGCACACAGTTCACATTTATAAGAATGAATGAGGACATATAGGCTATTTATATCTTGTTCCAATGTAATGACAGTCAAAAAGGAAAGCCCCCATCTTTTGGGCACACTGACATGCCTTTCAATGTCTTTGGAGATTTGTTTTTCAATAAAAACAAAACAAAACAAAACAAAAACTGTTGTAAATTATCAACCATGTATAGGATATTGTATTTTTTTTAAAATATTTTTATTGATTTCAGAAAGGAAGCCAGAAAGAAACATCAATGATGAGAGTGAATCATTGATTGGCTGTCTCCCGCACGCCCCCTAATGGGGATCAAGCCCGCAACCTGGCATATGCCCTTGACTGAAATAGAACCAGGGACCCTTCAGTCCACAGGCTGACGTGCTACCCACTGAGCAAAACCAGGTATTTAGATTTTTAACAACCATTTTGCTTTTTGACATAGTTTCAAAATGCTATAAGAATTAAGTATTTTAAAATATTACAACCACTATATGTGGGTTTGCCAGCTGGTCCTTGTCCACAGAGGACAGACCAGGCCAGATTGGCAGGTGGCAGTTTTAGTAAGAAAGACCTTACTAGTATGCCCGAGGCCTATCTTGGGCAATGCAAGACAAGTGAATTCTGCATCCACCCACCAAATCTAAAAAGTTGATGTAGAGGCCTTAATGGGGGTCAGTCACATGTACTATTCAGATGGTGTCAGTAGCACACTGCTCTCTCAAGGCTGCATCTTGAAAATTCCCTCCCCCTTGAAAACAGTGGGAAGAACTTACATTCTAAGGAGAAGGGTGGGAAGGAGATAGCCTCCAATTGCTTGGGTCTAGCTCATGGGTCAAACTGGTCTCAGCGCCTATCCATGACCTCCTCCAATATTCCACCCCTCGTGGCCTGCTCTGACAACTGTATAGACGCCCCCTTTTCTGCAATGTGCTCTGAGCAAGTCAGCAAGGGGTTTCATTAGCATAAAGTTGACTGGCTGCACTGGAGACAGGTACCACAGCAACAATATAGGCACATACAAGAGAAAACAAAAGTCCTCTATAATAATCCTATATAATAAAAGGGTAATACGCAAATCGACCATACAGCAGAACAACCAGTTGCTATGACATGCACTGACCACCAGGGGGTAGATGCTCAATGCAGGAGCTGCCCCCTGGTGGTCAGTGCACTACCACGGGGAGAGCACCACTTAGGCAGAAGCCGGGCTCATGGCTGGTGAGCGCAGCAGCGGTGGCGGGAGCCTCTCCTGTCTCTGCAGCAGCGCTAAGGATGTCCAACTGATGGCTTAGGCCTAAGCTGGCAGTCGGACGTCCCCCGAGGACTCCCGGACTGCAAGAGGGTGCAGGCCAGGCTGAGGGACCCTACCCGAGTGTATGGATTTCGTGCACCAGGCCTCTAGTTAAGATAATAATTCCCAAAAGAAGTTACACATTTTTTTGCCACCACATATCCCTATGATCCAACAATGGGGAAACCCCTATACTGAGGGTTGTGTCTTACAGGGTGCTCACTCGTGTCCTCATGCGATTTAATAAACTGACATATTAGCATACTCATCAGGTGTGAGCAAACAACATGATGGTTGGATAATGCCCCCGTGAGAGGCAGTCATAATGTGCAAAGCCATCCTGTTTTGGAAAACAGCTTTTCTCATTAGAGGTATTTTAGATTTCAGTGAAGACAGGCTTTGCTGGCTCTCACGGAAAGATCAGTGGGTGGGCTGAGCAAGGGCTTTGTCGTGCATTGTAATGTCCTTCAGGCCAATGGAGGGGCAACATGGCATCCAAATGATTGTACCAGCCCGGCCAGCATGGCCCAGTGGTTGAGCATTGACCTACAAACCAGGAGGTTACAATTCGATTCCTGGTTAGACTGAGGGCTTTTTCATGCATTGTAACATGCCTAAGTTGCAGGCTCCATCCTCAGTGTGGGGCATGCAAGAGACAGCCAATCAATGATTCTCTCTCATCATTTGTGTTTCTCTCTCTCTTGCTCTCCCTTCTTCTCTGAAATCAATTAAAAATATATATATTTAAAAAAAATTGTTGTACCAGTTGAAGCCCGATCATGCCCATCTGGCCCTGAGGAGAGGGAGGTTGGCAGCTTCAGGAGCTTAACCTGGTGGTGCACATGGCACAGGTTGGCAGGGGAAGGCAGCACCATCACGTGGGAGGGGATGGACCAAGAGAGGAATTCCCCAGACGGGGACTTGCTCCTTCTCCCTCTTTCAATGATGTGTGTTCTGTTCCAGTCCGGTTTGAAGGTGGACAAGGGATTGCAGTGGAGGCTGAGTAGCTAACTCCCCTTCACTCAGGGGTGTAAAGTAGCTAACCCATCCAGGCGGGACATGCCCCTGCAAATTCCAGTAGGTAACCCCTTCCTCAGGTGTGGGGAGCTGGATCGATGTCAAGATCAATGGGGAAATGGCTGGTTCCCATAACTTTATGGTATTGAATATCTGCACAGGTGCCCCCCGTCTGGCATATGGGGCAGCAGGCCCTAGCAGTTGGTCATTCAAATGTGTTCAAGTCTAGGACAGTAGTGTGGTCCACTCAGCCAAGGTCGTTCTGCCTGCTGGTGATTTAATCTGCTGCTTTAATGTTCCTTTTTCTTTGTTTCGGTCAACCCTGCTGCTAATGGGTTATACAACTTCTATTCAATGTCATGTTCTTTTGCCCAGACTTAAATATCATGACCTTTGAAATGTCACCTCTAGTTCCTGTGTATTCAATGAGGCTTGCGAAAGCACATATCAAAAGCAAAGATTTAAAAGCTTCTACATAGAACAAAAGAAGAAAATATTATGTTTTCTTTTGTTTTGTTTTCATATAGGAAAATAGGGCAAAAGATTTTGGTGGGTTCAATATGATCTTAAATTTTTAATGTTTTAAAAATATGTTTTTATTGATTTCAGAGAGAGGAAGGGAAAAGGATAGGTCATAGAAACACCCACAGGAGAAACATTATTGATTGGCTGTCTCCTACAAGCCCCCCACGGTGGATCCAGCTGCAGCCCAGGCATGTGCCCTAACCTGGAATTGAACCTGTGACCTCCTGGAATTGAAACAAATAAGCTAATGTGTTTGTTTCTTTGAGAACAGAATTTATTACGAAACTAACAACATCGCAAACACATTTTCTAAGTTGGCTCTGCCCTGGAAGGCAACTGAGACTGAATTTCAGTGCAAGTAGTTTCTTTGAGAGACAATTAGGGGAGCTACTGCAGCGGGGAGAGTAAGACAAGTGTCAGAGGGATTGTTAGTGTTTGGAGGCATTGGGGCTCAATCCCAGTGGGGACCTCTGGGACCAAGTGGTGATCTTTTCTCAGAGATGTCGAGAGGCGTGAAAGTCTCTTCATTATTGTTTGAGTGCTGTTAACAGGCTGGTAAATTCTAGCATTTATGGCCTGCTAGGTAAAACACAGAGACTGTTTTGGTGGAGAAACCTGGTAGGTGTCCATGGGAGGACGCTATGGTTTATAAAGGACCTGTGTATGCTGAGGTAACAAACCTGGACATTGAGGTACCTTCAACATTCTATCTTTCTCTAAAACTTACTTAGATGACTCATATTTAGATGAGTGGTATTACACGACTCAAACCATTCATCACTTCTCCAAAGAGTCAATAAAATAATTTTAATATAGAATTAACCAACCTAAGTCACTGTGAATGGACTGGTTGGTTACCACTGTCCTTTGTATTTATTATTACTGATTATCATGTGAGACAGTGTGTGTTAAAATTTAGAAACAAAATTGTGTAGTATTTTTTGTAATTATGATTGTCTGCAATGATGTAATCAGAGAAGATTTTTGCGTTTGTTGCTTTCGACATGTTATCTTGCACTGTTTGTTCCTGGGCACGCCAAGGCTTGACAGTCATCATCCCTCCCTCAAGCGCTTGACTCTCTCTGTAATTGTGACGAGGTATTAGGTTTGATTTCCTTAATTTAAGAAATCCTTTAATGGCTGAGGTGCAAGAATAAAGAGTAAATACACATTTTAGATAGTTTCTACCATATATTCTACCTCACAACAAATATAGGACATTCATCAATGCTTATTTGAACTAAATAAATAAGTTTCAGTAGGAACTTTATTTCAGTTTGATTTTATGCTCTCAAAGGTACTTAAATTTGTTCAAGAAATTCAAATCAATATAATCAACGTTTAGGTTTACATCATTATGTTGTATTCATTGCTTTTAAATGCATAATTATAGAAATACTGTAGGGTAAGCAAAGTAAAGGCTTAAACAATATAACTCCAATATATCTTGCTTACATAACTATTTTAAATGGAAGCTTCATTTGAAATCAGGCTGTAACCGTACATGGGTAGCGTGCATGCACCCTAAATGTTATAGACTATCGCTGTGAAATCCTTGTGATTGCAAACTTTTATTTTGATGATTTCACTCTGGATCAATGTTGCTTCCTCCCAGCAGAGGGGGAAAAAAATCTGCTTGTCTCTGACTCTGGATAATATTCCTGCTAAATGTAGGGAGGAAAAAATAATTTAAATTTTAAATTCACTTTAATTTCATTACCAAACACCCTCTAGGGAAAACATTTTTTTCTGTCAAGATAATTAATAATTTTAAAGGGTGATTTCAATACGCATTTGCCTGCAAGAAAATATATCACACAAAGGCTTGGGAAAACAAAACTCATATGTTTCTAGATGTGATATGCCCCAATTATCTGCTGGGAGTGTGACTGCATTAATATCCAAAATTAAACATAAAAGATACATAGTCTTTTTGCAAAGTCAGTCCCTGAGATAATAACCTATTAATATGGAAAATAAATAAAATATATTGCCTCTATTTGCTTAATATGTTTCTAATTTGGTTCTTGGAACTGCAGCAAGCCTTTGCTCTGTCAGCCCTTTCTCTCATATCTATATTTCCAACATGTGCAGGAAGTGACTGTCCTCTGTAACCATTACTTTCCAGCTCTGGGGAGAAGCATTACGTGCTTGCGGGAGGAGGGGAACGAACCGCGCTAAGTGCAGACCACGCTAACTCAGGTACAGAGCATGTGATTAGTTTAGCACAAGCTGTGCGACAAGTTCTTTTTTTCTTGTACTCTTTGTTTGCTTCATTCTGTCCTCGGACTCAAGTGGAGGGGTGCCTTTCCAGTCTGGAGACTGGGCGGTAATTGTGAAAGTTTGATTCTTAGGTGACGAAAGCACTCACCGGTGTCTAATTAAGGTGGGTGAATAGATGGTAAGCGGTGAGTCGCAGTGCAGAGGAATGTGGCCCAGGGAGAAAGGAATACCAGACAAACCTGTGGGGCTAACTCATCCAAGAAAACATGGAAATTATTTCATCGTGAAACCTAATTTATTGTTGGGCAGGAAGCAAGCTTGTCACAGAAATCTAAGCGTAAGGCTTGAATAAAACCGAGTTATCATGTGTAAAACTTTCTCTCTACATACTGCTTTTGAGTAAATGTGTCGAGATTCAGTGTATTATAATAAAGGAAAAAGCCATCGTGTTTTGATTTCTGGATTTGAATCCTGACTTTGCTATTTAAGAGGCTACTGGATTTACCTGAACTATTAAAACAAGCGGTGATTCCTCTCCACATGTAAGATGTGTATACGGCTGTATTCTTCAGGAATGTTCTAAGAATTAGATGAGATGATAAAAATGTGAGGTTCAAATGAGGGAGGTGGACCACAGAAGTGCTTCCTATCAACCATCATTGTTCTTAATAATGCATCTTACCTAATAAGAGAGAAACATGTAAATTGACCGTACCTCCACTACACCCACAGCCAATCAGAGTGAATATGCAAATTAACCCAACAAAGATGGTGGTGGTTAATTTGCATACATACCTCTGTCCCAGGAACCTCCTTGGCACTCAGGTCACTCCCAGCCAACCATCAGCGGGGCGGAGGTGGGGGAGGGTGGCTTCCCCAGCCTAAAGCCTGGGGTGGAGGCTGTAGGCTTGGGAAGGGCCTGAGCTTGTGATCAGAGGGAAAGGGAACAAAATCAATGGAAACCTATCCTCAGGTGAGGATAAAAAGAAAAATAAAGAAAGAAATGTCATATCCTATGAAAGACACATCTTGAAAATGCCTAAAGAAAGTTGTCATTTTTTCATGGTGAAGGGACTGGAGTCCGTGTTGATGAAAATACCTTGGTGGCTGCAGTGATTGGCCGTGGCCTAAGGGAGCAGGCCTAAGCCATCAGTAGGACATCCCCTGAGGGCTCCCAGTATGTGAGAGGGAGCAGGCTGGGATGAGGGACCCCTCCCCAGTGCATGAATTTCGTGCACTGGGCCCCTAGTATTTTAATAATAATATAATTACTTTTTTTTAGTAGGAAACTCTCCTTCAATATGTAAATACTATACCTACAGATAACCTTTAAGTTAGCCATCCAGTCATGACTACAAGGTGGTTGTAGAAAAAAATAACAACATAACCTTTATTGCTGTATTTATAAAATTAAAGTTCTTCAAAGCCAAACTTTATAGTCCATTAACTTCATGTCCTTCTAAAGTCAACTGCAGAATGCTTGTAAGTTCAACGGCCAATGGTGTGCTTGAATGCAATGCCCTTTGTACTTAAATGGGATGCTTTAATAGGAACTGAGAAAAATTCTAACCAGTGACATCAACACTGGGCACTGTTATGTTGCTTTGGTTACAGTGGTTCAGAAATTAAGTATCCCTCTAATAGAGTTTTCTGTTTGTTTGTTTGTTTTTGTAATACTATTCAGGAATGTAGATTGCGAGAATGTCCTAAGAAGCAGTTGAAATAGTTCTAGACTTTGTTATCACTTCTTCCTTCATTAAATTCCATAACTTGCCTGAGAAGAGGATGGCTGTGCTGGGAATGCATCCCAGATCCTGGATGTGGGGCAGGTACTTGCACTTCTCACACCTTAAAGTCAAAGGAGGGAGAGCTGAGCAGTGCCCCTGCCGCAGGCCTCTCCCAGGCAGACTTATGACAGAGTTGCCGGAACTGCTGGATCTTGCATTTCTTTATTTTTTTAAATATATTTTTTAAAATTTATTTCAGAGAGGAGAGAGAGAGAGAAACATCAATGACAGGAGAGAATCATTGATCTGCTGCCTCCTACAGGCCCCCTACTGGGGATAGAGCCTGCAACCTTTGACTGGAATCGAACCCGGCCCCCTTCAGTCTCCCGGCCAATACTCTATGCACTCATAGCCCAACTGGCTATGGATTCGTGCACTTCTTTAAATAGCTGGTCATCTCTGTGCCTTAAAGTACACCCTAATTTATCTGCCCATTTTATCGTTTGTTCCAGGTCCTCTTATGTTTATTTTCCTTCTAAGCATCTATTAGTGCCTTACATATGGTAATTAGTGTTTGTTGCATAAACAAATGCCTTAGAGTGAAACACAAGAGTGCAAAGTGAAGGCCAGCGCCTTCTCCTTGGCAAAGGGCTCGCGGGGATTACTGGGACTTTTCCCTCATCTGAAAGACACATGTAACAGATGGTTTTCACTCTGCTATTTGCCAGACAGTTGAATATTTAATTAAAACATGACTTTGGAGAAAATATCCAAGTAAAGGCCAAAATGAAGTGTTACGGAATGAATAGTTTTTAAGAATCATTTTGAAGACTTTTCCCAATATGTGAGGACATTACATTTCTATGACTACTTCATGATACTCTTTTTTTTTTTTCTTCCCATTTCCATTTTGTTTCGCGTTGGTTCCAGGAGCACAGCTCAGTGGTTAGGCTACCTTACACTTGACATAGTGTTCCCTCTGCATTCCCAGTGTCCCACCTGGCACCACACATAGCTATCGCACTATCATTGACCACATTTCTGATGCTTTTCTTCCCCAGGACTATTTTGCAACTACCCATTTGTCCCGTAGTCACCTTTACCGTTTTCATTTGAATTCCTGTTTTCCAAAAGAGTGAGTCTGGCCTGGCCAGCTTGGCTCAGTGGGTAAGCGTTGACCTATGAACCAGGAGGTCACAGGTGGATTCTGGTCCGGGCACATGCCTACATGCCTGGGGCTGCGGGCTCGATCTCCAGTGTGGGTCGTGCAGGGCGTTTCTCTCTCTCTTTTCCTCTCCCTGCCTCTCTTAAATCAATAAAAATATCTTTAAAAAAGAAAAAGAGTGAGTCTTCACAAGAGCAGTTTGACTTCTGCTATTACATTTATATTTCCATAGGAAAGAAAAAAAAACAAACCTGACAATGACTAAGAGAAAGGCAAATTCCCAATACTTAAGGCAATATTGCAAAGTGCCTTACTTACTTTTTCATTATCCTATGGCTAAGTGACACAGTCCACCGCTGTCTCCAATAATTTAAGTAACAGTTCTGTCTTTAAAGATCTTACCATCTGAGTATTAGATTGTATTATTTCATCGATGTGTTGTCTCTGTGAGTGGCCCGAGCCCAGGCCCTGCATGCCGCCGCTCCTGCATGGAAACATGTGCCCTGTGTCAAGGCCCCTGCGGACACTCCTGGGGCAGGAGCAGCCTCTCTGCCTGGCACTGACTCTCACGGACATTTCCTGCAGAAATGCGGGATCCGGAACGCAGTGTCTCCTGCCCAAGCCGGTGAGAGTGGACAGACATTCTTTTGCTGGTCATCTCTGCGATTGGGCAGATTTTATTGACCTGTGTCTGACATTCTTGCAGGATGCTCTCCCAGTGAGGAAGTCTGGAGTCAGTGCGAGGATAAAGACACCGGGGGACTCCCTAGGTACAATAACTTCCGTTTCGAAGACGCCCACATTGACACCTGCTTCAATGCCAAGTGTATTAGGTAAAATGGCATAGAGAATCAATATTACAAGTGAAAATTGCGTTCCACAGGAATTCAGAATCAAACACAGCAATAAAATACACAGAGCTAGTTAAGCGTTTAAGTGTATGCATTAAAAAGGAGTTTCAAAGGCATCTGTTTCCTATGGCTGTTGTTAAGAAATCATCACGAAACATTAAACATAAAGTATTAATATTCACAGTAGAATTAGGCTCATTGAGATTGAGGAAACATGATTGAAACCCCTTCTTAATAACATTTGGCATCTATTCATAGCTTGACTTTTACTTATTAGATGTTAATTTTAATATCATTATCACCAGTGCTATCACCTAGTACTTCATAATATTGCATGGGTTCAATATTACTTTCAATAAATTTTTTAAAAATATGTTTTTTATTGAATTTGGTGAGAGAGAAGCACTGATCAGCTGCCTCCTGCACGCCCCACACTGGGGATTAAGCCCGCAATCTGGGCATGTGAGTCGAACCTGTGACCTCCCGGTTCACAGCAAAGTAATGGCACCCTCAGAGGGGGTCTTGGAACTCTGATTTACAGACAATCAAAAGTCCAGGCAACACACTGGACTTGCAACCTCCCTCTGAAGCCCCAGGGAGAGCTCGGGGAACCTCCGGTCTGTAGCGTGTGGTCAGAAGCGCAGGCCCAGCCTGGCTGGTGGGAGGCATGTGGGGCAGCCGTCCCATAGGACTGAACCCCTCATTGTCTCCTCAGATGCTATTTCCGGGTACAGAGTGTCCGAATTGAGTTGTAGGATACCCAGCTGGTGTCCCAACCGTTGCTGTTGGTGGTGGAAAACCCCTCGCCCCCATCAACTGGAGTTGAGATTGGGAAGCATGAATGCACTGAGACTTTTCTAGTAGGCTTAAATATGCAGCTAGAAACAAACAAACAACCACCTTTTAGAATAACACATGTTCACTATGGCTCGCGTTAAGTGAGAATATGCCGCAATAACCCTCCACAGCTTAGATGTGGGGAGACACAATTTTCAAAGGACACTTGAAAGGGCAATAGTCTGGATGCTGGAAATTTGTAAACAAAAATAACTGGGTCATTATGATGAATAAACTCATAGGAGAGCTAGCAAAAAATCAAATTCCAGCTATCTTGGAGACAGAAAAAGAGCTTCATTATATTAAAACTCATTTTTTTTTTTTTTTTTTAGGATTTTTACCATATGTTTCCATTGTGTGCTCTTTCTTTATAAATTGCAAACTGAATGAGCGAAGAGGATATGAAATCAAAGACATTTGTGGGACTACGGCCTGCTTTTGAAATGCTTTATTTGTGAGCGTGTCTTTAGGGGACAAATATGAAGAATGCCGTGGAAGCAAGCTGATGATCAGTCATTTGTTTCTCTGTAATCTGCCTTATTGCTTATCTGGTTAAGAAACTTGTTGAGCAATTTTGCTGGATCTTCTGGCAGCTGACGGGCACATCATCAGTCATTGCACCGGCGTTGGCCCACAAACTCTTTTACGGGATTCAGGAGGGATACGGATTTAAATTTTAAACTGGTTTCTGTCAGTGTGACAAATGAACACCAGGAAAGTCTAGGACAATGGTGGAATGTTGAAATGCACGCCAGAATGAGGAGGCCAGTCTTCCAGAAGAATCAACAAAAACGGCCTTAAAATAATGACACCACTACTATTATTCTGGGATCAAGACCGAAGAACAGCATCCCATGAAGCTTTGCATGATATGCAGAGGTGACATAATTAATTGCTTAAGTAATTAAACTGTGAATAAAGCTGTGATTCCTAGCATCAGATTTTTTTTTTCCCCCCGAAGAGTCCAGATAAGAAAGATAATGGCATCTAAAATTTTCTCCCAGCTTATTTCCCCTGAATTCATTTTGTTGGCATACTGGTTGTTGGCTTTATTCCTTTAGTTGTTAAGTGTGCGTGTGATATTCTGAAGTGTATTATCTTATTCAAATTTTTAAAGTATCTTTCAGCTAGGAAGAACTAGAGGAGATTACAGCATGTGGATGAAGTGCGTTTGAATAGCTCTAGGGACTCATAATAAAAATAAGCAAAGCAGTGGCTGGTGTGTTATCAGACGGA
Organism: Corynorhinus townsendii; assembly: GCA_026230045.1. Taxonomy (NCBI): domain Eukaryota; kingdom Metazoa; phylum Chordata; class Mammalia; order Chiroptera; family Vespertilionidae; genus Corynorhinus; species Corynorhinus townsendii. Next base: position 5,049,041 of record JAPDVU010000005.1, read on the forward strand.
GCACAGGGAGGCTGCCTTGACATTAGAAGTCAAAACTAGAAAATTGCTGGGTTTCAAAGTCTTCCAACTCCCCACCATTTTTCTTTGTACCGTGGGGAGGCAGCTTAGCTCTGGAATGGAATCAATGTAAAAGTGGCTGAATGTTGATTTTTAAGACAAGTCATTTTAAGATGCTGTTGGAATTATTTCATATGGAATTTTTTTGAGTTTAAAAAATGTATATTTGTATTGATTTCAGAGAGGAAAGGAGAGGGAGAGATAGAAACAGCAAGGATGAGAGAGAATCATTGATTGGCTGCCTCCTGCACGCCCCCCACTGGTGATCAAGCCAGCAACCTGGGCATGTGTCCTGACAGGGAATTGAACCGTGACCTCCTGGCTCATAGGTCGACACTCAACCACTGAGCCACACCAGCTGGGCTCATATGGAATTTTAAGAAAACGTTCATTTTATAAAATTTCTAAATTAAATGCTTATCACCCAATTGTGAAGGGGTTATTGTCACATAATTTTGAAGGAGGGGATATTGTCACATAATTTTGAAGGAGGGGGTCTTAACTAAAGTACCTTTTCATAAATGTAGTTTAAACATTAAAAATTTTAAATATTACCTTGGTCTGAAAATTAAATTTGTGAAAACAGATTCTAATTGTTTTAAACTTTACTCTAAAATTTTATTCTAAAATGTTGTGGTCAAGTCATTTTTTTTTACAAAAAAAGTAATAGTTTAGTCAGTCTTATTTTATTGTTCATCTTATGGTAAATTTGCAGCCATTTAAAATATTGAAATTAATATTTTAATTTTATAACATAAGCATGATATGTATTTTATTTTGCAGATACTAAGGAAAATAAATTAGATTAGGAGAAAATATGTTTGCTTTTTTAAACTCATTTTAGTCATTAAGTTAATTGACTACAGTAAATAAGAATTTAATTATGATGGCACAATTAATCATTGCTGAAAATGCAGGGATGTTTATTTTTAATTATACAAAAATGTATTTCTTATCTGAATTCTTTCTAAAATAGAAAGTATACTTAATAAAAAATATACTAAATGACTTAAGCAACAGATTCATCAAATGTTTAAATGATATTAAATATTATTTCAATTAATATATAGCACAGTACAATGAGCTTCATATTGCCTAAGGGTTTATTATCATTATGTTAATGTCACTGATATTTCTGAACATACCAAAATAAAACTATTGTAGTCAACTATGAAGTAGGCCTGGTAAATGAATTATAGCAACCTGGGACATCTTTAGCAAGTTCAAATCTGTATGACTCACAAGTCAACCTAATCCATCCTATCCAATAAAAGAGTAATATGCAAATTAACCATACATCTGCTACACCCAAAAGCCACGCCCACCAGCCAATAAGGAGTGAGTATGCAAATTAACCCAACCAAGACAGCTGCAGCCATGGAGAGAACAGGAAGCTTGGGTTTCCCCAGCAATGGAGGAAGCTAAGCTTTCTGCCTGTCCTAGCCTGCCTTGACCTCCACTTAAGGCTACAAAGTTTCAATTATAGAAGATAAATAAATCCCAGATACCAGGTCCTCCTTTTGGGTTACCAGGGGGCATGGCCGGCCTGCAAACCACCACAGGCCCCTCACTCAGGCCGCCCCACGCCCCACGCTGATCCGGGACACCCTTTAGGGCAAACCAGCTGGCCCCAATCCATGCACCAGGCCTCTATCCTATCTAATAAAAGAGTAATATGCAGATTGACCATCACTCCAACACAAAAGATGGCTGCCCCTATGTGGACACAAGATGGCCGCCATAAGAGTGCCAGCAGGGGAGAGCAGTTGGGAGGGACCAGGCCTGCAAGGGAGGGCAGTTGGGGGCAATCAAGCCTGCAGGGGAGGGCAGTTAGGGGTGACCAGGTTAGCAGAGGAGGGAAGTTGGGGGCGACCGGGCCTCCAGGGAAGGTCAGTTCAGGGGGACCCAGGCCTGCAGGGGAGAGCAGTAGGGGGGAACCAGGCCTGCAGGGGAGGGCACAGTTAGTTGGTGACCAGGCCTGCAGGGCAGGGCAGTTAGGGGTTACCAGGACTGCAGGGGAGGGCAGTTAGGGGCAAACAGGCTGGCAGGGGAGCAGTTAGGCATCAATCAGGCTGGCAGGGGAGTAGTTAGGGGTGACCCTGCTACTGTAGACCCTAAGACAATTGGAAAACACAGATATTTACATTACAATTCATAACAGTAGCAAAATTACAGTTATGAAGTAGCAATGAAAATAATTTTATGGTTGGGGGTCACCACAACATGAGGAACTGTATTAAAGGGTCACAGCATTAGAAGGTTGAGAACCATTGCATTTGAGGGATTGAAGTCTTCCTCTAATCACAGAATTAACAGCAACTATTTTAGGTTAGTGTTAAAATATGTAAATTCTCATTTTTAAACTCTGTTTAATATTCTTGCAATTTACTAATTTTGGAAATAGCTAACTACAGCATAATATTTATAATGTTTCCATGTATAGATTAAAAAAATTTTCCAGAATTTCAAAATATCTTATTTTAGAGCTACGTAATCTTATCTTAGTCTTCAAACTAAATATAGTTTCATGGTTTAAAAGGTTCTTTTTTGTCAATCTCAGGCAACTGCTTCTAGCAGGCAATTTGTCATTTGAGAAGTAAGTGGAGCATGACCCAGGTGTGAAGTGCACTGATGGGAAATTATGAATCAAGTTAGCAAGAAGGAGAACTCCAAGGTTGGCTGGGAGACCTATGCTCTCAGGAGTCATGGGAAGAATTATTGAAACAGTCCATGAAAACGCTCCCAGGGAATGGCACAAAGTTGTTATGCCTGTTTAAGGCTAGCAGAATAAAGACAAAATATGAGAAAGTCTAGAAAAGGTAGAATTGATTACAAAAAAGGTAATAGTTCAGTGAGATTTATTCGAAAACACATTGCCTATTGCAAAGCAATATGATATATCCTGAAGATGAAAATATCAAACAAAACAAATAAGTTTCATATTCTAAAAAATGTAAGATTTAGGAATTCCAAGATTTAGAATGCATTCTTTTCTCTTGAGTATGTACATTCTGGTCCTTCTCTAACCCATTCTCAACTGTAAGCCACAGTAAAGAAATGAGGAATCTAGTTAGAGCTAAAGGGGGAGTCTCAAATATCTGCACAATAGCCAGAATTGAGCAATCAAGAAGTTAAGGTATGAGCTATGTTGCAGCTCCAGTTGCTTGCTTTAACAATATTGATTATTATGATCAGAAAAGTGTTATTTGAAAAATATCACATAAGTAAAAGTATAAAGAGGGAAACCAAAGTCATTTGTCATGTTACCTAACAGTGACTGTTCTATTAATATATATATATGTATATGTATATGTATATATGTATATGTATATGTATGTATACACACACATACACACATATATATACATATATATATTCAGGGGCAATCTATTCATGTAGTACACATATTCAGATATGCTCCTTAGTTTTACTACTGTGGATTTTTTTTTAAATTATCTCACTCCCTCACTTCCCAAATTTAATTACTGTATATCTTATCCATGAGCCTACTAATATCATTTTTCTTTAAAAATTCTTTTTTAAATTGATTTCAGAGAGGAAGGGAGAGGGAGAGAGAGATAGAAACATCAATGATGAAAGAGAATCATTGATCAGCTGCCTCCTGCACGTCTCCAACTGGGGATCGAGCTTGCAACCCGGGCATGTGCCCTTGACCGGAATTGAACCCGGGACCCTTCTGTCTGCAGGCCAACACTCTGTTCACTGAGCCAAACCAGCTAGGGCTCTACTAAATATCTTGATCATTGTTCATTGTTGCTGCTCTATTATTCAGGTAACCCACTTTAATCTCCAACCTTTATTGCTTACCCTCATCACCTGTCCCCAATACCTACTCTTGTCCCACTCTAATCCATCCATCTCTCTGCCACCCAAGATATTTTATTTTATTTTATTTTTATTTTTTGCTAATCTTCACTTGAGGATTTTTTTTTCATTGACAGTGGAAGGGTGGAAGAGGTGAGGGGAGAGAGAGAGAGAGAGAGAGAGAGAGAGAGAGAGAGAGAGAGAGAGATCAATGTGAGAGACACATCCATTGGCTGCCTCCCTCAGACACCCCAGCCAGGCCAGGGAATGAACCTTCAACCCAGGTACCTGCCCTTGACCTGGAATGAGACCCAATCTGGCCAATGAGCACACCAGCCGGGGCCGACATATCTTCTTTCTTTTTTTGAATAGGAAAATAGAGGATTATGGCTCTCTCCAGACTAAAAACGTTACATTGTTTGACCTTCTACTTTGATCAAACCTAAAATCCTTTACCTTGCCTAACATGGCTGGCCTGGCAATGTTCTTTTCTAGCTTCTCCACCCTGGACAAGGATCCAGATAAGCCGCTCACAGTGACCAGCATTTAGGCATGCTGTGCTGTGTTTGAAATGTTTTCACACCATGACAACCTTTCCTGACCCAGTTCCGTGGGATTCTGTGCATTGGATCTTGATCTCAATTTTCCATGACTTCCGTAATCCCTCAGACAAGGTTGCTTTCTGTAATTCTCCTTAATAATTAATAGATTTGATGTAACTTATTTTAGGACCTGCATTCTCACTAACTTCTTAATTATAGCTGTATGCAATGTGTATTGTTTACAGATATTTTTTACTCAGTAAATGTGTGCATTACCATTCTTTGTAAACTAATTTTTATATATTCTAGATATACTTACATGATTACAAATATATCTACATATTTTTAACGTCATATTCTATCGATGACTGTACTGTACTCTGATAAGCAGCTTCTTGAACATAGGCAATTACCACCTTGATACAAGTGTCAGGAAAGCTGTAATGAGCAATTTATACATTTGCTCTATTTGTAGACTAATTTATTTACTTAAGCATACGTATTAGGGGTAGAATTGTTGGCTAAAGTGTATTATGCGTTTTTATTTTGATACACACATGTGAAATATATTGCCAAAATGAGCTCAAGACTAGTAATAAAGATACCAATTTACTTTCATATTAGCAGTTTTTATTAATTTATTTTAAATATATTGTATTGATTTTTTACAGAGAGGAGGGGAGAGGGATCCAGTTAGAAACATCGATGAGAGAGAAACATCGATCAGCTGCCTCCTGTACACTCCCTACTGGGGATGTGCCCGCAACCATGGTACATGCCCATGACCAGAATCGAACCTGGGACCCTTCAGTCCACAGGCCTATCCTCTATCCACTGAGCCAAACTGGTTAGGGCCATATTAGCAGTTTTTAAAGGACAATGGGCATAAGGATGTGGCATCTGCAGGCTATTGTGAGTTTTATGCCATGCTGTTCTTTTACTTTATTCTGAAATTATCTGTATTTATAAAAGCCTAAGTGACTGGCTGACCAGCCGGTAGCTATGACACACACTGACCACCAGGGGGAAGATGCTCAATGCAGGAGCGAAAACCACAGGCATGGAACACATGGAACAGACTGATGAATTTCAGAGGGAAGCGGGGGGAGGGCAGAAAGAGATTAACCAAAGATCTTATATGCATACTAGAGGCCCAGTGCATGGATTCATACACCGGTGGGGTCCCTCAGCCTGGCCTGCAGGGATCGGGCCAAAACCAGCTCTCTCATATCCCCCAAGGAGTCCCGGATTGCTAGAGGGTGCCGGCCAGGCCAAGGGACCCCACCGGTGCATAAACCTGTGCCCTGGGCCTCTAGTACTTTTATATATTCTTAGTTTCACAGTGAGTTTAAAATTTAACCTTGTGTCCAATAAACACATAAGGTACTTGTTTATAATGAAGACAAAAATAATAACAGCAACAATGACAGTCATAATAAGTACCAACAGCAGTATAAGAAGTAGAAGGAGCAGGACAGAGACCCAAGAAGAGCCCTGGGAACATAAAAACCTTCTGCATTTAAGCAACGCCACCATTAGTCATTGCAAGCCCTTGGCCATCAGCCATTCCATTGCAGTCGGAATTCTCTTAAACATTTGTAAACAAGTCCGCGGAGCACTAGGAATTACTGAGCACAGAAATGGGTTGCTGAACGTCTACTGAACGCTAAGCAGCCAAAGAATAAGCAAATTATTTTCTAAGGAAAGCAAATGCAAAACACAATGGGCAGAAAAGCCTTTTTAGTGTCTCTAATAACCTATAAACTCTATTGTTACTTAAATCTTTGAATGTATTGTACTGCACTCAAAAATATCTCTTCATCATTATAGCAATTATAATGACCAAAAATTTCTCTTTACGATTGTGACCTTTCTTTACTACTCTTCAGTATGCCTAAAATACTGTAATCACTGAACAAATAACAGTAATAAAGCTTTACAAATGGAAACTTCTTTTCATGTCAAAAATGCAGCACTAGGCTATTTCTATTTTATTTTTCTTGCATGGCCAATGTTTCACTTTGCCATATTAGCATGACATTAAAAAGTGTAAATAATTACAACTAAGTAGAATGGCAGTTATTTAAATTTTAGATTTTGTAGAAAAATAAAATAATTTAGGAATACCAATAAAGTAAGTGTATGTGTATATATATATATATATATATATATATATATATATATTACTATTTATTATCCTATCTAATATATATATATATATATACTAATATATATATATATTACTATTTATTATCCTATCTAATAAAAGAGTTATATGCACATTAACCATCACTCCGCTACACCCACCAGACAATCAGGAGTGAGTATGCAAATTAACCCAACCAAGATGGCTGCAACCACAGAGAGAGCAGGAGGGAGGCTTGGGTTTCCCTGGCAATGGAGGAAGCCAAGCTTTCCACACACCCTGGCTGGCCTAGGCCTGCATTCCAGGCTACAAAGTTTCAATTATAGAAGATAAATAAATTCCAACAAAAATGGCAGCAGCCACGGAGCTGGAGAGAACAGGAGGCTAGGGTTGCCCCCAGGGATGGAGGAAGCCAAGCTTCTGAAGCCCTGGCCTGCCTTGGCCTCTGCTTAAGGCTACAAAGTTTCAATTATAGAAGATAAATAAATCCCAGATACCAGGGCCTCCGATTGGGTCGCTGGGGGGTGTGGCTGGCCTGCAAACCACCACGGGCCCTTCACCCAGGCCACCCCATGCCCCAAGGCAACCCCCACCCTGATCCAGGACACCCTTCAGGGCAAACCAGTGTGCTCCCACCCATGCATCAGGCCTCTATTCTATCTAATAAAAGAGTAATATGCAAATTGACCATCACTCCAACACACAAGATGGTTGCCCCCATGTGGTCAAAGATGACTGCCCCCATATAGACACAAGATGGCTGCCACAAGATGGCCAGCAGGGGAGGGCAGTTGGGAGGTACCAGGCCTGCAAGGGAGGGCCATTGGGGGTGATCAAGACTGCAGGGGAGGGCAGTTGGAGGTGATCAAGCCTGCAGGGAAGGGTAGTTGGGGGGGACCCAGTCCTGCAGGGGAAAGCAGTTGGGGGGCACCAGGCCTGAAGGGAGGGCAGTTAGGGGCAAATAGGCTGGCAGGGGAGTGGTTAGGGGGTGATCAGGCTGGCAGGCAGAAGCGGTTAGGGGCAATCAGGAAGGCAGGCAGGCAAGCAGTTTGGAGCCAGCAGTCCTGGATTGTGAGAGGGATGTCCAACTGCCCGTTTAGGCCTGATCCCACCAGGACACCCTCCACCCCACCCTCCCTCCCCCCGTGCACAAATTTCGTGCACCAGGCCTCTAGTATTATATATAGCTCTGTAAACTATTCTGGGTTCCATTTAGTAGTTGAACCAACTTAATATATAATTGCTTAATATAAATTGCTTCAATATCTATTAAATGGAATCCAGAGTATTCTATAAAAAAAAAAAAAAAAAAAACACAAAACAGTAGGACCTGTTTGTGGAGCATGGAGTCCTAAAGAATTCAGATTTGACTTAGTAGAATTTTTGTTGAGCTGTGCTTATAGATTTTCTATTGTACCTAAACTTTTAGGACAACAATCAATGATTTTATTGAGTATTTTCACTTCCATGGAATATGATTAACATATACATACCCTATTAAATATAGAATAAAAAATAACACAAAGCCTTATTGCATTATTGTGCACATTTAACAAACTTTGAAGTTTCTGATGAAGCAAGTGCTGAGGTTTATTCCATTTTGATTCCTGTTACAGGTGCTTTATACCATGATACTGACTCGGGTCATGAGTGGCGCTCCTAGTAGAATTGATTTATGATACAGTCCGTCACTATCCAGACAGTCTCCAGCGAAGTGACAAAGAAGTTCTGCCTCCATACCCATCCAATCAATGGAAAGCAAAGCGAGACAAGACAAAACACGGCCCTTTACACAAGGTGACCAGATACTAAATGTCATGTTGTGTGTGCCGGATGTGGAAATGAATAGTGGCACATCTACCTTGTTAATTGCCCTTGTTATGTGCTTTCCCAGAGACCAATTTGTACCTGGTGCAGACACCATAAAAACTGTTGTTCCATTAAAGGATTTGTTAAAAAGAACCAAACAAATAAAAGCCCATACATTTTATGTGAAAGTTAATACCCCTTATAATTTTTTTTTCATCTGTGAGGACATAGATATTCAAAAATTTGAGGAAGAAATAGTAATTGACTAAATGAGAGAAAATATTCAGGTAGGAAAATGACATATCATGTATTAGTATTACATACTGACTTATGTAACATTTTTGTTTGTTTGTTTGTTTGTTTGTCAAATTGAAAAAGGCCGTGGAATGCTCTTGGGTTCTTTAGTTTGATGGGTGGTTTCTGAATCTATTTTTTCACTTGACCCTCAAATTACATTCATATACACCTGACTGCATTTGTTCTGAAGTATAATAAAAACCATAATGCACAGAATGTAATGATAAAAACGATATTGTCCTCATATTATGAAACACTAATACTGTAGTGCATTGTGGCTAAACCATAAAAGCTATGGGGTGGGGGCAAATAGATAACAGGAAGAGAAGGAAAGATAGGGGAGGAGAGATTTTAGTGGGTCTTTAGTGAGCTCTAATGAAGATTAATTAATTGAATAGAAGATAAGAGCTAGAAATGTGTTAGAGGGCAGCGTGGAGAGGAAAGGGACTGAAATCAGGATGGCTATTATGGTTCAAAGACTTCCCAGGAAAGTATCTGGGAAGGGCAGCGATATAGAGAATAAAGAAGGCACAGATTTGTGGGACATTTTGAAGAAAATATTTAAAAACTGGTCACTGATAAAACATGGAAGGTGAAATAGAGGAATTAGACAAGAGTGTTTCTAAGATGCTCAAGACTGTAGGCAGATTAAAGAGCCATCGATTCGGAAATGGAATGAAAAAGGAAGAATGTCTGGCAGATGGGCAAGAGACTGATGTATTCAAACCTAGGTTTCCTGATTTCTGAATGAATGCAAGAGACATCAAACAAACCCACACGGTGGCGCCATCCCTGATAGGAAGCAAACTGGTATCACGTGGCGGATTAATTACATTAGACTTCGCAGGGGCAGACTTACATTTTGGGTATAGAGTTGCCTTCTTTGCATATAGCACATCTGACAGTACTGTGACTCAGATGTATAGATGAGTGTCTTCATCACCATGGTATGTCACATAACACTGTCTGCCAGGGGAGTGAGGGCAAAGGAAGTGGAGCCTACTGTTCTTCTCATATGTCCCATCCATCAGAAGCACTGGGCTTGGAAAAACAATGGAATCAACCTCAAAATGCTCAGGTCTGGTTACCGGCGCCCTATATGAGTCTCTGGCATGGGGATCTCAGCCTTTACAGTGAAGCATTTGTCTGAAATTAGCAACCCATATATGAGCCAGTCTCCCCACAGCCAGAAATAGGGATCCCCAAACCAACAGTAAAGATAGGAATGGTTTCTCTCATTATACTTAACTAGAGGCCTGGTGCACAAAATTCATGCACAGGGGGGGTAGGGGGGATGTCCCTCAGCCCAGCCTGCACCCTCTCCAATATGGGACCCCTAGAGGGATGTCTGACTGCCCATTTAGGCCTGATCCTGGTAGGACTGCTGGCTCTCAACTGCTCACCTGTCTGCCATCCTGATTGCCCCTAACCACTCCCCTGCCAGCCTGATTGATGTCTAACTGCTCCCCTGCCAGCCTGTTTGTCCCTAACTGCCCTCTCCTACAGGCCTGGTCACCTTAACTGCCCTCCCCTGCAGGCCTGGTCCCCCCAAACTGCTCTCTCCTGCAGGCCTGGGTCCCCCTGCCCCAACTGCCCTTCCCTGCAGGCCTGGTCGCCCTCACCTTCCCTCCTCTGCTATCCTGGTCACCCCTAACTGCCCTCCCTTGCAGGCCTGGTCCCTCCCAACTGCCCTCCCCTGCTGGCCATCTTGTGGTGGCCATCTTGTGTCCAACATGGGGGCAGCCATCTTGTGTGTTGGAGTGATAGTCAATTTTCATATTACTCTTTTATTATATAGGATAGAGGCCTGGTGCACAGGTGGGGGCCAGCTGGTTTGGCCTGAAGGGTGTCCCGGATCAGGGTGGGTGTTCCCTTGGGGCCTGGGGTGGCCTGGGTGAGGGGCCTGTGGGTGGTTTGCAGGCCGGCCATGCCCCCGGGCAACCCAAGTGGAAGCCCTGGTATCTGGGATTTATTATCTTCTATAATTGAAACTTTGTAGCCTTGAGTGGAGTCCAGGCCTGGCCAGAGCAATTGGAAAGCTTGGCTTCCTCCATTGCCGGGGAAACCCAAGCCTCCTGCTCACTCTGTGGCCACAGCCATCTTGGTTGGGTTAATTTGCATACTTGCTCCTGATTGGCTGGTGGGCGTGGCTTGTGGATGTAGCAGAGTTACGTCAATTTGCATATTACTCTTTTATTAGATAAGATAATCTATTTGAAGAATGCTTGTCCCTGTTCCCATTACTTGAACTTGTATTTACAGTTTATTGTCCCTAAGGAACAATAGGGAATATCCATTAGGGAATCCAAAAACGATTGCAATATGTTGGAAACTGAAAGATACCCCTAATGCTTTGACATTCCACATTTAGACAAACTAACAAATCAACATGGAACTGATGGTGATAACTAGGGAAACTGTTGTTGATACCTCGCTGGGGATCAAAACACTATTTGCAAATCAGAACGAGTTCACTGCGATTTTTCCTTGAACTCCCTTTCCTAATCTGGTCAGTGGAAAACCGTTGTTTCTACTGAAAACATGGTCGGCATTATCAGTTTCTATAGGAGTAATACTTGGAGTTGTTTTATCAGGTCAAAAACCCAATTTACCTGTGATAGGGGAAGAGTAAGGGAGCTATGGAATGAGCAGCATCTATTATCTTTGAGACAGCTGTAGGAGTCTATTTTTACTGATGTATACTTCATGACCAGCTAGCCTGGGATGAGAGCAGCTATATATTTTATGCCATGATTTTCTTTCTTCCAGTTCTCACTCTCCTATCTGAAGAAGAGCAATGGGAACAGATAGCACCTGTGATGATACAGCCACTAGCAGCTGCCTGGATTGTCCTGAGATGGAAACCCTAGCTTCTACCTGCATGAAGGCCAAGAGTGAAGAGCTGAGGGGACAAGCAGGTGGACTTCAGCAGATCTTCCATCTGTGGCACCGAACCTACCCCCACCCTCTGCTTTCTGGCGTGGGAAGCTGAGCTTGCTGGCTTTCAGCTTTACCACCAAGGCAGTCCTGGTCAGAAACCCCTGTGGGGGGATTATATTGATGTAAATATACCTACTCCACTTTTTTTTTTTGTCCCTAAGAGGTACTTGGTCATTTGGTCTGTGTGTGTCATATATATGTATGTATTTTAATGGATTTCAGAGAGGAAGGGGCAGAGTGAGAGAGATAAACATCAATGATGACAGAGAATCATTGATCCGCTGCCTCCTACACACCCCACACTGGAGATTGAGCCCGCAACCCAAGCATGTACCCTGACTGGGTATCGAACTGTGACCTCCTGGTTCAGAGGGCAACACTCAACCACTGAGCCACACCAGCTGGGCCTGTGTATCTCTTAGATGGATGCCAGTACTTCTTTCAACACAACTTTCTCTGCTCACCTTTCTCTTTGCAGGGGCTGCTAGCCACCCCTCCCCTATCTCTCTCATACCGAAGACACTAGAGCTCTGCCCCTGCCAGTCTGTGTGGATGCTGCTCTGCCCCTTGTGGTTCAGGCCACCCTCCTCGCCCCTCGTGAATTTTCTCATTGTAAAGAATACACAAATTCCCTCATTTGCATGAGCCATCCATCCCCTTTCGGGACCACGAACCTGAAATGTTGTGTGAAAGCTCTCTAAGTTACACAGAAAACCACACAAGTGCTAAGGGAAAGATTAGAAACTTCTGAGGTGCCCAGTGCTGGCAAATGTCATAAATCTCCCACCTACTTATTGAGAGGCAACTGCTGTGAGCAAGAATGATCGACCCTGGCAGAATTGCTGGGAGAGCAGGTGAGTTGCTTTAAAATATTGTGATATGGGAAAGGCTGCAGGTCTCATAGATCACCAAGGAGATACAGCCCATAAAAAGTAGAAGTTGGGACCAGGAAAGGCTCAAAAACCACACAGGGCCTTAAGTCCTTTGTTAAAGTGATAACAAAAGAACTTTTTTACAAGTCCTCTATGCATTTTTTAAATGACTGAATATCATTAGAGAAACTAATAAAAAGTTAATAAAGCAGCATAGCCTTGAAATACCATAAAGAATAAATAATAACATAAAGAACACACACACCTTCGGAAGACAGACAACAGATGATGGAAGAAAACTGAACAATTAGTAAACGAATACCCCCTTCTGTTATCAGCGGGGAGCGCTCCAGGCCCCTTCCTGTTGCGGGTGGAAGTGGGCTTCTGGTGGTGTCATGAGAAAGCAATGTTTTGAGACTTTCACAGGAGAATGAGTGGCATTCATTTGTGTGGCATTAAGCCCCTGAGTTTGCAAGGCCCCTCGCCCTCCATCCCACTGTGGATGGAAAAAGTGCCGCGTGCTGAGCCGACAAGCGCAGGGAAGGCCTGTGTGGCCACTTGCAAACTCAGACACTAAAGTGACTGCAAAGGATGGTCTGCAATGGTGCATAGTCACACGTCCTAAGCCACGGCCTGACCAAGGTCAACCTTTTCCTTAACTGAGCCTATTGTCTTTTGGCCTCTGTGATAACATACCTGTGAAATGTCAGGGTCACTTGAAATCTCCCTTTTCTGGGCCCCTCAGGGCACAACCAAATACACTCCGGGGGCCAGGGCCAGAGACCACAAAGCCCCTCACTGTCATTGAGTTCATTGTTGGCTGTAACTATCCTGCACCCACTTAAGGAAAAGAAGCATGTGTCTACCATTTTACTTTTTATCCAATCCCAGGGTTTCCCTGCTTTGCTTTCTCTCCCCGCTTTGCTTTCTCCCACTTCTGTAATCTACCACCAGTGGATTTCATGGAACCCACCTATGTCTCCTCCTTTCATTGCCATGTATAACATGAGGTGAAAAACGGCTGTTGTTGTTTAATTTTATTTTTATTTTATTTTAACACCACCACAAGAGAAGTCCAGCCATGTCTTCAGCAGAGCTGGGATTAGAGCCAGTGCCCAGAACATCCCTTCCATATTTGCCTGGTTAAGGCCAGCATCAGGCTCGCTTAGGTTGTGTTCCCCTTCCAGGGCCACCTGGAGGGAACACGGGCAAGTGCAAGGAGCCAGGAGCCGAGTGAGAGGAATACTAGTAAGAGAGCGAAATTCCCTCCTCTGGGGACTTTCACTTCTGAGAATCTGTGCACTTGTGTGGCTCCACCCTCTCTGGCCAATCAGCCTTGTCCCAGGCTAGACTGACAGGCAAGCACTTTCCCTACCTCACTCCAACTTCACTGTGTCCACCTTCCCCTCGTCCCAGGGATCTGTAGGGAATGGACTGGTGGTTCCCTGGGAAGTGTGGCATTGCAGGTTCCTGGGGAAGCTGCCCAGATGGCCATGCTTACTTCTAATGTCTGGCGTTCCCTTTGCTTTCTTCATATCCTACAGAGTAAAATCCTAATATGCAAATTGATCAAATGGCAGAATAACCAGTCGCTATGATGCACACTGACCACCAGGGGGCAGATGCTCAATGCAGGAGCTGCCCCCTCATGGTCAGTGCGCTCCCACAGGGGGAGCAGTGCTCAGCAGGAAGCCGGGCTCTTGGTGAGTGCAGCAGAGGTGGCTGGAGCCTCTCCCACCTCCAGGGCAGTGCTAAGGAGCAAGGAGCCTGGCTTCTGGCTGGTGAGTGCAGCAGTGGTGTCAGAAGCCTCTCCCGCCTCCACTGCAGGCAGGCGGTAAGGAGCAATGGGTCCCGGACTGTGAGGGCGCAGGCCAGGCTGAGGAACCCCATTCCCCAGTACACGAAATTTCATGCACCAAGGCCTCTAGTTATTAATAACCAGCTAGTTTTAACGGTACCCATCCTACAAAATCACTAGTGTTATGGACTGAGTTGTGTGCCATCACACATTTATGCATTGAAGCTTTAACCCAGCAATGGAGGCAAGTCTTTTAAGGAGATATCATTGGAAGTAAGGCTTTTAAAGACATAATTAAGGTTAAATGAGATATAGGGGCGGGCCCAAATCCAATAGGATTGACTTCCTTATATGATGAAAGAGAGAATCTGGGATACTCTTGCAGAGGACCAGTCCCGTGACGACACAGCGAGAAGGCAGGTGTCTGCCAGTCAAGCAGGGAGGCCTGGGGGGAAATGAACTTCGCCGGGACTGTGATCTTGAAGTTCAGCAATGAGAAAGTAGATGTCTATTGTTTAAGCTAGCCGGTTTGTAGTGTTTTGTTAGGGCAGCCAGAGCATAACTCTATATAATTCTGCAGTTGGGAGAACTACTCTCTGAAGTTGAAATAAAATAAGAATAGTATCATGGTAAAATTCCACTTTTGTTTGTTTTATTTCAAAATCAAATGAACAGCACTTCTGAGCAATACTTGGAGACTCAGATGTTCAAATATTTGTCCTATTTTTTTTTTCTAGCTGTCAAAGGCAGCATGTCAGATACCTGCCTCAGAGAAAAAAGAAGTGTTATATTTTGTCACAAAAGGTGGTTAATCAATCATATATATATATATTGTTATTGTTCTCTGAGTCATTTATGTAAAGAATTTTTTTATATTTGTGTAACTTTCAAATTAGTTAAAGCTAAGTTCTATTTTTGAAATACTTTACTACATTTTATTTGCTTTTTTATTTTTATTATTATTTTTTAATTTACTACATTGTAATGTAAACTTATAGGCATGTTATTCCCCATTGTATGACTTTTATGTAAAAAAATATTATGTATATCTATATCTATATATCTATCTATATCTATCTATCTATCTATCTATCTATCTATATATATATATATATATATATATATATATATGCCTAATCGACCTTTCAACTGGTAGCTATGATGTGCACTGACCACCAGGGGGCAGACGCTCAATGCACAGGCATGGAAACATGGAACAGACTGATGAATTTTAGAGGGAAGGGGGGAGGGGTGGAAAAGATTAACCAAAGATCTTATATGTATACTAGAGGCCTGGTGCATGGATTCGGGCACCGGTGGGGTCCCTCCACCTGGCCTGCAGAGATTGGGCCGAAACCGGCAGTCCAACATCCTCTGAGGGGTCCTGGACTGCAAGAGGGTTTAGGACAGGCCGAGGGACCTCACTGGTGCACGAATCCGTGCACTGGGCCTCTAGTCTTCTATAATGCCCAGCGTTTAATAGCCTCGTACTATCTTCATGGAATAAGAAATAAGAAAATAAGACTCATATAAAATAACTATCTTAAATGAATTTCAAATATATAAGTTTTAAGTTTAAAAATTAGAACATATAAATTGAAATATTATCTCCAAAAACTGTATTAAAGTGCAGCAAATTTTATCCGTGGAAATGCCAACAGCAATTTGAATTAGCTCCCCATTTTTTCACTTTTATTTTTTAAAAGTATTTTATCAACATCATGAGGTTTATTTCTATTTTCTTGTCTCTTTGAAATCTTCCCCTGCCACTCCTTGGTTTTGTTGAATATTTTTCATGCCTGTATTTTGTCTCATTTTATAGGCTTAGTTATAAACCATAAAATGTATTGTGGTTATTTTCGATTCATTTTTGAAGTGCTAAAAAATAAGAAAAAGTATTTCGTATTTAATCGTGCATTTGCCATTTGCAGAGCTTGTTACTCACTTTGGAAACCCAAATTCCTCTTGAGTATCATTTCCTTCTCCCTGAAGTTCTTCCTTTAACATTTTTATAGTGCTAATCTGCTGACAATGGATTCTCTCCACTTATGCAAAAAAAAAAAGAAGGCTTTATTTTGCCTTTTGTCAAAAATATGTTTTCTGGGTATAGAATCCTAATGTTCTGCCTGGTGTTTTCTGTGAATGAATACAACTTTTTTTTTCTTCCTGTACTTGAGAGAGATATGCAAATGTAATGAGTAGCTATGTCAATGAAGCTATGGGGTGTGTTCATAACGTGGTGGGATACTAAGCTCTCAGCGGGGTTCCTTGTCATAGGTGGTAGAACACCAGGCCTTGTGCCCGGGGACCATTACGAAGATAATAGCTTCTATCTTTTGATATTTGGTTCCCACGATATCTTATTTTAACTTGTTATGTGATCATGCACCCTTATTTTAAAAACGCATGTTATTAAACAACATTAAAAACACAGAAAGGCAAGAAAAACATTGTAGAATGTAAACCACATGAAAGAGAGCCCAAATAATGAAAATGAAACTATAAACTTGGCCAGGTTTCTGTCTCATGTACATTTGCAGACAATGAAAATCTTTATCTCATCTAAATCATGTTTAGAAAATAATTCAAGAAATTTGTATAAAATTATATTCACATTTAAATACATATAATTGATTTCTGAGAGGAAGGGAGAGGGAGAGAGATAAGAGACATCAATGATGAGAGAGAATCATTGATCTGCTGCCTCCTGCATGCCCCCCACTGGTGACTGAGCCTGCAGCCCAGGCATGTGCCCTGACCAGGAATTGAACTGTGACATCCTGGTTCATAGGTTGACACTCAACCACTGATGCACACAGGCTAGGCGATATTCACACTTATAAATTACTAATTTTACAGATAAGTTGTAGTAAGCAAAAAACCATATGCAATATAAAAGTACATTTTGTTAATTTTATGAATTTCCTAGTCATAACAAATATGACATAAGTTGATACTTATATTTAAATTTACTACATGTAAAAATTAACTGTCATTTTTAAATGCCCAACATTATTTATCCTCATGTTAATGTGTGTTTGAGTGTGTGGGTATTTTCCACACTATTACATTTTATTTCATTTTGGAAAAATCATAGCTAGATTTCTTATGTGAAATCTAAATTTATATAACTTGTTAGCTTTATTATGCTTTTCTTTGTCTTAATGTTTTACTTAAACTATATTATATTGCATCTTTTCCTATATATTTAATGCCATTTTTTTCTGTTACTGATATCTTATATTATTATATTAACTAGAATCTCAATGTACAAAATTCATGCATGGGGTTGGGGGCTCCCTCAGCCCAGCGTGCACCCTCTACCAATCTGGGACCCCTTGGGGGATGTCCGACTGCCAATTAGGGCCCGGGCCTAAACTGGCAGTTGGACATCCCTCTTGCAATCCGCCTGCCTCATTGCTCCTAACCACTCATCTGCCTGCCTGCCTGATCTCCACTAACGACTCTGCCTGCCTGCCTGATGCCCCTAACTGCTTGCCTGCCTGCCTAATCACCCCTAACCACTGTGCCTGCCAGCCTGATCACCTCTAACTGCCTCTGCCTGCCTGCCTCATTGCCCCTAACTGCTCACCTGCCTGCCTGCTCACCCCTAACCACTGTGCCTGCCTGCTTTATCACCCCTAACTGCCTCTGCCTACCTGCCTGATTGCCCCTAACCACCTCTGCCTCGGCCCCCACTGCTGTGGCTTCCTCAGGAAGGACGTCTGGAGTGACATCCCAAAGATCGTGCAGCTGTCCGGTCTAATTAGCATATCACATATTTATTATTATAGATTTGGTGATGAAATAATACACACTTGCTTAGCCACATGATTTTATGTTTATTATTTCAAGGTATTTTATTTCCTTCCCTGTTATCTCTCCTCAGAGAAGAAGTGGAAGAGCTGTTTGCTAAATACGCTGGATTTCTATAAAATGCCTGCTCCTGAAAAAGCAGTTATTTAAGCCAGTTTAAGCTGTAGGAGCAGCACTTTTGACAGTTCTAGGTTAATGTGACCTTGGAGAGTTTGGGCAGAACAAGAGTTCAACTAGGAGGAAACTTTATTTCATTCCTCCAATATTTGTTCTACCATAAGGCCTAGCTAATTAAATGTAGTTCATCTCTAAGGAGACCATTTACTAACTCCCTCTCAGCCATCAATTTCCTTCTGGTATTCCTCTGAAAACTGCATGTTCTTTCTTTCATTAAAGTTATTTATTGCAGTACTGCTAGAAAAAACAATAATTTATAATCACAAGCATTCTCCACCTAGAAACGAGGAATAGGCAGTATAATGAATTTGCAAAATTATGAAAAAATAATTTACCTGTTTGATTAAGGTAAACATTTAAGAAAAATACTAACTAATTGATATATTTTAAACAGAAAGAAAATAAAGTTTAATTAATGAAAACATACATTTCCCTGCATCCATATGTAATTCTTTCTGTCTTTGAACTGTTTTCATTCTGCTCCACTTGTTTATTCCAACAAATTCTTTAGAGATGTTTAACACTTATTCTTTGTGTTACATGCTTGGATACTTTGCTAGCAAAGTCCAGGGGGTAACCAAATTTAATATAAAAATATAGTCCAGAATTACAAAGGAGTGAAGGATATGGTGAGGAATTGATGGACATTTTGGGTCAAGCACTGGAATTTCCCAATAGTGTTATTGACGGCACCTTCCCCTGGGTCTCCAATATTCTGAAAGAGTCTGAAAATAAAATTTAAAAAAGGGGGCCAAAGCCAGTGCCTCACATTTCTGTCTTTCTAAAAATGTAATTGATTCAGTTGTGTTTTATATTAACATGCTTTGATCACAGATTTTTTTAGGATGAACTTCCCAAATTATTTTTACATTTTGAGATTTATTTCATGTAAAATAAATTTTAAAAAATGTATCACAAGTTCCCTAGGCCATCTTTTAAAACAAATAGATCCATTTTGTTGATTCTTGTCCAATCAGAATGCATGTACTAAAAAAAAAAGTCTAATACAGACATTTCAATTAACCCCATGCTAATAAAAGAATAATATGCAAATTGACCATCACTCCAACACACAAGATGGCTGCCCCCATGTGGTCAAAGATGTCCTCCTCCATGTGGACACAAGATGGCCACCACAAGATGGCCAGCAGAAGAGGGCAGCTGGGGGCAATCAGGCCAGCAGGGGAGGGCAGTTGAGGGCGATCAGGCCAGCAGGGGAGGGCAGTTTGGGGGTACCAGGACTGCAGGGGAAGGCAGTTAGGGGTGATGAGGCTGGCAGGGGAGGGCAGTTAGGGGTGATGAGGCCAGCAGGGGAGGGCAATTGGGGGGGGACCAAGCCTTCAGGGGAGGGCAGTTGGGGGGGACCAGGCTGGCAAGGGAGGGAAGTTAGGGGTGACCAGGCCAGCAGAGGAGGGCAGTTGGGGGCAATTCGGCCTGCAGGGTAGAAGTTAGGTGTCGATCAGGCTGGCAGGCAGAAGCGGTTAGGGGCAATCAGGAAGGCAAGCAGGTGAGTGGTTGGGAGCCAGCAGTCCTGGATTGTGAGAGGGCTGTCCAACTGCCCACTGGGATCGGACCTAAATAGGCAGTCAGACATCTCTCGAGATGTCCCAGATTGGAGAGGGTGCAGGCTGAGCTGAGGAACCCCCCCTCCCCCCCGTGCACGAATTTCATGCACCAAGCCTCTAGTATATTTGTAAAATGAGTAAATGAAATAATAAGAAAAATAAATAGATATCAATAATATTGGTCAAGCCAGGATCTATTCAAGGTACTATTTTTCAAGTCTTATTTAAATATCTAAGGTTAAGCTGGTCAATTTACTCTCCATTAGCTTTACTGATCAACATTTATAAGATGATGTCTTTATGTATCACTTGCTTTTATTATTTTATTTTTTTTCTTACATTAATCCAAATTTGTAATGTCTTTCTGATGAGTAAAGAGTGAATAAAATATAGTCACTTTATTGGTACAATAAAACATAAGTATTAACTCAGATAAAAGAATAGGGCCAATATGTGTTTTAATTTTAATTTAATTTTTTTTTTACTCTATCACAATTGCATTTGAAAATGGAGCTGAGAGAAACTTAAATAGTACATAAGCCCTTGTCTTTGTTGAGGGGAATGAATGTTTAAAGGGTCCAATAAATGATTGCTTTTAAAATAATTGAGTCTTAGTGTGCACTGTCTTGTCATCCTAAATATTAGGCTTTCTCTTTCATGGACATATATAATACAATAAATTTAAAAAGAACAGTGAGATCTATCTATTTAATGAGTTGAGAATATGTATAAAAACACATTGAAAATTTTACTTTCTAATCCTATACAAATATGGATTTTAGTTTAAACGTAATGTTGATTTTCACAAATTTGTGGAAGGCCTCATACCTTGTGCTGTGGCCATGTTCCTGATGACAGATGAGGAACAACTGGGTAAAAAATAAGTACATAAAACCAGAGAGACCACCATGAAAGACATGTAGCAGTGTCTGAAAGCAGCGTTTCCATTCCTTTCCGGACTTACCTTTGTAACCTTCCAACATAAAATTAGAATCTTATACACTCAGAGCTCCGAAGCTTCCCATTTTTCCACTGGTCTTTTCTCGTTTTTGCTCTTGGCATTTAAAACGATCCGTGAAAGAATGAAGTCATACTTCGGCTGCTGTTGTGTTTAATCTATCATATGCAGACGTTTCTCCAAGGACATTTTTCACAGAGTTAAGGAAAAAAAATGTGCCTTCAAAGAATTAAATCTGGTCTCTCTCTTTTTAAATATGATAACATTCCCAAAGGTGAAAGGGCTCTGCCTTGAAACTAGCAACTGATTTCATGCTGGAAGTTCCTCATTTTATTTGAATTTGATATGAAATAAAAGAGCACACCATCATATCAAAGATGATTGCCCTTCTTTGTTAAAGCCAGACATATTAGAAGGCAAGAGACCCACGCAATCATTATTAATCAAAGGATGACACTCTATCATAACATTTATTGAGCACCTATTTTTATTGAACATTATCAACTAATATACTATCAATAACTTCTCAACATGAATAGAATTATAGTGTATGAAAATAGATTTTGGATATGGAAAACTTCATATTTTAATTCATGGCAGTTTCTAGTCAAATGGTTTCAGGCAAACTAGTTCATATACATCTTTCATTGTTCTGACTTTTTAAATGAAGGTATTAATCTACTTCATAGTAGTCTCTGGGCATTCAAAGGGATAGTTATTTTATGATATTTTTTTGTAAACCATAAGATATTAAACAATTATAAATCATTTGTAAAGATCCTATCATCAGAAAGAAAAACTGGGGAATTTCATAAAGCATAGCTATTCTTCAGAGTAAAGTCTGCTCAGATATCTTTTTGCCTGAAATCAATCTTTCTAACAGAATCATGAATATTGAAAGTGATTGGCTCTGCCCCAGCACATTCCCTGAGCTGAGGTTTCATTCTGGAAGAAGCAAGCCAAGAGGACCACAGGCTACTAACCCTGCTCCCCTAAATACCAAGTCGCAGAGCGAGAGTGTTACTCCAAGAAAATGGGGTACCCTCCCCCAGCCCCAGGACAGTGGCACAAGGTACAACCCAGGGAGGAATCGCCCTCTAAGAGTGCCAATTATTCAGCTCTGCCTACAGTGGCTGACAATTTAGGCAGAGAAGGAGGAGCTCCATGCTTGCCTAAGGTGTTGTCCAAAACAATGGAGATACTGGTGAAGAGCTACAGAGCTACAGAGAAGAGGAGCGACATGAGTCAAACCACTGAGGAGCTAGAGGTTTCATAGAAAGAACCAGGGAGAGAGACAGCTGGGAGGAGCACTCCTGAGGTCAGTCAAGCCCGGATCTGGTGGGCTGTGCTGAGTTCCCCAACACAGAGGAGAAGCCCCGTTGGTAAACAAAGGGCTGAAGACACCCTCTGACAAACACTGCCTGGCCAACAGCCCCTGGGGACAGCTCCTGGGAGACGGGCTTCCATACACAAGCACACGTAGCCCTGGAAGTCTGGAAGAAATGCCCAAGGCTGCTCCCGTTCAGCTATTAAGAGTGAACGACAAAGACGAATGTTCCTGGCCAAAGATCAGGCCAAAAATAAAGAAGTTGCCTGAACAGAGATAACCACATCAAAAAGAATGAAAACGTGTGTGTAGGAGGGGGGGTGGGGGTGGGGCTGAGGGGGTGGGGCGGGAGGTCGTAGGTCCTGACACTGGAGACTGCTTACTGTGATGAAAATTGACTTCGCTAAATTAATTCGGTCAAGTCACTTAACAAAAGACAAAGCCAACAACAAAAGCATATGAGCAGGCTGGGGGCCCAGGGTTACCATATGGCCCCACAGTTCAACTTCTCAATACAGACGCCCACCCAAATAAAAAGATACCCCCACCCCCAAATCTGTACACTACTGGATCGGAGTAGCATCCTTCCAGTTAGCCAGCAATGGACACCACTTAAATGCCCGTCAACTGATACATCAATAAAGTGTGAATAAAATGTTGTATATTTATACAATAAAATAGTATTCGGCATTAGAAATAAGTGAGGTAGTAAAACATGCTACAACATGGATGCACCTTGAAAACATGGTGACTCTATGTGGAAGTTCTTCAGGAACTGCCAAACCATGACAAGGAATTTCATTCAGCGGGAGCAAGCGTTTTCAAAATTAGATGAGGCGACACTTTCACAACTCGGCGAATGTGCGAAAACTACTGATCAGCACGCTTCAAAGGAGTGAGTGTGTGCTATGTGAGCTCCATTGGAGTAAATACTGTTTTTTTTTAAAAAAACTGGGGCCTGTAGTAAAGTTAGTGCGGAGATCCGACAGGAGTTAACACTGAATATCGGATCAGCGGAATGACAATTGAAATGTCTATATGTAGAGTAGAGTAGACATGTTTTGCAGTTTCTCTTTGTCCACGTCTTATTCCTTAAAATCACCACTTCAGACGAAACACTTGCCAAACAAGTGCCATCAGAGTGTCCTAGGCACCATGCACTGGCTCAGGGATTGGCCCTAATCTACAGAGAACACACCGATGAACCAACCGCAGATTCGCTTTTTTGATAAATTCACCCAAGGGACACATACTTTCCAATTAGTGACAGGTGCTTAAATAGTAAGTTCCAGGTTGAGTTAGAGCTAAAAACAAAAGCTCTTTTTGAAAAATACATTCAGGCTGATTATTATTCAAAGACAAGAATTACCGCCAAGAAGCACGGGGTAGAGCAGGCATGCAGAGAGGAGCAGAGATGAAAGGCCTAGGGCTGGAGGGGACAGAGAGAAAAGGACAGAGAAAATGTAAGGAGTCAATGCGTAGGTTTCTGGTGACATCCTACGTTCAACTTCTACTCCCATTGTCCCCAGTCTGCTTAGTTCAATTCGAGACAACGTTGGGAAGTGCTGTTTTGTTGGTTTGGTTTTTTTCCTTCCTTTATGCACCCACTCATTTATTAACTGCTGGGAACATGCAGCTCAGCGCATGGCCCCATCTCCAGGGGCAGCTGGGAGCAGTCGTGAGAGGAACTGTAATGCACGGTTTAGGTGTTTTCGTATTGATGTTACTGGGGAGACACTGGTTCGCAAAAGCACACAGGCTTCGGTGCACATCTCCCTGAAACAGCAGCCACACACCGCCTCGTGCCCATCACCCCACGCAAAGGCTCTTCCGCCCCCTGTGCCCTCTTTGCCTACTGCCACCCCCCCCCTTTCTCCCTCCGGCTATCACTGCACTGCTGTCTGTGTCTATGTGTTACATACACATGCTTTCCAATACCATGTGATCTCACATATGTGGAACCTGGTGAACAAAATCAACCGAGGAACAAGATGGAAGCAGAGGCCTGGATGCCTGGAACAGACTGACAGCTGTCAGGGGGGAGGGAGTGGGGGGCTGGATGGAGGAAGGGGAAGGGAAGTACTGGCTCTTAGCAACAAAGGACTCGGAATAAGCCCGGACTGATAGAGGAGCGGGTTTACATGCAGAGGGTCCAGCACAGTGACTGAGGGTGGAGGTCCTGGGGAGGCTGCGTGGTCTGGAAGGGACAGGGGACAGTCCCCGATCCGACAAGGCAGTGCAAGCATTGACGCCCGAGGAGACTTGGAACCCATGGCCAGGATGGCGAGCAACCCTGGAGGACTTGGCAACCAAAATGTATAAAATGTATTCGTATGAGTAGCCTTAGACAAAGCACAGAAGGTAAAAGATGAATTCAGAAACAAGGTGTGCTGGCAAGAAACACAGACTGGAGAGTGCTTATGTAATTTGTTTAGAGAAGTCTTTTCAGCAGTAGTCATAGCTCCCTGGGGGAAATTAAGCTAGAAAATAGCACCTCATCAAGAAGACCATAGAATCACAAACATGTATACTTCCTACTTCACACAGTAGCAGGTGTGAGGCTAGTGAAAAATAAGGTCCTTCATTTCTAAATAATTAGAGCTCCAATCATGTCAAGTATTCTTTCTATAACGGAAAACAGAGATGACATTTCTCCACTGTTACGCTTTCAAATGTATGTCGTCAGCAACGTCGACTTGGTCTAGAACTATAAGGACAGAGTCATTTTCCCAGAACTTGCTAAAAGATAGATATAATTATTTTAAATGAAGAATGTGTTACTTCACTATTCAATGACAAGGTTGATTTTCTGTATATCTATTTGTCATGAGGACTTGTGACCTGTAACAGATAGTCTAGTGAGGCTTTGGCCTTGATTTTGATCTTCATCAGAGATCCACTCTTCAAGTGTCTTCGTGCTTAACCCGTTAACATTTTAGATAAAGGCAAAGGCAAGTTTATCTCCAAAATATCTAACCAGTGGCAGTCCTTGGACACGCATCCTCTTGAGAGAAGAATACGTGTACAGCTTGCTTATCAATCTACATAAGGCTTTCTTTCTGTGCCATGACATCAGAGAGAAATGGAGACATACTCAAGGGGATATGATAAGAATATTACTGAAAGGATTAAAATATGAGCTGTGAATGAGAATGTGCAGAATCTGTACAATGCCAAAGAAATCTCCAAGAGTAACAAAATTAGTGCCAAAATCTGACATTCAGGAGTTAACACTGAATGTTGATTTTATTATTTTACTGTATAATAAAAGCCTAATATGCACATGGACTTAATGGCAGAAGAACCAGCAGAATGACCGGTTGCTATGACACGCACTGACCACCAGGGGGCAGACGCTCACCACGGGAGCTGCCCCCAGCCCGCAGGCCTCACCCAGGCCAGCCAAGGCGGTTGCCAGCAGGGGGCCCCCCGGATTGCCCCACCGGTCACCCCACAGATTGGCCCTGATCACCGGCCAGGCCTAGGGACCCTACCCATGCACAAATTTCATGCACCAGGCCTCTATAGAAGATAAGAAAATAAGCATTTTTGTAACAGAAAATTCTTCACGAGATGCCATCATTATAAGCAGATTATTACCAGCATTTTTTTCTTTTCTCTTCATAGGCAATAAAAATTAACATTCACTGGGTTCACATCTTATACAATAGTGTATAAAGTAAGAATTTATGGTAGTGGCAGAAGCTATATAAATTTTGTTTATGCTGCTGAATATTATGTGTAGGCTCTGGAGATGAGTAGACTCTGGTTTCTGCAGGCATCTGTGCAAAAGGACAGGGTTGAGATTGAAGCAAATCACGCTGCTGGTGTAGGGTGGTGGCTTTTCTTTAGCACATTTTGTCTAGTGTGATGACAGTTTTTATTAAGTTTCAACAGCTATGCAGCTTTTTAACATATGAAAACATTTTACACTTAAATTAATAATTCAAAATTTAAAGTATTGGCTGAAACACTCTGTCCACTTAACCCATTGTGTGCATATATATTATATTATTTCAAATTCCGTATTTCATTTTAAGTTATTAAAATATAAAATAACTTAAATAAGTTATTTTAAGTTAGCATTTGGATTATTTGGTTCATGGACATGTTGAAATTATATTCAAAATTATGTGTACATATGTATGTGTCTTTATTTTTATTTTATTAAATATTTTTTATTGATTTCAGAGAAAGGAAGGGTGGGAGAGAAAGATAGAAACATCAATGATGAGAGAGAATCATGGATCACCTGCCTCCTGCATGCCCCCTACTGGGATCAAGCCCACAACCCAGACATGTTCAATGACCAGGAATCAAACCGTGACCTCCAGTTCATGGGTAGACACGGATCCACTGAGCCACACCAACCAAGCTGTGTCTTTAATTGTGATGCTAATCTGTTATATTATCAAAATGGCGCTTACGTTAGGAAAGTTGGAGAAACAGTACTATAAATGTTGCCAAAAATGTGAGTGAAAGGTATAATGAGAAAATACTTTTCAAACTTTATCACGGCTATAAAAAATACAGAAATAAGTTTTTTGTGTATTTTCAGTAATTGCCACATGTTTCAAATGTCATATCTGTGAATTTATTTTATCATTGATACTTTGATATTGGTATACTAATGCTTCACTTAACTAAATCCATCCTGGTAGAGAGATGCTTAGTCAAATTACAATGTCCTTGTGCACTGAAAAGAGACAGCCATAAATCATCTCTAGTGAAACCAACATTTCTCAGTAACCTTTTCATTTTAAGTAATAATGAAAAAGATGATTCTGCTCAGAAGAAAACATGATAATTCTATCTCTAGAGCCCATGCACACCCTCCTTTTAAAAAGGTCCTTTTGAAAGAAATCTATTAATCTGTCCATCCATCCACTGAACCACTGAACTTTGGTTTTACTAACGTATAGCATGTTCAAGTCTTCCTATGTATTCATTTAAAAATAATTCCAGGCTCTTTAATCAGTGGGAATTGAATGGTAAGGAAATCATATTATTCATATCCACTCAGAACTTACATTTTAGTGAAAACTATAGATATGTATTCAGTAGTTACACAAATATATGATTACAAATTGTCATAAGACTTTGAAGAAAACACCAGCTGATCTAGGAGTGTAGAAGAAGACTTGATCTAGTCTAGAGACAGATTTTATAACATATTTTATCAAATAAAGAAAAAGCCACTGAACAATTTTATTGGAGAGCCATATGATCTCAAATGTAATGCTGCACAACCCACTTTATTTTTGTGCCCCTTCTCTGCTTTCTGCAGCGTTATTTGCTTCATGCTTGGTTGTACTGAGCAACAAGATTTATTTTTGTTGAATTGGTTTAGTACACACATAACTTCTGGGTTAATCTGTGGATGGGGGAATTAAATATACTATTTGGAAATGATAACGGAAGACAAGAAATCGTCAAAGAAATTTCACAGGATTCTGTGTAATTATGTTTCAGTACATGATGTCAACTTTTACTTACAAAAACAACAACCAACCAACCAACAAAAACCGCCCAGAACAAAAAACAAAAATGACAAAGAAAAAGTGAGGAAACTCAATGAGGACAAAGTACCATAGGATAGGCGGGTCCTACATTTTGCTTTTGAAATTTTTAGTATAAAGAGCTAATAATAGACCGGGTTGGAGACTGAGCAGCAGTAGCCTATAGGTGCACAAAATTCAGTGGAGCAGAATCAGTAAGAAATATTTGGGGTTCATAAACTTATACATGAAACTATGAAACATAGACATTATGAAACTATGAAATATGGGTATCTAAATAAAACTTAGATATTGGTAGGGGCCAGGACTGAATCATAAGAAAGACCAATATACAAAAGTCAGGCAGAGGTGGTGGTCATGAGATCAAAGCTTTTGACAATGGAGACGCTAAAAGTTTGGCTGTACACTCCACACAGGTAAAGTGGGAGGGAAGAAACCAGGGGGTCGTGAATATGCAAATTCAGAGGAATAAAACAACTGAAGTTTCCTTTTGTTCCTGATTAAAGAAAGGCAATGGTGAAGGTAGGTACAGAGAAGTCAGAGGGCTGAAGTTAGAGGGCTGTGCCTTTGATGATATCAAGATATATGGATATGACGTATTGTATGTTAACACAGCTATACACAGGGTGATTGTCAAAATACATACCGGCTGGTGCCACACCAAAACAGAACAGGGTCTTAAAGGCCACCTGCAATGCAGACATTTATAGTTTAGTGGTTGAACTGGAATGATATCTTGAGCATAGGAAACAAAGTAGCTCCTGATTAATAAATCTGGAAATATTTAAGTATTTTAACGTTAAATCCACAAGAATTAGGCAACATGCAAAATTGTATCAGCACACACATGTAAAATGTCAATAAGACCAGGACTATTTTGATTATAATCACTGTTAAAAACACTTGAAAACAGCTCTTTGATTCTTACCTATGATACTTTTCAATGTGTTAACACCTACAATGCCATAACAATATATTTTGAAAAATCTATCATCATTCCAGACTTATTTTCAATGCTTATTTTATATAAACAATAACTATTCAGATCTTAGAGCACTCTCGTGTTTTTCTGTGTTCGTCATTTTCACTCAGTGACCTCCGAATCATGTTTTACAAGTGTTAGTGAATTTGACACCAAGTTTTGGTCATAACCTTTGCCAGTTCAAATGTGTTTATTATTCTAGGTAAACTCAATATCCAAAGAACATTATTGTATTACAGTAATTGGGTTGCTTATTTTTAATGATCTTTTCTTCCATACAATCTAAGCCATCCACATATCTACATATATCCTTGAAATTGTATCTGACATATTATTCAACCTGTAAAGTATTAATATATTTAAATTTTAAAATTTATTTGTAAAACACACTAGATGAATATAAAATGCTGTAATGAGTGGTAAAATGAAAATTACTCGTCTCCATATAACGTAAGATACTGAACGTTACTGATAGTTACATAGATCTTTGCACACATCTTCTCAATGTTATTTCCTGCCCTGTGCCATGTGTAGACAGTATTCCAAATGTGTTAACATTAAATTGCTTTTCATTTTAGTTTGGTTTTGGCATGTTTTAATATTTCATAGAAATGAAGTAACTATGTAAAAATTTGCCTCAATATTCTCAATTACATTATGTTTTAAGATTTTCTACAGATGGATCCAAGATGGTAGTGGAGTAGATGAAAGGTACACTCACCTATTCCCAGTACCAAACTGGAATTACTACTGAAATATCGAACAATCAGTTGAATAACCAACTAGCTGAACAGAAGTCTTATAACCAAGGATGCATAGACGAAGCCACATAGAGACTTTAAGAAGGGCAGAGACATGGAAAGGGCTGGCCCCACTCCCCTGGGCAGTGGCTGAGATTCTGGAGGGATCTCTCAGCTGCAAAGATTCCCCTGAGGAGTGTGGGGTCTTAACCCCACGCCTACCTCCCCAGCCCAGAGCACCAGAGCCTGAAGGAGGTGCCCACATAACATCAGCCTGTGAAAACCATTGGGGATTCTGTCTGCCAGGGAGACACATGAATCTGCTAGAAACACAGGTGCCCTCTTAAAAGGCCAATACACAAAATGCCCTTCACAGCTACTCACCTAGGGCTCTAGCAGAGGGACAGGGAACAAACTAGAGTCTCATGAGGAGAGACTGGGATTTGAGGCTCTGAGAAGAGAGAGCTGAAGGGGATGGCCACACCACAGATACTCTCTTTCTTGGGTGGGCCACTCCCCTCCTTATGGCATCAGCCTGAGGGATTGCAGTGGCCCCGCTCTCCAGACACTTTGTGTCCCCACCCTGAGGCACTCATGCCCTGCTGAGGAGTCAGCTATTTAGGCCAGGGGTTTAGAGGTCTGAGCAAACTATGCCACATTAAAAACTGAAGGAAGCATTGGATGGGGACCCACCCACACTTGAGTGACTCAGAGAATGATTTTCACATGGTAGGAAGATTCTGAAATTTCAAGTAGACACAGTCCCTGCGCCCCTGGATTAGGTATAGAGGGTGAGGTCCAGCAAGAGGCCACACCTAATTATTTCCTAAGTGGCCATGTAGTTCTGTTCTGGGGTCTCAGCAACACTGCAACACGGGGAACCATCCCGCTAAGAATTACAATTCTTGGTTGGGAGTGCTGTTGTAAGTATTGGTCTTATTTTGTATTGGTGACCATATAAATGGGATAAGGAAAGGAAACATAAGATCCTCAACATGTTACATTAGCCAAAACCCACATTTTATTTATTCAGTGTTTTTTCTAAATCTTTTGTCTGAGGATACTGGCACAAAACTGGTCTTCCTTAGGAACCAGAAGCTGTAAATGCAGTGCTACCTAGAGCTGCTTCTTTTCACCTGCCCCATGTGTAAGATGACACCTCCAGACGAGGACAACGAGAACGCACCCCTGAGTCACCAAGGCTGACATTCTCTTTAATTTTGCAATGACATGTGCCCATTAAGCGATATTCGTTATTTTGTGGCTCGCTTTTTGTTTACGCTAGCTTTACCTGTAAAACATGCTGGCTAAAATCTCGCTCCACCTGCTATTTATCTGTTAAGTGCTTGTCACTCTCCTGGAATCTGAGGATAGAAAAATAAAGTGCTTAGTAATAAGTAGTTTTGGCCGTTGCCAGGGTTTAGAAAGTACAACCAAATATTTTCCTTAAAAGTGTTTATATCTCAGTTTTAGATTACTATGCGATTAAGAAACACAAGAATTAAAACAAAACAAACCACAGGGAGTTGAAATACAGATGTGTTGATGAATAACCAGCCAAACATGTAAAGAATGAAATGAAAATATAGAAAGGATAAAGGAAGTATACAGGTTAAACAAAGAAAGGGACAACAACAAAAGAAAAAGAAGCCAATGGAAGAATGCTGGCTGCCAACGCGTATGCACAGTTATTGTATGCTTTATGTTAGCAAGGACATATTCAAAAGCAAAGCAGGTCTGAGAGGGATTAGCTCAGCGGGACAGCTTTAGCAGGGTTAGAAGTATTGTAGCAGGGTGAAATGGAAGGCATTGTTGTTAGTCCAGATGGACCGAAACATATTTTTAATCTTGTGCCTCGTACCTTTTCCCGGATCCATTTTTTAGAATTCATCAAACCCGTGAAGCAGTCTCCCTGTCCCAAGTGCGCTAGGGAGCACCGGCTGGGCGATAGTAGATGCTCAATCAAAGACAAGGGAGTGTTTTGGGGTATTTTTAGAGACTGAAAAGGAACCCGGGACAAAGAGAGAGGGCGGTGCTCTTTTCACCAAGGTTTTGCTCGGTAAGGTAAGCAGGATATAAGGCCATTTGGCGTGTAAGGCAGGGGCAAAACTGGAGAGATCATGCTAGACTATCCTAGAAGAAAGGGGAGCCAGGAAAACAGAGAGGCACGTTCTTGGAAGCATCAACTGATTCCCAGATCCAACCGTCCCTTGGGTTTTTCAACTGCTTACATCAACGCACCCCCGCGTTTGTGCAGCCAGCTGGAGTTGGGTTTATGCTCCTGGAAACTCCGATGCTGCTGATGAAGGAATCATTTTGTTTTGGTGCCAGAACCTGAAGCACCCAGGGACAACGTCACTGGTAAGGAAAAAGGTCATTAGGAAGGATCCCTGTTCAGCCGGCATATATTTGTGCGTTGAACACCTTTAAAGGGTTTTAAAACGTGCCCATTTGTCTAGGATGTGTTACCCAAGGTTCCCCTCTCCTGGTTAGCTGATAGAAAATGTTGTGAAGTATTCATTTTGATTTTGCAAATTAGTTTCCCGGGGAGTAGTCTGAGTGTGTAATATTTCTTTTAAAGCATTTCAAACCACTATTCGATTAATCTCCATACCATGTTGTAAAAATCAATGTTTGGCAGCTCATCTAAACCATACATTGGGTTTTTTGTTTGTTTTTGTTTTGTTTTTTATATTCTGCCAAATATCCACGTTGCCTTTCAAGTTTGGAGATGATGCAGACAGGAACTTTAAGAAAATTATTTCATCACCTCCAGCTATTTGGGAAAATTGTAAAGATAGGCCAAAAAACTAAAGCTGACTCTCAGGGGGAAAAAAATGAGGGGAAAATAAATTGTACAAATTTTTTATTGCTTACCATGTTATTCTGATTTATGAATAGGAGGCATTCTTATTAAATTAAAATAAGATTTTAAATTATATATACAAAAATGTATGATGAATTACAAGAACAACTGAACTGTTTGAATGATGGTCAGTCTGTGTAGGTGAGCTTTGTAGAATGCTTATTTTTTCTATGAACCATGAACCAAGATAGATTCCTTCCGAATTAAATTTGGAGGCCCCCGAATGTGGTCCACAATGGAGATGGACTGATCTTGTTTGGCCACGTCGATCATCTATGAAAGGCACCTCCCAGGTGACTCTAAAACAGTAAACCATTAGAAACACCTCCCTTCCAGCTGTCTGGTATTGATTCTTTTTGCTTCAGCTGAGGCATAAATCGATAACACTTCTTTGACAATCATCACTACTGGAGTGGGGTCATGTTGCGTTCCAACATTTCCTAGTATAATCGGAGGTAGCATTGTAAAAAGCTATCTGTTAGCTCATCACACGATTTTTTTTTTTCCAGTTAATAAGGAGAACTGATATGTAGGTATGATACAGTGCATTCCTTTCGAGTGTAGATTTTATTCAACCAAGGACTTTGTTTAAGGCTGTCTACTTTCTTTTAGATCTACTGCTACTCCTCTCCCCCAAATAACTGCCACAGAATTCCAAGTCCATACGAATTAAGAGCAATCTCGGTTCATAACATGATGCGTATATTCCTGTAATTTCGTAGAAACATACACATGTTCCTCATGTCCTTAAACCAGCATAACATGACAATATATATATATTTTAGTGACATAGGGAGTAATGGGTCAAGATAATGGCTAGACTCAAGGAAAAAGAATTGATCATAAAAGTTGTTGGAATGAATGCAATTGGGCCATGGCAAATTACACCTAAAATTTCAATTCTTACCTATTTCTCTTGGTTAGTTGCTCATTGCATTTTATTCCACACTATACCTCATTTCTGGGGGAAAAAATTTAAAAAATGGTATCTTCACTGGGAATATTAAAAATCGGCTATTATTATATACCATAAAGTTGCCTTTTATGCATTTGTTAGTGTGATAAGTGAAGGCCTGGGCTTTCTAATATAAATTTTTACATGTGGAAAATGATGTCCCCCTGTCTTTTGAAAGACATTCTTTGATTAGAGCACAGATAATGTAAGGTTCTCTGCTACTATTAACTTAACACACAATTTTATTTTTACTAGAATAGATGGTATTGACATTTGTAAGTGAATTTTAAATGTTCGATTTTATTCTCTTATAAACTGTCCAATACTCTATGGAATATAAAACTGGTGCACAGACACAAAGAAACACATACATAAAATACTGTTTGTATCTACTGTATAATGTATATTACAGGCTCATTGTCTTAAACTTTGTGTTTGAGAAAACTCAATAATTTTTAGTAAAACAACAAAAAGCAAGTGCTTGTGTATATAAACAGTGATTTTCTAAAGTTTCTATATTAATTGGAAAATCACCTCCCCTTCATATGCAAACTTTTACAAATGTATCTGTTTTGACATTATGCTTTTTGCTATTCTCCTGCAAGTGTGTATTAGAAATGTGTATCATGTACACAAAACAAATTAAAAGATAAGTCTGGGGAACATTGGCACTCATTTAAATATATATTTATTTCATGCATTACATACCTATGTAGTAAAATATAAAAGCTAGTAATGTTTTATATATATATACTAGAGGTCCAGCACGCACGAAATCGTGCCCAGTTAGGGTCCTTAGGCCTAGCCTGGCCTCCATCGCTGGCCTCTGCAGCCCGGCGATGCTATGTGAAGCTCCCCGCCCCAGGACGCTCCATGATGCTCATGGCCCCTCAACGGCTCCGCGGGGCTCCCCCAGCCCCACCACTGCTCCACGAGGCTCCCCACACCCTGCTACTGCTCCGTGAGGCTCCTCCCACCACCATGCTCTGCAAAACTCTCCCCACCCCGCAACTGCTTCGTGAAACTTGCTGCCACCCGGTAACTGCTCCGTTAAGCTCGCTGCCACCCCACAAAGCAGCTCACTGCTGCTGCCACTCATCAGTCCCCAGTCCCGTCCACCACTACCCCCCACTCATGGCAAGCGGCTCGGGGGCCGAAGGGGTGGTGGGGGGACCGAGGAGGTAGTGGGGGCACCGAGGAGGTAGCGGGGGGACTGAGAGGTGCTCCATGCACCTCATGGTGACCAGTTGTCCTTTCGGTTGTGACGGCACCTGGCTCTTTATATATTAGGATATACACCACACAACACACACACGCACACACACACACACTCCAAATAGAATTGGGAGCCATTTGCCCATTGATGTTTGTATGTATGTTTTATAATTCTAATTATATTTATGTGTAATATACTATTTCATTTTATTATTTATCAACAATTTGTCTCTTAAAAGTGCTAAGATGTATTTTAAATATTGCTTCAATCTTTGTGCTGTGTTTTTACATCTATACTTTTCATAAATACATATGTAACATATATACATATAAATATATGTATGCGTTGCAATGCATTAAATAAATTATTCACAGAAAACATTTATATACTTCTATTTCAAATATCATTTTGTCATCCTATGTTCTGTCTACTAATAAGTGTACATATATAAAACTGGTAATTAGTATTAAATAAAATTTTTGTTAATTTAAGTGAAAAGAATATTAGATGCATGTACACATGCATAAAAATGATAGAAATATATTTAGAAAAAATATATTTTATATTAGGCCTGAAACCTCACTAAAACTCAAAATGGTCCTTTGATATAATTTAAATAAACAAAGGACACAATGAATAATAATAAATAAGTCATAGAACAGACACTGTATCTGCTAAGGTGTTCTCCATCAAGAAAAAAAAAACAAAACATATTCTAATTGAAATGGAGTCCCTCTTCATTAGTTTAGCCTAAAAATAGCCATGGACTTGCTTTTCATTATGCGCAATGTCAGCGTGAAGTGCCGAGTTTGCAGGTGAAATGAACAGGCTCTTCGCGCTGAAATACCCTGGCAATCAGCCACACGCCCTGCCGAGCCAGCAGGCTGACCACCCATGTGGCTTGAGTCAGATGGCCATTTGGAAAGCTTTTAGTCACTGCCTTTGATGTGATGTAACTGCCTACTCTTCAGCGTGACTCGTTTATCATTTCATGCCGAAGAGCTGCATTATCCTGTATTTATTCTCTTATCTGCTTGGAGAGGCTGACATGCCTTTACTGTCAGGGTATTTCTTGCTGGAAAAGAACATATGCAATATTTGGGAAACCGGCTGAACTTGACAGCATGCGAACTGGCACCAAGAATATGCCATTTCCTCACATCGCCTTGTCGGATGGATGCGTGTGTACTTTTAGGGTCTGGAAACTTAAAGGTGTCTATACAACACCTCCGAGGATTCCTTGCAAGATCCTTCAAAACAAAATATAGAACAAATTAGCTCCATCTGGGGAGAGAAAACTCTGGATAGTACAGTTCCCATAAGCACTACAGAGGCATGTCCTTTGCAATGTTAAATAAACCCCAGTAATTACTATTAAAGTTCATGGAAAATTGGAAACTGATCATCATTCAGTTATTAATACCAAGGAAAATGTAGCAGGAGCAGAAATAGGGTGACACGATGGACAGTCACAGAGAGGCAAAGGGAAATACCAGGATACTGTAAGTTACTCAGAGAGAGGCAGCACCCCACTCTGGCTTTCTGTCTGTCATGCACACACCCCGTTTTCCTCCTGCAATTCTACTGCCCTCTTTCTCTCCTAGCCTCATCTTTCTCCCCTTTTAAGCTCCTGTTCCTGTGGTCAGGTCCTTAGCAAACAAGAGACCTAACATCAAACTCAAAGCGGTGTTCGCTCTTTCCTCATCAGCACCTGTGGTGGGATCACATTGACAAGGTGACACAAATGAAATGACTCCAGTGGCTGTGGGGAAAATACATACGCTGATGTAAGGAACACTTCAGTCAAGAAATCTACTCCAAGAAATCTGGAGGGTAATAAAGAAAAGAATCAGGCCCAGCCGGGATACCTCAGTGGTTGAGTGTTGACCTATGAACCAGGAGGTCAAGGTTCGATTCCTGGACAAGGCACATGCCCGGGCTGTGGGCTAGATTCCCAGTGGGGGGCGTGCAGGAGGCAGCCAATCAATGATTCTCTCATCACTGATGTTTCTACCTCTCTCTCCTTCTCCTTTCCTCTCTGAAATCAATAAAAAGTTTGAAAAAAGAAAGGAAAGGGAAGGGAAGGGAAGGGAAGGGAAGGGAAGGGAAGGGGAGGGGAGGGGAGGGGAGGGGAGGGGAGGGAAGGGTAGGGAAGGGAAGTAATAATTGGGCTCAATATCGATATGAGGACACAGTGGTGTCTAAAAGCTCAAGCAGTTTTTTATTCAGCTATAGACTAAAGGGTACTTAGATGTCAACACTAGGCTATTAACCTTGATTTTTTTAAAAAAAATTGAAGTCACTGTGGACATAATTATTCTTCCAACAACCCCATATTTTGAACGACATTCAGCGTCAAGGACATGGCATCTTATGTGAAGCTAGTGATGTGTGTGTATTGGAAGAGAAAGTGCAATGGATAGAAAGAAAGGGCCTGTTCGCTTGGCTTCTAACCCTTGCTGTCCTTCCTGTTAGTCATATGATTATTTGGACAAAATACTTGAACAAATAATTTAGCCTGATTTTCAATTTATGCTTTGATAACTTAAAGATTCTAATGCCTAACTCATAGGGTTTATTTGATGGTTAATACGATAATGTATATAATATGCTTAACATACTAGCTGGTTCATAATGAATACTCAGTAAGTCTTAAGTCTTTAATAATAAAACCTTATTAATTAATGATAACATTATCATCAATGTGGATATTTTCTGGTTTTTGAAGTTATACTTGTTTTCCTCAACTTATTCCAATATTTTTGACTAACAAGAATATACAAGGAAGGTTAATTAAAATAAAAGTTCTGCAAACTCATAGAACTATGGTTTTGCCCAAAATTTAAAATGAAGGAATATCAAACCTTATTTTAATGATTTGGAGAATCCTGAATAAGACAAATCTGTACATTATACATTTAAGTTGGTGATTATGATGAAAGTGATGGAAAAATATATGTTGTAAATATTACATATAACATACAATTTAAAATTCAGTTGCTGGAACTGGTAGAAAGATGTGTGATCTCGTGATCAATAAGAACTTTATTGGTGACATCGAGAAGTGTTTGCAAATGGGAAGAAAGCAAAGGCTAAAATGCAATAAATGCTTTTAAGGATCAGAAGGTTCTACATTTGTCAGATAGAATTCTGCAATGCACAGAATGCATAATTTGAGGCAAAATAAAGTTCCTTAGGTAATTTTCTATATCACTACTTAATTATAGTTATAACACCGTGTAATATCTAAAATCATGATCATGAACCATTTGAAATTAGAAGGAAGTGAGATTCCAAACAAAATAGTACAAGTGAGTCGGAGAATAGAGTTGTAAGGGTGTGTTCATTTGCAAGTCAGGTTTCTCTGATATCATCTCTCTCCATAGCCCAGTCCCAGGTGATCATTCCTTTTGAGGAAATTTCAAGCTATTGGGGAATTCATATCCTGGCTTTATTTTCTTATAACTCAGCTTCTGAATGTATCTGCTAAGCCCATACACAAATGTGCATACACACAAACACCATTAGAAGTCAAGTCTGGGACCCACTCTACCTCTGATATGTGAACACTGAGGTAAATTATAAAAGAGAAGGGAACTTTGTAAAGTGAAATGGACAGCATTTTTTAATTGTCTGTCTGATATCAACCCATCATCTTTACTTCTTGGCAGTATCATAAGTTAATGCCGATCTCAAAGGTCTTTCCTAACCTCTATATTCATTTTGCTTCCATTGAGATATTTTCCAAATGACCAAGGAATGAATTTTTCATATAAGTTCTGCCATTATGCCATATTGTTCCTCCCCACTTGTCAAGATATAAACTTGGTCCAGACTACATTTTCTAATATATCAGTAGGTGGTCAGGGAGCATAAAATTCCCATGAAGCCATTCCTAAAATCATGGCATTGGCAAGCTAGCTTCTAGAAGCCATTAAACTCACATCATAAATCTGGTCATAGCAAATCTATAAGGGAATTGATGGGACACAGAGAATGAATTATGTATCACAGAACTGCTGAATGGCAAAGAAAAAACTGCTCACTCAGATACACATTGTATAGAGGAGAAATATATGTCTTTACGGTATTTCTGTATTCTCAATATTAAGTAACTTTTAACTGCCACAGAATATGAATGATTGTGTAATGTTATGGCTTAATCAATACAAGAGAACATTAGAATTCATAATTAGAGAAATATCTGCATTTTTGGTTTGGGCAATAAGTATACAGTCATTTTATAGGTGTTTATTGTTGAAAATACACAACATATAATAATGTTTGTACTGGATTCAACTAATTAAAGTGATTCTCATCATTGATGTATCAGAAATAAAGCTGGCTTATCATTACACTGAGCTCTGATCAGCTCAGCCAGGGAGTTTTAGTTAGAAAGCATGCATATTTAATTGCAGATGCAAACACATACATGTGGATTAATATTAAAATTGTAATTAATAGTCTTATAGTGCCAATGATGCTGATGATCCTTTTACAAATATTCGTAAGGGTACAGTTTAGAAGCACGTATCTATCTACTTGTTAGAAATAAATGTTCTAAATTAAGATACACATTTGATGTAAAATGCATGTAGGAATTAAAGATACCGGTGAGCGAATGAGCCTGAAAACAAGCAGATCACATCCCGAATGCCTGGAGACCTATCCCATTAACTTTCATTTTTCAATGTATTTTAGCTGTGAACCTGTTATGAACATGCAGGAGGCCATTGAATAAGGCTTCACCCTGACAGACAGGAAGGTTTGCCGGTGAGATATTATTTATGATGAGTGAGAAATTTTCAAACTTTCGTAAACAGCAGAACTTTCCTGCTAATAAATTCATACATCCTCTGAGAGAGAGAGAAGAGAATTATTAGGTAGTCGTTTAAAGTGAGTTAATTGGGTGCTGATAAAAAAAGAAAACACATTTCTTTGACCATTTAAGCCTAAAGAATGAGAAAAGTGTTATTTAGGGGACATCCGGTAACATGAAGAAGATTAAGTTTTTCTAGCTCAATTGAGCCAGTCTCTATAACTGGGGAAAACGAAGGAGAGAGCTGAAAAACATGTCCAGTTCTGGAAGTAGAGGTAACCTAGTAAATTAAGGGAAACTAACGCTGATCACATGCTTAGACTAGATTATTGTCAAACAGCCAATATGCGTGGTAGGACTGTAACACTTTGTCCTTTGTATAAGAAATTATTTTTAAATTTTAAAGCCTTTTTTAAAAGTTAAAAACTCAAGTGAGAGAAAAGTAGCCCCACTGTGTTCTCATTAAGCTATGTATCGAGCTTCTTCCCCCCCAAAACAACCAATTTTTCCAATTCAAGTGAAAATAGGTCATCAAATCCCGTATGCAGCTCTGTCTATACAATGAACTATAGCGCATAGAGCCCAGTGTGTGCCATGGGCTTTCTTTTCAAATGTTATCCAGTGGCGTCTACTTGTGTGTCATGTTATGGAGAACTGTGGGTTTTGTTTTGTTTGCTTTCCCTTTTCCCGGAAATAGGCAATGTAAAAGTGTGAAAGGATGAGAAGTAACTTTAAAGAAAAGAAAAGAAAGAAGCAGGCATCGGATAGAAATAAAGTATGAAAAGGAATGTGTTTTCAGATGTAATGATGCTGAGAGGAAAGGAAGCTTCGAGGTGGGATGAGGCCTCCCAGGTGCATGCTGGTCAGGGAGCCTAGCGGTGTGAGTCATTTAAGCAGCTTACGTAGTCTGTCCACCTAAGAGTCCTTTCTCTCTTGCTCAGAAAACAGTATCTCCCCGCTCGGCCTCTGCCAATCTTATGCTTATTAATGTAAATTGACCAGCTACTGAAACACATTATAATCAGAAATCATCGGCAGCTAAATTCATGTGATGAGGAGTACACACATTTTCTGAGTAAAATGGACTTTCTTGATTGCAAGCTGATTATATAACATCTTAATGGCTACCAGTTAATAATGCACAAAGCGGTGGTGTATTTCCCTAGGGCTAGGTCAAGGTCAAGGAACAGTGTTGTTTATAGACCATGTGGGCATCATGGTAAGTAAAAGAAGTCAAGTAAAGAAAGACAAATCCTGCACGATGTCACTTTTATGTGGAATCTAAAACACAAAACAACAAAAAAACAAAAGCAAAAACAAAAAACACCCAAAGTAAACAACAAACTCATGGATATAGAGAAGTTTGGTGGTTGCCACGGCTGGGGAAGAGAGTGGGTTTAATGGGAGAAGGTGGTTGAAAGGTACAGGCTTCCAGTTGTAAGAGACATAAGTCACGGGATGTAACATACACATGGTGGCTATAGTTATCAATACTGCATTGGGTATTTGACAGTCGCCTAGAGAGTAGATCCAAAATCTCTGACCATAAGTAAATTTAACTATGAATCACGAGGATGTTAGCTGGACTTATTGTGGTGAACACTTCACACTATATACCTATATCAAATCATTGTGTGGGACACCTAAGATTAACATCATGGTACACGTCAATTATATCACAATTTAAAAAAAACAGCGTTGACTGACGTCACCCAGTTCATAAAATTATATTTAAAAACTATTTAAAGGAGTGCTAACAGTGGAAGATACATACATATGACAACCTACACATGACGTAATCCATGGAAACATGAATGAATATATGACATGGTTCACGCATCTTTAGTTTACCTTTTCATTACAATCGTTTGAAAAATTACCCAGAAACATGTTGCTACATGTGCCTTTAAACGGAACCTGGGTGCATTTCTGCTAAAACCTGTTCATGTTCCTAAGCCCCACAGTGTGTGGGGCAGGCCGGCAGCCCAGGTGGCAGGCGCTCCGCCTCCTGCCCTGCTGTGACCTACGGCCAGCCTTACAGCCCTGGCTACCACTCTCAGAGGGACTGAAGCTTGGGATGTGGTACCATACCTAAGGGATGACATTTCAGGTTCGGAAAGGCTTATTTGGAGACCTGACAATTTTTGAAACTGCCATGTCTCAGTTCTTCTCTGTCAGAGGGGAGATGCACTGCTTGTGGGTTATGGCAGTCATTTAAATATATTGTGTTAAATAGTAGGTCTATATCACATACGCCCTCCTTACACACACATATGCACACACGTGGGCATGCCCACATGGTACGGTTGCCGGACGCTGTTTGGGAGGCTTATGGTACATCAGTGAATAACATAAACATTACACATAGTGACTTCATTTTTATTTAGAAGAGGTGTCATTTCAGACTCAGTCCAATGACCTTCAGTTTTGATTTGAGAACACTCACTCATACAGACAGTAAGGAACTGGAGCCAGATCAGATGGCAATTGGCAACGCTGTGATTCGGGCAGTTATAGTTGATTCCAGAACCTGACAATTACCTACTATATTATAAACCGTGGATTTACACAAATCAAAGTAATCATGGGTGATTTAACCTTTCCTAACTGCGGTTCCTTCCATAAATTGAGGGGAGGAGGGGGGGTCTATATTGCAGACTTATTTCGAAAATTTGAAGCTCTATGCAGATTTTCTCGCACAATAGAATACTCAGAAAATTTTATCATTACTGTTTGGATTCTAAGCTACCATCACAGATGGCAAATAGATTTCATCTTGAGTGCTTTCTATGATCAGAGATAGGGGAAGATATGTTTCATTCCTCAGGGAACAGCACACACATAAATTCAACTGCTTGTGTCCATTCTGCTTGAATTTCCCACTCTCAGTTTTGGGACCTTGAGAAAATGAATGGCTTTCCTGGGCCCACTTTTCTTCCATGTGTCAAGGGAGAGGAAAATAGTACCGAATTCATAGGGTTATTATGAACGTTAAATGAGAGGATAGACATAAAGTTAGAGATTGAATGTACATATTTTATTTCACTATCTCCCAAACTGCAGCGAAACTTCAGCACACTGGACGTATCCATTGGAATGCAAAGAGACCAGCAGAAAGACCACAGCAGTGTCTTATGTTGGGAAGTCCAATGGTGAGTTGCAACCGACTAGAAATCTTGCATATCGAATCCATGGGCAGTACAGTTGAAAGCCTTGGAAAAACAACACCACTAGCATTTACTCACTGGAGTCCTCCTGAAAACCTAAGACATTTTCCAATATCTTTGCTAGTGGATGTAAATTAAAACTAAATAATAGGGCAAATATATGAAACCTATTTATTAACAATGTTTCAATCTCCTTCATTCAGTGCAACAGAGGAGGGGATAAATGGGCAGTGTAAAATGGGGAATTGCTAGACCAGAGAATAAAAATGGATTTTAACAATGCCTTACACATATGAATAACCCCCAAACTATCAGATTATGATGATATCATCATCATCATCATCATCGTCATCATCATCATCATCATCATCATCACCATGGGTCAATATTCTTCCTAAAATCTCTCAGACAATCAACATCTGGCCTCAGCATGCCCCATCCCTCTTGCTAAATGGCCTCAGGACTGATACTAGCAGCAGCTGGCCTTGGTTCGCAGCTTGGCCTCTCATGGGCACATGCAAGCCCAGTACAAGTAGCATCCATCCGCAGATGGCATTGTAGCTTATGCAGGTGGCTATAGGCAGAACACCATGGTGCCTGACCTTAGCCTGCACCTCCCAGGAGACCCCAGTGCCAGAGCACCCAATGGACAGCTTTAGACCACGTCAAAACACCACTGCCTAAACACCTCCACAAGTGACACATGTATGGTGTCAGATGGGTGTGAGATTTATTGGGATGATCACTTAAAAAGTTATGTAATGTCTAAGCACTGGGTGAACACCTGAAAATAATATACTAATGTATGACAACTGTAATACTAAAATTTTTAAAAATGTTTTAAAAAGGGAAGGGAAACATGATATAAGAATATCTGGGAAGAGAAATATTGGACACAAATATGGGGAACATACAACTAAACATGAGGGTGCAGGGCCAGGTCCCCAGAAAATTCCTTTTTAGTTGAGAACTGAACAATGGGTAGGAGTTCTCCACAAGGTGGTCTGAGAAGGTAAAGTGAGTGTTGTGGAGGCAGTATTACTTACACAAAAGCTGGGAAGCATATGACTCACTGGAGAAATTTTTAAAAACAATCCTATCTAATAAAAGAGTAATATGCAAATTGACCATCACTCCAACACACAAGATGGCTGCCCCCATTTGGTCAAAAAATGGCTGCCCCCATTTGGTCAAAAAATGGCTGCCCCCATGTGGACACAAGATGGCCACCACAAGATGGCCAGCAGGGGAGGGCAGTTGAGAGTGACCAGGCCTGCAGGGAAGGGCAGTTAGGGGGGACCAGGCCTGTAGGGGAGGGCAGTTGGGGGCAACCAGGCCTGCAGGGGAGGGCAGTTGGGGGGAGGACCAGGCTGGCAAGCGAGGTCAGTTAGGGGTTACTGGGCCAGCAGGGGAGGACTGTTAGGGATGACCAGGATGGCAGGGGAGGGCAGTTCAGGGTGACCATGCCAGCAGGGGAGGGCGGTTGGGGGCAATAGGGCTTGCAGGGGAGCAGTTAGCCATCGATCAGGCTGGCAGGGGAGTGGTTAGGGCATGATCACTCTGGCAGGCAGAAGTGGTTAAGGGCAATCAGGTAGGCATGCAGGCAAGCGCTTGGGAGCCAGCAGTACTGGATTGTGAGAGGGATGTCTGACTGCCCATTTAGGCCCGTTCCCAGTGGGATTGGGCCTAAACGGTCAGTCGGACATCCATCAAAGGGTCCCAGATTGGAGAGGGTGCAGGCTGGGCTGAGGGACACCACAACCCTGTGCGTGAATTTCGTGCACTGGGCCTCTAGTCCTGTATAATAAAAGCCTAATATGCAAAACGACTGAACAGCAGAATGACTGGTCACTATGATGCGCACTGACCACC
The DNA here is from genome assembly GCA_026230045.1 of Corynorhinus townsendii. NCBI lineage: Eukaryota > Metazoa > Chordata > Mammalia > Chiroptera > Vespertilionidae > Corynorhinus > Corynorhinus townsendii. The sequence continues at coordinate 5,093,306 of JAPDVU010000005.1, forward strand.
AGGGGGCAGATGCTCAATGCAGAAGCTGCTCCCAGCCCTCAGGCCCCAGGCCAGACAAAGCAGGTGCCAATATCCTACCAGTTGCCCCACAGATGGGCCCTAATCACAGGCCAGGCCTAGGGACCTTACCCGTGCATGAATTTCGTTCACCGGGACTCTAGTTATAATATAAACATGAGGAAATGGGAGAAATAATTGGGGAGAGGAAGATCTTACAGAGCTTCATAAGCCATCGTATCAGGAGCAGGGAAGTCCTCGCAGCAATATATGGCAGGACACTGACTTTCCTACAAATACATTAGAAAGTCTGAATGGCTGGTGAATAATAAATTAGGGGAAAGTATTGACCAATTAGAAGAATTTTTTTTTTTTTAGAAATTCTACTCCGAGAGGACTGTAGTCTCCGCTGGCATAGCAACGTGAGAGTGGAAATACAGTGATCACTTCAGGAAGGAGGTCTCAGTGGTACATGGGTTTTGTGTTTTGTGCGTGGGCTTCAGTGATCGAGGGAAGAGGGGGAAGGAGAACTTCAGAGTTGCTGGCATGCACCTGTAGGTGGACCGTGATGTTCTTCACAGATTGGCAAACGCTGAGAAGGACCAGATTGAGGCTGTGGGAGAGGGCGGGGCAAAGGATGGTTTTAGTTTCACTGTGCTGCACTTGAGCAATGCTTCCAAGCCATCCATTGAAAAACTTGAATTTATTTCACTTAAACTCAGACAAAGTTGCAGGCTATCGCATATATATTGGATATTCATTAACATGTGGCTAGAATCAAAACCACAGAAGTAGGATCCATTCCCCATGGATATCGGGTAGAAGAGGGACAAGGAACTGGGGCAGAATGTTCTGGAACAAGGCATCACAGCCAGCCCTGTGAGTCTAAGAGAAAGGATCAGTGCTGAGTATCATGGGATAGATGTACCACAGTTGGCTTAGCTGTTCATCTATTGGGCGACACTTTGGTTGTTGACTGTAATAAGTAATACTGCTATGAACAACGAAACAATTGTGTAAAGGTTTTTGTGTGGGAATATATTTTTCTTTCTCTGGGATAAATGCCTCGTAGTGCAATGGCCAGGCTATCTGGTGATTGTATGTTTAGTTTAGTATTTCTTTTTTGGTTTAGTTTTAGTTTTTTATGGAAGCTGCCAAGCTATTTCTCTTCAGTGATTCATTTGGAGAAGTAGATCTTTTCGTTCAGCATTTGAAACATGCAGAGCCACCTTCTTCTGGCCCCACGCTTACAGATTAGAAACTCACTGTTACTCAGATTGTTTTTCCTCTAAATGTAAATACATTTTTCATTATTTCTTATCATTTCCCAGTTACCAAAAAAAAAAAAAAAAAAAAAAAAGGGGGGGGGGCAGTTTAACTCGAAAGGCATTTCTTAAATGAAGAAGTCGTGTTCTGTTCATATTTGCTTTTAATCAATACCAGTCTTTCAGTTTCGGAAACTGTGCAAACACATGTGAGCTGACAGCGTGTTTAATTGGCATTTTCACCGCACGCATTCTAAAACTGGGGCCCAGAAATCTACGCTAACTTATCATAAACATGCCAGCCTTTATCTCCTTGGCATCCTGTCCGTGACAGTCATCTCACGAGGCGCTGCTGTGTTTCCATCTCAATGTTTTTCCAAGTGATAAACCCAAACGGTGGCTTTTTATCTGGCTGTGCGCTGCGAGTGAGTCACAGGAGAGGAAAACTTTAGGTGCTTATGACAGGACGAGATAGGAAATGAATTTACTGGCAGAATTTCATGTTGCAACAGAAATGTTATCGCTAATGTGTGTTTTTTGAAATTTGTTTTTCCCCCTGATACTCCTGCCCATACAGTTAAACCCTTTCCATAAGCTTACAAAGATCAACCTCGTTTTGAAATATCAAACATTTTTTTTGTTTTCAAATCAACTGCATCACTGGGTTAAATAAAATTCAGCTATCTAAGTAAGTAACCCATGACCATTTGAGATTGTTAAAATAAGGCAGGGAGGGATAGTTTAGTAAGTTCATAAACTCTGTGTTTAGGATCTGATTTCTGGATTAATGATTAAAAAAATGATTCCATGATATAGTATATTGAGTGCTCATTTTATGTCTGGATATACTAGCACTCAAAGAATGTTACAAATGTTACTGGTTTAATCCTCTCAGCAATCAGAGTATATATTACAGATGAAGAAACTGAGACAAAAATAAATTACATACTTTCTTATCTGACCAAGGGTGATCGAAACAATAAGAGATATAGTCAGAAATTAAACCCAGATAATTTGACTCAAAATCCCCGCTCTTAGCTCCCAAACTCTATAGCCTCTGTAAGAAATATATATGGGCATCTTTTGTGTCACTCCAGCAATTAACTCTTAAAAAGGTAAGTAAAATAAACTTTTATGCAATAATCAGTGAGCCAGTAATATGGGAAAATTAAATGACTTGAATATTTCTTCACCTTGACAAATTATTACAACATGGGTCATAGCAGTATGTCATATAATTATTAAAATTTTCTTTCACATTGTATCCCCATGGGCTTTCTTTGTTTAGAAGTGTTTGTATTGCAAAGCATAATAGCTGAAGAAACTGAAATGATTCAGACCACAGAGAATAATATTTTTATTTTAGCCTTTAAAGAAGGTCACTAAAGCCGAACAGCACTAAATTACACGGCAAAACCACAGTGCCTGCAAACACAATGCACTCTCCCAGCTGGCTTTCTTAATCTGAGTGAGATTTGCATTTTGGAAATCATATTAAGGTGCCAGTAAGGGGTAAATTGGGCTTCTTATTTTGATTGAAATTTTTGGAACCCAGAAGGAGTACTTTGTTTTTTAACTATACTTTCAAAAATTGCATTTAAAATTATTATAACCCTCAAAGACCTTTTTTATTGATTTTTTTTTGAGAGAGGAAGGGAGAGGGATAAAGAGATAGAAACATCCATGATGAGAAACATCAATTGTCTGCCTCCTGCATGCCCCTTACTGAGGATGGAGTCTGAAACCAGGGCATGTGCTCTGACCGGGAATCGAACTGGTGAGTTGGTTGATGGGTCAATGCTCAACTACTGAGCCACACTGGCTGGGCTCAAAAATATTTATTGATTAAAAGCAACATAAGTTTTAAACAGTAAAATATTATTTATTTTTTCATAAATTCTAATAAAATAGCAAGTAATAGAGAAGTTTAAATCTTACCAACAAGTAAACCACACAACCACACACACACAAATTAAAACCCTTTGGATAGATTCTTTTTTATTATTATTATTTCTTTCTGCAGGGAAAGGAAATATGTCTGTGCTTCTTCCACTTCCTGAATATCTTCTATCTAACCCAATGGTCAGCAAACTCATTAGTCAACAGAGTGGCAAACTGCAGCTCGCGAGTTTGGGAAAACTGATGTATTGCCAATAGAACGCCATTCTGTATAAGAAGAGCACATTGGACTACTTTGCTATCTAAAGTCTAAAGATTTTCAACCCAATTTTACATTAAAATAAATCTATTTCATGATGGTTAGAGAAGATCAGAAAGCCCAAACCCTTGTTTAGAACCATACCATGCTGCCAGAAACATCTCAAGGCCAGGTGACAAGAATGGAAGATGCAACAAATACTACTACTTAAAGAGCACCCCAAACCCTAAACGTGGTACCTGTTCCCGGATCTCAGAGTCTAAAATTTCCACCATGAGATCTCCTGTTTGGCTAAGGCATCACATTTAGGAAAAAAATAAAAGAAAAAAGAAACAGAACAATGTGAGAATGTAAATATCACTAATGTCAGGAAAGTCAAGTACAGCTTAACGGTATGACAAAAAGAGAAATATGAAATGGTTATGAGGAGAATGGACTCGACTTGGGTGGCACAGCTTGTGGCTGATACACAGGTGTGAACTAGAACAGGGTGGAGGCTGAGTTAGTTGGACATTCACATTTTTGCCACTGGCAAAAATGAAGTTATAGGAAATAGCTGTATTTCACTAGGTCATGTTAGAGATGAAATTTCTTTCTGCTATGCCGATTTATTGTTTTGATAATCAAAACACATGGCCACACACTTCTCAGGAGATAAGTATTAGCTTTAGAATTGCCCACAAAAATAATGTATTTATAGATTGTTTTTTGGAAGGTGACCCTTTGACTGGCTAGCCCAGTGGTCGGCAAACTCATTAGTCAACAGAGCCAAATATCAACAGTACAACGATGGAAATTTCTTTTGAGAGCCGAAAACTGACTTCTGCACTCGGCCACGAAGTTTCAATCGCACTGTACGTGTGCGCCCGCACCTGGTATTTTGTGGAAGAGCCACACTCAAGGGGCCAAAGAGCTGCATGTGGCTCGTGAGCCGCAGTTTGCTGACCACCGGGCTAGACCATTGAGTATTGGAGAGCAATTCTTTGATTGGGTGCTCTATTTCAATGTAAAAAAGGTTATAAGTTGGGCTTTAAAATTGGTAGATGTTTACCCAAAATTATAGCATCAAAGTCCCTTTAGAAATAATGTCAAACCTTACTGTTTTAAGGATCAGTAAAAAAGTTAAATTTACAATGCAACCACCAATTTTAAAATAATCACATTTCTTTATTTTTTTAAGCAAATTTAAGTAAGCCTATCATTACTGCACTGTTCTTAAAACACTTCTATCAGTATAGTTGGAAAATAATGGTGTTGACATTAAGGTTTGAGAAAATTGAGTCAATTCTTGGTAAGTAATTAATACTCTGGCACATAGTAAGTGCTATTTTTGCATTCTCCTACTTGCGAAGGATTTAACTTAAATATGGTAGCTCATGGTGAAAAGCACAAAGATAAAAACATTGGAAATATATTTAAGATTAAAGCTTAATATTAAAAGTAAAGGAATACCATCATAAAGACTGTGTATTCATTCAAATACTAAGATCATTTATAACTAAACAAATATGTGTGGAGAATTACTTTGGGACAGTAAAAATCAAAAGTGTATTATGCTAGGGGGAATAAGTTCTTTTTCTCCTAATGAAGACAAATGTTAAATTAAACTGTTTCTACATAAGCATTAACCAAGTTCCTTGAGTTAAAAACCACTAGAGAAAAACAGTGATGAAAAAATTTTTTTAAAATGATGAAAATTTCCTTTCCATAAACTGGTTCCATATTTCACTAGAAAATAAAGTTATATTTTATCAGTAAAAAATAAATATCAGTTTACAAAAGTTTAAAAAATTATCACCTCTATGTAATCCTTGCATTAATATTTATCTAAGACTGTTTCATAGCTTCCTCACGATCAATGACAGATAAAGACTTATAGAAAGGTGTCTATCATATTTAATTTAGTTTCTCTCTCACCCTTGAAACATGGGCCATGTTAAGTATGTACCTTTAAGTCTTTATTTGCGATGGAAATTGCAAATCAAGTCTGTCCTTACTTAATATTTTTGAACTAAGCCTTTCGTCAAGAGGCTAATGTCTACAACAACCTCACAGATTTAAACAGCAAAACATGTTCTTTTAAAACTTCACACTTGTCACCAGGGAAATACAGTCAGTCACTAAAGGACCTTGAATATTTAAGGCCGATCAGATCCTGTTTTCATGGTATGGCAATCCTACTAGATTCAAAGTAAGAAAACTGAAAGCATGACAATGTAAACAAAGAGAAATGGAATAACAGTTGGAGATTGCGATGGGAATTAAGATTCGAAACAACCCAACATTCTTATGAAATAGCAGGAGTGACAGTCAGCAAGGAGACGGGAAGGACTGTGTCTTCCAAATGCCAGCCGCACTCAAGCTAAATATTCTAGCACGTACACTAAACTGCATGGCGAAGTAACAAAAACGGGAAAGAGAAAGAAGAATCAGCTATGGACGGAGCTATTCAAAGGCGCACAGTCTCATAACTGGGAACAAAGAGACTGCTTCCTACAAGAGGACAGGCACTTCCCCCCTTTTTAATTTGCCATGGTTTCCCTTACTTCCTGCGGGAAGACTCACCGAGGCCTAGCATTTCCTCTACGTGTGTGCGGTTGCATACGTTTGTGCATCCAGGTTGTCCCCAGCTCACCATCCGCCTCTGGACCACTGTGTGACCCCAGAGCTCAGAAGATCCCCTGAGCGTCTAGGTTCTGGCTAAAAGGCTAGCCAGCGCCACCCTTGGACCCGAGCCATTGTTAGCATTTAGCACGGGTTTCCTTTTCTTAGTGCTTGGAGGCCGGAGAGATCCTGGCCTGCCTACTTTATGTTTAGAGCTGAACATCCTCAGTCTGCGGGTCATCCCGAGGAGTGAAAATGCTGCCGAGGCTTCTTCACAGGGTCAGAAACGCCTGGAGACCCCAGTAGTTTCTACTCAAGGAAGCCTCAGGCGTTTGCTTTCGCACAATTGGCAGCACTTAACGCACCAGCGGGCCCAGAGCGCGCGATGCATTTGCAAGTGCTCGCTCCTTCAAGGACCCCGCCCCCCAGGAAGACACACACACTCTCAGAAGAGTATTAGGTCAGACTGGCATCTGCTCAGACTCCTCCGGATGACAGATCGCACACTAACGAAACGCAGGTGAGCCGGAGTAGGGAGGAGAAAGGGAACCCTGCAGCGTTTCCCTGCGTGAAGGTTGAGTGGGAATAAACAGCAGCATCTTCTCAGGAATTGTTTTGTGAAAGTAGATGTTTTTAATTTGACTCTAAAATATTTGTGACTTATTTGTGCAGTGTGTAGCAAAAGAGATTTAATAAAATGGGAGTCGACAGAAATAAATATTTAAAAATGGTAGCTATACATTTTGCATTGTAATTAATTAATATATAACACTGCATTTATAATGTATAAATTATTTTCCTGAAAATATTAATCTGTGACTATTGCCATTAGATTATTTACTGACATACATAATAGATCCTAATATTTTAAAAAAATAAATGCATTTACTTTATCCAGGAATATTAAGAATTATTCCGGACACTCAAAAGCATAAATATACCATGAGAAGTGACGTAACTAAACATATATATGAAACAAAGATCACCAACTATCAATTTAAAAAACACACAGAACTATTTAGATGAAGTTAAAACATTATCATGTAGATAGTGATATTCCAAAATTGAAAACAAGAACATATATACCCCTTTGGTAATACAAAATATTTAACACTTTAGATTATGTGTCTTTTGTATGAATTCTGTGAAACTAACAAGTACACAAAAGTCACTTACCTGTCACATTACATAAGCCCCTCAGCCTTTGCCATGATTGGCCAAGTTCCCCAATCTCCCAGTCACAACGTACCTCGCCTGGCCCCTGTTGTCCCTAACCCATGAAACTTGTCCAAACCCCAGATCTGGGAGACAGGTCTGAGCAGTGTCCTGTCTCCTGCAAGCGGACTAGGCAGTCACTAAGCCACTCTTTCTTCTCTCAAAGGCCGTGTCATAGTTTTGGCTCCTGTGCACCTCAGGCCCTTGCTCGCTGCCAACAGCAGAATTCAATTCCATGTCTGTTTGATTCTATTTGCAGCCCACACATAATCCTATTGATGGCATTGTAATAACCTGGTTATTATTTAACAGGAAAGGAGGAAAGGCTAAATAATAGACGTACCATGTATGCAGCTTTGCCAAAAAGCTGCATTTAACACTCTTCATGTCTGCTCCTCACTGACCATGGGGGGAGGGACTAGGCAAAAGGCAGTTTATAGACACATGCCCAGTAAGACCTGAGTGCCAGGAGAAGGTGCTTGTCTGTCCATCACATCTGGAGACAAGCCAGTGGCCAGGATGGACATGGCCCTGCAAGCCTGTGAAACCCCCATATATAAACTTTTAGAGTCTAGAGTCAAGAAGTGCTCTCTCTCTCTCTCTGTCTTCCTCTCCTCCCTCCTCCCCTGCCTCTCCAGGCTCTCTTGGGACTCCTGTTGCAGGGGGCTGCACTCCCCTGTGTCCATGTAGGGCCCAGCCATGTGGAGCTACACACATGGACTAATGGACTGTAATTAGCTTGGATGCCGAGCCACGCCCGGCTGCCACAGGGAACGGAAGGTCTGCACACGGGCCTTCCTGGGCTTTGCAGACTCCCAGCGCCCCTCTTTCAGGACTAGCATGGGGGGAACGAGACATGGCAACCCGAAGAATGTCACTTCACGCAAATGAAGCCTGCTTCCACATTTCCATCTAGGTGGGGGCTTCTGAAAATTCTCCCCTCCGCAGAACCCCAAGAACCTCATGGCCACTGGGTCTGGGAAATCTGGCCCCTTCGTCCCTCCTGCAACTTTATCAGGTGTTTTATAGGGAACGAGCCACGCCCGCATCCCAGGGGACAGTTCAAATGGAAGTGGATTGCAGGGTCCCTCTGCAATACCAGGAGTAGGAGGCAGAAAAACGCAGTTTTGATAGAGTGTTCAGGAAGGTGCGCCGGCTTCTGGTTCTTTCTGAAGGACCCCCCATTCCCTTTTGTCTAGGAGCCTCCCTGTGTCTAGGAGCCTGTTATAAAGGGTGGGTGTCAATACGGGGATGGACCTCTTAACAATTCCCCAGCATGATTCCAGCAGAGATTCCTTTGCCGTCTGATAGTTACCTAAGGGTAAGACCCCACAGGGATGGAGCGGTGACAATGTGTGGATCAGGAGTGGTTTGGGGATCTGGGAGGTAAAGGGCAGAGAAACAAAAGCGTATGGGAAGAAAATATTTTAAAACTATTTCTGGGACACATATATGAATACAGAGGAAGAAAGGCCATTTTCGCAAGCACAACTTACTCCCTAAAACATACAATGCTACTCTCCCTACTCCTGCAGTTGCTGTACCACAAGGTTTCATGTTTCTTATCCAAATGTACTCATATTTCAGTTTTTGTTTGTCGGTTGTTTTTGTTTGGTTATCAGAAACATATTTATATCTACATTAAACTTTCATGGCACAATCTCATTTTAAAAAATCAATTTTGTTAAAATTACATTGACCTAAGCTTACGTTCAAACTCTGTACTGTGTTAGAGTCCTTGAAAGGGATGTCACATTTTCCTTAGCATGGTTTATTATAAAAATAACTGTGTTCTAAATTCAGTACCATGTGGAAAGACATGTAATTTATTTTCTTTATATAATCTGTAAATTCATGAGTCAATGAGAGCTACAAAAGTTTGAAAAATAATAATTTTATTATAAATAAAAAGAATTTTGTGCATGTAGATATGTAGTTATGCTTGAAGTAGATTTTTTTTTAATAAGCTATGTTTTGAAATATTTTTCAATATATTTTAAAAAACTGATTTTGGAAAGTATGCCATAATCTGTTCTAGTCCCTCCCAAATAATATTTACAACGTCCATATTTGAAAGCAAGAGGTACAAAAATACATTTTATAAATAAATAAAATGCAGGGGTGGGCAAACATAGGTTTACAGTTGTGAGTACAGGAAAGTTTATTCTTGTGTTATTGTTTATTAAATTCTTGCATTATTTGTAGTACAACTCTGAAACTACTTTTCCCCATTTAGAGTACAGTAGCCTCCTAATCAGTAATATGAGTGTTATGTTCAACGTAAGGCTTTGAATCTAATTATAGTTTTATAAGAATAAATGCTCTCTGGTTTGATCAGATAAGAAGAAAAGAAGTCTGTTGGGGGTCTCCAGACCACCCTTCAGTGTCAGAACTTGCTGGCGAACTCCCAGGACTTAGCATATTATTATGTTCACGACCATGACTTAGTACAGAGAAAGGACAAACAGCGAAATCAACAAAGAAAAAGCCTCATGGGGTGAGGTCAGCACAAGCTTCCGAGTGTCTGTCCCTGTGGAGTCACACAGGTGTTTAATTTCCTCTGTCACAGAACCGTGACAACATGTGTACAACATGTGTGAAATGTCTCCCGGAGAAGTCCATCAGAGACCAAGTGCCCATGGATTCTGTCGGGGGCTGGTCCTTGGCATTGTCTGCCCAGAAGTTTCCACAAGTGGAAATCCCCACATGTGTAACATACACCATGCTGTTGGCACAGTCTGGGCACAGTGAGGTCCTAACAATGTTAGGACATGGTGGGGACCCTTCCCCAATCCAAGTTCTCAGGCAACTGAGCTGGGCAACTTTGCAAGCAGTCCTTTTTAGAACATCTCAGGTCTGATGCATTACTTTCTGATGCATTAACTACTTCCTGCACAGGGATCTTTTAATATATATGTTTTATTCATTTCAAGAGAGAAAGGGAGAGGGAGAGAGAGATAGAAACATCAATGATGAGAGAGAATCATGGATTGGCTGCCTCCTGCACTCCCCACACTGGGGATCCAGCTGGCAACCTGGGCATGTGCCTTTGACTGGAATTGAACCCCGGACCCTTCAGTTCTCAAGCCAATGCTCTATCCACTGAGCCAAACCAGCTGGGGCCCACCGAAGGATCTCTTGGAACTGGCTTATATAGTCAATTTAATTATTTAAAGGGTTAATGTTTCCTCTGATGGCAATCTTTACTACACACTACACAGTGATCATAGGTCATCAACTGGAGAAGCAAAGATGGAAAGAGCACATTTCTACTGTATTTAAGGAACTGGTTAATTTTGATCGCTTGCGGTTTAATCGGAGTTTTAAAGAAATCCAGTATCTCTTTTCCCTGGTACTTTTAAAGAGCTATCCATGCGCAATCTCCCCAGGGCAGGATCTTTGCACTTCAAAGCTCAGGTGCTATCGAGTCTGGCACAGCCCTGGGAGGATCTTTCCCATCTGATGGTACTTCCTCAACAGGGCAGGTGTGTGCTCTAGACTCTGCCTCTCTCTTGGCGAGAGGTACTTTTCATTTTTGCTCTGACAGTTGAAAATCTATTTTCCATCATCCCTGGGAATATCTCTAAAGCACACACACACACACACACACAAAGGTTTTTCTCCATTTTTGGAAATGAATAAAGCATTCCTACTGCACACAGCAGTAACAGCAACTTCATATTTATAATAATTATACCAAATCAGGACCAGTGCTGTCAGGTTAGGGCTCTGCTCTCAACGGAGGAGAGAGAGGGATTTCTGTAAAACGGTAACAATCAGGAGAGTCACAGACAATGGCGCTGCTACTTTAATTTGACTGAGGGAGTTATGGTCACTGTGTGGTGTTCTTATCCTAATTATTCCTCTGCTCAGGCTATCTCCAGTGGCAGGTGGTCTTGCATAGCACGGGGATGTATGTGAGTGTAGGTATGTCAATCTTAATGAGATTCTTAAAGTTATATCACCCCTTCCCAAGCGCTAGGCTAATTGTTCTTTCCTGTGTGTTCCTCATAAATGTTAAAAAGAAACAGTTGAAAATTAGGTGGTAAATGTTTGAGTAATTTTAGTACATTTCTTTTTCATAAAAACACATGCACAACTGTCTGAAACAAGATATATCATTCCTCTTCCATTTGCACATTCTATATGCTTATTTATAGTGTCATGGTCTCTGGTTGGTGGAAATGGTTTTTCCTAAGCAAATCAGGATATCATTTGTTCAAGTATAATAATTTAATTGTCTAGGAAAGACAGTGATTAAAATAGAATGCCAGCCCTAACTGGTTTGGTTCCGTGGATAGAGCATCGGCCTGCGGACTGAAGGGTCCCAGGTTTAAATCCGGTCAAGGGCACTTACCTTGGTTGCGGGCACATCCCCAGTAGGGGGTGTGCAGGAGGCAGCTGATCGATATTTCTCTCATCGATGTTTCTGACTCTCTATCCCTCTCCCTTCTTCTCTGTAAAAAATCAATAAAATATATTAAAAAAAATAGAATCCCATTGTTTGAATTGTCGAAGCTTATTCGATACCAATGTGCAGTATGAAAATGGTTATGTCAATTGAAGGCTAAAAAGAGAGAGAGAACAATAAATGATGCAGTCGGTACAGAATCTGTTTAGAAGAAAAAGTAAATTAAAATAAACCAGCTCTGGGACAGTGTGAGCCTTTGAGTGACATGAGTGTCATGCATAATAAGGGGATTTTACAGCCTCTTTAATCATGTTTTAAAAACTGGCCAGTGAACTAGATTAAACTTAAGGAAATCTTCCCTTTAGCAGGCATTCATTCCAACAAGTGGAAATCTAACTCCTGTGTAATCACACACATTTCAAGCTCGATGAGCAACTGGAAAGTATTTATCACATCACAGACACATGCTCCCTGGGTCTTAGGATAGTCCTTATTCTTGCTCAGTTATTGAACTTGGAAGAGCTTTGATGCTTCTGTTTCTTCACATGCAGATTAATTAAGGGAAAGCATTTAAACCTCATTAAAGCCTGTTGGTTCGGGTCAATGTTATAACTTCTAACGTTTTTATCAGGTCTTTGTAGTTTTCAAAAAGGCAAAGCTTTCCATCCATTATCTCATTTGATCCTCACCGCGGCCAGGGAAGCTAGGAAGACATTATGCATGTCTTACAGGGGGAAGATGAAGTTCTCAAAGGCCAGTACATTTCTCATAGGCTAGGAACCATGCTCACTACCAGCAAGCGAGTAAAGAGCAGCACTAAGGAAGGAGGTCAGGCCTTGGGCCTGCCGACCACAGTTATTTCTTGGAAACATAGGTGTTACATGCGTGTGCATTTGTGTAATATGTGCATGTATGTTTGTGCACATAAATAAAACCTAATTAATGTTTAAGGTGCTGTATTCATCTGCAAGGGCTGCTATTACACAAATGAGGTGGTTTAAGGGACAGACATGTATGGCTTAGAGTTCTGGGGGCTGGAAGTCCAACGCCAAGGTGTCAGCAGGTTTGGTTTTGCCTGAGGCCTCCCCCTTGGCGCTGGGACAGTGGCCTTCCTGCTGTGGCCTCAACACGTGGGCACATCCCTGTTAGCTCCTACTCTTCTTAAAGGACACCAGTTAGATTGTAGTAGGGCCCCACCCTTAAGACCTCATCTAACCCTAACTGCCTCTTTAAAGGCCCTATCTCCTCTCCAACATAGTGACATTCTAATCTACTAGGACTTAGGACTTCAACATATGAGTTATTTTGGGGGGATGAGCACAATTTTGTCCATAATAGATGCCTAATCGGCAAGAAGGTTTCATACCTCGCTCTTAAATTCTTAAAATAAAAGACATTAAAGATAGGTTATAGTTTGATTTCTTTTTAGGAAGGAAAAAGTTATATTAAATAAATTCAAGATACACTCACTAATTATAGAGGTGTTTCATCAGTGTTTACCTAGTTAACTATCTTTATAAGGTTATAGATTAATGCATATTTCAAATCATTGTTTCTCATTTCGGCAAATACTACTTTCTATAATTATATTAGGGAAACACATCTAAGGCTTAGCTCCCAATGGTATTCTAGAGGTTCCCTGGGTCATCATTCTAAAGATTCTCTGTGAAACCCCGTGACGCCCCTCAACCCTTTCCCTGCGTGTTTGCTGGCTCACTGTCGTTCTAAAGAGGGCACTGATCTGCTTTCTCTACACCTTGATCTCTCTGGACATTTCATTTGAGCATGACCTCAATTTCCATTGGTAATTTCCATGCAATTTGTCTCTGTCTTTTGGCTCTTTTCATCTGACAAGAAAATTAGTTCCCTTACAAAATGCTTTGCATCCCGTCGTCTTTCAATTTTTCAGAAAGATTGTACTCACTTATTCTACTGGGGACAATATTTTCAAAATCAAATTCTTTCATTACCTCTTTCAATTAATATCGAAACACAGTCAATCACTTCCACCTTAAAAATCAACAACCACAAGGTAAGCAGCAGAACCAAACAGTTCTGACATTATGTTTGCACAGCACTCAGAAGGCATGCCTTTGGGTGGAGTTCTCACTCAAAAGGGCCCATGGCTGAGCCACCCCAGTGTTGGTGACTCTGGAAAATGCTAACATCCAAGCCACATTTCTGATGAAATGATAAAATTCCTACAATCTCCAAGCTCTGGGCTTCCAAACCCCAAAGGGTTAAATGCAGAGAATGCAAATGGCTTATCCCCTCAACGCTTTGCCAGGTGGAATTCAAATGGTGAAAACCGAACAGGCTCAGTTCAAAGATGGACCATACCCGGCCCCGGCATGCCTGTGGTCAGCACGTTTGTTATTGGGGATGTCCTGTTTCTAAGGTTCAGAGTTCACCCAGGACAGGTGCAGGATGGAGAATGGAAGCCACTAGAAGCTCCCTTTTCTCTACTCTTTAATTCAAGCCCTTCTCTATCACCCCAAATTCTTCCTCTCTTTGTAATGTCATCATCAACCACACCCAGAACTCACTACAGAAAACAAAACAATCAATGCTATTCTATATTCCTAGATGGATTTTGAAGCATTAACCCTTGATGGGAGGTGTACTCCACACATATACTCAAGTTCTCCATATATTCTTGAATAAAACTTTAGGTGCATTGGTAATACCTTTTCACCATTTCCCCACCAGACACTATTTTAATTCAAAGATCGTGAATGATTTTTAATGGTGCTTTTGTAACCTGAACATATAAATCTCTACCTATCTCCTCTATAATGAAACCCCAATATGCAAATCGACCGAACTGCGAAATGACAGGTCATTATGATGCACACTGACCACCAGGGAGCAGACGCTCAACGCAGGAGCTGCCCCAGGTTGGGAGTAACTCCTGCATTGAGTGTCTGCCCCCCAAGAGGGAGGCGACCACTGGTGGTGACTGGGGGGCGGGGCCAGCCAGCAGGTGGCGCCAGGCTGCCAGCCAAGGCGGGTGCCAGTGGGGGCCCTGCCCGATTGCCCCATTCGCCAGTCACCCCACAGATGGCCCTGATCACCGGCCAGGCCTGGGGACCCTACCCTATATATTGGGAACAGTCTCTTAGATTTAAAAATTAAAACCTGGCCAGGCTACTCTAACACTGAAAAAACAGGAGGATGCAGCGATGACAGGCATGGACTCTGCTTGCACATTTTGTGGTCGGCCCTGACTCTGACACTTATCGCTGTGTGACAGAGCCAGTTACTGAACTTCTCTCTGCTTCAGTGTTCCCACCCATAAGATGGGGAAATGGTACTGCTGCCTCAGAAGGATCATGCTATGTACCACTTTTTATAATCAGGGCAAAAAGATGTAGCTGCCCACACAACAGCGAGATGCCTTTCACCTGCGTGAAAAGTACGGTCACTGGTGCATGCAGCGTCCTGGATTGCGAGAGGGCTCAGCAGGCCGGGCCGAGGGACCCCCTGCCACCCCTGCCCTGTGCACAAATTTTGTGCCCCGGGCCTCTAGTGAGACATAATAACAAAGAATTATTGATTAATTGATAAATACAATTAATTAGCTCAATTAAATCCAGATTTACAGGAGAGGAAACGGACTTATTTCTCATTAGTAATATTCTGAACATTAATATTTCCTCAGTGTCAGTGCATATGACAATTCAACATTTAGAATCCATTGAAAACAAATGGATTTAAAATGTGCTCAAGTCAATAGATTTTTATTCTTAAGGTTTTATCCTGAAGAGTAACTTGCCCTCTCAGGTAGACAGGAAACTGAGAAAGCATCAAAGGATAGAGTCAATGACGCTATTTAATGATCTATAACCGTAGGTACAGGGGACAGGCAGGTACCGTTTCTTTGTCCTCACAGACGAGGCTGTTAGTTTGAATGATGTGACCTTTACCTATTTTATTATTTTCATGACGCCATAAGGCTGCCTGTTTGTTATTCTTATAAAGCTTTGCTTGAATATGATTTTTAAAAAAACACAATGAAATTAATTAGTTATGTTAGAGCTATTGACTCTTTGCCCTTTAACATTTAAAAGACTACTTTTAAGCAAGTAAGACATTTTCAAAGATAACGCTATCTTTAAAAATCCTATCAGTGGCAAGGCACTGTCTTGTCCTGATTTGTTTTGGGCGATGTTAGCTCGATATCTAGCACAGTGGCTGAGGGCAGAGACTCCCAATGCCACACAAGGACTGACCACACATTAGCTTCTACAATGGCTTAGACCAGCGTTTGTCACATCGTAAGCACCGGCAGGAATTAATCAATTATTAGCAATAGTGTTCTAAGCAGAAAACAGCAGGATTTGCCTGTGTGTGTGTGTGTGTGTGTGTGTGTGTGTTTACATACCGTAAGATGTAAAGACATTAAAGAATGTTTAGTATTTCCCTCACTTACTACCCAGTAGATTTTATAGGAAATGCTGGTCAGCCCACAGATCACAGAAGCTTTTGTTAACCTTAGGATTTTTATGTTTGATGAGAAAGCAAAGTTGCGTTTTGTGCGGTGTGAGGAGAGAGGCGCTGTTTCTTTCCACCACACCTCGCAGGTCAAGGTGAGACTGTCCTCCAGGGGTCCTCAAACTTTTTAAACAGGGGGCCAGTTCCCTGTCCCTCAGACCGTTGGAGGGACGGACTATAGTTTTTTTAAAAAAAAACTATGAACACATTCCTATGTACACTGCGGGCCCGGGATGAGTCGGCTGCTAGGCAGTGACACCTGGCGGGCCGGATCAATGTCCTCGGGGGGCCACATGTGGCCCGCGGGCTGTAGTTTGAGGACCCCTGCTGTACACCCTCAGAAGCGCTTCGCTGTCCAATGAGAACAGCGTTGGCCTTCCGATGGGCCTGGCCCCGCGGGCACCGGTGGGTTGCAGGAGCAGGGGCTGGGGCTTCCTGGGGACCCTCCCCGATTGCGCCCCCACATCCTTCTAAACAGCTCCTTTGTCAAACTCGCCTGTTTCCCAGCCTGGAGTGCGCTCTCCCCGTCCTCTGCGGAACTGATCAGAATGGTGATTTTTCCCCCCTGCTCTGAGTAGCCCTAAGAAACACTCCCTGGCGGTTCTGGGGTTGGGTAACTCCCGTATTTAAGGATTATTAAAATAAGTCCCCTCGGGGGGCAGAGGGACCCTTGGCTGGCGGCGCTCTCACAACTACCCTAATTATCCAGGCTGCTGGCGTGAGCATTTCAGGCGCGGGCGGAGGGGAAGGTGAGCGAAAGGCGAGGGAACAATCACAGGCTTGAACATCTGGTTGCCATGGCAACGGCGGTGCCTGGAAGAGCTGGGCTCTTTCTCTCTGACACCCTCGGAGTAGGTGGCAAATGTGCCGCAATCCTTCAGGTCTCCCTCCATTCGCAAACCTCTGCCCTAATTGTCAGCGTGACTTTGTAGCCACTTCTATCAAGCCGCGGGGTCCCTTTTCCCTGGCCTTGAATTTGCATGGGCCTTATGATCTGCTTTCGACCAGAGAGAGTTAGGGAAGGCGTTCCGAAGGGCCAGGTTCACACAGAAGCTCCGGAGCTTTGCCACTCCTGTATGTTTTCCTCCCTCCGGGCGCATTCAAACAGTCCTGGGCTGCTCGGCTGATTGGACTGAATCCGACAGGGATCCTGACAGGCAGAGTTTCGACTTGTCCTTCTGGGGAGATGATTTATGCCGCATTACTGACATAGTCGCCGATCCTATTATTACATTTTTTGTAGGGGATGTTTAAAAATATAACCTGCTGGTCCTTAAAGCTCTTGCACAGGGAATAGAATCAAATGTGTTTGCCAGGCCTGTCCCTATAGTGTACTGTTGATTCCACGCATTCTAGCCAAGTGAAGAGGGGCAATTCTAAGCTGGTGAATATGTCAAGCTATTCGTTTCAACACAAAGAAACGTAAACCATTTTTTACATGTTCTGGAACGATTCATTGAAAACGTGTTAATGAGTGATTGGGAAATTATTTGTAATCTACAAGATAATGATTTGAGTGGGAGTAAACCATTAGAAGTTCAAAGCCCAACATGGAGTTAGAGCATGATGCTCGGAATCCCAGTTCTTCGCCAACGTATATCCCAAATTAATAAATACTATTGTTTTGGGCTTGCTAAAAGTGTAAGCAAAATATAGATTAAAAATAAGTATTCTTTGCCAGTTCCTTTCTTGCTCCTAATTTAGCTTCTAAAACAGTTTATTCATGAGGGGGAAAAAATAACAGCAGCATTTGCCTGAATCACTATTTATTATAAAATAGAGGAAAATCGAGTAATGAGGTTTTATTCTAACTGTATCCTTTTTATGTTCTTTGTATTTCACAAACCTCATAAATACATGTAAATTACAAGAAACATTAAAACAGTTTTTATTGTGATTTGGAATCAGAACTACTAAGTAAAAAATACATAGTTATACTCCATGTTCATTGAATTCTGAAGTAAGCTGTCTCTGAAATCATCGAGGCCCATAAAAAGACATTCAACATCATTAGCCGTTAGGGGAATGCAAATTTCAGCCACAATGAGTTATCGTCACATTCGTATTGGAGCGACTAAATTAAGCAATTAATGACAATGCCAAATGCTGGCGAGGATGCAGAGAAAGTCTCTCATGCACGTTGCTGGTGGAAACGTAAAATGGCACAGGCACTACAGAAATAGTTTGGCAGTGTCTTTAAAAATCAAACACAGACCAACCATATGACCTCGCAATCAAATCCTTGGGCATTTATCCCAGAAAAAGAGAAATGTCTGCTGGCACCCAAAACCTGGCACACAAATAGCAGCTTTATTTTTAGTAGCTCAGACCTGGAAACATCCCAAGCACCCTGCAAAAGATGAATGGTTAAACAAACACTGGTACATCCATACAATGAAATGCTACTCGGCAACAACAAGGAACCGAGTGTCCCTACACATCACAGTTTGGATGTATTTCAAGAGCATTGGTGAAAAAATTATCCAATCTCAAAAGCTTACACAATGGAACACTGCGTTCAGATAATACTCTTGAAATAATAAAACTATGGAAAAGGAGAACAGATTAGTGACTACTGAAGGACAGGGACGTTGGCGGGGCCCATTGTGTACCACGATTCAGAAGTACAGGGAGTTTCCTGAGTGTGAGGGGACAGCTCTGTGTTTTGACTGTGTGGGGGTCCCACAAATATGTATGTGAGATCTAATTGGAGAGAGTTGTACACTCACACACACACAAAGGACTACATGCAAAATGCATGAAATTGCGTAAGATTTGCTGCATAGTAAGTGGAACTGTATCTATGCCAATTGTCTGGTTTTGATGCTGGTCAATTCTATATAACAAAAGCCTAATATGCAAATTGACCAAACAGTGGAACGAATGGCAGAATGACTGGTCGCTATGATGCATACTGACCACCAGGGGGAAAACACTCAACACAGGAGCTGCCCCCAGCCTGTAGGCCCCAGGCCAGCCAAGGTGGGTGCAAGCGGTGGACCCCCCAAATGGCACCAGGCTGGCCAAGATGGGTGCCAGCACGGGTACTCTGATTGCCCTGCTGGTCACCACGCAGAGGGAGGCCACAGGTGACCATGGCAGGGGGTGGGGCCGGTGAGTGGACAGCGCCAAGCTGGCCAAGGCAGGTGTCAGTGGGGGCCCCCCCAATTGCCCTGCCGGTCACCCCACAGATTGGCCCTGATGGTGGCCAGGCCTAGGGACCCTACCCGTGCACGAATTTCATGCACCGGGCCTCTAGTAGCTCTATAAAGTGTCACCACTGAAAAGAGCTGCATGAAGGGTTCATCAGATTCCAGATTCTCTCTGTGCAACTTCAAGCGGGTCTCTAACACTCTCAGAATAAAAGTTTAAAATTATAATAAAAATAAAACATGCAAGCGATGTACCTCTGGCAAGCAGAATAATGGCCCCCAGAGACAGCCTGTCCTCAGGAGCTGTGACTCTAGCACCTTACATGGGAAAGGTGTCTCGGGAGATGTGATTGAGGTGACACCCCTGGAGATGGAGAGATGACCCTGGCGTGTCTGACTGGGCCCAATCTAGTCTGAGGAGTCCTTAGAGGGGAAGTCAGAGCTGCATGGCTGTTGGCTTTGATGAGGAAGGAAGGAGGCCAGGAGCCAAGGGCAGTGGTCGGCAAACTGCGGCTCGTGAGCCACATGTGGCTCTTTGGCCCTTTGAGTGTGGTTCTTCCACAAAATACCATGGCCTGGGCGAGTCTATTTTGAAGAAGTGGCGTTAGAAGAAGTTTACGTTAAAAAATGTGGCTCTCAAAAGAAATGTCCATCGTTGTCCTGTTGATATTTGGCTCTGTGGACTAATGAGTTTGCCGACCACTGGCCAAGGGCAAGGGGTGACCTCTGGAAGCTGGAGAAGCAAAGAAACAGCTTCCGGCAGCTGCCAGAATGGAACAGAGCCCGGCCAACAAGGGTGTTAACCCAATGGGACCTGTGTCAGACTTCTGACCTACGGAACTGTAAGATGATATGTTTGCATTTTTTAAAACCATTTCTAGTAGTTTATGACAGTAGCAGTATTAGAAAATAAATACCTTGCATCAGAAAATCAGCAGTTTGCATAATTACATGAGAAAATGAATATAATAGCAATGAAGTACATTGTGTGGACTTTGGATTCTGATTTTTTTAAAAAGTAAAAAGATATTTAGAGGTAACTGTGGACAGTTGGGCATGGCATGACTATCACATAATATTAAGGAATTATTGTTCATTTTTTTCTGGTTATAACAGTATTGTGGTTTATTTTAGGAGGAGAACCACCTCTTAGAGGACATACATGGATGAAATCATCTAATATCTGGGTTTTCAATTCAAACATTCCACAAAACAAATGATAGCAGGGAGTGGGAGTAGATGACACAATTTTGAAAGTGTTGGTAAGTGTTGAAACTGGGGTGAAAACGTTGGGGATTACTATATTATTTTTATTTGTAGAAATTGCCCCTAATGAAATGTTTAAAGCTTGGTACTTGGCAAGGATAAATCATTGATAGTTGTAACTTTAGTGTAAAGCTATATAAGCAGGCATGTTATTTTTTTATTAAAAGTACCTAAGAGGATATAGACTCGCTTTTAGAAGTTTCTAACCCTTAGCATATATTAAAGATTTTAATCTTAGGGGTTAACTCTCAAGTGCAGGAATAATCCATCTGTGACTGATTGAGATTTTAGCTGTTCTTGATTGGATTCATCCTGTCAGAATTAAAATAAGGCAAGTCATTTGAACATATTGAAAGTGCGTTTTATAATTGGTCATGGCTACATAGTGAAGTTGCATACAAAGTAAAAGATAATTTTGGAGAGGGGAATGGGTATTTCATTAGGACACTCATTTTCTTGACAATCTATCAATATACTCTGGTTCTTCTTTATATCCTAGTCTCCTTAGACTCCACACTCCTCAGTCCTTCCAATTAAGATTCAGTGTATTAGTTGGCATTTCATTGAAGATAACGGGAAGCACTTTAGCAATTTTTTTTTAGCAGAAAGATTTCATGAAGGAAAATAAATGCTTACAACGGGATCAGAAGGGATGGTAGAGAAGCCTCTAATTTGCATTTCCAAGAAATAAAATGAAGACAACGCTACGGACTTTATTCACTCAGGGATCTCCTACTTCTATGGATATTAGGAAGCTGGCAAATCAGCAGGAAACCACAGGGATTGTCCACTGAAGCAGCACATTTCTTTGCCTTTTATCCAAGCTGTGGGATCTGCCCTGTTGGCCAGAGAAGCCTGCTAATTCTCACAGGTTTTCAAAGCAAACCCTGGAGGGCTCACATCTGCATCTCAAAATCTAAGCAACGAAGGGCTTTTGGGCAGTGTTACAGAAAAACCCAGGTTCTCCCAGACTCTAAGTTCTAGTAGCAATACAGAAGTAGTAAAATCACCATCCATCACCCTATAATATCACAGACAGTGCAAGCTAGACAGACATTTACTAGGCAGTTTCAGATTGAAATTAGAACAGGGTAAGTTATTCTTCGTCTTTTCTATACAAATACTTTCTATTTGGAGTTTTGACAGAATTGAGCATCTTCTTCAGGTAGGCAAATTGTAAACTTACTGCAAAATGTGAGTTGACTTTCATTTGGAAGAGTCATAGTATTGGGATATGAGCATAATGCTTCCGGTGTTCTTTTGTTGAGTGTTATCCAATCAGTATATGTTTTATTTGTAAGCAGCGTTCGTGTGACTTTAACCTTATCTATGTACTGCTTTGCAATGTTTAGATATATAGATGGACAACCTAAACAAAATCCCTTAAATAGATTTTGTTTCAAAAAACCATAGTGTGATCAATATACTGGGAGAATCATATGTGGATTTGGTTCTTTGTTGTACTGACTTTTGTTTTCTATGGCTCCTCAGAATATCTTTAATCATGTTAACACTGGATAATTTAAATATTTCAGAGACTAAATTCCAAATTGACTTAGTATCAGTCTTCAGTTAAATCTAGACCGTTCTTTCAGAGGTCTGATGGTTCATATGCAGAGGGTATCACCCCATAGGAGAGCCCCACTCTTCTCCTAACCCCATACGATTGCAAAGCTAAGATGATGACCAAGGTTTTGTAGAAATATTAAGAATGCTCCTGGAAACTCAAAACATAAAGATTCCTAGTCTCTGTTGGCTAAAAATTTCTATAATTAAGTTAATATGACACAGCACACTCTAGGCAAGAACTTCTGGAACTTTTCATAATATGATCCAGGCCTTCTAGCAACAAAAGCAAAAAAAAAAAAAAAAGTAATATTTTTCAAAAATTATTGTGTGATTTAATATAAAAGTTAGAGACTTGCATTGAAATTCAAGCTACAGCCTTTTCTCACATTACCCTATGGTAAGAGTTATACAAATATATTTCTATTCCTCCTTTGATAAACATAGAATAAAATAATGGTCCTCCCCCCAAATTCTTTTGAAAAAATGGTTACAATATTGCTCTGGGGTGAAATTTTTTAGAAATATTTTATGCCAAATATAAGGTAATATTTTAGGTTGCAATCTATGGATAATTTATAACAATAATATAGTTATACTATTATTTTTACTACAGTTTTCCTTTGTGTTGTAAATTAATTATAAAATGTTTATCAATTATACTGTCATCATGAAAAAGGGAAAGAAAACTCTCAGGAGCATTTTCAATGAGAATGATTTGATTAAGTAAGAAGTACTATAAAGAAGGTAATGAATCAAGCAAAACAGGGCAACTCTTCTGGGATTCATAGAAATGTATTTATCGACGTGTTTCTGCACACTTCAATAGGTTTGTATAAAGAACAGGTTGTAATAAAAGAAAAATGTATGTGTTTGCTTAACATGGATTCACTTTTAACTATTTTTTAACCTGCTTGTATATTTAGTTAGTAGCACATTTCACTTCACAATAAAATAACATCATCCCAATGAATTTAACTCCTCCCCCTCAGTACTCCCCCTCCCAACCTCATCACATAGTTTTCCTAATAGCAATTTCTTGCATTAGTGTGGTGCATTTGTTATAGTTGATGAGCCGATACTGATACACTATTATTAACTAAAGTTCACACTTTACATTAGTGTTCATTCTTTCTTTAAAAATATATTTTATTGATTTTTTACAGAGAGGAAGGGAGAGGGATAGAGAGTTAGAAACATCGATGAGAGAGAAACATCCATCAGCTGACTCCTGCATACTCCTTACTGGGGATGTGCCTGCAACCAAGGTACATGCCCTTGACTGGAATCCAACCCAGGACCCTTGAGTCTGCAGGCTGCCGCTCTATCCACTGAGCCACACCGGTCAGGGCTAGTGTTCATTCTTTGTGTCGTACATGCTGTAGGTTGTGAAAAATGTACAATGACACGTATCCGCCATTACAGTGTCATCATACAGAATAGTTTCGCTGCCCCAAACACACCTGGGCTAAACTCACTCTTCTCCCCTCCGCAGCCCACGTACCTCTAACAACCGGTGAGCTTTTTACTGTCTCTGTATTTTTGCCTTTCCCAGGGTATTATATAGTCGGAACCATACAGCACTTTTCAGACTAGCTTCTTCCCCTGAAAAATGTGTAATTAAGGTTTACTATGTCTTTCATGGCTTGACAGCTTATTTTTTTATTGCTGAGTAATACCCCGTTGTGTGAATGTGTCACAGTCTGTTAATTGACACACCCGTTTTAGTTGTTTCCACATTCTGGGAATTATAAAGGAAACTGTAATAGCTACCTGTGTGGGGGTATTTTGTGTGGACCTATTTTCAAATAATTCATGTAAATCAAGGAGTGAAATTGTTGGATTATATGGTATGAGTGAGTATGTTTAGTTGTGTAAGAAGCCACTAAAATGTCTTCCAATGTGGCTTCTGCATTTTGTATTCCTATCAGCAATCAATGAGGGCAATGAGAGATTCCAGCAATCAGTGAGAGCTTCCAGCAATCAGTGAGGGATCCCAGCAATCAGTGAGGGAA
Organism: Corynorhinus townsendii; assembly: GCA_026230045.1. Classification (NCBI taxonomy): domain Eukaryota; kingdom Metazoa; phylum Chordata; class Mammalia; order Chiroptera; family Vespertilionidae; genus Corynorhinus; species Corynorhinus townsendii. Next base: position 5,117,449 of record JAPDVU010000005.1, read on the forward strand.
TCCAGCAATCAGGGAGGGATCCCAGCCATCAGTGAGGGATCCCAGCAATCAGTGAGGGATCCCAGCCATCAGTGAGTGAATCCAACAATCAGCGAGGGATCCCAGCAATCAGTGAGGGATCCCAGCAATCAGGGAGGGATCCCAGCAATCAGGGAGGGATCCCAGCAATCAGGGAGGGATCCCAGCCATCAGTGAGGGGTTGTTGTTTTGCGGACCTCCTGGGGAGTGGCGCAGGTATGATCTGAGACAGGCTGGCTGACGCAGAGGGCAGGGAGAGAGAGAAGAAAAAGGCTGACTATTCCAGATTGGTAGGTGGCAGGTTTAATACACAAGGGAGTGTATTTAAAAGGCTATCTTGGATGTCTGCAAAATGAGTCATTTTCTGCGCCCAACCTTCCAATTGTAACAGTTCACATGGAGGCGCTCACTAGGGTCAGTCCCGCACACAGGAGACCCTACAGGACTCAGCCACCTTTGCAGTGTAGATGTTCCCATCGCCACAGTGTTCTCTCAAGGCTGTGTCTTGGGCTGTGTCCAGGGACGGCAACTGGAGTGGAGGGAGTGGGTGGGTAGCCTCACATGGCCTGGGTCCAGCAGCCCCACAGTCACATCCTTCCCCCAACCTGCCCCAACTACAGTTCACATTCATTTAGTTCAGATGTACAGCCCCGTGGTCAGACCATCACGTACTTACAGTGGTCCTGGTGATGCTTCAAGTGCCCACCTAACCCGATGCATAGTTTATTACAATATTATTGACTATATTCCTTTGCTGCAATCTACATATCTGTGACTATTCTGTAACTCCCACCTTATGCTGCTTAATCCCTTCACCTTTCTCACCCAGCCCCTCCACCCACTCCCCTCTGACTGTTCTCTGAGTCTATGAATCTGTTTCTATTTTGTTTGTTTATTTCATTCTTCAGAATCACAGAGGTGGTGCTATCGATGAAAACCAATAACTGTCCAGAGACTAACACACCGATATATTTTTGCATTCCTCTTTCTGCATTAGCGTGTGCTTGACTTCCAGTTTTCCTGCATGCTCCAACTCACTCGCCTCTTCCAGGGCTAGCAAATGCCTTCCCTTTAGTTGTTAAACTATATTTTGGATCTTAACTACACCAGAGCCTCACTAAATTGTGTAAGGTCTAATTTCTATAACACGTTTCTTAGTCCCCAAAATCCACCTTGGTTTCTCTTCTGAATGTACCTTGCCTGGAACAGAATATTCCAAAGACGGACACAACAGTGTCTCCCATTCATTCCACATGATCTTTGGCAATGTGACCTTGCCTGTCTCCCAGAGCTGGAGTCCAGATGGATCTTTTCACTGCACAGCCTTTAAAATGTCACAGCCCCTCCACTTTCTGTTTCAGAAGGCAGTTCCTATGTGAGAAGTAAAAGCATATGAAAACTTCCGGAGACACCTGGAAGATGAGGTGCCCTGTGGAGAGAGAAAGAGGCCAACGAGAACCAAAGTACCAGACGTGTGAAGGAACACACCATCTTGGACGCTGATCATAGCCATCCCACCCCAGCCATCCCACAGGGATCAGAGATGAGCCTCCCAGACAAGCACTTCTCCAAAACTGGACACAAAACTGTGAGCCAAATGAAATAGTTGTTTTAAGCAACTTAGTTTAGAGGTACTTTCAAATGAAGCAATTGGTCACCCCCCATCCCTTTCACCCCCAGGGAGCGTCCTTAATGCACCGAATGGCGTGGCTAGAAAGGTCTCTCTGTGCTTATATCTGAATCAAAAGTATTAGAAGTTAAGTTTTAAATATTATGACTACAAAACCATAATAAGAGCACATAGCCAGCATCTTAGTCATTTGCCCTGAGTGTTACCTAGCCTCAGATTAATCTGGGGCTTTATTTTTCACATTGGCTGAATATTTAGGTGCACGTTTCTGACCTCACGGACTTGGCTTTCTCCAAGATTAATGTCCTTCATTTATATGTTTGCCTTCTGTAATGACAACTTATAAATCACCTTGATTCTAAGTACAAGGAATTATTATAAGCCTTTAAGAGTAAGAGTTGACACCATTGTTTAAAAGCTATTCTGTGACAATGGTATTTGATATATTGAGACCGTTCTTGCCAAAAAGTCACACCAAAGGTGAGGTGTTCATGATAAGACAATTTATCACACCAGGTGTGTATAAGGGAACTATAATCTGTAAAACTATTTGTAGAGTGTATTGTAGGCATATATGTTATTAACTTTACCGCAGTCTGTGCTGGTGGCATTATCTGACCCACAAGTTTACTTTTTTAACTAACCAGCTTGATATTTTGCTCAATGGTGTTCCTGCCCCAAATGCATAAATTGAATGTATTTATAAAGAAACTATGAGCAAACTCAAATTGAGAAGCACACCACAATACAACTTCCTTCTGCACTTCTAAAACATGAAGGTCAAGAAAGAAAAAAATGCTGAGACATTGATCTCCATTAAAGGAAATGAGATGTCATTTTGCATTTAGTAGTATAATACGTACTGTAAAGATTGGTAGCTTTTGCAATGTCTAGCATCTCTCTATCTAACTATCACCTATCAAGCCTTCTATCTACATGTAAATATATTCTTTCACTGAGACAAAATTTACATAGAGTACATAATCTTAAATGCATAGGTTGATACGTTTTTTGTATGTATATATTTATCAACTGAGCATGCAGACTAAGATATCAAATGTTTCCAGCTTTGCATAGAGTTTAATCTTTCCTTTAAAAAAATAGATTTTTATTGATTTCAGAGAGGTTGGGGAGAGAGAGAGATGATGAAAGAAAATCATTAATCAGCTGCCTCCTGCACACCCCCCACTGGGGACTGAGCCCGCAACCTGGGCATGTGCCCTGACTGGAATTGAACCTCAGACCCTTCAGTCTGCAGGCTGACACTATCCACTGAGCCAAACCAGCTAGGGATGTCTTTCTTTCTTTTAGTCACTTCCACCATAAAGGTATCTTATCACCAGAGAGCAGTTTTGACTTAAGGTAAGACTGTTTTGGAGACGGTAAGGCTATGAACCACTGGAGAGCGAGGAACATTTGCAGCAGATGTGGGCTGACAAGAACAGAACCCGCCCGCTGAGGTGCTGCGGGGACAGTGAGATGCTGCCCTGTGGACTGACATCGATGCTCACCGGGCCGGGCAGCATCTCGTGTCGCCCAGCTGCTGCACCGCTGCTACCTGTTGGCGACGCAGCTACAGGGAGACAACAAGAACAACAGACCCAGAGCTCCAGGTTCAGGAAGGGTGTTTCCCTGTTGCAGCGTCTGTCCATCACTTCCACTAAGGAGGCGCAGCGTTATGCCAGCTGGAGAAGAAATGTTTCTGAACCAACCCAAGAGTTACCCATCAGAGTGGATTTGAACGGAAAGTTTAAACTATCGATAACTGGTACAGGCCTTGCATGCTAAGCATCCAGCCAGTGATCTCGGACTTTATCACTTTATGGACCAGCGACAGCAGAGAGCAACAAGGGAGAATGTGCAAGCACTTTGGAAGGCACTGCTGCAGATATGTTTGCTGTCATCGATGGTCCTGCTGGTCACGCCTCAGTCAGTGCGTTTCAGGAGGACATAGTGGCGTGGCCAAAGTGAAGCCGTTACTGCTGCTGCAACTACCTACTACATCATTCTGCAGTAGATACCACTGGATTTTTTCTAGCATTTTCCCCCAATTATGAGTCCCTGTGCCTCATAGTATAGTATCGAAAACACCCATGATACAAGACAAGGAAACCTTAAACACTCTCAAAGAACAAGCAAACCAATACCAAGATGATCCAAATGTTTGAATTATCAAGGTTTGTCCATCAACTATAATTACCATGTCTAAGAAGTAAGGACACACTTTAAAAAACAAACAAACACACACACACACACACACACACACACACACACAAAACAGAAAAGAAATGAAAAATGTTCTCAGCAGAGAAGTAGAAATCATAAAGAAGAACCAAATGGGAATTCTAGGACTCAAAAACACAATAACAAAAATAAGCTGGGATAGGAGAAAAAAATCAATATAAGAATAGAAATGATAGAAGCGAAAGTCTGTGAACTTGAAGTTTGTTCAACAAAAACTTCCCATGTTGAACAATATACAAATAAATAAATAAATTAAAAATTTAAAGGGAACAAGACCTCAGTGACCTGCAGGACAATATCAGAAGGTCAATATTTATGCCTTTGGAGTATCATAAGGAAAGGAAAAAGCAGTTGATAATAGAAAACTATCTGAAGAAATAATGACTTACAACTTCCCAAACTTAATGTGTTATAACTATACAGATCTAAGAAGTTCAAATAGATAAATAAAATTGCATTCAGGCACATAATAATAAAACAGATGAAAACCAAAGGGGAGGGGATGTCTTGAAAGCAACCAAAACTCACATCACATTATAGAGAGAGAAATGATTATTTAAGTGAATGTGAGTTTTTCAAACCGCATTTAAAGGCTGAAAAGAAACACTGTCAGCACGGAATTCTTTGTTCACCAAAAGTGTCTTTCAGAAATGAATGAAAGAGACAAACTAATTCTTAGATGAAGAAAAACTAAGAGAGTTTGATTTTTAAAAAATGCTAAAATAAATTTTTCAAGTAAAAAAAGTGATAGTAGAAGAGAACTTGGAATATTAACAATGAGGGAGGATCTACTTATGTGGTACTCTTTAAAATCTATAATTACATGCATGTTTTACGATATAATGATACCTTTTGTTAATTAAAATTATATTAAAAGTAATTTATGGTTACGTGGCCACCTACGCAGGAGGGTAAGAAGAAAACAACAACCCACACAGAACTGCTGATGATTTTTTCCAAGAAAAAATTTAACCTATCAGAGTAATATTCTTCTTCATCAGATGAGGAGAGTAATTAAGTTGGAGAGAAATATAGCACATTCACTTATTACCAAAACATCTTGAAAACAGAGACTGTATTTGGAGATTGTATTTATAGGGGGAAGTGTGAATATAATTTTTCATTTATGTTTATTTGTTCTGCATTGTCATTTGGATGCTTATATGATTTTCAGAACAAAACCAGGAGGAAAATGACAGTTCATGTAAATATACAGACTGCTGCTAGCTTATTCACGAAAAATTTGTTGCAGTGACAAGTATCTGTATATATAAAACAGTTGGATAGCAGAAATTTTAAAAAAGATTTTCCAAAATAGTAAACACATGCTAAAGGATAGAGCTGATAATGTATAGGAGAATAAAGATTGGAATCAGGGATCAAATGTGAAACAAACTGGGGTTTTTAGTATACTGATATTATGGCAAAAAGTTTTCTCTATATATAATGTTTTTGTTTAACTTCATGAGGAAAAATAAAATAGAATAATGTCGATGAGGGCACTTTGCAAACGAAAATTCTCTGAGAGCAAAAATTAGTATTGTTATTCCCATGCTCCTAAATTCACTTCTTTTCATGTTTTAAGTTCTTGTTTTTAAATGGAAACTGTGGATGAGGAATAAAATTTTTACTGTGGTGCTACATTGCTAATGCATTGGCATTACAGTAGCAAGAGCACAATATTCACTTCCATATAGCATTGGTGCACCGAGAAAAAAATAAATGCCTTTTGTTATTTAGAGTTTATTTTTTTCTTTTTTTTAAAAAAATTCAAAACATACTTTTATTTAAAAGTCAGGTTGTGGCCTGGCTGGTGTGGCCAATGGTTGAGGGTCAACCTATGAACCAGAAAGTCATGGTTCAAATCCTGGTCAGGGTACGTGCCCGGGTTGCAGGAGGCAGCCAATCAGTGATTCTCTCTCATCATTGATGTTTCTATCTCTCTCTTCCTCTCCCTTCCTCTCTGAAATCAATAAAAGCAAATTTTAAAAAAATCCACAGATGGATTAGAATGTGTAGAATGAGGGTTGATAATAAATAGAGATTTGCTATTACTTATCAAGTTGGGTTTATAATGCCAATGCTCAGAACTTCATTTATTTATCGGTTTTTTTTAAACCTGCAATTTTAGGGTATGATGCCTACAAATGAGTAATAGGCACTTAGCAAAAGCCCATGATTTGAACAGCCTGACTCCCATAAGCGAGTTTAATTAAACCAAAGAAGAAATCATAATTTTCTGTTTAGTTCTGTTACTTTCCATAGGGAAAATAACTTTATTAAAACTATTGGAAGCTGAAATTAAATGCTATAATTAAGTGCTATAATTAAATGCTATGTAAGTTGTCTACAAAAATCATAAGATTCAATTAATTTACCCCTTATTAGTGTGATAGAAATAAAAGTGTATTCAAACGTTTCAGATGACATTTGGGATGGTTTTCACCTTTTGAAGTGGTTGGTCATATTACATACTTTGTTCCAGATAATTACAAAGGTTGTCCGTGGTGTGAACCCACCAGAGTTCTCAGGAACTTTGTCTTAGCCCTTGTCAGTGTAAGCAGCTGATAGTGCTGATGGTTCTCATTTTCCCCAATGCCAATCCTATATAATAAAAGCCTAATATGCAAATCGAGCGAATGGTGGAATGATCAGTGGAAGGACCGGTCACTATGATGCGCAATGACCACCAGGGGGCAGCCAAGGCAGGTGCCAATGTGTGCCCCCCCCGGTCCCCCCTCCCCCCAGATCGCCCAGACAGTCACCCCACAAATCGGCCCTGATCGCCAGCCAGACCTAGGGAACCTATCCGTGCAAGAATTTCATGCACCGGGCCTCTAGTTGATGATAACAAAGAACAAAAATCAGTGCTAAAATTCACACCTGTAATCCTGTGTATCTGAAAGAATGGGACTGGGTTTTAAATTCGCTACTTTTTAAACATTTCTTATCACTATTATATTTCCCCCCTGATTGTACCTACTCTTGACAGCAATATTTCTATAAAAATTATTTTAAACAATTCTGACTTTATATCTATCTGGCACACACAGAATACCCACATGCTTTAGTTAAAATATATAAAGAGCAAATAAAACTCTAATAGAGATTTTCCACACTAGTCTGCCAAAATGTGTCTTCTGTGGACATATTGCTTGTGTTAAAAAAAAGGTAGAAATTATTTACAGTTTTTGGCTTTGTGAATTTGTGTAAAATCCCTATTGTTTCTATAGAGTCTATTCCCTTCTTCTCACTTTCATAAGCAAACAGCAAGAAACAAACAAACAATAAGTATAGAGTGAGCGAATGTTACATATACCTGTACCTGTTCATGAAGGCTTTCTTTCCAGTTCCCAAGCATTGTTTTAATGAGCAACAAGTTAGTATTTTGACTTAATTACTGATGGCAATAATGATGATCATCAGCCTATTTTTCATATTTAAAAACCTCACATAAAACTATGGTTTCATTGCTAAACTGGATATGATTGGCAGGTATTTAAATAGTTATGTTTGCTTATTGATTTTTAGAGAGGGAGTCCGAGAGAAACGTTGATTTGTGGTTCTGCCCAAGTATGCATTCGTTGGTTGACTCCTGTGTGTGCCCTGGCCTGGGATCAAACCTGCAACCTTTGGGGTACCAGGGCAATGCTCTCACACACTGAGCCACTCGGCCAAGGCTCTTCTTCCCGAGGCAAGTCTCCAGCAGGCTTCAGTTCACCCCCAAGCATGGTTATGCCTCCGTGTGCAAGCATTACATTTTTCCAGTTACCATTAAAAATGTCATGTTTTAAATAGACAGAAGAGAATTGTACAAAGAAGATGTAAGGTTTTGCACCTAGATGATGATAATAAATGTTTGCACCTGTGCTATAGCTTCTGAAGTTTTTACTTAAATATAGCTGCATGGGCTCTGTGCTATTCATATGGCTCCTCCTTTCTCCCAACATAAATATGCAGTAGCATCACAGACGTGATTTGTTAAAAAATACCCTTCAGAGCATGCTCACTGATAAACCTCAGGAATTCCAGGCTCAGAGCAACTTGTCGGAAAACAGCCAATAAAAGATCCCATGCAGTACAGAGCGAGCCTGACAAGACTTCAAGTCTGAGAACGAACACACGTGGAGCATAGAATAAGTATGTGCAATACAATTTTTAAAACGATGAATTGGTGTAAGAAAAAAATCAAAGGACTATACAGTGACTAAGCTAATTTTAAAGAGAAGCAAATATAAATATAAAATATAAATAACTCGAGAAAACATATTAGACTTCTCTAATAGGTAAGTGCAAATAGCAGGGTAGTGGCTACTTCTGAGGGGGAATGGAAAGAGATGAGGCAGAGAGAGTCAGTACATAATCTTTTTGAGACTGAGGGCACAGTGGCATTTATTCTTTTCCATGTATAGTTATAAACATTGTTTTGTATTGGCATTTAATAAAAACGAGTTAGTAGGTGTTCAGGCATGTGAATTCGGTTGCAATCGGAGGGAAAGAGATGACTTAGAATAACTCCTAAGTGTCCAGCCCAGTGAACTGGATAAATTGTGTTATTTAGAGAGATAGCAAATGTGGAAAGAGGAGCCAGTGGGAAGAAAATCTCTATAAAACAGTCCATTATATAGGTGCATCATATAGGTGAAAATATAGAGAGGGGAGCTAGAGATGTTGGTTGAAAATTCAGTAAAGTTATAGATGGAAAGAAAGTTATAGATATATTTATTAACCTAGGAAGAATACTAGAAAGTTATAGATATATTTATTAACCTAGGAAGAATACTAGAAAGTTATAGATATATTTATTAACCTAGGAAGAATACTAGAAAGTTATAGATATATTTATTAACCTAGGAAGAATACTAGAAAGTTATAGATATATTTATTAACCTAGGAAGAATACTAGAAAGTTATAGATATATTTATTAACCTAGGAAGAATGCTAGAAAGTTATCGATATATTTATTAACCTAGGAAGAACATAGAAAGTTATAGATATATTTATTAACCTAGGAAGAATACTAGAAAGTTATAGGTATATTTATTAACCTAGGAAGAATTCCGTAAACTAGATTTAGGAAGAGAGATTTACATCACAAGCATGGGCAGAGGTGTAGAATCAGTGTGAATGCCGAGGCACCAGAACCCCAACCGTGGGAAGCTCTAACCACTGCTGGGCACGAAAGGCAACGGTTCCAGGTGGGCAGGTGGTCTAGGACCATGGGCATGCACAGGCCCGACTGGCCCCGCTTCAAGTGAAGACAGGGAGGGGCCACTACCAAGGAGCCTGAGTGATGCCAACTGCAGAGGTCAGCCCAGCCCCAGCCAAGGACACTGCCGAGGACAGGGAGAAGGTGCAGAGTGGGGAGCCAGCTGAACCCTACACACACGCTGAGAACAAAATGCCACGGAACTCTAATACTTAAAAACTGGCCAAAGAAGGGAGGTAGGAAGAATATCAAAAGAAAATCTCTCTTTGGCAATTGCTGGAAGCCAGTTCCAGCATGTCATAATTGCAAGAGTTTCATCGAAAGGTTGAAGGAACTTGGGGACTCAAGAAGGGCTGAGTCACATATGTTATTGCCTATTGGGAATGGCTAAAGGCATGATTGCTTGCTGCCAGACAGCTCAGGGCATCTTAACCTACATGTTATTGCCTCCTGTTGGCCAAACACCTGAATCAGCCAAAGGCAATTCCCCAATCTGACAATGGACTCTGCACCTAACCCTGGCCTTTGATGTGTATATCTCCGCCTTGCCTTAGGACAAATTGTGTTAATAAAAAGCAAGTGGTCCTGAGACAAAGAGAACTTGGTTTATTCAGCCAAGTTCCTCTGACTCCCTATAATGCCTTTCAAAATTATGTTTCATCTCTGGACTCCTATTTAATTTATGCACAGCCCCTTCTCCAGGTTTCCTGAACCCTTCTAGATGCTGGATCAAGACCACCGGCATTAGGCAATAAGTGATTGGTGACTTCTAAGCAGAAGGGAATGGGTAGTCATGCCAAAGGGCATCAGGTAAGATGCAAGTTGTCTACAGGAAATGAAATTGATAGGGATTGAGAAACACTGGAAGTAGTTCAATACCGAAGGTATGAACGAGGCAAGAATTAAAGTGGAGAGTGTAGGGTACATAGAGGTTTTCCTTGGTGAGAATCTGCAAGATTTGGTAATGATTTGCATGTACACACAAGAGGAAGTGATAAGAAGTGGAAGATTTCTCCTAGGTCTTTAGTTCCAAAATCTAAGACAATAAAGAAACACTGAATGAGGATCATGTTAATGAGGGGAAATATAACTTCTTCCATTTTCCATTTTTAAATACACATTACTGTTATTTAGCATGCAAAATATTCATTAGCATTGCAAGCAAGCAGAGGAAAGAAAGATCAAAGTGTCAACAACAGAGAGTAGGGGGTCATTCTATTGGACGATATTTGGGAAACACAGCCACTCATTTGCATTACCTGGATCTCTCACAAAGCAATGAGAAAGGAAGAAGCAACCCCCGCTATCCAGGCTCGGGCCGGGCAAGGTCAGCTCGGCCTTAGTGCTGTAACCCGCTGGCACTCATGGCCGGGCCACCTTCTCAGATGAACAAACACAGCTTCAGAGAACATCAGCATTACACAGGGCCAGTGGAGACAAATTAAGGCAAAACCGAGACCACGACATAGTCATGTCCACATATGAGCATTGTCTAAGCCACAAAAATGACCAAACACCCTACTAGTAACGTTGCTGCTTTTTCTCAATTACAGCATTAGCCTGGGGCTGGCCTTCACTTTGGATAAGATCCATTAAGATATCCAATCACAGAACTACCCAGGCCTCCAGAGTGAAGTTAAGCTGCTTTAAACCCGAAATCACCAAACAGAAGCCAGAATCTTACAAGTCCTCTCCAACACCCTCCTAATGAGATGTCTCTCAAATCCTTGAGGTATGCATTCTCCTTTGTTGCAACAAGAGTATTAAATCCAACTTGCCGGATGGTGTCTTTCACTGGTAGTCTTTGGCTGGAGGGAATTGGAAAAACATTAATACTTCCCCTGCCCCTGCCCCTGACCCCCTTCCCCTCCCCCCCCGCCCCATACACAGTAAGGGACAGCAAAAATGCAGCGTTCTGGGGAGGCATGGGGGAAATGCCATGAAAACAAAAAAGACAAGTCTGAATCTTTTCAAAACTCCTTTAAACAATTCTACTTCTTTATTTTAGGCCTGGGACTTTGGCTGCTAATGAAATTCATAGTACTGCAAGGTATTTAAGTCTCATGCATATCGAATAGCTATTGGATGTATGCTCTGTGTACTTGGTGTCTGGAAATGTGATTACCTGCACTATTACAATCAAGTTATCTTTATAAATAATCACAAACTCTTTCAATTTGCACCTAATGGCCTAAATACCTTTGTAATCAGTAGAAATCAAGTAGAAAATCTGATTGGATAAAAACAATTTTGTCTCATTGGGTAGAAACAATTATTCTCTCCCTCTTGGTTTCTCCACTTTTCCTTCTCAGCCCTCCCAGGTCGCCTTTGTAGGCAGCTTCTAAAGTGGGCCAACCGAAGGACTTGTGAGCATGCATATAAGCATAACCAATGGATGCAAGACACTGTGAGGGGGGTGAGGGCATGTGCCGGAGAGGTAGGGAGGCTCAAAGTCAATTGGGGGGGGGAACAAAACAAAACAAAAACACAAAGGAAGCATATGTACTACTATTTGTAATACTTTCAGCAATAAAAAAAAGGGAAAAAATAAAGTGGGCAGCCTAACATTTCCGTGTGAGAAGGGCGATTCAGGCTCCTGCTCCCTGGGTCTGGCTGGTTAGGGGACGTGCATGGGGATCGATTCCCCCTGGCCCCTGGCCACCCCCCTTTCCCATTTGCCCGCTGACAGGTGTTATGAGGGGCACTGAGTGCACGGTGGCCACCTCTCCGCCCGCCAAGGTGAAGGTTGCTTCCTGGCTGAGCAGGTGAGGCCTCACGCCAGGTACCGTGTGTGTGCGGTCGCTGGCACCTCCCGGAGCTGCTTGAGTTACACTGCCCAGGGGTTTGGGACGCTGTCCTGTGCTGGGGGCACTTGGCCATCTGCTGTCCTGATGTCCCTGCCGTCTGTGGGTAAAACTCAATGTTTGCAAACCCCTGTGCAGTGTTTCCGTCTACCTCTCGCTCCTCATATTTGGTTCTACATCGGTTGTTCCTTCTTTTTCTCCCGCCCTTGGGGGTTAATTGTTCCCGAGCAATTGCTGGTGTTTCATAGGAAAAACATGCTTTTGTTAAAGGCACATGCGAACAGGTAGCCAGTGCTCTAATTGATGAGCTTTAAAGGTATTGCAAATACTTATAAAATAAAAGTGGGCGGGCCCGGCTACTGTAGCTCAGCAGCTGAGCATCAACCCAGGAACCAAGGGGCCGCGGGTTCGATTCCCAGTCGGGCACACGCGTGTGTTGCGGAGCTCAGTCCCCTGTGGGGGCGTGCAGGAGGCAGCCGATGGATGGTGTTCCGCTTTCATCCGTGTTTCTCTCTAGCCCTCATCCTTCCTCTTGCTCTGAAAAATCAATAAGAACATATTTCAAAAAATAAAATAAAGGTGCTGCCCACTTTAAATACAGTGCTCTTACAATATCAGTACCTTAAAATTTTATTCAGTTAGGTCATCTGTGACTTTATGCATCTAAGTTGTCATGGTTTAAGATCTCTAAAAAAAAAGCTTTATTTTTCAAATCTTGAATTCTTCCCATGCTATATTGACCGTTTTACTTTTTATCATTGCTGTTTTTATTTGGCATGATTTTCTATGGACGCACGCTACTTATCTCCTTTACTTTGTAAAGTGTTTAAATCATTAAACTATTAAAGGGACATAATTGTCTACACATTTTTGAAAGTAATCATCACTTTACTTACAGTTCCTTCTCTCGAACGATCTACCACTGCTGACAGTTCCCTAGAGCTTAGACATGCCCACCACTTTCATTGTAGAAATCTATTGCTTGGTAATTGACCAAAACTATATTTCTTCTCCTGACAAGATGAATTTCTGTTCATTGAAGTTACACAAAATAAATGTTTTCGTGGTTGTTATCACCATCGCATTCTTCTTTTTTCACTGGTGGGAACTAGTTGTAATGGGGAGAACTCACAGTAATAAATAAGTGATGTGTCCACGCATGTTGCCAAGTATTGCAGCAATACTTCACGGAATCCGAGGGAAATTTCTAAAATGCTCTAAAAAGTACAAGTGATGACAAAACCATCTGGACGAAAATTATCATATATTCACTACAAAGTAATCTTGTTGTAGCTAAAGAAAAGCGCTAATTCAGGAGAACCTTTGGACTCACTTCATAGTCTCCATATTTCCTGCACGTCCTGTCTATTAGCAATGCTTTCCGGGCTACTCTGTCTTGCTTAAATGTATACGAAAAATAGGGATTCAGAAATGATCTACCTGCGTCATTGCGAGGTACCATACTTTGTGCTAGTTCAAGTCCTTTCAAGAAACTCCAGCAAGACGGTTTTTGTTTGAAAGAACTCAAATAAAGCTCAAAATAACTAGAGCTTAGTATCATCATTAGAAGATTTAAAGTTTCATATGATTGGGGCTCTTTCGGTATCTAGAGCTCTAAGTATTCTGTTACTAAAACAACCTGAAAAACTCAAAACACCATGACCTCATTCCTCTGTAAATCAAGTAAACTTCTTTGAGTTCCTTGTTTTTTTTTGTTTTTTTTCCTCATGACTCCCGTGTCTCCAATGTTTTTCTGAAATTTCTAAGGGTTTTAAGTATAAAAGTAACATGTAAAGTGTAACTGAACCAAACGCTTGAAGTCAAAAGAGCTCCTTGTTATAGAGTTTAGTATCCAAACAATATTGATAATATTGCAGGATCAGGAGCATGTATGCTAGAAACATGGGCATAATACCAATTCTTGAATTTTAGTGAAGGACAGAAATAGTCCTTGTGAATTGAAGTTTAAGGGAAACAAACTTTCAATTGATACTTAAACCTCTCCTCTTTAGGAACTTAGCAAAATAAGGAAGTCATTTAGTTTGTTTCTCTGATAAAGATCATTAAAAGTGGTAAAAGTGCTAGCTGGTAGAAACATTTTACTGGTTGTTTTTAAAAATATATATTTTATTGATTTTTTACAGAGAGGAAGGGAGAGGGATAGAGAGTTAGAAACATCGATGAGAGAGAAACATCGATCAGCTGCCTCCTGCACACCCCCTAACTGGGGATGTGCCCGCAACCAAGGTGCATTCCCTTGACCTGAATCGAACCTGGGACCCTTCAGTCTGCAGGCCAGCGCTCCATCCACTGAGTCACACCGGTTAGGGCTTTACTGGTTGTTTTAAATGTGGTCTATTCAGCCTGGATCATGTATGTGTGAAAAGGCTCCATTTCTAAGGGCCAGAGTAGAGCCGATACCCCTTTGGTCAGTCCCATGATCCTTAGGGGTAAACCAAATAGCATTTCTATTAAGTGATGTTTCCCATTCACTCTTCTTTTATTATTCATTTCTTTGGGTAACTCTTACTAACCGAAAGTACATATTTATGCTATACTGTACTCTTGAGTCTCCAAAGCAAACTGCGTAAGCCCATGCTCCTAGTTAGAAACTTGAAAGTTATTGGACATATCTTTATCACCTCCCGTCCTCAGATGTAACCATCTATTTGTTTGTTTGTTTGTTTGTTTTAATATATTTTATTGATTTCAGAGAGGAAGGAAGAGGGAGAAAGAGATAGAAACATCCATGATTGATGAGAGAGAATCATTGATCAGCTGCCTCCTGCGCACCCCCTATTGGGGATAGAGCCCACAACCAGGGCATGTGCCCTTGACCAGAATCAAACCTGAGACCCTTCAGTCTGCAGGCTACTGCTCTATCCACTGAGCCAAACCTGCTAGGGCTCATTTTTTGATTACAGCTCCCAAATTGCCTGCAAAGGCTGACTGCTCTTCATTTCTGTAGCCAACCTGTCTTTAAGATTTCATTACATCTTTCCTCTCTGGAGTTTTGTGACCACTTAGCCTCTCAGACTTCTCTTTTTGTTTAATACTTCCATGACTGACAAATAAGAAAGAAATGAATACAACCCTTTAAACTAGGGCTCATTCATTGTGTAGACCTTATCTATACCTCTCGCTCCTTCTCTTTCCACATTCTCAAATCCACCCTGTGGTTTTGCGTACTTTCCTTACACACGATGGTCGGCCCAGCGACCCATGTGCATCTGTGAGTTCCCATAATGCACTTTTCACCTTGTTTTTTGCTTTCTTTTTTCCTCGGTGCTTGTCTTTGTCTCTATCTGCTTAGATATTCCTGGTGGCCTACAGGTGTACTTTCAGAGCAAATCTCTGAACAACTAATCTGTTGTTGACTTTGTTGCTTGTTTTTTCGCGTTACTATTTGCACAGTTGGGAATATAGCTGCATAGAAATACTTATCAGTGAAATAATCCCTCTTTCTTTGACGTTTCATCTTGAAGGTACAACCACCCTGCTGTTGCCATTAAGCTCTTCAACTCATGTATCAACATTGCGTTCACTCCAAACAGCATGTGTCAGAGAGGTGAGTGCAGAGCTGTGAACGGCTGCATAGTTTCAGTATTCCTAAAGCCTATGTCCCACACCGAACTGTTAACACACTACGGAGAACAGTAAACTGTTTAATTCATGACTGGAACACTTTCATTACAGCATTACTGTAATAACAGTTTAACACCCTGCAGTGACAATTCTGAGTGGAACATGAAGTGCATATTTGTATAAGCTAGGGTTATTTATAGGTGAGATGACACAATCTTGGTAAACAGGATACTGTTCCTCAGAGAGAGGGTTATGCTTTCACATTATAGTTTAAATGCATAAAATCAATACAGGATAGTCTTAGGTTAATTTCCTATTTTTTTTTTCTGTTTAATTGATCGAAGTATTTTCAGAACATTTTTTCTCACGGAATTTTAGTGTAAACTATATCATCGTGAACCTTGGAAAGGATGTATGAAGACATTTAAAAGTTTCCATCCATTTTTAATTTTGCAGGACCTAACCTGCAAGGGTAACATCCTGCAGCTGCAATGAAAAGTAACTATGCCAATAATATTGGAAATGGAACATAGTGTCCACTGTTATCTGTTATGAATTAAAAGAAAATCTTTGCGTGATTTTTTTTCAATTTATGAATTTCATTTCATGCTTTGGGATTTCAAAAGTGAATTTAAACAGAAATATACCTATGTGCCATCCATTTCTATATACCTATATCTATATCTATGTCTATATCTATACACCTATATAAAAACTAGAATCTATATCTAAGTCTTATGATTTTTGAAATTATGATACTTAAAATATATTCTATAGCTTAATTTTATATCACATGCCAAGCATACAATTTAGTTGTGATGGAAAATTGAGGAATGTTTTATTTTTAAATATATAAATCCCTAAAAGATATGTTTGTCCATATCCCCCTAACTAAGGCTTATTGTCTAGTTGACTATAGAAATTGATCATAAGTGTTGTTGTTCTTTATTTTATTCCTTAATTCATAGCCTCTCTTCCATCAATTGGATATATTATGTATATTTATTTAATTGATTTAATCTCGAGAGAAGAAACTTTTTGCTCTTGAATTGTGACTTAATATAAATGCTGTTCCTTAACCGAATGCCTTGCCTTGTGAGGACAGAATCTATAGACTCCTGGCACAGTTATAGCATTACCACATTTTGTTTCTAACGATGAATTCATAGGTTAGCCTATGGGTTGATGCAGAATAATGCCTTAATATTCTACTTGTGATTATCTAAACTTGAGATATGAGAAAAGCTTGTTTATGAACTACGTGTAAGAAGACTTAGTGTATTATGTACATGACAAGCATATAAATAGACTTATCTTAGATAATGTGGTCCTAATTTTTCCCCCCCAGTGGAATAAGCATCACCTTCCTTAGTAAGATCAAGCGACTGAGCTAATATGTGGTCCCCACCACTAACAGCTGAGCTGTTACCCTAGAGGACCAGGAAGCGGCCAGTGAAGCACACCCCTGCTTCTAGTGCCAGCCGCCGAAGTCACAAAGAACCCTGCCTTGCCTCCAGGAACCTTTGTGATGGCCCCTCTGCGTTTCAGACGCACTGAGCCCGCATTTCACCGGCTGAGCTCTCCTTAGAACAGGAACTTTTCACTGTGATCTAGAGCTATGCTGGCAGGTAGAGTGGTGACAGCCATATGTGTCTACTGGAATTCAGATGAATGCTTAACATGCTGTTTCTCAGTCCCACTAGCCACATTCCAAATACTCACTAGACACACATAGCCGGTGGCGGAATGGTTGATAGAACATTTCCATTCTTCCAAAAATCGTTGTTACAGCCTGCACCAGAGAATTCATGCACATCTCATTCACTTAGGCAGAAAGATTACCCAGGGACCTAAGGTATTGCCAATGATAATTAGGCCCTGCAGCTACTATTGTGTGTCCCTAAGAATCAGATAATAAAATTTAAAAATTGTTGGTGCTTCTATCTGCTTATTTTTACTTACAATTTTAAATTTGCTATGTGCACTGCTGGTGGGAATGCAGACTGGTGCAGCCACTCTGGAGAACAGTATGGAGTTTCCTCGAAAAACTAAAAATGGAACTCACATTTGACCAAGTAATACCACTTCTAGGAATATACCCCAAGAAGCTAGAAACATCAGTCAGAAAGGATATATGCACCCCTATGTTCATAGCAGCACAATTTACCATAGCTAAGATTTGGAAACAGCCTAAGTGCCCATCAGCAGATGAGTGGATTAGAAAACTGTGGTACATCTACACAATGGAATACTACGCTGCTATAAAAAGGAAGGAATTCCTACCATTTGCAACAGCATGTATGGAACTGGAGAGCATAATGCTGAGTGAAATAAGCCAGTCAGAGAAAGATAAGTATCACATGATCTCACTCATTTGTGGAATATAATGAACAACATAAACTGATGAACAAAAACAGTTCCAGAGACAGAGAAACATTGATCAGGCCATCAAACCTCGGAGGGAAGGTGGGAGAGGGTAGGAGTAGGGGAAGAGGTAAACAAAGGACTTGTATGCATGCCTATGGGCCTAACCAATGGGCACAGACAACAGGGGGGTGAGGGCGTGAGTGGGGGGGATGGGAGGTAATGGGGGATGAAGGACACATATGTAACACCTTAATCAATAAAGAAATTTAAAAAAAGAGCATATGCTCCCTATAAAAAAAGCAAAATAAACCAAATCAAATGAAATAGACAAGAATTACAAAAGTAAAAAGTGAGAGAGTTTTATCTCCTCTACCTTATTCCCACACGGAGACAGAGAGAAGCTAGGTAGTCTAGAATAGGGATGGGGCAGGGGAGCAAATAGAACCAAGGAACCCAGCTAGGCCGAGTTACTAAGACACCCCAACTGGTGGGGAAAGAAGAGTGGGCAGGCACGAGGGGCACGGACTTTAACATGTATGGCTGTCTGTCGCTAAGACAGGCAGCATGCGGATAACCAATCCTCCAATAATCCCAAGGATGTTAACAAGACAAAGTTCTATGAAAAGACCAATCAGAAGCTAGCAAGGCTGTATCCGCCCCCTAAATTAGAACGTGCATGTTCCCCCCCCTCTCCCCAGCACCCTAGATTATCTTGGATCCATGGCAGGAGACATGCTCCCCTACCCCCACATGGCTTATGGCCACGTGGGACCCTACACACGGACTCACAGACTTTACCACAGAAAGGAAGCTCCGGACACGGGCCGCTCCTGAAACCCCACCTGTACTTTTCCCAGGACTGGCTCCTCTCCACAAACTTCGGTTCCACTAACCAACTTCATTCTTCCATTTCGGGAGACAACGAACTCAGACTCAAACCCCCAGATTTTGGTTTCGCCACTACTTAGTTGAACATTTGGCATGAATCATGTCAGGCCTCTGTTCATTCATGGAGCTACTGCTACCTCTGCATCCACATACCATAAGCAATTCACAATCAGTGTCTCCAGTGTAGATCTGCTTGGGAAGTCCGTTTTTTTTCAGAATATTTCTGTACTTAGAAAATCCAGCTAAAAAACACACACACATTTAAAGTCAGTTTTGCCCATGTATGTCAAGTTCCAGGAGCTGAGTGCCCTCTATACTGACCACTACTTTGATGCAACGTGCTTTCCTAAGAAGATGCTGACTTCTCTATTTGCTCAGAATCTGAAATTATTTGATCAGGTTTTCAGTTTACAACCTAAACTGCAGTGATTAAAACAAGCGCACTTTCAATAACATAAGAAAACGAATTTATCGTTGCTTATCTATCATGAGAAAAGACGGTTATTGCTACCACATCCTCAGTTTTAAACATGGTTAACAATGAGGGAGTGAATTGCACTTCAGGTTGACAACCATCATCTCTGCCTCAGAGATTGTCCTCCAGGTGTACTTGCTATCAGGCTTTTGCTATTCAATCCCCAGGTAAAAAAACACACAGTCATTTGAATTTCAGAGGGAAGGGGGGTGGGAAGAGAGTAACCAATGGTCTTATATGCATATATGCATTACCTATGGACACAGAAAACAGGATGGTGAAGACCCTGGACGGGGTGGAAACCTGGTGGAGGGGGTCAAGGGTGGGGAAGGAAAGTGATACTCTCAACAATCAAGATTTTTTTTAAAAGGACAGTCATTGGTGAGAAGAAGACAAAAATAATCTAGTTCAAGCGTTGAGGTTCTCATATTCTCCATCAATTTAATTTAATTTATTAAATCCACAGATTATGCAGGTGGCTACCCAAAAATCTGCATCTGAGGCTATTCCCGTAATAAAGAAATTACATCTTCATATCTCCTTTCCTGCGCTCCGAAATGCAGTCTCTCAGAAGTACATCCTGAGTCTAATTAAATTGTAAATTTAAAATCCCTAATGAATCAAGACTCTTTTCAACCAAGCTGCAGATTTTATGAGTTTCCAAAATTAACATATTTTCAATTAGAGTGGGTAATATGTGTTATTTTTCCCTTTTGGCCATTGGCCAGAAGGCAGCATTTCCTATTACACATCATGACTCATTGAGGGGGGAGCGCATTTAGCGGAATTGATGCCCCTTGTTGGCTGTGTTGATCTCCTGGGACTTTCCTGTTGTGTAAGCAAATGGGTGAATGAGTGCTTAGATGGGAATTTTGGGGTAACACTGTGTTGCTTAACACAGGAATGTCAATGGTGATCATAATTCAATAGAGGAAAAGCTATGTCCTTGTGAAAAAAAACAAAAAAACACCTTAAAGAGATGATAAAAACCACTGTTGATAAGAGTCTGAGAAAAAAAAAATAACTATTACACTATTGATGGGAATTTCAACTGGCACATTTTTTTGGACCAATAGTAGATAACATTTTTAAAGTAAAAATAAATGATGGAAATGCTCTTTGACCCAGTAATCTCTCTTACAGGAATGTATTTTAAGATACATTAACACAAGTGTAAGGAGGAATTATTGCAGTATTTTCTGTAACAGCGACACCTCAGAAGCAGCCTCACGTCTCCTGCAGTGCACAGCTGAAAGGAAATTACAGGCCTGCTCTATGGGCAGGTTCTCAGGTAGCGGCTTCCCCTCCCCGTGGACCAACCTGAGGTCGTTGGAACACTTGGAAACACATCATCACACACCCTGGCATGCAGGTGTCCTAACAGACATCTATATTGTGCTCATTTTAGGAGATCGCCGAAGATACATTACTTCATAAGAAAAGACCATGGTAAAGAACAAGGCTTTCTTTTTAAGCAAAAGGCAGCATAGGCATCCAATTGTATGCTTTTAAAAGTTCTGCTAATTTACTCTAGAAATGGTGAACTTTTTTGTTACCCATAGGAATTGAGGATGGGTTGGAGGTTAGAAAAAAGAAGACTTCCATTGTCTGATTTTTGTTTTTAATCTATACAGTGTCCCCTCAGGAGTTCGACCAGGAGACCGGGAATTCGATCACTCACTATGACATGTGCTGACCACAAGGGGGTGGCGTGGAATGAAGGGAGGCCCTGGCCAGCAGCTGGCAGCCAGGGAAGGGAGGCCCTGGCCGGCAGCCGGAAGGCCCCATCAGTCCTGATTGCCAGCCAGGCCTGGGGAACCTACCCATGCACAATTCAGTGCACTGGGCCTCTAGTTTTTAATAAGAGCATTTTACTGTGAACATAGAGTTCCTACAGAGTCAGCTATCTTAGTCCTGCCCTGGTATTTCCTGGACGCTACAGACCATGAAAAGTCTGTATTGCCCCAAGTCCTGTGGCCCCAGGGTGCGGAAATTCTCCAAGCTCCCAGTCCTCCTATTGTCCCCTCTGGGGTCCAGCATAGTGACAGTCAGTAAGGGTGACTCTGCAGTAGTCAAGAGGTTCAAAACAGTCTTAGAGGTCATGCTTTCTGGAAAACAGGCCAAATGCTACATATTGACACTTAGCAATGGGTTCCCATGAGAGTCACCAGCAGAAGCTTCACAAAACAGACCTTCCTTGGATTCACCTCTGAATGCCCTGACCGGGATGCCTGGGAGGAAGGCCAGGTGTCTGTTGACTGAAGACCCATTTCTGATTCTAGTCTCCAGCCCTCACTGCTCTGGTGGGGAAAACATAGCTTGAACTTTATTGTTGTACCTGTTAACTCTTAAAAGACACAAGAGAACAAAGGCATGCAGAAAAAACAAAACAAACTCCTAGATACAGGCAACAGGTGAGTGGGTAGCAGAGGGGAAGCAGGTGGGGGGAGGGGAGGTGATGACTGGAACTAAAGCTTTGGTGGTGAACATGCCATAGTGTGTAGAGATATCACATTATGATGTTGTACACCGGACATTTATGTAACCTTATCACCCAATGTTACTTCAATAAACAATATCATCCATCTCCTTTACACACACACGCACACCCCATAGAGAGAGAGGTGCTCAAAGTCATTCCAAAGTGTGACCGTGCTTAAGGCTGGGTTTTCTGTTTCTTTCTCTGTGCCACTTTCCTGGTTCTGCTTTGGAGCGATGCCTGTGAAAGGCAGTCCCCTTGTTTTCCCTGCCAGTTGGTCACGTCAGAACCCCACTCTTCATGTCTGGGACAGTGGCACCTTCGTTGGTGTCGGGATCGCCTTTCATTTCATACTGTTCCTCCAATGCTTTCGTAGGAAGACACTGAAGGGAAGGGATCACTCATTCCCTTTCTGTAACTCCCACATTGTGTTTGAGAAGCAGCGCCTCTTCTGACAGTTTCAGTTAGTTAGCATCACAGGCACAAAGTATGTGGGATGAGGCGTGCTTTCGGCTGTGGCTTGGCCAATGGCGGGGGACACAGGAGACAACCCTATATAATAAAAGGCTAGATGCAAATCGACTGAACGGTGGAACAACCAGTCACTATGACGTGCAATGACCACCAGGGGGCAGACACTCAAGGCAGGAGCTGCTCCCAGAAGCTGGGCTCATGGATGGGGCTCGGCTGGCGAGAGCAGTGGTGGTGGTAGCCTCTCCCGCCTTCGCAGCAGTGCTAAGTATGTCCGATTGAGGGTGAGAGGGCACAGGCCCGGCAGAGGGACCCCCCTCCCTCCTGAGTGCATGAATTTTGTGTACCAGGCCTTTAGTACTAAAGGAAAGACAGATAGGAGCAAGAACGGCAGAGCTTAATGAGGTCAGTTCCAGGGTCTTGTTGGCAAACGTGTGCCCTGTTTGGGATAGTACTTTCGGACGTACTCTCCCCATTAGGTCAGGTTAGGAACATTCTAGATGGACTCAGGGGTCTCCCTGCTCATTGAGTGTGTGGGCAACGCTCCTGCATCCAAGCAGCTGGGTATCTATCGATGGGTCCATCGCTTTCAAAAGCAAGCGACTCTATGAACAAAGCACATGATTACAGAAGGAAACTCCCCACAGAGAATCCTGTGGAGCATTACGGCGCCTCTGGTGCAACCGCTTTCCATTCTGAGATTCCTCCCTCCTGGGATGTAGCCCTCTAGACTCATCTGTGGCATTTCGGTTATTTCTGGATAAACAATTACAATAAAATTTATTTTAATAGAATGTACCGAAGCTTAGGCTAGGAAGAAACATGTTTTTCTCGTTTATTTAAAATATATATGCAATGACGGCAGTGTGTTATATTTTTGCACTCAAAATGTATACTATTGTCACATGTATTATTATTTTTAATTATTTTTAAAAATCCCTTAAAGCCGTTCTTGTTACCTACACTTTACGGCTGAGGGCAGCTCAAGGAAGTCACCTAAGGTGCTCACATCTAAATCGCTGCGATCAGCACCTGTATGTTCCTACCCTCAAGATCAGTGCTCTTCGCCCGGCACATCGGCCCTCCCAGTTCCAGTCACGAGTCAGCAGTATTTGATTTTCTGGGATTCTATGAATAGGAGGTAATTTTTAATGCTTGTCAAAGCGTTCCTGCCTTGCTGCTTCATTCAATCAAGGTTTAATAACGGGACCTCCTTGAGGTATCCTATTAGAAAGTAAAATAAATTAGCTGAAGCCCAGTGGTGCGGGCAACCTAGCAACTGACACAGCATGTCTCCCTCGGGACGTGGACTAATGTCGAAGCACAGATTTCCTTTTTTTTTTTTAAATCATTGATAGTATTACAATGTCACCCATCTCCCCCCTCCTTTGCTCCCTGCACCCAGCCTCTGCCCCAGCCCAAGTCTTCATGGCAGTACTGTCGGTGTCCGTGGGCTGTGCAAGCATGCATAGACACTCTTTGCTTAATCTCTTCCCATCCCCCAGCCTCTTCTCTGACATCTGTCAGATTTCTTCTTATGAGTGGGAAAAAGAATTCAGATTTTTTGACTAGACAACTGCAGAAGACATGTATTTTTAAATACACTCTTTAAAGGTTAAATGGATGTTAAGCTGGTTTTCTGAACAAATACACCAGATGGATCCTCACGACTGGGGACAGCTGTCTGTTCCTTTACATCCCACTCGACGGTGCTGGCTCCAAGGCCCGCTGGCAGGAAGCTGCGGTTGGTCTCAGCCAGATCCCCATGTGGCAGAGATGCCGATGAGACAGGAAGGGCCTCCCTGTGGAAGGTGCAGGTGTGCGGCCTGTGCACACAGGGCAGCGACCCCACCTGTGCACACTGCGCAGCGACACCACTGTGCACATGGTGCAGCGACCCCGCCCGTGCACACGGGCCAGCAGCCTTGCACTGTCGGCATCTGAGGACTATTTTTATGCCTCATTTTGGTGTTTCCATCAAGACGACCATTTCAGAAGCGAGGGCTTCAAGAGTGGAAACAAGTTGGCAAAACAGCGAGTTGTGATTGGAAAATCCAGCAATCACATTCAACACTTTGCCAGGCTCTTCAGAACCACAGACAAGCAGAAACAAACACACTTAAGGACTTAAGCATTTGGAGCATTTCAAACATATGTGTCGGAGTAGTTTGCAAATCCTAAACTGTCTCAGTTCAACAAAGAGCTCTAAGCAATGACACTCAGGATCTGCGGCCAACAATGTATCTTGCATATTTAATATCTCATGAAAATTTGTTCTAAATACTAATAATTTATGTTATATTGCTATATATGCCCTAAAGGAATATTAATTTGTTCTCTCTCTTCAAACTTGGATAAATATGGTGTTCCCAATGGTGTTGCAAACCTATCAAACTTTTTGAGGTACATTTACCCATCATGCTTTCTTATATTGTACATCATTACGTACCTCGGACAAGATTTGTTTTCTTTATGACAACTTTTTGTTTTGGCACATATCATTTTCCTATTTAGCAGTGACTTACATTTTAAATTACAGTTACGATAAAGAAAGCACCATATTTGAAGTGTTGTTTTTGAAATCTCTGACTTAATATGTCTTTGTGTTTCCATTCTTGTGACCACTATGAGAAATGACAGAAGAAAAGTGATGCGATGGAATGCTGCTTAGCCATAAGAAAAGATGAAACACTGCCGATCGAAACAATATGGGTGGATCTTGCAAATATCATACGAAGTGAAATAACCCAGACAAAGCCAAGAACCACATGAGTTCTCTCATAGGTGGGATATAAGACCGAAAATAACAAACGAACAAACAAGAAAAACAAATGGACCACATTTCCTAGATACAGGCAACAGTATGGGGATTACCAGGAGGAAGGGGGGGGGGGCACTAGTTAGGGGTGAAGGAGGTCAAATACATGGTGACAGAAGATTTGACGTTGGGTGGTGGGCACACGATGCAGTGGACAGATGATGCACCAGAGGGATACCATCTTACCTAATAAGAGAGAAACATGTAAATTGACCGTACCTCCACTACGCCCACAGCCAATCAGAGTGAGTATGCAAATTAACCCAACAAAGATGGCGGTTAATTTGCAAATGTACCTGGGTCCCAGAAACATCCTAGGCACCAAGGTCACTCTGAGCCAGCTATCGGAGGGGCGGGGGCCCCCTGCTCAAACCTAAAGCCTCGGGTGGAGGCTTTAGGCTTGGGCAGGGGCCGAGCCTGTGATTGGAGGGAAGGGGGAAAAAAATCAATGGAAAGATATCCCCAGGTGAGGATAAAAAATGAAAGAAATGTCATAGCCTATGAAAGACAAATCTTGAAAATGCCTAAAGAAAGTTGTCATTTTTTCCATTTTTTCATGGTGAAGGGGCTGGAGTCCGTGTTGATGAAAATACCTTGGCAGCAGCGGTGACTGGCAGTGGCTGCAGCAGCAGGGAGATGGGGCTGGTGCCTTCCCCTGATCAGCCTGATCGCCTCCCGCAAAGGGAGGCCAGACTGTGGCTTAGGCCCACTCCCACTAAGTAGGACATCCCCTGAGGACTCCCAGTCTGTGAGAGGGGGCAGGCCAGGCTGAGAGACCCCTCCCCAGTGCACGAATTTCATGCACCGGGCCCCTGATTGTAAAAATAATATCGCTATTATTGACAAAAAAGGCGTCGAGGGGAGACTAGAAACTGGGCATGTCAGTTATACAGCTTTGCCAGGAAGCTGCAGTCACCACTCTCTGTTTACTGTCCCCGCACATCACTGGGGGAAGGTCCTGGAAAACAGACACAGGCCCAGCAAGTTCTGGGAGATGCGGGAAGGCACTTACTCGTCAGCCACACCTGGGAGCGAGGCAGGGGCCAGAAGAGGCACGGGCACTGCCGGGGCATAAGACCAGACTACTTAAGCTCCTAGACAAAGGAGTGCTCCTCTGGGCTCTCGGCTCTCTGTCTTGCTGTTTGCACCTGACCCTGCTCGGGGCTTTGCATGTTCCACATCCACCCACAGGGCTCACTGCCGGGTGGGACTCACACAATCGGCATTGGGGCTGCATCTGGCCTGAGGCTAACCTGGGCCCACCTGCAACTCTGAACACTGGCCCTGCTTCCGGCTTTGCTGAACCCACAACCAAGACTGGATTAAGGGACACAGAACTGGGAACCCAAGGGATGTAACTTCAGGCAAATGAAGTCTGTTACCCTCCTCATCTCCCGTGGGGACCTGTGAAAACGCTTATTTCCGCAGAGTCCCCAGAACCACACTCCCACGAGTAATGGGAAATGTGGTCCACTCATTTCTCTGGTAGCAATAGAATTGCACCCCAAAACTGCTCTAATTTTATCAGCCAATGTCACCCCAATAGATTTAATTAAACATAAAAGGGAAAGCTTTAGAAACTTCAATATTTTGTAAGTTATGTTTTATGTATTCTCTAGCCTATGGTTAAGAGTAAATAAAAATGAGGTATACCATTAAAATGAATACACATCCTGAAATCTGTCTTTACTGTGATTCACTGCCTTTTTTTTCTGAAGATAGCATCACTTATCTGACATATAGTCGTCTAGAATTTTTATAGGAAAAAAAAGTAAACCCTCATATCTGGCTCTGTGCCCCATGGCTTCCTGGCACATGTCACATAAGCTATGAAATGGACTGAGCTGAAACCAGAGCTCTGTCATGCTGGGGACCCCTCTCCGTACGCGCCAGGTGAATTGCATCGATGGCCGAGAGAATGCATGTGTCGGTTTTCTATTGCTGCCATAACAACGAGCTTGGTGATTTAACAACCAAAGTTTTTAACGTTCCTCTTTGTAGGTCGGCCATCTGACACGGGTTCCCCGGGGTTAACATCGTCGGCAGGAGTGCATTCCTTATGAAAGCTCTCAGAGAGATTGGGGTTCTCTGGGAGAGAGTGGAGCTCACCACTGGTCCAGCTGCCAGGACCTCATGCCCACCAGCCCCTGCCCCCCTTGTCCATATTCTGTCCTCTGCATCCTCCTTCCCCTTTGAAGGGCCCAGGGAATGACACTGCACCCACCCACACAGTCCAGGCTAACCTCCACATTTTGAAGGCCGTTTGTCAGGAGCTCAGCTGAGGGCCAGGTGGGTCAAGTTGTGCAGAGTGAAGAGAGAGAAGTGGGCAGAGGGGAAAGAAGTGAAGAGTAACGAGGTGGTTAAAGAAAAAAATTCAACTGAGTTTGTGTAAATGTAAAGATCTAAAATAACAAACAAAGAAATAGCCACAATGGGCCTACTTGCCCTGACAGTGCACACCAGAGTCTGCAGAGTCAGGAAAAAAGTCCCTTCAAGTTCGGCTCAGTGGATAGAGTATCAGACGTGGCATGAAGGGTCCCGGGTTTGATTCCTGGTCAAGGGCACATATCTGGGTTGCAGGCTGGCTCCCTGGCACCGGTCTGATGCATGTGGGAGTGTCTCTCTCACATGGATGTTTCTCTCTCTCGGTCTCTCCCTTCCACTCTCTCTAAAACTCAATGGAAAATATCATCGGGTGACGGTAACAACAAAAAGTCCCTGCAAGGTTTCACCCTGCCCTTCCGTAGGAGGCTGTGTCAGAAGCCTGAGGGGACTCACTGCTCAGGAGGCCTCCGAGCTCAGACCCTGGGAGGAGAATGGAGGAGGAGGAGGAGGAAGAAGAAGAAGAGGAAGAAGAATAGGAAGAAGAATAGGAAGAAAAAGAAGAAAAGAAAGAGAAGGAGAAGGAGAAGAGGAAGAAGAAGAAGAAGAAGAAGAAGAAGAAGAAGAGGAAGGAGAGAAGAAGAGGAAGAAGAAGAAGAAGAAGAAGAAGAAGAAGAAGAAGAAGAAGAAGAAGAAGAAGAAGAAGAAGAAGAAGAAGAAGAAGAAGGAGGAGGAGGAGGAGGAGGAGGAGGAGGAGGAGGAGGAGGAGGAGGAAGAGGAAGAAGAGGAAGAAGAAGAAGAAGAAGAAGGAGGAGGAGGAGGAAGAGGAGGAGGGAGAGGAGGAGGAGGAGGAGGAGGAGGAGGAAGAGGAAGAAGAAGAAGAAGGGGAGGAGGAGGAGGAGGAAGAAGAGGAAGGAGAAGAGGAAGAAGAAGAAGAAGAGGAGTAGGAAGAAGAGGAAGGAGAAGAGAAGAAGAAGAAGAAGAAGAAGAAGAAGAAGAAGAAGAAGAAGAAGAAGAAGAAGAAGCCGCTGCCTGGCCAGAGGGCTCTGAGTCCTTGACTGCAGTTCTTTTCAGGGACTGCAATGCTTCCTGCAGCCAGTGCGCCCTCTCTCACTTCCCTACAGCACGCTTATGGCCAACACCTAGCAACACCATTCTACATAACCTAACTACTGTATCCGTGCTTTAGTTTCAGCCCTATTCTTTCAGTCACCGCTGAGTCACCAGTTCCTGCCGCCTCGGGGAGCCCAGGAGATAGCTGACGAACTCACAAATGTAGCGCCAGCCAAGCACGTTACTCACATTTTGTCTTACTCTCGCAGCCTGCGTTTTGCATGCAGTTATTGTGTCCTGTCATTGATATTAAGACCAGGAAACTAGAGAGACAAGGCGGACAAAGATATTCTCTTGTCATCTTATCATTGTCTCGGGCAGGAAATTATGTGCTGGATAAAGGACATTAATAACGGTCTCTTTTTTTCAGCAAGAGAAGTTGCCCATCATCTTAGCTGAAAACTCCAACTAGCAAATGACGTCACGTCCACATTTGGGCGCGGGAACGTGGGATAGGTCACACTGCACGCTGGCAGGCTGTTCAGACTCAACAGATGCAAGCGTGTCCTAAGCACACCGGAGGGCAGGCCCGCGGGGGCTGATTTCCCAGGCGAACAAGGGGGAAGGACCCTCCATGCTCTCTTTGTGGGATATGGAGCCACTGAATGGTTCTCCACCGCAGTGGATGGGGTGCAGTTCAGACAATGCTTAGCGTGCAATGCATATGTGCATGCCCGTGTCTCACTGTAGCACAGGAGATTGCAAAGTGATAACTGAACCTTCTACCCCAAGACCTTGCAGAAGAAGAGCAAACGAAACTAATGGCAGGCAGGGCACTCAGACTGGAGAACGGAGCAGCTGAAACCGAGAGACGGAAGCAACAGAGAAAACCATCAACGAGCCAACGTCTGATGACACTGCTGCCCACTTTCTGCAAGAGGAGAGCCAGCGGGAGAGGAGCGAGGCTTGGAGTTCTTCGTTTTCAGCCTGGGACCCCGCTCTGGAGGGAGAACCTCCCGGGCTGTGGTTTTCAGAGGTCCAGGGCCCTGCCAGACCATCCGAAAGTACATCGAAGGCCCCTACTTTTTTTTTTTATTTCTGCCAACATTCTTTTGGCTGATGCAAGTCACATAGGCCCATGGTCGGCAAGCTGTGGCTCTCGAGGCACATGCGGTTCTTTGGCCCCTTGCATGTGGCTCTTCCACAAAATACCACGGCCTGGGCGAGTCTATGTTGAAGAAGTGGCGTGAGAAGAAGTTAAAGTTTTAAAAATGTGGCTCTCCAAAGAAATTTCAATTGTTGTCCTGTTGGTATTTGGCTCTGTTGACTCATGAGTTTGCCGACCGCTGACATAGGCCATGCTGACTATCAGCGGGGCCAAGTAGTGGATGACACCGAGGGGAAGCAGAAAGCACGTGTGTCTGTGTATTGGCTTCACAATAAGCCAGTCTCTGGCGGGTTGCATGACCATGGAGGAAGCCCTGTGGTGATACGGTGGAGGTGCCTCCGCAGGTGTGTATGGAAAACTGTGACCTGGGGGCTGCCGGGACCCCCGCGTGAGCTAAATCTTTACTGTTCAGTCCCTGACACTGAGTCTGCTATAACAAATACAATCTTTTTTTTTTTGGTAACTTAATTCCTCTTCTGCATGTTCTTCTGTGTATCAACTGCTTTTGGAAACCTGGGCACAAAATAGCAGGCCACACTAGAATCAGACTTTGTCTTTATTTATCCTCCCCAAATCTAATCAGCATGCAATGGTTTAAGTTCCATTTGCTAAATGTACCTCATAGTTCACTTCTTTCTTTCTTACTCAATTTGCTTTCTTCTTACAGAGTCTTCCTTTTGCTACTAAATATCATTGCTAACATTCATTGAGTACTTTTTGAGTGTTAGACACGGTCTTAATTTTATAATCTATTAAATCTGGGCATTATAGTAACTAGACTTCCGAGGTAAAATACATTTTCTCTCAGAATTTCAGTGGAATTCTGTTCAACGATTCACCATCCAATACCAATTAAACAAACTCAAATGTCTCCTTTAGGAAAGAAAGGCTACTATGCTATCACCTTCCACTTCGTTCTGCCATACATGGGCGAGCTCATATTTCCGTGCTATTAGTCCTGTTTCCCAATGTCGTTCATCAAAATGGTCACCCTGACAAACAGAGCATGACACCCATGACCACTTCGCATGAAAATGCAATTCTAATTTCTACTGCTACACAGACTACGTCACCTTATTTTCCTAGTTCCCTGCATCTTCTTCCAAGTCAGTCCACCTGCTACAGGACAGTCTTTAAGAAGTAACCTTTTCCCGGTTTTATTGAGATATACCCGACGGCCAGCACTGTATACATTTTTCTTAAAAAAGCCATATTGACGTCAGTACCCCACAGGCATAGGCTGGGTACCATCTCCCCAGTCACAGTGAAAAGAGGCCGTACAGAAACAACATCCAAAGAAAACCCAGGAACACAGCCAATCATCTCACATCACGTCCTCTGAAACATTGAGGAGCAAACTGTCAGGTTTAATTTTCACGGTCTGTTTCTCCCACTCTCGGGTGGAGATGCTAATAAGGAGGAAAAAGGATAAACGGTGGACATGCTTAGAAAGAAGGCAAGAGGAACTGATTGACGGTGTGATCACTAGCCCTGGAATAACTGACAAGTGAATGAAATGGGGGCTAAAATTGCAATCAAGAACATAGGAATTTACATCTGAAGCTAAATGAACTCTCCACATAAAAATGTTGCAAGTTTTCTTTCGATGAAATATCACTGGAATCTAAGTTTCCCCTCCAAATCCCATTATACACAAACTGACACCACACCACACAGGTACCCATGCACACACAAGTGCATGCAAAGAGAGACACGCATGGACAGAGTAATTGGTAGCTTTCCTGACTCAGGGTGTCGCTAATGAAATAATGCATGAGGGCACAATGGGTATTCTCTGTATTAACTATACAGAAGACTGTAATATTTACTATATGGAGTGAAAAATGGGTGAGCATCATCCCCTTAGGTGCTAAGCTCTTAAAATGTAACACTTGATCTATTCCAGCTAGAGTTATGAATAAAATATGGCTCTTTAAGCCTAGAGAATGGGTTCAGGCATAATTCTCTTATAATTAAGTAATAAGGTCACAGCTTATGAGCCTTTTCTCTGGGCTCCATAAAATATTACAGCAGTTGCTCTGCCTCAGCTTAGCAGCTTTTCTTCCCAGCAGACTGATGGGAATAACAAGGAGGAAGGATCAATTAAAGACAGAATCTCAGGGACCTCACTGGTGCTAGTGTTTCAGAAGGCAGTGAACAGACTGGCCCAGTAAAATGGTGAAATAGGCATTTAAAATCGTCGCCATTTTAAGTCTTATTTTCTGCATGTTTTTATGTACCACAAAAGTTTGAATATGTATTTAAAAATTGGTAAATACATGCACGTGTGTATAAAACTACATTTTACTTGCAGACTGTATTTTTAAGGAGATCCATTCACCATGTTTCATAGCTCTAGGCCCATACTTATTATAGCATCGATTCTATTACACTGTAAATGGATAATTTTCGTTTCTCCCCAACAACACAGTATGTTTCACGAAAGCAGGGAATGGCACATGTATCTCATCCTCAAATTCTAATATGGCACCAATTATACACAGTTGTTTCTTCGTACCTGCTGGCTCCTCACCAGCAGATTCAGGCAGCCAGTGAATTAAAAACCACTGGGAGAAAATGTTACGTTGTGGTTGATAGGTACTAAGTAGGTAGGCCTATAATGGTTCTGTCTGTATTGATCATCCACAGACTTTTTCCTATCATTATTTCTTAAACAATACAGTATGACAACTATTTAAATAGTAGTTTTTAAATTTAAATTGTATTAATTATAAGTAATCTACAGATGATTCAAAGTATGGGGAAGGTGCATGTAGGTTATATGCAAATATACTAGGCAACTTTATATAAGGGACTTTGGAATCTGCAGATCGTGGTATTAGTGGGGGTTCCTGGAACCAGTTACCCTAAGTTACTGAGGGGTGACTATGATAAGTAAATAGTATATTCAATTTATAAAAAAGAAAAATGTTGTATAAAAAGTCAATTTAAAATTTATAAAACACAACTGAGTTTTCTGATCTTTTCCATAAAGTATAATAAAATAAGTGTAGTCATGGACAAATATTTTATTCTAGAATTATTCCTTATAAATTGGTTGATAGAAAAATAAACCTGCTTTTCATTGTTTATCTATATCTTCAAATGAAATCCAATGTTATCTAAAATCCATAAAGAATCTAATAATTTGCAATTTCTAACATACCAGATGTCCTTTCTCTTTTTTAAAAAATCAAGGTAATAACATGTTGATTGATATATAACCTGTTAATATTTAAGTGCACACTACAGTGCAATGAAGTATGGACACAATATTGTACAGGAGAGTCGGAAGATCTTTTCATCCTTATATGGGTTACCTAAGATAGTCAAACTCATAGAAACAGAGAAAATAATTTTATACTACGTAATACTTTTTCCAGACGGCTTAAAAACCTTTGATGATTTTTAAATGGACCCCTTCCTTGTAAATGCCCATTCCATTGCTTATCTTCCCTGAAATATACATGTAGTCCTCTATATTTGTGCTTTAGAATGGCTTTCTCAAAATGCCCTTTTAAAATTTATCTTTATTTTTGAAAGAATTACAGATGTCCCCTTTCTCCCCCCTACTAACCCTCCTCCCCTCTTTTGCCCTCTCCCTCAAAATGCCCTTTGTAACAGTCCTCCAGAACCATTATGAAGGACACAAATACAAGACTAAATATGTATTTCCTACACGACACATATCCATTTCTATTTACCACTTTACACATAATCCACATGACTCTTTGCTTTCTAACTAGTTTCTCTTTTTGTGCTCTCTTAGCCCAATCTTTAAACACTGTACAAATTCTTTAATCCTTATCAACTCTCTATAAAAAAACTATGTTCATGAACATGCATCCCAACAAAATAGTTAAAATTACTATGTGGCATTTAAGTCCTTCACATTCTCACCTCTACCACTTCCCAGCCATCTTCCTCATTTATCCATAATAATAATAATACTCGCCTCCAGCAGCTTCCTTTGACAGCATCACTTCCTGCTTTATTTCTGTAATTAGTGACTTTGTTAAGGCCTCTCTCCATTACAGTTTTTCCTGGAGCCCCCACACATTTACGGCATTTAATGCTAGCCCCTCTATGTGGAATTTTTACGTTTCTTTTTATTAGATTGTCTGTTTTCTTGTCACCACCAATTTTTTTCCTGTCCATTCTGAGATTTCCAAATCAGAAATCCATTCTGAGATTTCCAAAAATGAGAATAATAGTGTATATTTCCCTATTTTCTCCAGTAGAGAGCACATGTTTATCAGAGTACTGCACACACATTGCTCATCCATCTGATATACCACTGGTGATAATTTAATTAAGAATTGGCATAGCACTTGCATACTACCTTTATAGCGAGTATTATGTCATTAAAGTCAGAGCGCCAAAGGTACCCTTTGAAGCCAGAT
The DNA here is from genome assembly GCA_026230045.1 of Corynorhinus townsendii. Lineage (NCBI taxonomy): Eukaryota > Metazoa > Chordata > Mammalia > Chiroptera > Vespertilionidae > Corynorhinus > Corynorhinus townsendii. The sequence goes on from JAPDVU010000005.1 coordinate 5,151,384, forward strand.
AAACTTGGACTCAAATCACACTACTAACATATATTGTGTTAATATCTGACCTTGGGGTAATTATTAAGGTCAGATGTTTATGTAACCTTGGAATGATTAGTAAGATCCTGAATTTTTTTCTTTCATCTTAAAATGGAGGTAATAATGACTCCTTTAAAAAGTTATTGTGAAGTTGTTACAAGTTAAAAGTAAGCAGAAAATTGGATTACCCATGTGTGTTTCTGGGTACGCCCTTGAGTATTTTTTTTTTTTAGGTTCTGTTATTACACATTTTGATATATTAACGATGTAAAAATGAGGGCTTTTTAATAGAATATACAATTTTGAATTAAATACATTTGTCAAGTTTTGCATTTAGCAATTAATAGACTAATATGAAAACATTCTACAAAATGATTATACCGTAGTTATTCAATTTGGTGGCTTTCAGTTCTGCAAAAGATTAGACTTTCTTATTCAGGCAGGCCCAAGTCCTAATTGTTCTACAGAAATCGGAAAGCTATTCTAAAACATTGATTCATCCAGAATGACTAAAAGCCACCCTGTGTGAAATCTGTATCACTCAAACTTACACTGACTCCATGTATGTGGTTGCTCAGTGATCACACACTGTGCAAAAAGCAATAACTTGCATTGACATTATCTACGCCATGTATGTCTTTATTCAATTACATCCCACCTCAAGCCATTTTTTTCTGACACTGCATTGATTTGGTTGTTTTTTAACCTTTCCTCATTTCTTCCCTTCCGTCCTCGTTAATTCCAGATGGCACCTCGAGATGTCTTTACTGATGGTTTTGTAATAAAATCTCTCTCAGCCAAGGAGAAGAGTTGCTGTGTTTATAAGAGAGAAATCCAGCAGCCAGCCAGGATGCCAGAGGAACAATCCTTTAAATATACCCCAAGCATAGGGATGACAATTTTTGGGCCATCTTTATCTTCTTTGAAGATAATTTAATGCTGATGTGAATGAATTTCAGGTCACATTTTCAGTTCTGAGAGGCAGGTCCATGGGCAAGATAAAAAATAATCCAGACACCAGCAGACCTTGCTCTGAAACCCGGCTCTGTCACTCACAAGTTTTGTGATTGGGAATGAGTTGCTTAATCTTTTAACCCTCAGACTGTACATCTACTAAAAAAAAAAAAATAGGGTGTAATTACAATAGTGTACTGGGAATTAAAAAGATTGTGTATGATACCACTGCGTTGTCTGGGATAGTTCTCTAAAGACAAAGAATCTGCTGATCTAAATGACTTTCTCAGGAGTTGAAATTACAGGGAAAACTAAAATTTGGCTGATAAGATAACACATACACACACACCACACACACACATACACACACACACACACACACACACACACACACACACACACTGAGTGGCCAGATTATTATGATCTCTGAACACATAATAATCTGGCCACTCAGTGTATATCCTATATAATAAAAGACTAATATGCAAATTGTCCCCTCGACCAGGAGTTTGACCAGCAGGCAGGCTGGCCAACCACCCATGTACCCTCCCCCTGCTCAGGCTGGCTGGACCTGGCTGGACCCCACCCATGCATGAATTCATGCACCCGGCCTCTAACACACACACACACACACACACACACACACACACACACAGAGTGGCCAGATTACTATGCATTCAGAGATCATAATAATAATCTGGCCACTCAGTGTATATCTCCACAATTTATACCAATTTGTATATAATTTGCTATTTTTACTAAAAAATATGTAGAACCCATTAAGTAGAATAATTATGTCTTATAGGAAAATGAATCTTAGTGACAAATATACCAACTTAAACACGAAAGACTTGGCTGGGTGTTAGCAGGTGTATTTGTAGTGAAATAAGCTTCTTCGAGCACTGTGAGCGCAGTCCCGTAACAGTGAGCCTCACCGGGACCCGAGGGCCCCTCAGCCACATTTGACAAATGGCGATGGTTTGCAGCTAGAATAAGCACAGTTGTTTTTTATTTGTCATGCATGAGTTTTAATGGTTGGCTTATCTTCCCTTATTGGAAATCCATTGTAATCTATACATAATGGATATAAAGTGTGCCCAGGAAATGTTTCCCAATCATAAGCACTAAGAAGCTGTACCCTAAGGACTTACATACATTACAGTGCAAAGTAAGCTGCAGTTTAATCATTAAATGGGTTAGGAAGCTTCCAGAAACAATATATAACAAGACATCAATGCTGAGGTAGGAGAACAAACACCGTGGTAAGTGAATAGTTCACTCTCAATATTTGATTCTCTCTCATACATATATACACATATAATGCTAAGTAATACAATGAATTTATGTAGAATTGTGTCTTGTCTATTGTCATTTTTGCCAAGTGTGAATTCCAAATAGAACTGCATGAAAGGTACATATACAGATATTTTGCTGAAAGTATAGATGTGAAAAAGGACAACATTGATATAATATAATCACCAATATATTTGCAGTGATATTATTTACAAAGGTCAACATAAGTAGAAAAAATAATATTTTTAAAATAAATTTATGCATTTAAAGTGACCAGGTAGTCTCCTAAGCATGTATAGGGTGTCTAAAAATGTACACATACTTATATATTATTAAATCCAATGGGAAAGAAACATAATTGAGCGGTTAGCTGTTAAATAAAGTTCCATATAATTATTCAGACCACAGAGAAGTCTCAGCTACACATGTTCCTAGCATTAATTTTTTTAAGATTCAATTTTGAGTTTGAATTCTTTAAGTGATTGAAAGATTTGCGGCCTATAGATTGAGGATGTAGCCAATTGTATTATTTCTCACCCAGGTTGTCCCCAGCTAGCTCATTTGAGTATAACTCTTGGTGTTCTGATCACTGGAGTGACGTTTTTAGAGAAGAGAAACACTGTATTGAAAGCAATGGTAAAAGTAAACTATACGGACGGACAATGCATTTTAGAAAATAAAAATTCACATTCGGTAAATTGACGACGCATCAGGAAAAAATTTTTAAGCAGAGCGGCACTGACCATACAAGTGATTTACATGAAACATCCTTGTTGATTTTGGGGGAGAAAATGAGCATGTGGAGAATAATTAAAAAGTTATTTGGGCATCAGCAGTCTGACCATAAACTTTCCCAAAGACTGGGTTACCTCACAATTGCCATGTTTTACGTTCCTAACTTTAAAAAAGAGGATTAAAATACCATTCACCATGTTTGTTCTTTGGCCTACACTCTGCTTTCTTCAAGTGGTGACTGCCAGGGCATGGCCCGCCTGTGTCCGTCTCTTGGCCTCTCTGCCTCACACTGTAGACTCAGCACCGCGAGGCTCGGACAGCTCCCTGTCTCAGTCCTGCTCTGTGACTCCGGGCCCAGAGCCATGGTAAGTGCTCATGTTCATACCTAGTGTTCCTCTACCCACTATCCCCCCCCCGTCCACCCCCCCGCCGTGGACACACACAGAAAGCCATATGCTATTGTTTCTAATTCAAGATTCCTCTCCTTCCCCTAATCCTCAGAAACGCAAGTCTATCTGCACGGACACATGTCTGCTGCCGACCTTACCTTCCGCACTTTCCGGTTAGGCCCTGGTCTCCACCAGGCTCCGGGTTCCTGAGAGCACAGAGCATGCTTATGATCACTCCGTGCACTTGGTACCTGAAGCACGGGAGGGGCTCACGGAGTCCTTCTTAACCTTTTGAAAGGAATGAATTTTATTGTTCTACTTTGTTTCCTTCAGTGAGGTTTGGTCTTCAACATTGTGGTCATCTTTTATATTTTTTGTCACTTACCCTATTTATCTTAATCATTTCGTTTTTACATAATGACATTTAGAAATAAGTTAGTGCCTTAGTAACTTTAGAATAACTGCAGTAAAGATGAATCCTATGAAATCAACAGCTACTGAAATTAGAAAAGATAATTTTCTTGAAAAAGATTTTGATTACATGTATGCTATAAGTACAGTATTATGAAATGGATTATTTGAATATATATTTTAGTGACCAATACATATTTTAGTACTTTTATTACTTATATCAGGTTCTATATGTGTAATTTTAGTATATTTCCATTTTTTTTCCTAAATAGAGTAAGCATTTGCTCTAAGCTAGTCAGTTTAAACAATATGTGTAAGTGTAAATTTCAGTCAACTCCCATTATAGCTATATTAATTACAAATTCGTGAATCCAGACTTGTGAGATTTTGCTACTAGGCGCGTACTGCTTGTCTGATGTCTTGAGCATATTTGCTGAAGACTCTTATGATCCTAAAACTATAAATTTATATGAAAACAAATCCAAGGCATGGAAAATGAATGAGGTTGCTTTTGGGGAAGAACCTGCGCCATCCATTGCCTCAGTCAACACTAAGGACAGACTGCTGGCAATTCTGTGTTTATTGAGTTGGAGGCTAGGAGAGAACAGCTGATGGCCAAGCTTGTGTGGTGAATTGGGGCAGGCTCCACTCAGGCAGGGAAGAAAGATACCCTGCAGGGAAACACTGAAACAGAATATAGATTTATACCCACAGGCGTCGGCTCTAGGAAGTAGCAGCAGCAGGCATCATTCTTCCGCGCGGCCATCTCACATGGGATGGTGCTTGCGCAGCCCATGTATCACTCAGTCTGGGAGGCCAAGAAGCCGCGTCTGAAGCAGCCATGGATCCTGGTGTTTCTGTGGTGTCTAGAGGGGACAAGTGCAGACTACATGTGCACACTGGGTGGAGGGACCTCAGGCAGCCCCTCAGTCATGTCAGCAGCATATAAGCAGGTCACAGCCCTGACAGGTCTTGCCATTATGTCTACCTACAAAGAAGAGCATCATGGGAAGTCTGCAAAGGTCCTTCTGAAATTCCCAAAGGAGGTAATGTTCCATCTGCATCCCTATCTCACGATCTCCTTGATAGTTGTTTTTCCCATATGTTTATATTCCAAGACAAATTTTCTAATTTTATGTATTAGAGGAACACAAACAATTGAGATAGTTTTTATTAGTCAACATTTACATACTTTGTAGCACCAACTACATTTCCTCCAAAAGAATTCTGGTTTGATTTTACTTATTTATTTTTTAAATATATATATTTATTGATTTCAGGGAGAAAGGAAAAGGGAGAGAGAGATAGAAACATCAATGATGAGAGAGAATCATTGATCCGCTGCCTCCTGCATGCCCCACACTGGGGATCCAGGCATCAACCTAAGCATGTGGCCTTGACTGGAATTGAACCTGACACCCTTCAGTCCCTGGCCGACGCTCTATCCACTGAGCCAAACCGGTTAGGGCTCTGGCTTGATTTTATACATAAAAGTGGTGTGTACACATAACATGCCTTATATACACGTTCATCAAAGGAAAGGAATTTGTCTATTAGGAAACTCTAACCCCAGATATCATAATCACATAGTCTGAAAACAGTGTTTCTGTAATCCATCATGAATGGGTTGTCCATGAGATTTATGGAAAAATAATTGCTTCTCTTATGCATGTTTAAGTGAGACTTAGATTTAGGACAGGGTCACGGTATGTGCTTTGAAAACGCAGGAAGTGTGTGGGGTGTTCCTGAGAAAGTGATTATTTACATTTAGTGTGCAAGCACCACTTTATAAGTGTAAATAGATGAAAATATTTGCAGTTACATTTGTGCGGAGTTATCCATAATTAATGCAGCCACTTGTTTACAGACTATTAGATGCTAGACAGAGAGTTTGAAGCAGTAAACTTTCCCCTGAAATGGTAGCAGCCTCTGGCAACTGAGAAATGAAGACAAATACATGTTTGTGATGATGCAATTGCACTGTGAAACCTGACCCATTTATACAAAATTATGTTTGCTCTATATTTCATGCAATGAATGCTCTTTTTTTCTGTATTAGGCAAGAGAGAAAATGTACCTTAAACATTTAATAAAAGAATAATGCATACATACTGAGCGCCTATGAGATATAAGGTATTTCATGGCTACAGTGAATTCAGACAAAAATATATACAGTTAATATTTTACAGATGCTTGCTATACAGTAGGATAAGTAAACTATTCTTTCCAAAATTAAATAATAGAAGACAAAAGATGGTCTATTGAAATGAATAAAAGAAAATATTATAAAACCAAAGTGTAGGAAGACGTTGCTCCTTTTGGTAGACCTAAAGGAAATATGATAAAGAAGCAAGGACATTTGTAAACTTCATCATGAGAAAAGGGTATTAACAGTCTTCAAAGTAGTTTAATTATAGAATATAAAGACAGATACCAGGTATGGCTGAAGCATAGGGGTGTAGGGAAGGAATTTGGTGGCAAATCTGAGAATGTGCAAGCTATATTTTTGATCACTGGAGAACATTTGACCTTGGAGAACTATTGTTGTATTTGTTAATTTTTTGAGCAGTGAAATTTATTATTTAATTCTGGGCTTTGGAAAGAGGTCTCTGACAGCAAAATAATCTGCAGATGAAAATATCTGGAAACATCATGTCCAGACAGGATTTCATTCCAACAGTCCAGGTAATAAAGAGAAAGAAAGTAACAGAAAAGCCTTGGAAGGAAGAGACTGCAGAACTTGTAAAGGAAGGGATGAGGGAGAAGGAGCATTCAAGGGTGATGATCCCTCACAGTGACTGTCAAATGATTGAGGGGGAAGAGGAAGAGGATATATTATTTTAAAGCGAATGTAAATACTGGTGTCGGTCTTTTCCTGGTTGAAATGGCAGGTTCAGAGTCTGGAAGAATATGGAAGCGTGTTACCTACGTGGAGAAAAGGGGCCGGGGAGATTTAGCATTCCCACCTGCGGCATTAAAGTGGGTGCCTGGTGAGTATGAATCATTTCTTCAGTGTCCACTCCACTGAGCAGGTTCCCTCCTTGACTTACAGGAACGTATGACCTCCAGGAATCTTCCTTATCCCTCTGGCAGCCACCTGGCCATGCCTTTCTTGCTTCCTCCTTGGAAGGAGTTGTGAGAGGCACATTACCCAACACTTCTTTGATAGAAGGGAGCTGCCTGGAAAATGTCTACAAGATCCCAGCACAGCCTTCCCATGCCTGCAAGCTTGAAACTCTACTTTGGCCAACAGGCCTGCCAATAGCCTGGCTTCCTTGGCCTCACCCCGCCACCACTCCATCTTTGACTTTATTAGAATAGACATGGCCTGGGTCCAGTCCATCCCAGCTGGCCGGGACCTGCCCCCTGTCACAGTGACTCTCCAGCTGTGCCATTCGTCCTGGGGCTGTCCCGTTGTTGCTGAGTGCAAGGACCCCATTTCACAGTCCTATCAACTCTATCACCAATGTTTTCTGTTAAATGACTTCCATGAAAAATAGGTTGAGTGGCCTGGTCGGTGTGCTCAGTGGTTGAGCATCGATCTATGAACCAAGAGGTCAAGGTTCTATTCCTGCCCAGGTTGGGGGCTCAATTCCCAGTGGGAGGTATGCAGGAGGCAGCCGATAAATAATTGTCTCTCATCATTGATGTTGCTATTGCTCTCTCTCGCTCTCCCTTCCTCTCCGAAATCAATAAAATATATCTTTGAAAAGTAAAAAAAAAAAAATAGGGTAAGTGGTTTCTGAATTTTTTTCCCCAAAATGTAAAAAACTATTGCCACCTGTCATGGGAAAACACAAGTTAAATCTTACAGAGAAGCTATATATATCTAGTTTAAATTAAAGACACTTGGATACTAGATATCCAATCTGCTTATTTTACAAAGGACTGGGGTAAGGATAGTTCTATTTGCAATTGTAAGATAGATCTTTGCCATCTTCCAGAGAGACAATTTTTCTTCATTTGAAATGTATTGATTGAGAGTAGAATTCAAAACGTAAGGAGGTCACTTCTGAAAAGGCTGCTTCATTCTGGGGTTGGGGTACAGTTGGAGCTGATACTGGTAAAAAGAAGTTGTTCATAAAAAGTGTGCAATAGCATGATAGGGAAAATTAAAACCTCAATTTTAATATTTCCAAAAATGCAATCAGTAAGAAAAAGTAAAAATGAAAACAGAAAAGGGTGTATGCTGTTGGCATTTATCCTTAATAGCTCTATAAAGTTTCAATATCTGGTGATTTCTTTGGATCTCATTAAGTGTGTGTTACCAAGTAGCGTGGCTGGAAGTGAGACCAGCAAGTGTGGCTATTACAGTCATTTTCTCACAAAATTACATCCTCGGTGTAACGGCAGTTTATTCGGAGGGAGTGTATTGACTCCATAACCAAAGTTCCGTTGAAGCCATTATGGGAGGTTGTAAATTTGTATTCAGAGATTATTTAATAGTGATTATTGACCCACATAAATGTAGTCATTATAAGCTATAAAGATCGCTTTCTCATTCTAGCTATAGTTTTATAAAAAGGAACAAAAATACTGTACAAGGAGTTATAAGAACTCTTATTGACTAGAGCTCCAAAAAATGAGCAGATGCAGCAATTTGAGTAAGGCATTTACATTCGCTGACCACCACATTCCTATCCATGAGTTGGGCGAAGGTCTACTTTGACAACCTCCTAGACTGATACTAATATAAATAAATACAACTTTTATCTTATAGGCAGGACTTCCAGTTCAACTCAGACGTGGAAAGAGTCCAGAATTCACTCTACCGGTCTTAAAGAAGAAACAACTGCAGAAATGGAAACTATGGACTTTTCTTGGGCCCACGGAGAGCTGAGCTTGCAGGGCAAACCGGACCGAAATCTAGAGGCAAGCTCGTCCAGTGGGTTAACAGCTGACCTCTGCTTAGCAGAGGCGGACGCCCCTGGGGCATAAACTGGTAGGGACATGGAAATGGTAATGTACACAAGTTACCAAGGTGGAACTAGAACCAACATAAGAGGAAAAATCTCTGGGGGCCACAATCCAGAAATACCACAATACACTGGGCTTTTGTTCCCCCAGGGATAAGTATGTGGAAGTCACTGAATACATGGTTATCTTAAGAAATGATCAGACCGTCAAACCTCAGAGGGAAGGAAGGGGAGGGGAGGGGAAAGGGGGAGAGATCAACCAAAAGACTTGTATGCATGCATATAGGCCTAACGAATGGACACAGACAACAGGGGGGTGGGGGCATGAGTGGGGGGAGGTGGGGGGGGCAATGAGGGGGTAAGGACACATAAGTAATACCTTAATCAATAAATACATTTTTTTAAAAAGGAACAATTTATTTATGCCACTCCAACAAATTATCTAGGTATGATGTATGTTCCTTTACAAATGAGTAAGCTAAGACCTCTGGAAAGGTGCATTATTCTCTTATAGCCCTCTAAGGTGCTAGAATAGTGCTAGTCTTTAAGTAGGCAAAGAGTAAATTTTAGTCTTATTAACTAAATGAAAAATTTTGTCTGTATAAGTTGCAAGCAAATGTAAGCTTATTAGAAGTGGAAATACTCCATATTCTGGAGCATGCTGGGTAATTGTCAAACATTGTGCAATACTCAGTCCTTTAGCCAATTGGTCTTCTTCCAAAAACATTCAAAAGTCCAAGAAAAATGTGGCATTAAAATTAATTTTTATTTCTATAAGCTACTAAAGACAATTACAGTACCCTATAAATAGCAACATATGCATAATAAAACCAATTTTTCTATGCTTTATAACAAAAATGAATGAAGAGGTATCTGCATGTTAAGGATGCACTGTTTTGGTTTTTAGATTTCTTTTTATGTTAGTTCCAGTTCAAGAAATCTAAAACAGAGCTAAAACCCATTACTTTTGTTTTCTAGGACTTGAAAGTACTTCTGCAAAAGTTAATCTATTAAGGCAACGTGAAAGTAGATGTTTGCTTCATATTTCCATGTATCTGTTTACTGGTTTTCTGAAGAACACTCTAAGCATCGTGTTACTTTAAATTCAATTATTTTTAATGGTTCTTGCTTTTTCTCTATAAGTATCCCTTACAATTTAGCATTAATGGACACTCAGAATCCTCTCAGCAAGAGGCATTCGTAAGTAGACAATGCTGTTTTGATATAATAAGTGCATAGTTAAATTGAATACTAAAATTTAGTGTACCAAAAATATCAACATTATGTGGATAAAAGTGAAATTGGTTGCCTTTTATTTAGAGATTGATGTGTATCGTTCTTATTTATCTGAAACTTACAGGCATTTGTCTTGAGTGATGTTGACCAGTACAATCATAAATAAGAAATGCTTATACATTTCCTGAGAACAGATGGTTCTGAATAAAATGTGATTAATATTTAGCTTCAGCTTGAGAAGTTGTACTGCATTCAGCTATTTTTATCTTACAAAAATATAGTAGAGGCCCAGGCTGGGTGGCTCAGTTGGTTGGAGTGTCCTCCTGTACCCCAAAAGATTTGGTGTTGACTCCCAGTCACAGCAAATACCTAGATTGCGGGCTCCATTCCCAGTTAGGGCGTGTCCAGAAGACAAACGATCAATATTTCTCTTTCACATCAATGCTTCTCTCTCTCTCTCATCAATAAACAGTCTGGCCTGTGTGGCTCAGTGATTGAGCATTTCCTATAAACCAGGAGATCACATTTATTTCCAGTCAGGGCACACGCCTGGGCTGCAGCTCGATCCCCAGTGTGGGGCGTGCGGGAGGCAGCCGATCGATGATTCCCTCTCATCATTGATGTTTCTGTCTCTCTCTCCCTCTCCCTTCCTCTCTGAAATCAACAAAAATACGTTAAAAAGTGAAAAAATATACCTGTGGATAGGATTAAAAAATAGTATAGTGGAATAGTGAAAACATGAGATAATCGTGTTTTCCAAAATTGAAAACAAGTAGTGAGAATACCTTGCATATTATAAACTACTCTTGCAGTCTTTGAATATTTTTATTCTATTGTATTATGTGTGCTTTTCAGAGAGAAAAAGCAACCTCACATGCATATTCCCCAACATACTACAAAGTTAAGTTTGTTAGTTCCAATCATCAAAGGGTTGAATACTAGTTAGTAGGGAGAAACTTCTATGTACTTCCTCTTTGCTCTGTAAACCCTTCAGTGACTTGTATTAACTTTTCTCTCCACTTCGGTTTCAAATGGAGTGATGTTTCATTATTCAACAATAGGTCCTTTGGATGTTGCTGTAAATCAGATGCACATGCTTTTGATAGTCCAGTCGTCAATGGGGATATTCTCTTCCACGTCAAGGAACCTGAATGTCCTGCAGTGCCCCAGAATATCACTACAGCAGCCAGGCAAACCATGGCATGCTCAAGGCCCAAGGGAAAGAAATCGAGACCTAAAGGAAAGTAGTCAGCAATCTGAAGTCCTTCGGTGGTTACCCCAGCATTCAGACTGAAATCCAAACTCTTCACAGAGGGCCATCATGATGGCAACCCCAGCTGTCCAGCTTTATCTCTGTCACTCTCCTTCCCTGATGCTCCATCTTCAATCAAGTTCCAGTTCTGTCATGCTGTTGGCAATCTATGTGTTTGCACAGCCCTCCCCTCTGCCTGAAATATCTCCGCCAACTTTTACTCCACTTGAATAATATTTTCTATTCTTTCAAGTTCTACACAGAGGTGTTTGTCAGATAATAACAATAGAGTGGCATGTAAATAATCACACAGCACTAGGGATATGGCAGTGAATAAAATAGTTTCTGTCCTCAAGCTGGTTTGGCTCAGTGGATAGAGCATCGGCCTGCAGACTGAAGGGTCCCAGGTTGGATTCCGGTCAAGGGCACATGCCCAGGTTGTGGGCTTGATCCCCAGTAGGGGCCATGCAGAAGGCAGCCAGTGAATGATTCTCTCTCATTGATGTTTCTATCTCTTTTTCCTTCTCCCTTCCTGAAATCAGTAAAAAAATATATTTTTAAAAAAGAAAAAATAATGAATAATTTGAATGAGTATCACATTAATTAACTGGTATCTAGAGGAGAAGACTATATGTGTGAACTTTAACTAAAAAAGAAAAACTTATCTCATTTACATGCAAGAATTTTTGCATTTAACCACTTGGGGTATACATTTTTATAATTTCCTACCAATGTAAACAGTTTTCCCTGTAAGGTGCTCATATTTTTATGATTATTTCTGTACTAAAACAATGATATTTAAGGACATTATTGTGAGTAGATTATTTCTATTTCCATTTATAATTCCCAACTGTCTTTACTTTTCTAGATTTGATGTGAGATTTTATTTTTTTCAGTAATGAAATAATCTCCTTGCAAGATTTCAATTTTCCCTGAGATATAACCTCCTTTCCTTGATCCTTAAAAAAATAAAGGAAAAGGAAGAAAAAAGTATATATCTATGACAACTGAAGAAATATTACTAGAAACAACTGGAGGGATTTTTAAATTATGGCTACTGTCCCTCTCCTTAATTAAATTATCTTAATCTTTTTTTTAAAAAATCATCCCTTGAATCATTTTGACTTTTTGATTTTGTTTTGTTAATCATCACCTAAGGATATTTTCTCATTGATTTTTAGAGAGAGTTGGGGGGAAGAGGAGAGACAGAGAGAAAAAAACATCGATGTGAGAGAGATTGGTAGCCTTCTGCAGGCACCGAGACTGAGGCCATGATCAAGCCTATAACCAAGGAGGTACATGCCCTTGTCCAGAATTGAACCCAAGACCCTTCAGTCTCAGGGCTGACACTCTATCCAATGAGCCACACCATCTAGGGCAAAGTACCTTAATCTTAATAAGTTCTTAGCTTTGTGTGGTGTTAAACATCAATTCACGATTTTTGTGTGTGAATAATTCCAAATGGAACTAGACTTAACTTGAGCTCTTGGTAATAGTAGAAACAGTTGAATCAATATGTCAGATGGAGAACAAAGTTACCTGAAACTCACATACCAGTGAGGACAAAGAGACTCATCTTATTGAGTGGTGTGCAAAATTCAGGTTTTGTAATCCACAGGTATTGGTTTACAACGATGAATGACATCACCAACAAGCAGGTCATAATGACCCTAGTAAGCACCCCATTGTGGCAGGTCATCATGAGTCCCTCTGTATTCCTCTCTTTCTCCGTTTATCTGTTTTCCTCATGAAAAATGGACGCCCAAATGAAAGTTCTGAAAAAAAATATTAACTTTTCTTCTAATCCAAGGATTTTTTAAAGCTTCAGTTTGTTCAATGTAAGGCATGATATTAGAACGAAGGTGAGAGTAATAGAAATTCCTCACACATTTTGTATTTGGTAGGCAAAAACTCCACCCCTACACAATGAACATGACAGTGTGAGTATACTAGTATTATGAGGAAATATTTCCCTTCAGTCTATAGCATCCCTTTATGGTTGGCTAGAATGGAAGAGAGTGAATGAGAGAGAAAAGCATGAAAGAAGGGAACATTTTTAAAAAAAGAAGAAATAAAGATAAAGGCTAGAGAGAGGAAAGGAGGAGTGGGAGGAAAAAAGGAAGGTGAAGGCGAGCCAGGGAAGGAGCAGGGTGGAGGGAGGGAGAGAGAAACACGAGTTTCTGAGTGACACATTGCCCTCAACTGAATCTGAAGCATCTCGCTGGTGATCATGAATAAACTCTCAGAAGCCACCTCCTACATATTCACTTAAACAACTCAACAAAACATGACAGGTTTCATTCTCCCCCTCGCTGTGTTGGTATTTTCAGTGAGAGCACTGATGTCCAGACTGGCCCCATGCAAGCTGACGGGGAGTGGCAGCTGGGCACACACTCCCACAGGGTTAATGACAGTGAGGCTGACGAATGTGGGCCGGCTTTAAACAGCTTGCTGAAAGGTTGGCTGCTGCAAGCTAGGCAAAGGGATTCAGTTGCTAAAAAGGAAAATAAAGTGTACACTATAATTAAGCAAAGAAAACAGCCTTTAGAAAATAGATTCTGTCTTAATTTGCAAATCCATGGCTTTCAGAAGCAAAATAAACTTCTCCAAAATAGATTTTTTTTTTTTACTCATCATATGGCTTTAGCACTTACAAACTAGGATAACTAGATTCAACTTTTTTCTCTATTCTATACATCATATTGCCTTTCTTTTGACCTTTAGCTTACTTAGCTACTAAAAAGCTAAATAGAAAACAATAGAAAAGTAGCTTGGTGATTGACATAAAAACTGCATGTTTTATTGTTCTGTTCTAACCAGCAGCCTGTAATGTTGGCAATGCTTTGCTGGAATATATTTGAAGGTGACTGGAGAGTTCTATCCACGTGAAACTGGCCATGCTAGGCGCTAAGGCAGGCCAGTGCCGCCTACTTTGCTAATCATCTCTAAGTGAGGGAGTTGAGTTTATTCTGTTATAAATTATATGCTGTTTCTTCATTTTTACCAATATGTTATAGTGGAATTATTTCACAAATATTTAGCCATGTGAAATAAAATAGTTAATATGAAGTTTGTGTGAAAGAGAAAAGCAGGATGGACTCTTTGGCCTACTTAAAATTTGGAAGTAATTGATTTTCTATGCAAAGATGCTTATTTTCTGCATTTTAGCTTATGGATGTTGCCTTCCATTAAAAAAGGGCAATATATATTTTTAAAAATATATTTTTATTGATTTCAGAGAGGAAGAGAGAGGGAGAAAGAGATAGAAACATTGACAATGAGAGAGGATCATTGATCGGCTGCCTCCTGCAAACCCCACACTGGGGATCGAGCCCACAACCTGCGCATGTGCCCATGACTGGAATCAAACCAGGGACCCTTCAGTCCACAGGGTGATGCTCTATCCACTGAGCCAAACCGGCTAGGGCGAAAGAGGGCAATATTATTGTCAAATAACAAAGGCAACTCATTGATAGGCAAAGTGTGTATTTAAGGAAACGTCACTCTGCCTCACATTAAAGTTAACAAGCATAATAATAATTTTCCACTCCATGGCTGTTATGAATGACAATCATTTTGCCTAATGAATTTTACCTTGTGATTGCTAAGCCCTGGACTACTAACCATGTTAAAACGAATAAATATCTTAAAAGGGAGGCTGTTATAGGAATAGGCGTTGCAGCACTATATCCCTTTACTATTCCTAAACCCTGAATTCATAAGTTAATATTTGCAACCTCTCCAATGGAGCAACATTTGTCAGAGGAAAGACTTGATGGAGCCTATTGGTTTAAGCAGCTTTTGAGGCATATTTTCTCTACAGATATGAATATTCACGGTAAGAAATCCAAGGAAGACTTTAGTGACTACCGATGAGCAGTAAGTTGGTGTTTTCCATGTTTTTCAGGAAGTTCTAATACTGTGAACCGATAGGGTGGCTAACACCCAGCTTGGCTTGAAAGGAGGTGCTAAAATACATACACACCACATTTTCTAGCTCATCATCTGGTGGGAATACACGTTCACCAGGTTTTGTTAACCTTTAAGGACACTGAATGCTAAAGCCCAGAAGACTCAAGCTTGTCAGAATTCTTTTTGAATGATTGAATAAAATCTATTCCATTCCATTCCATTTCCTGCATTTAGCCTATCTAATAAAGAGGGGATAGGCAAATTGACTGTCACACAGTCACAAAGATGGTGGCGCCCTTAGCCACAAGATGGTGATGCCCAGTCCCCTCAGCCCCACCAGAGTCCCCCAGTCCTTTCAGCCCTGCTGGGGGTGGGTGGCAGGTGTGTGGTGTGGCCGGACCCACCCTCAGCCCCCCAGCTGCCCAGGGCTGGCTCGAGGCACAGGCAAGCCTTGGATAGCGGCTGCCCAGCCACCCAGTGCTGCCCAAGGCTCAGGTAACCAGGGCTGGCCGAGGCTTACACTGCCAGCAGTGGCAGCAGCAGAGGTGTGATGGGGGCATCACCTTCCCCTGATTGCTGGGTCGCCTCCCGCCCCTGAGGGCCCCTGGACCGTGAGAGGGGGCAGGCCGGGCTGAGGGACCCCCTCTCCAGTGCAAGAATTTTCATGCACTGGGCCTCTAGTTGTTCTATAATTTTCAATAAGGATGCAAAGGCATTCAATGGAGAAAGAATAGTCTTTTCAACAAACTGTGTCCAGACAAGTAGATATCCACATGCATAACAATGGTTTTGAATCCCTTTCTCAAAACATACCTGAAAATTAATTCAACATTGATCATTGATGCAAATGAAAATATAAAACTCCTAGAAGACAACTTAAGAGCACATCTCATTACCTTGGGACAGGCAAAGCTTTCTTAGATCTGACAGCAAAAAACCCAATTAATAAAGCAAAAAAAAAAAAAGATGATAAATTGTACTTCCTCAAGATTAAAAATTGGCTTCAAAGGTCAAATACTGAGACATTGGAATCACTCACACAGTGGAGGAAATATGTGAAGGTCACATCTGATAAGTGACTTATAGGCAGAAACTGTAAAGAATTCTTGCAATTCAGTAATAAGAAGACAATAAAAATGACCAGAGAAGTAGAATATATATTTCATCAAGAAAGATATACAAATAGAAAACAAGCACACACAAAATACTCAACATTCCTAGCAGTTTGGGAAATGCAAAATGACAATGACACATCACTTCACACCTACCAGAATGGCTGTCCTCAAAAAGATCTTGCAATCCCATTCCATTTATTTAGAAACATGAAACGGTATAGGGGGTCATTGGAAACTCGTTTGGCAGTTTCTAATAAACTCAGACATAGAGTTACAGGGTGACGAAACTCTTTGACACCTACATACATGTCCAAGGGAAATGAAAGTACATATCCACACAAAAACTTATGCATGAATGTGTATAGCAATGTTTTTTAAATTAGCCAAAAACTGATAACCAGAAAAATCTCATTTACTATTTTTTTTTTGGCCCAAATTTAAGTAGCAAAATTCACTGTACTCCCCAGAAAACCGGTCTCCACATCTAAGGATTAATTGGAGCTTGATTTTCCTTTGCGCTGATAACATGCTATCAGCTGGTGTAAATGATTAAGGGATAGACTCATGAATATCACTGATGACCCTGTAAAACATGACAGATCATAGTGCTTCACCTCACTCTACTTCAGTCTATAACCTTAAGGTCAACAGCAAATGCTGACAAAATAGACCATAGCCAGAGAAAGGCAACTGCTTACATGGTTGGGGTTGATGGATTTTGTTTAGAATCGCAAAGTGATAGAAGCAGAGTATTATGGATGAGATGGCGAGAAGGTCACTGGGATAGCCTACTTCCTTCACATCGCTTTGTTGTTGTCATTAGTCATTTAGGGAAATATAGCCACAGTCCGAGGAAGTTAGAAATCACTTAGCTTTAATGGAAAGGATACTTCCTTTGGGGAAAGAAGTTGAGGGGAGTGGGAGGGAGTGGGAAGGATCTAGAAGAAGGATTTCTGTTATGCTGTTGGACTTAATGAATATCATTTGCAGGTCCCAGGCCTGAAGTCAAAAGCTAATAAACTAAAAGTGGGCGAAATTGGTTCAAATGTTAATGAACCCAGATGATCACAGGCATCTCCAGGGGTGTATTTTGTGGTGGTGCATCTTGACATTTTACATAATTTAAAAAATATCTCAAGTTGAAAGATGCACTATTTATACATATTAATACATTTAAGTAGAATATTTACATAACTTCAAAAGTAAAAAATAATAACACATTTATATCATGCATGTTATATATATATATATATATATATGTCAATACCTTTAATTCTCCTGGTGATTATTCTCAGTTACTGAAAAAGAGTGTAAGTCCTCACATAATCTCTCCCCCTCACTCCCTCTCTCAGTAAGGATCCTGCAGACACATGGGCATAAGTTAGAACCTGGAATGATAATGTGATTCCACTGTGTCTATGCATAATTTTTCATAATTGAACCTTCAAAATATTGGGAACTGTTTCACTTCTCCTCCCTCAAAGTTGCATATAAGAAAGCGAACAAATTTCTTTCCATGTGGTTTTTTTTTTGTGTGGTTTTTTTTTTTTTTGGTACAGAACATGGCTTAGGTGATGGATTGCACTTTTCACTTTGTGGCTGGATTCGAATAGAGTCTCTGCCACTGAGTAATAATTTCTGAATCTTTAAATAATTCGTATAATAATTCCTGCATCTTTAGGCTTGCTTTCTACTCCATGAAAACTGTGATAATCTTACCCATATCACTTGATCTTGTTAATAAGTAATTAGATATGCCATATATTGTATCTAGTATACTGCTTTAATGTACTTAGTACACTGCTTGTCAATATATAGCTCATTTAGGAACAGTGCTATAATTCCATCCATTGCTCATAGTAGCCACATTTTAGAATCATTTTCATATCAGACCTTAGAGAGAGAAAATAAACATGGCATCTACATAGGGTTGATGAGCCAGTTTCACTAACTTAACATAAGGGCTCCCACAAATTATTGGTGGATTTGCCCTGAAACCGTTTCACATCTGAGAATCTTGGGGGTTTTAAGATTCCCCCCCTAGAAACACATCCAGACCTTGTGTTTTAGGCCAGCTTGGACTACCGTGATGAAGTGGTGACAAATCTGAAAATCATTCATTTTGCTGTGTGCTTTATTCTCCTTATTTCCTTTTATTTTTCACAGAACGCCAGATGGAATGAGCTATTTCTGTCTAATTGACAAATGCAACAGTTTACGGGGCGAAGTGCTGAGAGAGTTGCAATGAGAGATTTTTCCCTGCTGTATCCAGACCCTGCTGCTGCTGCTGCGGGCGATTCACCTCTTTTCAAAAAGCAAGGGCACCCGAGAGTCACCTGCCTTGTGGATGCGCACCCTGCTCGGCACAGAAGGTGCCTGGAATTCTCACAGCTGGTCAAGCGGGACAAAGTGACCCCGTACTCTGCAGGTGGCACCCGCGCCTTTTCGTCCACAGCTGACTCGCATCGTCATGTTAACCAGCCTTGTTGCCTTTGCCTCTGAGAACTTTCGTCTCCTGCCTAATTGGCACGAGAGACCGATGCTATGTCTAAGTCATTCCCCGCACAAACGCGACGATTTCAACAATGGATGTGAGCGAAATGTATGCCCTTCTATTGGCTCACAAGCGTTTGTTTTTACTCACCTGTGGGTGTCGTCTCTTGGTGTTGTTTGAAACTTCCTGCCATACAATTTTTTCCCTACCAACTATATGCATTATCTGTCTGCAAAACCCACGTTCTCGCTTGTGATGTGAGGCACGATAGGAATAAGAGTGGTCACCTAGGAAATGTTTCAAGAAATGGAAAACCTGGAAACGGACCCAGACATGGTCTACCCAAAGGGAGAAGCTGGACGTGCCCACGGCAGAAACAGAGCTCAGGCCGGCAGCGGGCTCTGCACGTCCCCGGGCTTCCACATGGAAGCTTCCACTCCTACTGTAGGTGCTTCGATCTCCCCATCTGACAGGGGAGAACCCCGAGTCACAGAGAGGACAGCGAACTTGCTTCAGGTTATGCAGCCAACAGGTCGTCCAGGCAGAACCTGAACCCTGACGGATGCCTGCCCCGTAGTACCTGCTGTCAATCACTGATTTACTGGGTTATTACACTGGGAGTCCTGGCAAAGAATCCGATGTGACAGCGTAAGAGAGCAGGCGGTTGGATTCCCGGTCAGGGCACAGGCCTGGGTTGCAGGCCTCATTCCCAGGAAGGGACGTGCCGGAGACAGCTGATCAACGATTCTCTCTCATCATTGATGTTTCTCTCTCTCTCCCTCTCCCTTCCTCTCTGATATCTATCTATCTATATATATATATATATATAATTTTTTTTTTTTTTTAAAGTGAGTAGGAAGGAGACCCCTGGCTGTGGCACAGCAGGGATCAGAATGAGAAGTTACTTTAGATGCAACTGTGGTGGTTGAGACGCAAAGGGCCGCAGCACACACCTGTGAGTAAGGAGAGTGGCAACGTAGGTGTGATCTGAACCCGGGCACTCCTGAGAGTAAAAAGGAGACGTTAATAATTATTCTGGAATGTCGGGCCTCCCTCAGCACCATCTCAGGCAATCTGGACAGACCATCACTCGATGCTGAAATGTACAAATGCCTCCCTCAGTCCCTCGGGTGCTGAAAACAGGCCAGTGGAAGATGGCTGTTAATCTACACAGTGCGGGGAGACAGGAAGTTTTGTAAACATTGTGTGCCATGGGTGGGTTACCTACTACGTCTATTGTAAGTTTTCCAACAGTTAATATGACACTTTCTAGATTCTTCTTTGTAAAATTTCACTTTCAGGTGTCTCCCTTGGTCTGTATTTTAGAAGATAGCAAGAAATAACCGCATGGAATGTCTTACGGCCACTGGGCAGAGATGGGGCTGTGACAGGAAGCATTTGATCACCCAGTACCCTTTCTAAAAATGTCGCGCATGAAATATTTCTTTTAGAAATCAATATTAGAATGAATTTCCCTAAAAGATAGATTGGTTTACTTTTCTCTGTGAATAATACTTCACTCTTCGGTTTAATTTGGCCTGTCAAATATGCCGGCTCCTTGAATCTGCACAGCTGTGTTCTCAGGCCGTTGGGACTTCACTTTCTCTGTGTATTTGTACTCAGTCTGGGTTTTCCACTGCACTGGGATAACGTTTTAGTATTACAAGTGCTTTTTTGCCCACAGCTTTCACGACGTGAGATTAAACAAAGTATCACAGGCAACTTTACGTTGCAGCAAACCAGTAGCATCTGATTAGACCTTTGAAAATCATCATTGTATGGACAACTGTGCATGATATTCTTATGCTTTTATGTGCACTTGGGGGGAAGTATCTAAAATAATGCCCACTGATGGCATTATCCGTGTTTCTCCATTGCTACGGTAGGCGTGCTCTACCCTAAAGCAAGCCAGGGCAGCCTCTTCCGGAAGAACTGCTGCCCCCAGTGCCCGGGGGGCAAGGCTGGCGTAACACTGATCACAAACGAGATGTCAAACCATGCACCGCACAACGCCAGCCAGGGCACCCGACCCCAGGGTCTCCTCCTAGTCCTCCCTGGTTGTTACCTACATGAGAACATGCCGGCCACAGGAGAAAATAGGTCCTAGTGTATTTCACATAAAAGTTCAGCATCTGTACCAGAAAAGTGAATTTTTGTACGTTTTGGCCTGTTCCTGATCACATGTGTTCCATTTTAAACGGAAGTGATGAAAGAATTGCCAGAAAAAATCCAGTTTGAGCAGAGCCTGCTTCAGTGGGTCTTACCCCATCGTGCTGAATTCCCGAAGGACGCTCAGACGAAAGAGTTTATTAGGTGGAGGCCTCTGCCACCCATACCATACCAGCATGTGAATATAAAACCCATGATTTCGGCCCAGTTGGCGTGGCTCAGTGGTTGAGCATCGACCTATGAAGCTGGAGGTTGTGGTCCGATTCCCGGTCAGGGCACATGCCCGGGTTGCGGGCTCCATCCCCAGTGTGGGGTGTGCAGGAGGCAGCCGATCAGTGATTCTCTCCCATCACTGATATTTCTATCTCTCTCCTCCCTTCCTCTCTGAAATAAATAAAAATATATATATTTTAAAATTATCATATGCTATATCTAAGCTATTCTGTTTAACTATAAAAACTGTAAGCTTTTAAAAATATGCAATACAAATTTTAGCTAACTTTCAGAATATAAAAATTTTGATTATATTTCTAAAGTCTAAAAGTGTGTTTTCATTGCATATAGGTATTATATATTCTAAGTAAATGTTACTTTTTGAAATTCATTATCATCGTTTTACAACTTATAAATGCAAATTGCTTTCAATATAAGATCAAATTATTTTTCTCATGTTTTAGGATGTATGTACGTATGCATGTATGTATGTATTTATTTATAAAAGGCTCCAGACCATCATATTTTATTACCCCTAAATATTTCTGTGAGATTTTTAGAAACTATATTAATAATGATTGTCCAGTTACACTCTTTCTAATAAAAGTGATTTAGCAATTGACATTTTAAATATCTCTTACTTTATTGTAAAAGAAGTGTCCTTTAAGTAAGATTTATTTTAAATAGGACTAAAGGGTGTAACAAGTGAAAGGGAAGGAGAAACAGCTATTTTTAATGTTAAAATAATATCCCACTGTGGAGTCAAGGAGTCACATTTTAAGAGGACAGAAATAGTGGTTTTATATCATTAGGTGGAAAAATTCTGGTGTTGATTTTCAAAACACATTCCTTCTTGCATTGGAAAGTTTATTAAATCAGTATAAAAACACGCCTCATAGTATAGGGAAACTGTTCCCACTTGTGACTGTATGCTCTTTACCAAGGGTTTCTTGTGCCGGATGTGGAAATAGAACCGCACATGTATCAGAACCATTATAAACGTGGAAATCGACTAGTTCCCACAGTTTGCTGCAGCGAGCCTGACGCCTAGCTGCTATCCCATGGGACTCTCCACTTGAGGGCAATTCTCTGTTCAGTTTTAGGTTGCGCAACCTCTTCTCTGCGCAGCCATTTGCTGGGCCACAGTATACATTGTCCCAGATAGAAAAGTCAAGCGCAAATTGGTGGCGAAGGGAGGGAGCTCACAATACAGCCATTCTTCCTTATCCCTCTGTTTCTTAAGAGGAACATGTGTCTTAGATAGCCTATCACTTACGAATGGCATGGAGTGGGGAGGATTGCCAACTATTTCTCACTCACTTTCTACACTAATAAAAGAAAGATATGCAAATTGACTGTACATCCGTGATGCCCACCAGCCAATCAGGAGTGAGTATGCAAAGCAACCCAACAAAGATGGAAGGTTAATTTGCATATGCAGGTGCGGAGCAGCTGGGCAGGGCGAGATGCCTGCTATGAGAAGGAGGCCGGGGGATGGAGGGAGCTACAGGAGTGGCGCTCCAGCCAGAGTGGAGAAGACTTAAGGTGCCGGCCAAAGTGAAGATGGAAGGCGGTGGCCAGAGCGAAAGGCCTGGTTCCTGGTGCCAGAGGGAAACCAGTGCTGGCAGCCAGGGGAAGGAAGGCCTATTGCACAAATCTTCATGCAACGAGCCTCTAGTAGGTTATCATTTGATTCCAGAACATACTACTCTCTTAATATTGAATAATTCTATATTTTTATAGTTTTGACTATCATTACTTGTTAAGTAATTCCAGAAAATTATCAATGAGTAAATCAGCATTCAAAGTTTCTAGGTATTGCATGAGTTAGTTTTACCAAGAAGGAGTAACTTAGGAACAGGCAGCATTTTATAGCACTATTTGAAAGTTCACAACAGCTATTAGCATAACAAAGGCTATGAGAAAAACTGAAGTTAAAATTTTAGCTACTTTTTTTCAGTAGGATTTTTTAATTCACTGGCCCCTTCAATACCTATGAGCATTCCATGGAAGAAGCTGGGAAACACTGGAATGATTTGTTTAATTATCAAACAAATGTACTCCTAGAGAAATATTTTTTAACATAATAGATTCCATTCCTAGTGAAATTTGACACCAGTTTTAATAAGGACACTAAATAATGACAAGTGGCTTCAGGCCATTGCTTTACATGACATCTCCATAGGACAGGCTGCAAGGCAGGCTGACATTTTTACTTCCTAGAATGTTCTCTACAGGTATTGTCATTATAGTGCACTATACACCAGATGGACTCATAAGATAAATCATACCACCTATCCTTAAGCTATTTTGAATACAATGCTTGGGGACGGGCACATAGTTTTTAAAAAAATAATCATCAATAGCATGGAGTTCTCTAATATGTTATTCTCAAGATCCAGAGGCAACAAGCTTGACTCTCTCATGCAATAGGAGACTGGGGTGGTGGCACATGCTATTTTATACAGCAGAATGTCTGTCGGCGAATTGTGTGTTCCATCTGTCACAGCCTCCACATTTTACCATTGACAACATTTGTGACGCGATCTAAGAAATTGTTCCCAGCAGGTCCTATCAGATTGAATAATGGCCTCTTTTATATGAGCAGGTTGTTAAATCAGCCACACTCACAATTTCCGACTAGAAATGAAAAATCAACATTAAACTTACCAGATGAGTGGAACTGAAGGATTCCTATGGAGAGCTGTACGTTTAAATTCGGAAATGTGTTCAATGTATTACAATGTCAAGAAAGATAATGAAATTAAAGAGGAAGGGGTGCTTCAGGCTCTCTACAGTAGAAGGGAAAAATGTGACTCTTGCCCTATGCACTTTTCTAATTTTGATACTTAAGTCAATACATTTTTTTTTTGAAACTCAAGTCAATACATTTTTCAACGCTTGCTGTAGCCAAGGGGATAAAAACATGTGATGGCTGGTGCTTTGTTTCAATTGTCCTCTCACAGCTACCCCAAAAGATGTTGGTTGAAAATAATAACTTGGTTCTAGCTGTATTTTTGTAGGTGAGTAACTCAGGCAGGTCTCCCCAGACCTGTTTCCCGTGTGTGGCACCCACAGGGGTCCCCCAGTAGATGTCAGCTACCAACTGGGTGGTGTCACAGGTCTAAGACAGCACATCACTCATGCCTGACGCCACGGTGGGAAGCCGGGAAGGCTGCTCGGGCGGGACCCTTCCATCTCCTTGCGGTTTCATTGCCTCTCCAAACAGTTTCTCCAGCTGGATCACCTGGCTTCTTCCAGGCACCCCCAAGCACAAAGGACGAGGTTTTTAGTTCCCTAAAGAGGTATGTCTGGGGTAGAGTTACTTATTCTCCTAACAAGCCCAGATACATGCGGAGAGGAAAAACAGACCTTGATTTTCCATGGAGGAGTAGCAAATAATGTGTGAGCATCTTAAAACCACTACAGTCTGCTCTCCAGTCACAGTGTATTTCTATTTCCCCCGCATGCAAAATACTGACACCTGCCAAGACGCCTGGAGTTTCTCTCACTTGGGGGGGGGGGGGGGAGGTTGGTACAGAGTGCAAGAGCTCACCTTCTCAGTCCCTTCCAGGTGCAGCTGAATCTCCTTGCAGGGGTTCCTTAAAGGACAAAACGCGTGATATAAAGAGACAGGATGGTTCCTCCTGACTCCCCCAGCGCTCAGTGGACAGGCAGACCAAGGCACTGCTGTACGGAAGGGGGACTCGGGGGGCCACGGAGCATTCAGGGATCCGCGTCAATTCCGAAATCCAGCCGCGCCCATGGCACCAGGTCCTTCTGCGGGGCTCTGGTCCATTTCCGGAGAGTGGTTTTCCACTGTTTTTTTTTAGCTCCTCCTCCTGAGATGTTGGCCCCAATCCCTGCATCGCCTTTTCTTTGGTAAAAGGATGCTCTGTGTTTTCAGATTATCTAAGTACTCTCTTACCCTACTTCCTGAATCTAGAAGGTGCAGGCATCCAGGATGGTTTTAACTGATCTCTCAAACTAAACTGGAAATACTTCTGCACACACAAAAATATTGTTCTTTGTTCTTTGTTTCATGCGGCAGATAGAACACACCATTCGCTGAAATACATTCTTGTACTTAAAAGTGTGTGTGAGCATCACAACCTTTCTCTCTCAGTTAAAGTGAAGACTTTGGTCTCTGCCCCTGGGGCATAGCATACCTCTCTGTGCTACATGCGCAGATTGCTTTAAGAGCGTGCCAGCTCTGCTTTGATCGGAGTCACATACGGTAGGACAGAAACCTTAAGAATCCTCAAAGTCCCAATTGAGCATTTCCATAATTGTTTCTGAAGTGTCCACAAAGTGCCTTAGACCCGTTCCCTTTAGACATGAATCCTGATGCTATACTAGACTGCAAGGGTTCTAGACTTTATTTTGTCTTGAGTTCATTTCTTACCTTGCAAGTCTTTGCCACCTAAAGGAATTGTGAAATTGAAAGTTCTATTCTGAACAACCTAGCAACTCTTAGCTTTTTGCTACTTCCTCCAGCTTCCGCTCAAAACCAGTATTTCTTCCTTAGCCCATATCTTGTTTCTCATGTTTAATCATAGGAAGTCAGAAGAAGCCAGTGGGCACTTTGTACATTCTGCATGGGGGTTTCCCCAGCCAGTCCTCGAGTTCTTCAAGCACCCTTTCTATTCCCCAAGTTCCTGAAAGTCAGTGCTTACAACCTGTGTGCCAGCACGCATCGAATCTCCTGACATTGTCTAGCTTCCAGTAACAATTTTTCTCTTTGTCTTCTCGAGGCCCTAGTGGCCTTTATCAAGTCTCTTAAAGGTCCTTCTGGCTTCTTCCCATCACCCCATCCCACAGTCAGCACCCTCTGCTGTAGGTCTTGTTACCACAGATTTCCAGTAAGAAATCCCCCAGAACCCACTCCCCAAACCAAAATTGCGCTGACTGACTCCGTGATTCCTTTGGGTTTGACGTATTCCTGGTGCCTGCCTTCTGGGTGCTTTGCCAGGTGGTTTGGATTCGGCATAGTTTTCTGCAGAACTGTAACAAGTGTACCACATTAGTGGGGGATTTTGATGAGAAAGGCGATGTTTGTGGGGGCAGGAAATACACCTAAAATCTCTGTACCCTCAGCGTTGGCTGTGGGTCTAAAAATACTCTTAAAAATATAGTCTTTATATTGGGGGGGGGGGCTGCGGTGATTACTTAATTAGCCTGTAGTGTGGGTAAGTACATATTGTGGCCAAATATTAAAAGTGCAACTGGTTTAGTATCTCAGGAAATAAAGAGCACCATAAGGAAAATAACCGACAAGCAGAATTTAGAGAAAATGTGGAGAGTCTAAAAAATGCAGACGTACACAAATCATCAACTTGTGGCCAGCTTCCTAGGAAGATGAGATGAAGACTGTGGTTATAACACTCTTCCTGAGACCTCTGGAGGTGTCCGGTAGATCATTCTAGCTCTACAGACGAGCTCCCGGAAAGCTTCAGGGCACTGTACCGCTGAACCTCACTGCTTGAAAATGACCTGGAATGAAGCCTACAGGTGAAGAGCTTCCTCAGAAAAGGACAGAGGTGACTCTGGAACATGGAGCAGACCTTGATGCGGCCCTCTTGCGTCCCTGGGTTTGGCCACAAGAAGATGACCTGGGTGACTTTTGTTCCAAGGAGAGCAAGCGTGGGAAGAAAACCCAAATGCTATCTGACTTTAAGGCCAAGTCCCAGTGTGCTCAGCTGGATTGCGTGACTCCGATCTGACCTGAAAGTAGGTGAACAAAAACACAAACGATGGTAGTAACCTAGCAATTGCTTCCTGGCATAACAGCTCAAACCAAAATGTGTGTTTTTTATCCTCCCTGGAGGACAGTTTTCCATGGATTTTTAGAGAGAGTGGAAGAGAGAGGGAGAAACAGAGAAACATCGATGTGAGAGAGACACATCGATCAGTTGCCTCCTACACGAGCCCGACCAGGGCCCAGGCCAGGGAAGAGCTTACAACCAAGGTACGTGCCCTTGACCCAGGGCCCTTTGGTCTGCAGGCCGGCATTCTACCCACTGAGCTGAACTGGCTAGGGCAAATGAAAATGTAGTAATATCTGTAATATGTCAACTTTGTATGAGAGAATGCTGGTAAAAATATGTGGGAAAATTCTCCTTGCCTTTGAGAAGATGTTAATCAAACTGCTAATGATATCAAACTAATACAGCATAAGCACATGGTTTTATAGGAAGATATCTGATAGGAAAATTATCAAAGAATAGATGCCCTGATGCCGGTTGGTTCTTTTATTCCCTCTAATTAGTTAGTGTTTGTAAGTCTATGATTTAGCAACTCCACTCTGAATGCCATGGTTTTAGAAATGCCGAAAGCTTATTTCTGGTTACAGCCAAAGCTTGCTGGACTAGGAGACACTGTGCCCATGAAAACGCCTTTGTATCGCTGAGATCTCACTTGTTCTGAGCGAATTTATGATTTACTACCGGTGAGAATTATCTCGTTTCTAAGTCCTTGACTGGGCAGAAACTCAGTGTTCTTTTGGGGCACATCAATACATTCTCTAAATATAAATACATAAATAAAAGTGAAAAGCGTCAAGAGTAAGAAAATGTATGTATGCTGGCAATTTTAATCCTGGTTCTTTGCTTACTAGCATTTGCTTAGTTCCTTTTGCATGGATTTTTCAAACAGACTTTTAATAGTATAGCCTTAAAAGAAAAGAATAAACCAGAGTAATATATTTCCTTTTGCAATGAAGGAAAAAAATTAAAATGAGTAGCTGTTCTATAATACAGGCATTAAGAATGTAAAAGTTTTGTTAACACTTTTGTCATACTAACATATTATCTATTGCATGAATGTAATACATCATATATTATATCAGTCATGCAATAAATAATTTTTGCATAGGGACTAAAATATAAAGTCCATATTTTTGTTTTCATTTTAAAGCTTTTCTTTTTTTTCTTTTTAAGCTTCTTTATATTTTATTTTCCCCTCATTGGTAATGGTTAACTGTATGAATAGTTGAAAATATCTCCTGACTAAAGATGAAAATAATTTTGGTGAGCTATATGGGGTCAATAAGTACGATATTCTACCATTTTTTAAAGGACAAGAAAACATCTATATTTTTTACTTTAACAATTATATTAGAAAATATTTATGCATCATGTTTAATGCATTGAATAATATAGGCAACCACAAAATGTTAGTGAATATGAAAAAAAACTTAGTTAACAATTACCTTGGCCCTCTGCCCCCCAAGTTTTTATTTTTTAATATACTTTTTATTAGTTTCAGAGAGGAAAGGAGAGGGAGAGAGAGATAGAAACATCAATGATGGAAGAGAATCATTGATCGGCTGCCTGCTGCATGCCCCACACTGGAGATTGAGCCCCAAACTCTGCCATGTGCCTTCACCTGGAATCGAACTGTGACCTCTTGGTTCATAGGTCAATGCTCAACCAATGAGCCATGCCAGCTGGACTGTCCCCCAACTTTTTGGTGCTTTTTCCAAAGACAGGATAATCAACATAATAATGCATCTGTATCTTTTGCACAATTAATTTAGTCTCAAGTTTCTAGTCTTTTACTCATCTTCATTATTTGTCACCTATGGTACTGAGTTACTAGGTTTATTTTATTACTAATTTATCATTATACTCTAATTCATGTATAGTTAAATAGTTTAATATTTTCACAAGGCTAATACTGATAAACCATTAAATAAAAGCCATGTTGAATACCTTAAATTTCAGCACAGTAATTCACAATTACAGAGAATATTCCAGTGAAGAGTATGAAAACTTAACATGGGATCATCTTGGGAGAGTGGAAGAATCCATGGAAAAATAAGATGTCTTAAGAATTTAAAAGGAACTATCAGTAATGTTCCACTGTCTTGAATGAACAGTTGGTTTGCTACCTGGATTCAAGATGACTGACCCCTTTATTGATTAGTTTTACTTTGTCAAAATACATATCTCCTTAAGCTATAAGAGGTTTTATAATAGTTAGTCAGGGTTACTAAGTGAAAGCAGCTGCAGGGTGGAATGTTTAAACCCAAATCAATATCGAGTTGCCTGCCGTTGAAGAATACATCATTGCCCTCCACCAACATGAGTGACTTCTTTTCCCTGCTTGGCAAATAAGACAGAGGGGCTGAGGGCACTCCCGGTCGAATCCTCCTCGGCTGCTGGGGGTCAACAGAACAATGAAGGCAGTCAGAGAGGCCACCAGTGTATGTGCCAGACAGCAGGGCTCCAGGCTTAGGTTATGTTGAGGTGACATTTATCTAATAAGGAAGGCCCAGAAGAATGATAAATGCCTTCCACTGTGTCTGTGCAGAAATGGGTTTATAAACAAGCACCTGCCATAAATCACAAAACAGCTTTGTCAGAAGTAACTAGCGACTAGATGCATCTTTATAATTACTCCGGCCAGCGTGTGTCTTGCTTGCATATCCTTCACTCCGCTCTTAGGTCAACTACGTTATCCTGCTTTACACTTAAATTATTCCCATTCCATTTAAAACATAGGTTTATGGCTAGAATAGCTTTAGGGTAACTCCCTGACTATTGCCTTAGTATCCATACGGAAGTATGGGTATAATGGTTAGATGCCCAATAATAAATGTCACCGGTGAACCTACCATATTCTCTTTCATTTCCTCGATTCGCCTTCCTTTCTGAGTATTGGTCTTTCCTTTAACGCAGCATTTTCACATGTTATAGTAAGCTACTGACTTCCAGATATTAAAATAGAATGGTTCAAAGAAACTAATACCTTATTCAGCATAATGGCAAAAGGGTTTTATTTGGAAGTTTCACAGGTTAAGTAATATATGATAGAACAAATGAATGCTTAATTAAAGAAACGACACCAAAATATGGTCAAAATGTTGAAATCTTATTTTTCCATGGATTCTTCCACTCAATATGTTACATTGAAAAGTAGAATATCAAGTCGCAGCAACTTCTTACTCTACAATATTATCAACCATCAATAAATGGTCTGAGTGAATGGAAATACTCAATTCATAATACACACTCGCAGCATAAATAATAAAAGATTTGTCAGAATGACAGCTTGAACACAAAAGCAGGTTGAGTCAGACTTCCTTTAAAAATGTATTCGCGTTTCCTCCTGTGGCTACAATACTTAATTGATGCTCAGTTGCTCTAATAGCGCTTCTTCACATTAGTTTACAAAAGGGCTTTGCAGTCATCATAGACTAGGAAGTGCAGAGCGACACAATACATGTCTTAGCACTTGGGTCAGGCCATTTAATTTCCCTTTCAAATCCAACTGTTCACCTGCTGTGCCTATTAAATACAAGCATGCGGCCTGTACTTGGATGCACTGTCTGTGTGGTTTGGGCACAGTCCACCTCCTGCCTCTGCCATTCCTAATGAGAGCGGCCTCTGTCAGTGCAAATCCTCGGAATTCAGATTAGGTGGACTTTACCGCATGCATTTTTTAGTTATTTAAATGACCATATAACTAATTTATAACCATGGCATTGCTACTGGCTAATCAACTTATTATTTTTATAGTAGTTTGAGGAACAACATACACTGCCAAAGGGGACATTTTAAATTATTCAGGTTAGTGAGTTATGTGAGTTGCTTGGTTATTACGAACAATTACGGATGCTTTTGGATTTTAATACATTTATTGTTTGGTTACTCACGTATTTGTGGATAGACTGATAGAAATACTTAACATATAAAAACAAAAATATTTTTTAAACTTTTCAGCTGCTCAGAATCAGAAAAGGCAATTATTAAAATTCTCTGGTGATTGAAAAAAAAGACCAATTGAGAAATATTTATTTAGTAAGAACTATTACAGCTTGGTGAGAACAGTGGGAGGCTGCATGAAGCTCCCCACTCTCCCCACCTCTGTCTTCTAGAGGCTCAATCCCACATAATAAAAGCCTAATATGCTAAGTGTCCAGTCATCCATTCAACCAATCAATGCATAATATGCTAATGATATGCTAAGACCACTCAACCACCCACTATGACGTGCACTGACCACTAGGGGGCAGACAGTTGACCGGTTGACCAGTCGCTATGACATGCACTGACTACCATAGGGTAGATGCTCCAACTGGTAGGTTAGCTTGATGCTGAGGTCTGGCCAATCAGGACTGAGCAAGATGGGCCGAACACAACCTGGAGCCCTCCTGCAGTCCCTCCCTGGCTGGCCAACCTCCCGTGTCCTTTCCTGGCCCTGATGCACTGGCGGGGTCCCTCGGCCTGGCCTGCACCCTCTCGGAATCCAGGCTGAGAGACCTCCCCCCTGAGTGCACGGATTTCATGCACCAGGACTCTAGTAAATCAGTAATAGCCCCTTACTGCCCCAGCGCCCTGAAATGGAAGGACCATTGTGGATGGGTTCATAAGCCATTGAACAAAAGTATATCCCACTTTTTACAATCAAAAGGGAAAAGAATAGTATTTTCAACCAATGGTAAAGAGACAATTAGATATCCATATGCAAAGGAATAAAGTTGGGCCCTCCTTCATAACATACACAAAAAATTAACTCCAGATGGGTTCCATGCTGACATCTAAGAGCTAAAGCTATAATTATAAAACCTTTAGAAAAAGAGATGAGAGTAGACCTTTGTAACTTTGGGTTAGGGAATGCCAAAAGCACAAGTGATGAAAGTCAAACAAAATAGGTAAATTGGACCTCATCAAAATGAAAAGAAAAATTGTACTGAAAATAATAAAATCAAGAATGTAAAAACTGCAAAACAAAGGATGTGATTTTCAAATCATATATGTTGTGAGGGGATTGTATAAAGCATAAGAAAAAAAATCCTACAACTCAATAATAGAAAGGAAAACCCAATGTATAAAATGGGCAAAAGATGCAAATAGACATTTCTCCAAGAAGTCACAGGAAAAGTTGCCTATCATTAGTCATTAAGGAATGCAAATCAAAATCATGCCTAGATACCCATTCAGACCCAGTAAGCGTTCTTTAATAAGATAGAGATTGTTGAAACCTCTTGATATCATAGCTTCCATTATAATTCATTCTTACAGAACTTAAAGTACTTTCCTCATTAAAAAAAGTAAAATCTATAACCTGCCCTTTTCTTTTTTGGAGTCTTGACATGGTTTTATAAACGAAAGCATCCACATACAGCTGATGGAGACTCTTTTAAAAAAACTGTTTTCCCCTGTCCGGTTCCAAAGGAGTGTAAATAAAACGTGGACATGGAAACAATCCGCCCATGGACGGTATGTCTGAGGCACATTGTAATTATCTGCATCATATATTTATCTCAAGAATCATTTTACTTTACCTTCAGATTGTTTCAACTCTCGACAGCTGTTCCAGTGATCAGATTTAACAGCTAGTCTACAAGTAATCTTCCCAGAGCAAGGCTGTGAGGGTGAGAGCAATAATGTTGTGCCTTACTCCCATTTAATTTTGTACTAAAATCAGTGTCAGAATTGGAAAAAATGGAAGATCTCTTTTTCTATAATCTTAATTTGAAATATACTAAGTAGTTTTATTTAGGCTTAAACGACCCTTTGGATGTCCATGATTGGTCTTACTGCCGTGGAGCCTAGTCATCTATATATATATATATATATATATATATATATATATATATATATATATATATATATATAAAAGCCTAATATGCTAATTGTCCCTCCAACTGGTCCACCAGTCACTGTGACGCGCACTGACCACCAGGGGGCAGACACTCGACTGGTAGTTTAGATTGCTGCTAGGGTCTTTCTGATCAGGACTGGGCAAGATGGGCCAGACACGCCCTGGAGCCCTCCTGCAATTCCTCCCCAGTCCCACGTGTGCACTGGTGGGGTCCCTTACCCTGGTCTGTGCCCTCTTGCAATCTGGGACCTCTCAGGGGATGTCAGAGAGCTGGTTTTGGCCTGATCCCCGCAGGCCAGGCCAAGGGACCCCACTGATGCATGAATCTGTGCACGGGGCCTCTAGTATTTATTATAAAAAATACAAATGAAAACATATATAGTATTTATTCTGAATCAGGCCAAGTTCTAGAATTTCGCACATGATCTCATCCTGACGGCACGCTCACAACCATTATGATGCCCATTTTCCTAATGAAGAAACTGAGGCACAGGGAAGTTAAGTACCACCCCTAGGGCGCACAGCCACTCAGTGGCCAGGGGACATTCTCATCTAGGAAGTCCCAGTTCCAGGCACACCTACTCAGTCTCCAGTCTCTCCCTAACACGTCAGAAGTGATAGACGCCAGCCTTTTATAAAAGGTGTTAACATGCCAATATAAGACCTGGCAGGAGGCACGCCATTTCGCCTCCCTCCTTCCGAGGCTGTGATAGAGAGTAATTTATGGCCTTTCAGCTGTAGCCTTGGCAGTCAGAGAGACACGGGCTTTTGTAGAAGACACCAAGAATAAATCAATGTTGGTGAGGCATGTGAAAAGTTAAAAGGTGCTTTATAAGTTGCAAATGAAATGCCCAGGTGTGTTTGGCATGCCCACTGTTGTGTTTGTTTATGAATCTCCAAGCCTCAGTCCTGGAGTGGAGAGCAGTTAGATTCAAGGATATTTGGCAGAATTTAGCAGTCCAAAACTATGTGCACTCTATTCTCTGCTGCCTACGGGATTTCTAATTGTTCCCTCTTCCATCATCAGCTACTGCTCTGTCACCTCACTACTTGTCCTACCTCCTCTGTGACTACATCCTTTAGATTTCCCAAGTATTGGTGAGAGAGGGAGGCTTTTGATCACTCTGGAAGGATTCTGAATATGCCATCCTTCTCCAATGAAAACTGTCTCACTATCACCTGGGATGTGTCTTAATACTAAGATGAATGGAAGTAGTCAATTTAAAATCTAAGTGAATAGAGAGGAACATCGCTGTGAAAGAAACACATCAATTGGTTGCCTCCTGCACGGTCCCGGGCCAGGGAGGAGCCTTCAACCAAGGTATGTGCCCTTGACTGGAATCAAACCTGGGACCCTTAGGTCTCCAGGCCAACGCTCTATCCACTGAGCTCTAGCCCTTGATATACTTTCTTATATAATTACTCTTGACAAACGAGCTAGGTTGCAGAGAGTTTTAGGTTATATTCTCTGATACTAATCTGAAGCAGATGATATTTTTGTATAACCTATTGGAAGGAAGATTTATTTTGCTTTCCTATTCTAGATAAGCTTGTGGCAGGTTCAACTTATTTTGAGAAATTAGAAGCTTAACCACTATTCTCAACACATTGGAAAGCCCATCTTTGTTCTCCAGGGAAGTAGTTGAAAACACTTGGAGTCAAACTTAAAGCAGTTTATTTCACCATGTTTTAAAGTTCATTTAATTTTAATTTTAAAAATAGTTTTTACTAATTAAAAATTGTATTTTATTAAGCATCAATAATGTTTATTAATATTCATAGAGAGGAAGGGAAAGAGAGATAGAAGCATCAGCGATGAGACAGAAACATTGATCGGCTGCCTCCTGCACTCCCCACACTGGGTATCAAACCCACAATCCAGGCATGTGCTCTGACCGGGAATCAAACTGTGACCTCCTGGTTCACAGGTCGATGTTCAACCGCTGAGCCACTCTGGCTGGGCTTATTGATTTTTTTTTTTAGAGACAGCGGAAGGGAGAGGGAGAGAAACATTGATGTGAGAGTGAAGCATTGATTGGCTGTCTCCTGCATGCCCCCTATCTGTCCCTACCTGCCGCTACCCCCCAAAATAAAAATAACAAAAAAAAAAAAAATCTAAGTTAAAAAGAAATACTGAAGTAGACATTAACATACATAGACCTAAGATGGGCATATGGAGACAGTATGTGAACACTGCACAAGTAAATGACAGAAACATTTCCTCCATATCTTACTCCAAGGTGCAGCCCGAAGGAAGCAGAACTGAAGGAAAAGGGATTGAGGGGGAGAGAGCAAGACATGAAGATGAGGGGGCGCAATGCTGCTGTGTGTGTGTGTGTGGGGGGGGATTTCTCAGTCTCCAGGGAGTGAATAGAGATAGGTTTATAAACCCCCACAAAGTCCTTCTGGGTGGACGAAGGGAGCCAACAGTTCCCCAGTGCCTGACCTTTCTCGCCTTTCACGGGTCCAAGTCTGCCTATGGACATCCACTCCCTGCACTTCCGGATTGGGTGACCTGGACACTCTGTCAGCAGCTGGAGAAGCCAGTGGGCAGTGGGCAGCGCCAGGAGCACATGCTTGGCTCCACCACACTGGGGACCATGCGCCAAAGCTGGTCTTGGGCAGGTCAAGCCGCAGAGCAAGTGGCAGGCATGTATCTGTGGAGGTGGCTAGTGAATGCCATGCACTAGAGCACAGCCCTCCAAGAATAACTGGGGAGAATAAGAATTACAACCCATATTTCCATAGGAAGCAGCTGATGGTTAAAGACACTGATCATCTTTCATGCAGTATAGAACCAAGAGGCCCAGGAATCAGGTGAAGATGTCCCTTCACCTAATGCTGGGGGCTCACTACCACCAGGCAACTTCTAACAAGACCAGTATTCAACCTGACCGGTGTGGCTCAGTGGTTGAGCTTCAACCTATCAGTTAGCAGGTCATGGGTCAATTCCAGGTCAGGGCACATGCCCCGGTTGTGGACTCAATCCCCAGTGGGGCCGTGCAGGAGGCAGCCAATCAGTGATTCTCTCTCATCATTGATGTTTCTAGCTCTCTCCCTCTATCTTCCTCTCTAAAATCAATTTTTAAAAATAAAGAAAGATAGTATTAACCTCTGGTGTTAGTCCACCTGCAACAATCCACTTTTCAATGCATCCACCTGAATCCTGACTGCATCCCATTTCCTTTCTGATCTGTCCACACAAATATCAGATTTTGCTCTTTGGTTTTAACATTCAATCCTGACAGCCCATTGAAACGAATCCAAAAATATTTACAACTAAGTAAGAAAATAAATGTTTTCTCTTTTTTTGCAAAAGTTGAAGAGGTTGGAGGGTACAGACATAAGTCTTCTTTAAGGTTTAAGAAATTAGGATATGGAAAAATCAGGAAACACTTATGAACAGCTAGTAAATTTATGGAAATAAATTCAATCTCAGAAGTAATAAGAGAAATGCAAATGCAAAAAAATATAGTTATATTTTTGCCCAAAAGTTTGCTAACAATTATGCCAGGAGCATATGGTGAAATGGGCACACTTATTTGGGAGGATGCAAAATATTAAAGCATTTTTGGAAGAATTTGGCAGCATACCTCCAATTTAAATCCAAGACTATAATCTAAAGTAGGCACATGTATATGTGTGTGTGTGTGTGTGTGTGTGTGTGTGTGTGTGTGTATGTATATGTATGATTACTGAACCATGTACTATTGATAAAATAAATTGAAATATCCTATGTAATCATTGATAGGTGAAAGGTTATAATTATCATACTCTGGCAAACTAAGCATGCAACAATTTATAACAGTGGAATAGATCTATGTGACTAGATATGGAAAATTTCCCCCCAAAATGATGATGTGCTAAAAACAATTAAAAAAATTTAGAACTCCAGGTGGGTTAAAAATATGCAGGACCTCATTCAGGAAAGAATACAGCATAAAATCCCATTTCTTTTGGTGATTATACACATATGTTTGCCGATATATAGGATTGAAAGAGTTACACATGAATTTTACTTTATGGAATACAGGGTAGAGCAAAAGTAGATTTTACAGTTCTGAGTACACAAAACACATAATTTATTCTTATATTATCACATAAAAAATATTGAGGTTACCACTTGCTGATACTCAATGCTTTGTATTTATGAGGGAAGATATATTCTCATGGGCAAAAGTTAGATTAACCTTGGCGAGTTAGGACCCATGATATGGGGCCCACATGTTTTTACAATCTCTGCTACATTGTCACTTGGTTCATGTGCCTTTCATGCCAGTTTCTGGGTAGGCGATGATGAAAGTTGGCTAATATCAGTGGCAAAGTTCGTTTGTCAAATTGGTTTCTCAGTGCTCCTTTTGTTGTGCATGTGTTCAGGTGGGTATTAATACATACTACCAAAATCTGCACCCGTTTTGCCCATGCTGTGTCATTACATTGACTAGTATGTTTCTTTCCACCGAGACATATATTGAGGTAACCAGACGTAAAACTTTCACTATCACTGTTTCCCGGGATCACCCCTGATGCACATTATTCTCAGAATGGGATCTTCATTTCTAGCTAAGCAATGAATAAACCAGTCACCAGATGCCATAATACCGCATGTTTCTCTGATAACCCTGGTACCACCTGAGTCAGTTAGAATCCTACAAGATCCAAACACCCAGGCAGGTTTAGATACCCAGAAAGTTTCTAGTGACAAGGGATCAGAAGGGAGGAAACAGTCGTAGGCAGAGAGAGCCTTCAGGCTGCTCTGTAAGACTGGCCCCTGGGAGAGGACCAAGGAAAGGGAAATCGAGTAGGAAGAGTTGCAGACTACTGGTCACTCACTAGAAAGTCTTAGCCAGGCTAACAGGAAACCCAAGAAAAGCTTTCCCATCACAGCAACACGGCATCAGCAGCGCTCTCATCTTGCTCAGACATTGACTCGGGGTCATTTGCCTACAGAAAACACGGCTTCCTATTCCTACAAATAATAGCAGCTGACAGCTGTCAGCCATATAGAGCCCTGCAGCAGGTTGGAAGAAATCTAAGTAGTACATCTCCTTTCCATTGCCTTTGAGACCTATTGTAGAATCAACCAGAACTACATATATTTGAGTTTATTTTGGGTTTTTACATGTGTGATTTTTTAGTAATTGCTTATATGCTTTTATATGGGTGTCCCATGTAACAAATAAGATAAAAAGAACATTGTATACTTACTAGAGGCCCGGTGCATGAACATTCATGCACTAGAGGTGGGGTTCCCTCAGCTCAGCCTGCCCCCTCTCACAGTCCGGGAGCCCTTAGGGGTGGGAGGAGCCTGCAATCAGGGGAAAGTGATGCCCCATCACACCTCTGTTCTGCCACTGCTGGCAGTGCAAGCCTTGGCTGGCCCTGGTTACCTGACCTTTGGGCAGGCCTGGGCGGCTGGGCAGCTTGCCTGAGCTTTGGGCTCCCCCTGGGCAGCTGGGGGATTGAGGGAACTGGGGGACTCCGGAGGCAGGTGCACACCCCGACCTTACCCTCCTTGGAGCGGGCCCTGCCTTGCCGTGTGCCTGCCACCCTGGCAGGGCTGAGGGGACTGGGCGCTGCCATCTTGTGGCTGTGGGTGCCGTCATATTTGAAGGCGGAGCAGTCAATTAGCATATTCCCTCCTTATTGGCTGTGGGTGCCACCATCTTTGTGATGGCATGAGGGTCAATTAGCGTATTCCCTCTTTATTAGATAGAATAACACTTTATACTAGATAAAGAACAAAGTATTCTTTCTGGTCTCTCTTTCAATCAAGCACATGATGTATTATTCAGGAAAAAAAAACAGTAGTAAAGAAGTTTTGTATTTTTCATTGGGTATTTCATGACACCATCTGAATATAGATGCTTAGCAAATCCCTATGAAAATGCTTTTTCTACTATAAATCATTACATATATTAGAATTGTAACACTCCTAATGTATAATTTATCAGCTACAATAAAGGTAATGTTTAAAAGCATAATTGCTTTTACAAAACAGTGTAAAGAGCTTTATATTGATTTCCGTTATTGATTCTACAAAGAGGTCAGTATCCTCTGTTATATTTCTAAAGAAGGCAACACAGAGATTGCCTAAGGAATAACGTATGTTGCAATCTGAATGGAAGGCTATCACAATAATAACAGCAGCTATAACAGCAACGATGGCATGGGCATTCCTGTTAAACATCGGCTGTGTTGGTATCTCCATCCAGTCACTCACCAAGGCCATTCATCTAGCGTACAGGTTGCAGAGGAAGGAATGCAGAGGACAAAACCAAGAACAGTGCTGCCTTGGTCCTGTTTCTGACCCCATTTGTGGCTGCTGTTGATTAACGCTGAATCTTGAAAACGTCTTAAACCTTCACTAAAGCATGCCGAAGGCCAGCGACACTTTATTTTGCAAATATGTATTTTTTTTTTATTTCAGAGAGGAAGGGAGAAAAGAGAGAGAGCTGGAAACATCAACAATGAGAGAGAATCATCATTGGCTTCCTCCTCCAGGCCCCACACTGGGGGTGGAGCCTGCAACCTGGGGATGTGCCCTGACTGGGAATCGAACCATGACCTCCTGGTTCATAGGTCAATGCTCAACCACTGAGCCACAGTAGCCAGGCCCACTTACACTTTAACGCAAAGAAAGTTAACCTTTTGTCCCAGGACTCTAGATTCCAAATATTACCATCTTTCTCACAAAGAGAGCCAAGAAAAATGAACTCCAAGAAAGGTGCAGTGAGAGAAAGATCCAGAAGAAGCATTTCTTCTTAGGCCAATAGCAGCTACACAGAAACCTCAGCTGTAAGATTCCTCCCTCTTGTCCTCCATCTTGTTTCTACAATATGCACAAAAGCCTCTGTCAGTGGTGCTCATCCCTGGTAGCTCATCACAATTACTCGGGGAAATACTTTTTTTAAAATCCCAATACTGGTCACTGGTAAGGCTGATGATTTGAGAATATAATCCTATATAATAAAGAGCTAATATGCTAATGGCTGTGATGCCCTCACACCGTAATGACCAATCAGCAGGAGGCTGGGTGCGCAGCGGGGCAGAGCCACCACTTTGCTCCAGAGATGGGGCAGAAGCAGGGAGGTGCCCGGAGGCAGCAGGGAGGTGCCCGGAGGAGGCGGGACCATCCAGTGGCGGGGAGGGCAGGGATGAGAGCCCGTAGTAGCGCCCCCCTCACCAGTCCTTCGCCACCCACCACTCACACTCAGCGCACCCGCTGCCCGCCTGCCAGGGGAAGGAGCACAGTGTGTGCACCACCAGGAAGTGGCACTCGGAACTCTGCTGCAGATGCAAGGCTTCCACACTCTCCTCCAGCACCATGACGTGGCAGAGCTGTTGCGTTGCTCCGGAGATGGGGCAGAAGTAGGGAGGCACCTGGAGGAGGCAGGACCATCCCCAGGCGACTTGTGGGAC
Organism: Corynorhinus townsendii; assembly: GCA_026230045.1. Taxonomy (NCBI): domain Eukaryota; kingdom Metazoa; phylum Chordata; class Mammalia; order Chiroptera; family Vespertilionidae; genus Corynorhinus; species Corynorhinus townsendii. The sequence goes on from JAPDVU010000005.1 coordinate 5,191,526, forward strand.
CAAGGGCGGGGCTTGAAGTGGCCAGAGAAGGCCAGGAGTAGGGGGCGGGGCCAGGCACACACAGCTCTGGGTGGAGAGGTTAGGGTGTCAAGGAGGGGCAGTGGGCGGGTGGGCAGGGCTTGCTCGGGTGGGTGGGTCTGCACGATTTCGCACGCTGGGCCTCTAGTAAGCTATATAATAAGCTATACACTAAGAGCCCCATCCAATTATTCTGGCGGCCATTGTCGATGTTTGTTTGAATCAACGGTTCCTTTAGGGGATGAAAAGTAATGTTTTTCTAATTTTATCATTATCCCTACATTTCTTGTAAAGAAGCGTTTTCCCCATTATTTATTTTTTTTCAAGTCATTGCTGGTGCTGTGGAGTCTATGGGTCTGAACAAATGGGTTACAGATATACCCACGCTGGTGGTCTTTTGAAGTCAGCAGGAAATTAATTCTTATTCTGTACTAAGTGGCTTTGAAAGACACATTGCCTAATATAATGACAATCTACCGCACTGGAATATAGCAGTAAATGAGAACAAGTGCACGTTTAAAATGTAAAATAAGGCAAAGGGAGGATACGAAAAAGGAGCGAGACTCTCCCGGCCTGCACACAAGGCTTTCCGAGCTTTACAGCAATGGCAGCAAAAGCGTCCTCTGAGTAAATTTTCTCGAGGACTCCAGAAGGCACATGGGATAGCACAGCGAGCAACAGCCTCAGCAGGCGCTGCCGCCTCCAGCAGAACACCCGCAGGGGCGACCAAGGCGTGGTGCGCCGTCTTTCTCCCTGAAGGAAATCTGGTCATGTCACTTTCCTAAATTAGATCTTTATAAATGAATGTAGATGCTAGAGTTATTGGAAGCTTTGTACCTGACATTTGGTTGGTCCTTTTTCATGGAAGGCTAAAGCTTACCAAACCTTGAGAAACACATATTTAATAGATCGCACGCGCGCTCTCCTCCAATCCCAGGCGTGTTTGCAGATGTGACAGCTGCTGGCCACTAGCCAGGCTGCGGAATGAAGTGCAGTGAGCGCAGCCCACGGGAGACGTGTGGAGGCTGCGTGATGGAGCGCACCCAGGAGAGGTACCGGGAGGAGGGGGTAAGGCTTTGTCCACAGGCGTGATGGAGGGAGCTAATTGAGAGGGTCACAGACATGACGGAAGGCCAGGGGAGTCATCTCTTTATAAAAGCCGAATGCATCAGTTTAATGGGGAGAGGACGAGCTTTGCTTTCTCCTCTCAATAGTATCACCAGGACTTGTGTTTATTTAGGTCCCGATACATAAATACAACTGAGCCAGCTTTGCTTTTACTTCCTATTATTTAAGAGAATATCAGGCCCCGATTACTCAGATGTGCTATGGCCAGAATGAATTCTTACTTTATTCTTTCATAACATTCATATACATTTTTTTAGAGTGATAAATGGATTCACTTACACCCAGAGTAATAATAATAATAACGCAAGCAGTATTTTCACTCTCATCCAGCGTGTCCACTTCCCAGTGATAAAGCTGAACGAATTTATAGAGTGATGTGTTCACATTCGTCATTAGCATTTTAAAAAAGAACAGACGTCTGTGTGTGTGTTTTTTTAAGTTACTTTAAAGTTATTATTTCATAAGTCACCAGGATACCTAATCCAGGAGGAAAAAAGGCCTGGAGTCTGCCATGCACGCTTGTGTGAGATTTAGATTCTCTTTCCAGCAACAAATCCATGCTGACTGCTGGGATTGGGAGGAAAATTGTAAATACTAGCAATAGTACACTCTGCTGCACTTATTGCATTTTTCTTCTAATAGGAGGTTAACCAGCTTCTTCTGTCTTTGCAGAGAAGGCCCGTTTGTGAACGCCACAAGCAGGCTCGTTAGAGCCATGTATGGGGGTGGTTCATGGCCGAGGGTACACGCAGGCCGCAGGAGAAATGTGTCTGAGCGAGCACTAAGGAGCAGATCTTCCTGCCTCCCTCACGGCACTTCCTCCAATTACGGAGACAGCTGCCAGACTGGCTGCCCTGAGCTTCTGTTCATGTCACCGACGATGAGAGGGTTCAAGTCTAGGAATTAACGTTTCTTTGGATTTTTGTCACTGACACCAAGACAAATACTCATCTTGATTGTCTTCTGGCTCGGCAGTCAGTTTTGTTTCTGTAGGTCTGAATTATTAATACTGGTGTCATGGAGGGGTTTTAAAAAAAAGCAATAAAATAAAAGTAGGTATTGTTTACCGTCTCTGGTCACTGTAAAGACAAAAAAAATGGACGTGTGTAATGAAATGCATGTTTTCATGAAAATGCCTATGCTAGGGCTTGTGATTTTTAGTAATATGAATATTGATTTTAGCATCAAAGCTAAAGATTAATGTAGTAGTAAAGTTTACAAACCCTCTTACGAGGGACGGCATGTAAATTCTCTCATTGGTTCCCAAGTAGTTTTAGCCTGCCTCTCCAGGTTTTCACGTGCCTTTGAGACTATACATCGTATTATAGAACAGAAACCACACACACACACACACACACACACACACACACGATGCATGGAAGAAACAATCAAGTTGGCTGTTTTTGTGTCATTTGTAATATGTATGACATTTTTTTTACCTCTCTGCCTTTTTATTTTATTTGTTAGTTCCCAATCCAAATTTTGAGATGATTGACAGAGAGAATAAGATATGAGAAATATAATGATAGGAAATCAGTTGAAAATGTGAAGAGGAAAGGCAAGAGAGAAGCACAAAACTGGATATAAGAGGATGAAACAGAAGAGGAAGCAGGTAGAGAATGAGGCAAAGAGAAAAGAAAGAACAGAGGACAAGAAATGATGAAAATCTGCACGCTTCTAGAACCTTCATTTGGGTGAAAGTAGCTTAGTAGACAGTTAAAAAAACTTTCAAACCAAATGAAATTTGGTTTGAAAAATGCATGCTGCTTCTACTTAATATTTTTAAAAATTTCAGTTATTTAGTGTTCTGTGAGAATATTTTCATGCAGAAATAATAATAGCGGATTATGAAAGAGAAAAATAGAAATTGTGTAACCTTCCCCCCATACCTTACCATTTTGTTGCAGAACTTTCAATGAAAGTGTGTCAACTACTTTTTGTATTTTCTTAATCATTTAGAAGTCAAAAGTATTCAAATTTGCTAACCCAACAAGAAGAGTTACCCGCTATGGCACCTGAATCACATTTCATGGAGAAAGTGCCACAGCGTAATGTGTCTTAGCTAAATGACTAGTAGGTTATTTACCCAAAGGCATAATTGCTAAAATTAAACTCAAAACATTAGGCACTAGGGCCCTTGTTAGAGAGCAGTTTTAATTATATTTGCGACATTAGCTCAAGCAACTAACTGTGCAAGTTTCTCTGAAGTGCAAATTTTTAAAGAAAACCAATACAGAACAATTTAGCAGGATTAACTACTTGGGTTAATTTAGTATCCATTACCCACAATACTTGATAACATTGCTAAACTTTAGTTAGGAATCTGATTGTCTATTCACAATAAACTGTTTTTTAGAGACAATTAAACTACAAGTTCAAGAGGAAAAAAAGCCTCATTTTTAGATAAACTCCTGGCATAAATATTTTATCATTTTACATAGACAAAGTCTTTCAATATTTATAATTACTGGGCCTATTATTCCTAATTGCAACACCCATAAACCCCAAATTATCTTTCTTTTTTTAAGATACTTTATTCCTCAAAATTACATAATTCAGTGTTTTCTTTCTAGAGCTGTCAGTATTCTCTGCTTTGGAAGAGAGAGAGAGCTTGCTTTACTTTATGGCAGACCAACAGATACCAGATATGTTGCTTATCCTCTATAATAAAAGCCTAATATGCTAAGTGTCCAGTCATCTGGTCAGCTGTTTAACCAATCGAAGGGTAATATGCTAATGATATGCTAAGGCTGCTTAACCGTTCGCTATGACGTGCACTGACCACGAGGAGGCAGGTGCTCCAACCGGTATGTTAGCTTGCTGCTGGGGTCCAGATGATCAGGAATGAGTGAGACGAGCCGAACACGCCGTGGAGCCCTCCTGCGGTTCCTCCCTGGCTGGCCAACCTCCAGAGTCCCTCCCTGGCCCAAATCGTGCACCACTAGGGTCCCTCAGCCGGGTCTGCACCCTCTCACAATCTGGAACCCCTCGGGGGATGTCAGAGAGCCGGCTTTGGCCCGATTGCGGAACGATCAGTCGCTATGATGCACACTGACCACCAGGGGGCAGACAATGCAGGAGCTGCCCCCTGGTGGTCATTGCTCTCCCACAGGGGGAGCTGCTCAGCCAGAAACCAAGCTCATGGCTGGTGAGTGCAGCGGCGGTGGCGGGAGCCTCTCCCACCTCCACGGCAGCACTAAAGATGTCCGACTGACGGCTTAGGGCATCCCCGGAGGGTGCAGGCCAGGTTGAGGGACCCCCATCCAGTGCACAAATTTCATGCACTGGGCCTCTCATACTCTATGAGTATGTACACATGCTTAATATTAAAATATTGGTAAGAAATGCCATTTTTATTACAAAGCTCTAACAAAACGGATCCAGTTCAAATAAGATATTTGAGAAAATTAGAGCAGCTCGCCATAACCTGCAGTCCACAGTTTTCCTGTTTGCCAGTGGAGCTCAGCTTCCATTTCCAACGGAACCACATTGACTGAATTTCCTAAAACTGTCCACCTGGAATCACCAAAACCAAACGCTGGAGCAAAAGGCTGGGTTACACCTATTTGGAAGACACACTGTCATGAAGACAGCTGATGAAGATTCAGAACACCAGAAGTTAAGGGGACAATGATGAATTTATAGTCCTAAAAATGGCAATACCCAGAGAATAGATGTAATCTTTGTATGTGTAACAAGGGTGACAGGGTTATGCACTTTAAGAAAGGATGGAAAGAAATAAAGGTTATACAACTCAAGACAGGATTGAAAGAAATAAAATGAACACAAATGGAACCAGAATTCTATAAATAAAAGTATATTTCGGACATTGTTTATGTTTCACCAGTACCCTTATAATATTTGAAGGTAAATGCCAGTAATTGAAGGGAAATCTAGTTTCAACTACATTCTCAATGGTTTTAGGTTTTCTGATGAATGAGGCCAGAGGGCGATAATGACGAAGGAGGAGCAATATGATTGATAATCTCATGTTCAGTAGAAAGTAGGTGATATACACTGTGGTGCAGAATCATATGACTGAGGGTTAAAGAAATAGCCAAAGTTCTTACCGACTGTAAATGGACACCAGCGCTCAGCATGGACAGAAACGGGTCAGCATTCGGGAAGAACACTCATGGAAGAAACAGAGCTAGCACCGCAAGGCTACTTGGGGGCTTGCTGCATCTACAGATGTTGCAAATGTGCCTTGCAGTCCATTCCCACCCTTCAAGTGTGGTAGCAGAGCTGGTTCATTCTTTTATGCTGTAGAAACCCTCTTCTCCTTGTACTTGACCCGTCGTTGAAAACCATGTGGCTTCTGTTCTTGGAAAGGGTGTACCCTGTTTTGTCATTTGTCATTTTAATGACCCGGGGACTTTCATTTAAGGAAGACGAGAGTTTCTGCAGATCATTGTCATGCTCCGTAATTTAACAAAAATATCAGTGAGATAGCGCATGCTCTTCATCTTCCATGTCTGCAAAACATCATTACCGACCCCGTTAAAACACAATGACTTTCGTTTTCCTTAAAAGATCAAGGTAGAGAAGTTTAATGGATCCAGGACGTACTTCTCTCATTTAAAGTTAACTTCATCTGTAAATTTGCAGGATCATTGTTTTTGCAATATGCTACCAGGAAATGATTAAAGATGCATTATGAAAACCAGTAGTATTTCTTGCTCTGTTTTATAGAAAAGACAATACTGGGTAACTGAAGTTTGCTGAAGTTGCTGACAAAATTCTACCACGAGTATTACCAGACCATACTGTGTATTAAAGAATATAGATACAAGTTATCCCTCATGGTTAAGGTTACCAATCCAACGTAAGTTAAATAGTTAACAAGGAGACAACAAGCTAATTTGTCCTGAATTGTTGTTTAAAGTGTGCATGTAGATATTTAAATGGAGACTTGCTATTTCCCTCAAATTTTTTTGTTTCAATAATTATATTCCACTTATTTTTTCTGTTCCCTTTCAGAAATTCATTGCCTCCGCAATTATAACCACTCATCTGATTCCACATACAACTGAAGCAGTTGAACAATGACAAAATGTGAGTGGGTTAACAATACTCTTTATTAAATGCCTGTATGCACACTATGAACACTGTATAGAGGATTATATTTATTTTATTTCCTATGTTGCTTTTTCTAATTATATTTCTATAATGTATAGATCTTATAAGTATATTATTTTATATCTGCTGTGTCTAATAACTAAAGTTGACTTTTCATTTCATTTTTTACCCTAATAATTAGTTTTACTACATTTTATGAAATAACCAGGGTACATTAGAAATTTAAATAAAACAATAATCATACTCAAGACTAATATTGCAACTAATGATTCTACTACCATTCCTTTTTACCTCCTGAGAATAAAAATGGAAGTTTATCCAACAAACCGCATAGCTGGTAAGTAATTATTTTCAATGTCAAGTACTACATTTCTAGTTATTTTATATATTTTTCAAAACACACTATCAAAGGTATTTAGCTTATGTGCAAATCCTTCATATGTTTGTAAAAATAAACAGATCCCAACAGCCATTTATTGCCCAGTGTGTGTCTACCATACTGAGATCTGTCTTTATTATGCTTTTGACACAAGGAAAGAATAGGAAATATAACAATCCCTAAAGCTCTTGCCTGAAATACTGTACTTTAGGGTTTATTCAACAAACCCTCATAAAATGCAACCTCTCAGCAGGTGGAACCACTATACAATAACTGAGGAAGAAAAGTAAGGGCCCATTTATCTCAGCATGTGAAAGCTATCTGGGGATATTCTTTGCAGTCTGTGGAGTTTTCCTCTGCACTATGCTAATCATTAAGCGTTTACAATTCTATACGCTCTTTTGTTAGTTCTAACTGTTTGGCTTTGGCTGCTTCAGTTGTTGTATATGCAATCAGAGGAGTGGCCATAATGGTGGAGGCAATGACTTTCTGAAAGGGAACAGAAAAAAATAAGTGGAATATAGGTATTTAAAATGCATGTTGACTAAATTTAGTATTTGCTAGAATAATACATTTTAAAATAAGATAAAACTTGAGTTAACTAGTTTTGTTTGTCACTTATTTGGGGCTGTAAATCAAATACTCATGATTTTCATATGATCTTGCTGTTGACATTTGTTATAAAACTAGAGGCCCGGTGCATGAAAATTCATGCGCTCAGGGGTCCCTCAGCCCTGCCTTCTCCCTCTTGCAGTCCAGGACTCCTCGGGTTGGAAGAGACTTCTGCCACCACCGCTGCACTCGCAGCCCTTAGCCCAGATTGTGGCTGAGCAGAGCTCCCCCTGTGGGAGCACACTGACCACCAGGGGGCAGCTCCTGCATTGAGTGTCTGCCCCCTGGTGGTCAGTGCGCATCATGGCAACCAGTCATTCCACCTTAGGGTCAATTTGCATATTACGCTTTTACATATCATATAGGATTGAAGATGAATCTTATCAGACTAATATTACTTATGGAAATGAAATGTCAATATGATAAAGACAGCCTCTTACAAAATAATTGCATAGAGTGTTGCTGTATGTTATGGCCCTAAATCCATATGTTGATATTCCACTCCCAGTGCGGTTGTTTTTGGAGTAAGGAGATAATTAAGGGTTAATGAGGTTGTCAGGGTGGGACCCTGACCTGATAGGATTGGTGTCCTTATAAAGAAGACACACCAGAGAGCTTGCTGTCCCTCTCAGGCACTCAAACATAGAAGAGGTCATGGGAAATGAAAGCTAAAACCCAAAGCAAATGAACAAACAAAAATCAAACAGATGCATAGATATAAGGAACGTACTGGTGCTTACAAAAGGGGGGCGGAGTTAAGGAAAATATTGAAGAAAATAAAGAGGCACATACTTCCAGTTATAAAATCAATGTTATATGGAATGCAATGGATAGCATAGGGAATAATATTGTACTAAACTGGAATAAGTAATATTGTAATAACTTTGTAGGGTGACTGTTGGTAGCTAGGCTTATTATGGGGATGATTTTATAATGTAAATAAATATGAAATCCCTATGGTTCGCACCAAAAACTAGTAGGGTATTGCATGTCAATTGTATGTCAATAATCACTCAATTTGTACCACTGACAAGGAAGACTGACAAGCACCAACACTGACCCTGTCGATTCTGATTCACCCCTTGCTGAGCCGGGTCTCTCTTGCTTTGGGGGCAGCTGGAAATCACTATGAAGGCACCAGCCTTTCACCACCCAGAGGGGATGACAGCTCAAGGCACCCAGGCACACATAAATGGACACAGAGCTGCCTTAACAAGGTAACGAGTTAACCGTGTGCTGTCTATTCAAGGCCCACAGTGTCCTAAGGCAGCCCAGTGGAGGCTCACTACAGGAGAAACATGCAGAGGCTCATCTGGGCAATAGTGACCTTCACGGTCCGTGTGTGTGCCTTTTCCGTATAGCCGGGATCGAGGGGTCATAGATATGTGGGGCCTCATAGTGACGGTCAAGGTATTAGGCTCTATCATCAGTGAGAACCTGGCTTTGGAACTGTTCTCCAACGTAACATTCCTAAATAACTGGGGGGACTTTTAAGTTACTTTTTCCTAAATTGTAGAATGCGAATAAATACCATGCCTTGATATAAATGTGTAAGGATTAAATGACATGCGAGAGTGCCCATTATGTAACTGGCACATAACACCTTCGTCAAAGCCAGTTCCTTCCCTGCTCTCTCCATCTTCAAGTCGCCTGCTGTTCACAGCTGGAGGTGGGGTCTGCTTCTGTCCTGAGAAATAACCGGCTATGTGCAAGGTGAAAGGCAACCTCAGAGGTAATGATAAGGAAACCTCACTCTAATAAAGCGCAGTGAGGTACATATTTAATACTACGCTCTGAAAAGTAGAAAAATAAAATTTTTGCTGGTGTGTGCATCTTACTAACTTTTTTATTTTGAGTGTATGTCATATAATGACTTGAGAGTCACTAGTAGGTAACCATCTGTAACTTGTGAATAAATGAATGTCTGAACACACTGAGTGTGTGCTCCTTTTTATGTTATTGGATAATGCAGATTTGGAGTTCACTAGTTTAGTCGAGATAAGCAGACAGCATTCGTGAGATCCTATGGAGATGTCCATCACAGAGTAGATTGCAATTAACTGCACAATTATTTTTGTGAATATGACTGAGAAAATAATTTGCGAAGAGAAAAAGGAAAGAAAGGACGCACGCACATGACCCACACACCCCAGTCTCCCTGCCTGCACGTGGGGAACTGCGGACCAGGAGGGCTCGGACTAGGATGCTCCAGGGCCGGGCTGAGAGGCATGTTCTAAGGCGCAGTAAACCTGTGTGCAAATGAGCACTTCCCCACTGGACCTTCTGGTCATAGAAATGAAATACGGAGTGGCGGAACTGCAGGCCAATGCTTAGAGATCAACTGGCGTCAATACTGAATACCTCTTCTGACGCTGAACCCCACTGAATAAATCACTCCACTTTGGTGAATCTGCTTGTGCAAAGCCAGATCAGTACTTCTCTTTTGTTTTTCAGGGAAATGGTATTGCGTTAAAAATAGAAAATACTATAAGGGGAGAGAGAGAGAGAGAGAGAGAGAGAGAGAGAGAGAGAGAGAGAGAGAGAGAGAGAGAGAGAGAGAGAGAGAGGGTTTTGCTGATATTAGTCCTGGAATTTCTCTCCAGAGACACAAATGGAGCTAATCATTTCTCTGCTGTGTCTCATGAGATAAGTCAAATCTTCAAATCTGCCAATCAAACATGGGCCAAGAAAATAAGAGGAAATAAAAGCAGCGCATTTCCTCGGGATTGATGAACGTGCAGTGCCATCATGACCGAACGTGTTGTTGCTGACCCAGAAGAGCCAGAGTAAAGGCGGCACCTGGGTTCCCTTGCATTGCTTCCGGTGGTGAGAGTCATTTTACTCTTCCTCTCCCATGTTCCGTGCCCGCAGGAAGTGCCATATTTCCCTTTGTCTCCTGAAAGCTTTTCCATAGGAACTTGGCATTCTGCCAGCGATGGTCCCAGCCGCCAGGTCTTCGTCTTGAGAAAGGCTATGGTCTTCTGTGTGGCACAGTGTTACATACAAATGGAAACCATCTCCGTATCTGAAGACAGAGGACCATCGCACACGTCCGGATATATCCTGATGAGGTCAGGGATGAAGCTCCAAGGCAAGGACCCCACAGGTTGCCGGCAGCCACCACAGAGGCCACCACCACCTGCCTGTGCACCCGTCTTCAGGACTGCTGCCTGTCGCCGACCCAGCGTTGGCTCCCATCACAGAACTGCCCCTGCTTCCCCTTATCCCTGCCCCCTGGCCGGCAGCCAACGTACAATTCTCTCAGAACAGCTGACATGGTTCGCCGTCACCAGCCAAACCCCTAACACATACCTCTTTAAAAAGCAGAGAGTTTATCTGTAAAAGTAAAGTAACAGTCTAGGCTTAGAATTGTCATGTGCTCTAAAACAACTAGATTCAATATGTCCTTCCTCTGAGTTCAGATGCCTTTTTCCATATGCTCTTTCATTCTTTAAAACAATAAGGATTATGGAAACTTTACTTGTTGTGGGGCAGGATGTTTAGGGTAACGTGAGAAAGTTGAGCCTCTGTGCTATAGCTTTATACGTATATTTATATTTTGTATTTATTATGCCAATGCCAGTGATCTTCTCTTAGTCCCAGCAGTTAGCCAGGGCACGGCTCCCACGGGGTATGTTACCAAAGGCTCCCCTTTGCCTCAAATTATTTCTCCCAAGTGTCTGTGTTGCCCTAACTGGTTTGGCTCAGTGGATGGAGTGTCAGCCTGATGACTGAAGGGTCCCAGGTTCGATTCCGGTCAAGGGCATGCACCTTGGTTGAGGGCACATCCCCAGTAGGGAGTGTGCAGGAGGCAGCTGATTGGTGTTTCTCACTCATCTATTTCTCTCTCATCAATATTTCTGACTCTCTATCCCTCTCCCTTCTTCTCTGTAAAAAATCAATAAAATATATTTTTTTAAATGTATTAAAAGAAAAACAAAGTGTCTGTGTTACCTCTGAAGTCCAACAAGAGAAGGTGTTTAGACTTCGAGCTAGCACAGATATCTAGCGGCTAGTCATTAAATGTTAAGTATAGAAATCAGGCAAATATTATATGAAGTAACACACGGCTATATCATTGGTGATGAACTCTTAATTAAGAGTCAGTTAGATGCCTCTGAGGGAAACTCATGTGCCAGATTATCAGGATTTTCCAGAAGAAGGCGCGCAGATAACAGAGCCTGCAGCACCCAAGTGACAGAGGGAACAGGACGTCCTCTTGACCCTGAAGCATGAGCAAAAAGTGTTGACATTTTGCAAAGTAAAGTAAGGAGCTGAACAGCAAATAGATTACTGCTGAGATAAATCTGATAAATTTGGGCGCTTTACACTTTTAACTTAAGCTAATATTTACTACCCACAAGTGCTTGGAGGCCAACTTTTTTTTTTTTTTTTTTTAAAGTCCCAGCTGGTTTGGCTCAGTGGATAGAGCATCAGCCTGAGGACTGAAGGGTCCCGGGTTCAATTCCGGTCAAGGGCACATGCCCAGATTACAGGCTCAATCCCCAGTGAGGGGGCGTGCAGGAGGCAGCCGATCAATGATTCTCTCTCATCAATGATGTTTCTATCTCTCCCCTCGCCCCCTCCTTTCCTCTCTGAAATCAATAAAAGTATATATTTTTTTAAATCCCCAAATTTCCAGCTCAGTGATACATTTAAAGACAATTTATAGCAGAAACATAATTTGATTGGTTCCAGAAATGCAGCGTTCTGTGAGTGCCACTTCAGTCCTGGTCTCGGCATAACTCCTTCCTCAACAAAAGCCGCTCCGGGATGAGTCTTCCTGGGCATCTCTAAGGTGAGGGTTTGTCTAAGTCCAGAGAGGAAGGTTGAGGGACATTCCATATGCCTGTGGAGATGGACAATTCGGTGCAGAGCCTTCTTCAGAGTCACCCATAGCATATTCTAGAGCAGAGGTCGGCAAACTCATTAGTCAACAGAGCCAAATATCAACAGGACAATGATTGAAATTTCTTTTGAGAGCCAAATTTTTTAAACTTAAACTTCTTCTAACACCACTTCTTCAAAATAGACTCGCCCAGGCCATGGTATTTTGTGGAAGAGCCACACTCAAGGGGCCAAAGAGCCGCATGTGGCTCACGAGCCACAGTTTGCCGACCACGGTTCTAGAGGCATAGAATATCCAAGAGGTAATCTACTGCCCAGCTTTGCAAATGACAGCACATTAAAGAATAACATTAAAATACTAAAATCCATATTTATCTATTAATCATATCCTTCTATATCAGTATAGATAATAGATACCGATGTGTCTACTGCTGAGCAACAAATGAGCCCAAACAGAGAAGCTAACGACAACAACGTGTTATATCTCAGGGTGTTCCTGGGGAGTTCTCACAGGGTATGGGTTAGCTGGGCGCTTCTGGCTCAAAAGCCAAGCTGTCCTTTGGGATGCAGTGTTATCTGAAAGCTCAGCTGGAGACGATCCACTTCCAACCTCACTCACTCGCGTGGCAGTTGGCAGACCCAAGGGCCTCCCTGGCTAGTGCCCGCAGACTCAGTTCTGTCCGTCTGTGCTTCTCCAAACTGCCACACATAACACTGCCGTCCGCTGCTCCAAGAGTCAGGAATCTGAGAGACAGAGTAAGACACCCTTTTAGGGTGTATATTTGTTACGTGGCTTTTGTGTTTTAAGACTTGAACAGAGGGAAAACTACTGTGGCTTTTTAAGAACATGGCTTTTGGAGTCTAGCGACATTTCTACCTTTTTCTTCACCTTCTCATTCCCCGGCTTCCTTGAAAAATGTGCACGTGGAAAGAGCTCGACATATTGCAATCAGAGCATTTCATCATGGCTTTCAGAAAGAAATTGCCTCTGCATTATGCAAATTGCCTTAATCAACTGCACAAACACGAGTGTGAACGAAACACAAAGTGTTGTTGGGAATTCATCGGTAGGCATGTTACCCCATTCATCATTCCTATTGTTAGAGGAAGGCCTGTGAGAACCCAGGCTCTGGTATTTACCTACGTGTTGTTGTTTGTGTTATTGTGACTGTCAGTCAATCTGACAACAATGTACAGAAAGTCGTGAAAAAATAAGTGGGTGGAATGTTGTTTGTTGACTGACTATAAGAGCAGTTTGATAATTTTTATAGTCTTTTTTAGTTTTATTGACAAAGAAATTGGCATAACTTTCTGGATTTTTTTATATTAAAGCAGAAACACACATATACAAACCTTTTTAAAAAGGAAGCATTCTAAAACATCTATCTAAATATTAAAATGACTTTTGAAATCATGAAAAATATACTGACCAAAGACAAAGAGAGGGAACTAGTCTTATTATTATACAAAAATAATCACTATAATTAGAAAAAAAGAATTTATCCTTAGTTTTATTTATTGTTCTCTCCAACTGAACAAGAACATGAAGTTCTTGAGAGCAAGAATGAGAAATGTTATTTATGTAACATCTTTCCATTTTACAGGTGCTGCATTATCTAAAAATATTCCCTGAAATAATGTGTGGACGGAAGGGGCCACGTGCTGACCTGACTAGCTCAGGGGAGGCCTCTGTGACCGTCTGCAAACTGAGAGGACTGAAGTAACCACAAAGGATGATCTGGCATTAAAATGTTTTTAACCTAAAAAGCAGTTTATGGTGGGTAGTACATCCTAGGCCAGTATCTTTCCTGACAAAGGTCAACATTTACCTTAACTTAGCCCGTCTATTAGTCTATTATCCTTTTACATTAGGATAAAATATGGTTGGAATGTCAAAGGAATTTTCCATTTTCCATACCCTCAAAGCACAGGCTCCCCTCTGTGGACACCACAAATGCCCTCCTTGTTATGGAGCTAATTGCTGACGGTTAACTGTCTTGCACCCACCTAAGTAAAAGGAGTGTGTGTCTGTCATTTCAATTCTCATCCAACCCCAGAGGGTCCCCCTTCCCTCTGCTCTCTCCCGCCTCCCTAACCTATCACCCATGGACTTCATGTAACCCACCTCCGTCTCCTCTTAGGATTGCCATGTATAAAACAAAGCATAAAACTGTCATTCTCCGGAGCACTCTCTCAATCCGTTGAGATTCTGCTTCCTGGCATTTGTCCACAGTTTGGCTCAAATAAACTCACAAAAGTTCTTCCATTAACAAATGATTGCACCTAACCTTTCATTTTAACACCCCCCCCACCTCCATTCACCTATTTTTTATGAGAGCAATTTAATTTTTTCTTAATTTTACATGTTTGTCTTTTCCAATTATTTTTACTTTACAGCTATTTTTTATACAAAAGTCTTATTTTATATTTTTAAAAAAACAACCGAATTTTTAGAAGGTTGTATTTTCTTCCAAAGCTATTCTAGGTATTTAGTCCTTTTTCATGGAGATAATTTTGTACTTTGTTTTGTTTTTCTATAGTTTCCATCTAATTGCCCCACGGTACCTCATTAGGTCAAACACGGTTGGGATTTCCGTGGGGAGGCAGACTGCTCAATATGGACTTGGAAGTTGAAAAAGGTCGCACACGCTCTTGTCCCTGAAAGAGAATTCTAATTTCATTTACAATTCTGACAGATGTAGTCTGAGAGAATGGTAGCTTGCCAGCAACATCCCTACGCGTTGCCATAATGAGGGGGAAGGATGAAAGGGTCAGGAGCTAGAAGTTGGAGCAGAGGAGAAGAGTGAGGCTGTAGACGAGTTATTAATTGCCCTCGGGTTTCTGTGTGGCTGGCTTAGCCCTGTTACTTCTCCAGGGTCACGCACTGCATACATAACACAACCCTTTCTCCGCTGGGCAAAAGCTTTCAAATATATTTCTTTCATGAAGTCACCATCATGGGCTGTGATGGCAGCTTATGTATTTCACGGGCTGACAGTAAATTCAGACCCAGGGCCCTTGTTCAGCACATTTTGCCCGGACCTCAGCACTCTGCGAATTACCTGTGCATCTAAAAATTATTACTATTGGGTCTACTTCTTGGAAGTTTGTTCTTTCTATAGTTTTTGATAAACTATTAGACCTGGAAATAGTCTTTTTTCCCCCCAAGTTTGGGGTTTAAATGGATTACTTTAATAACCAATACAATAAAGCAAATAATAGAGTAGATGAGATATTTTTGAATTAACATTTTATACTGTAAAAGATAAGCAGACACATAGATATTTTCTCTCTCTTCTTGAATTTTTTTTTTCAGACAATGCAGTGATTTAGAAAGAGAAGAAATAGCAATGTAAGATAAAAAGATCCCAAACTTCTAAAGCAGAAGTTAGGAAATACTGTGGCCTTCCGGTTGGTTCATACGTAGAACATAATTTCTGATAAAGATCAATTTGGATTTTGAATCATTTAGAAATTGAATCAGAAGAGGCATGATTAAAACACTGTTATTGACTTCCTCATTCAGCAATTTGCAATTATCCAGAGGCATTTAGCAAGTCTACCTAATTTTTCAGGATTGTCTCAAGGTGACTGTAGCAGCGATAGTCAACCTTTTTCACATCATGACACACGCACGCTGATTATTAAAATCCACAGCTCACAACAAATGTTATATTTTTTGCTGATCTGAAAAAAAAAAATAGGTATACTGTTGAGTCCTTCACACCGGATGGCTATTGTGGTGCTGGCTGCTGTCATTTTTTAGTTGGAAAGCTAAGGGAAAAGAGGGCAGTGCCCCTGACGATAGTCAATCGTCGGTATTGCAAGTTTGACAAATGCTTGGGCGCAGAGTGGACAGTGCTGCCCTAGAGGAACTAGGCGTGTTCAGGGCCCGTGAGATAAAGAGCCAGTCGAGAATGCTTTTGACTTCAGACAGTTCCCAAGTTTGCAAACAAAGCCCAGGAGACCCCGAGCAGCCAACGGGGCTGTCTTCTCCAAGCCCGAGGCCACTCTTGGGTCTAAGCTCTGCAGTGGACCGAGGGCCTCAGTTTCCCCAGTGGTTTCAAGCCCCTGGCCTTGGGTTCCACTGAGCAGGCCACTTGACCCTCCGTGCCAGCTTGAGTCCATGGGGTCATCGGAAGGGCCATGCCGAATGGCTGGCAACATGTTTCCCCATGGTTTACAGGGACCTCCAACCCACCTCTCTGTTTAGACAGCACACGTGAAGCCACCACACTTCCAGGCTCTGAAGCAGCGGGCGACGGGCGGGGCTGCGGCCGACCGAGTCGGAGGGGATGGCTGCCTCCCAGGCACCAAGACCATGGCTCTCCCATTCGGCAGGGCATCTCTGAGGGCCCATGGCGGCTGGTGGGAGTGGAGATGTGAGTGACACTTCTCAGGAGGCACAGGCGTGGCTTGGGCTGTCCACCTCCGTGGCTGCTTGGAGGAGAAATGCAAGTGGAAGGGAGCCTCACAGCATGGTTTGCACACCAAGGATGAAACAGCGGCTCCACCATGTGATGGCCTCCCTGGCCTTCCTCTCTCGGAAATGGTCTTCATTCAGCTTATCAGGGACGATAGGGAGAGGTTGCTATATCGAACCAAGTGTTCACTTTTGACTAATGTTTTTCCAGACAAGGCCAACTCTCATTAAGCGGGGGGTGGGGGGGGGTGGCGGGCTATTGTATATCAACTCCTGTTTCAGGTTGTTTTACTAGCACACAACAGATGGGAAACCAATACTGAGCACTTCCTAGATCTACTTTCTTCACTGAGTAATACAGTCAAAACTGCATGTCCTTGAACTTTTCATGATTTCACTTTGCCCGAAGTTTGGATAGCTTTGTTGTTCTGAAGTCTACTTAGCCTGAGTTCCAAACAGATGATTTAACCTGGAGCGTTTCCATCGGTAATGGCAGTTCATTTCATATATGGTTGCTGTTAGCGATAGGTGAGATAGTGCACATCAAATGCTTAGCGCGTGACCGGTATATAGCGAATGTGCATCGTCTGCCCATGTATTCCCATACAGGATATAAATCACAATAATATCGCCGTGCACTGATATTAATTTAATCCACTTAAAAGCCCACCCCCTTCGCCGCTCTAACAACTCGTCTCGGCATGTTTGAGAAAGTCGAAGTGTTTGCCACAGAGCGTTGGCGCCACCGGGGATATCTGCACCGATGAGGCGCCTGCTCGTCTGCGCCCCAGCCCTCGCCCTGGACCTTCAGGAAGGTCTCAAACAAAAGGCAAGGTGGCAGGAGGTGTGCCTGTGGCCTAACAGAGCACTTCATCCTGCACTTTACCTTTCTCATCCAGGCAACGGGGCCTGTGAGGTTCCCTGCAGCTCGCACGGGGGCCCTAACTAAGAGGCTTCATCGGTATAAACCGCAGGTGTCTGGTAGGATGTGCAGCCCACGACTCACGTTGGATGAACTTGCACTTTTTTTTTTCTTTTTTCTTTCTCACACATTGATCTGAATCATGTCCCTCTGGTTATGCCATCAAATTTAGGAGAAAACCACTTCGCATATGAATAAACCTCACTCGGTACAATAGAAATGGCTTATATTTATTACTGATATGTATTTATATGCCTTTGAACATTGCATTCCTAGAGCAAAGATTTAGGAAACTTTAACCTTGCCCAGAAGCAAAATTGTTACCGAAGCCCATGCACAGTAATAGCTACTTGGGGTACATTAGTAACAAACTCTCAAATAATAATAAGGAAATACTTTTAAAATATAAACCATTAAAACATCATCAAATAGAGACAGTGTGAAGAACCTTATCTCTATATTCAAGGATCTGTATCCTAAGGGATAGCTAATAAGAACTAAAAAAACAAATAAATTTCCCTAAGTTGATCTATAGTTATATTGTTACTAGAGGACCAAGGCATGATTTCATTCACGGAGCTGGGGGGGCTGGAGGGGGTGTCCCTCAGCCTGGTTTACACCCTCTCGCAATCTCCAGGCCTGCGGGGATTGGGCCTAAACCGGCAGTCGGACATCCCCCGAGGGATGTAGCAGTGCGCCAAGGGGCAGGCGGCCAGGGAGGAGCCTGAGCCGAGGGCAGGTGCTGCACCG
The DNA here is from genome assembly GCA_026230045.1 of Corynorhinus townsendii. NCBI lineage: Eukaryota > Metazoa > Chordata > Mammalia > Chiroptera > Vespertilionidae > Corynorhinus > Corynorhinus townsendii. The sequence continues at coordinate 5,209,685 of JAPDVU010000005.1, forward strand.
CTCACCCTCATCCCGGCCTGCTGCGCCTCCCGCCACCATTCAGTAACACGACCACAGCCGCAGCTATGCTCACCAGCCGTGAGCCCAGCTTCTGGCTGAGCGACGCTCCCCCTGTGGGAGCACACTGACCACCAGGGGGCAGCTCCTGCGTTGAGTGTCTGCCCCTGGTGGTCAGTTCGTGTCATAGCGACCGGTCAACCAGTCATTTAGGCTTTTATATATATAGAGATCATACTAATCTTCCAACATTGTTTTTTATGGTTACTAATAAGTCTAAATGTTATATGGAAGAAAATGGCAAAACTAGCAATTTTATAAAAAATATAAGAAAATGGAACTTACTCTTTTACTAAATAATTTACATAAAATCCTATCTAATAAAGAGGAGATATGCAAATTGACCATCATGCCATCACAAAGATGGCTGCATCCACAGTGGAGGAGGGGGGTTTTATGTAACACAAGATGGCTGCACCCACAGCAGAGGCCGAGTTCCCCTAACGAGCCTTAACGAGCAATCAGCAGGCACCTGAGGCTGCGGCCCCCGCCAAGTAGGGCTTGACAGGGGACCTCAGGCCTTGCTCCCCGCCTGGAGGAGCTTGATGGGGGATCTCAGACCGTGTCCCCCACCCAGTAGGGCTTGATGGGGGACCTGAAGGTGCGCCCCCTGCCCTAGTGCTGGGTTGGGGAACCTTAGGCTGCTCCACTCACCCTGGGCTGGGGGACCTCAGGCCACACCCCCCACCCCAGTGCTGGGGTCCTGAGGCTGCGCCACCCACTCTGTGGGGCTTGACGGAGCACTGAGGCTGGGTCCCCCACCCGGCACCAGGCTAGGAGACCAGAGGCTGCACCCCCTGCCTGGCAGGGCTTGACAAGGGTGGGGCCAGCTGGGTCTGGGTCTCCTGCAATTTTGAGGCACTGCGGGTGGGCGGGAACTTGACTCAGGGTCCCACAGCATGCCCCAGGCTCTGACAGAAGCAAGATTTTCATATGCATTTTACTAATTTTCTTTCATCTCTGACACTTCTATTATAGAGAAAGGGCAAATAGCAATATTAAAATATTTCCTCTAATTAATTTCCTTTTAATGTGCATGAATTTCATGCACCGGGCCACTAGTACTTTATAAAATATTACTATAGCAAATACTTTACTGTATCAATTTAAAATTTTATCTATTTTCAGGAATAGCAAAATACAACAGAACAGAATAAAGAACGGCAGACAAGGCAAAATGTACTTGGACCCTTCAGAGTTTTTCAGTTGAGTCTGGGAATTAAACTAATGTAAGACAGATTAACAGGAGAAAATCATACAAATTTATAGTTTATGAGACATAGGAGCCTTCATAAAAAATGTGGAGTAAAAGAAATAGTGAAAACTATATGCTTTTATATTGCCTTGAAAAAGGAGAGGCGATTGTGGAAAATAACTAAACTGCAGAGAGAGGCTTTAAGAAGATGAGAATTATTTAACAAGGTCTATTTGGACAGAATTCCCCGGCAGTGACACATCATTGAAGACTATTTCTTTCCTCTTGGCTCCAGGAGGACATATTTCACACAGGCGTTTTTATCTCATTTTGGAGAAGAACAGGGGAGAACGGAATTGTCCTTCTTAAATCTGCTGTTGCCAGCTGCCTTTAGCTGAAATGACCCTAAGGACAAGGTGGCATTTTTCGGGCAGCCTCTGCTGCCACCCTGAAGAACCAAACGCAGACAAAGAGAGAGACGAAAACGCCATGTGAGACATACAAAGTGAGAACACTAAATAAATGAAGCAATATGTAATACAATTTTTTAAATGTTGATTCTCCTAATAATGAGATGGTATTTAGCCATTATTTCATGACCTACATGAAAACATTTTCTAGTTAAAATAAAGGCTTAAATATTAACATCAGAATCACAAAGCGATGAAGGATTTCTTAAACACAATACAAAACCCATAAACTAAAAATGTTTAAATAAATCAATTTGAACCCAGCCTGCCTGGCTCAGTGGTTGAGCATCGACCTATGAACCAGGAGGTCATGGTTCAATTCCCGGTCAGGGTTCATGCCTGCTTTGAGGGCTTCCAAAAATGTGCTATAACTAAGAATAAGTGTAACCAATGATATGCAAAGACTTCTACCCTCAAAAACTATAAAACTTAGCTGAAAGAAATGAAAGAAGATTTATAAAATTTGAGGTAGAGTAATTTCAAGGATTAGAAACTTAATAGTTAACATATAAATTACACCAAAATACAATCACACAGAAGATACCAAGAGGTTTAAAAAATTGAATAGTCCATTATAAATTGTATGTGAAAAAGCAAAGGATGTTGAATAAACAGCTTTCAAAAAGAAAATTACAATGCAAAGATTGATACTATGTTATTCAAGTCTTATTATCAAGTTGCAATAATAATCAAACCAGTGTGGTATTTTTGGAATGAAAATGGGAGCCTGGAAGTAGATTCACATGCACAGTACAAGATTTTTTAGACAAAAGTATCAGAATGATGGAACGAAAATAGGAAGCTTTCTTTTTAATCAAATGCTGTTGGAAAACTTGGTAACTGTAACTATAAAATGAATTCTGCCCTTACACAGTGTTATTTTTAGATGGAAAATAGATACAAATAATAATAGTCATAATCATACAATTCATACCATACACATTAGCATGGTCTTGAGGAAAACAAGTATTGCTTAGGACAGAATAAGTGCTCTGGTGGACAGAATAACCGCCCCCATCCCTCCAGTCTGTGAATATGTTACTCCACATGAAAAGGAGTATCAAGACTGCATTATAAAATTTACAAAAACCTCCATTAATAAAATAACAAAAGGAGGGGGGGAGATAGTAGGGTAATATCATGTAAGGAAAAATATCCTATAAGTAAATTACATCTAGAAAATTTTTACTTTACAAAATTAATTTTCATTTGTAATGCTAACAGCAAGACAGCCATAAAACACACACATGGTGTCTAAATAAGACAAAGGAAAATCATTTGGGCAAAAATAAAAAGGATCCCAAATCAATTATATAGAAAAGATTCCTTTATTAACTTGTGGTCGAGAATATGTTTGTATATTTTCAGAAAACAACTCCAAGACCATGTGGATTCCTGCAACAGAGAGGAATTGACAGGTGTGCTCCAACCACGAAGACAAGAGGAAAAACAGTCCAGAGATGGAAGACGCGGATGACGCCTTGCCATGCTAGCAGTCAGCAGCTGTGCACCGCTGCAGGTTACCTAGGACCAAACCAGAGAGGGTCGGACCTGCATTGCCACCATGTGCCCACCATCCAGATATCATTGCTGACATGTAACATAAGGAACTGTTAGACATTGAAATGGGGACTCAGAACTGTTGGACATTGAAATTGGGACTCAAACATTTTTGTTTGTCCTTTTGTCATCATGTGTTTATTTCTAGTCTGCAAAGGCAAAACTTTTTAAAGGAAAGAAATGGTGAGAAAAAGATACAGAGGCAAAGAAGCATTGAACAGACTGTCAAACTACATTGGGAAGGCAGGGGAGGTTGGGCGAGGGGGGCTGTAAGAGACCAACCGAAGGACTTGTACGCATGCATATAAGCACAACCAATGGATACAAGACACTGGGGCGGGGGGGAGGGCGGGCAGGGGAAGGCATGTACTGGGGGGTAGGGGAGGTTGGGGGGAGGTCAATGGAGGGAAAAAAAGGAGACATATGTACTACTATTTGTAATACTTCAAACAATAAAAGAAAAAGAATGAAAAAAAAAAGAATCTCGAGATGGAAAGATTATGGTGGATTATCTTGCTGAACCCACGGTAATCACAGGATCCTTATAAGACGGGTAGAGGAGGGTCTGGCAAAGGTGATGGGACAGAAGAGATGTCAGACCTAAAAGCACCCGTGTAAGTCAATAATAAAAAGACAAACAAGCCAATAAAAATAAACACGACACCACCACTAGCTCAAAATTTTGGCTAAATTTAAAGGCGGGCAGCACCAAGCAGTGCTGAGGATAGAGTGCTACTGGCCTTGTAATTCACTTCTGGTATGAGTATGAAAGGTACAACTTCTCCAGGACAGTGGCGGTTGTGGACATAAAATACATCCAAACCTTTACCAATTTTTGTGAGTTTATTTCAGCCAAACTGATGACGATTGGCAGGAAGCAAAACTTCAGCGGGTTGAGCAAATGCTCTGGAAAATGGCAGTTTTGCACCTGATTTTATACATCGCAATCCAAAGAGAAGGCGTCAGTGGGTTACAGACGCCTTCCACTGGTGACAGATTAAGGAGGCTGAAGAAAGCAAAGAAGGGTGAGGGGAAACCTCTGGGATTGGATAAAGAGGAAAATGGTAGACACATACTTCTTTATATAGGTGGGTACAGGAGAGTTCACAGTTAATAATTAGCATGGTAACAACAGCTAAGACATTTGTGGGCTCCGCCCTGGCGTGGTGGTTGTGCCCTGAGGGGTCCAGAGCAAGGGAAGTTACCTTGACATTCCAAAGGCATGTTATGATAGATGCAAAAAGACAATAGACCGGCTCTATTAAGTCTTGTAAAGATTGACTTTTGTCAGAGAAGATTCTAGCCTAGCACATGGCTGTCTGCCAATATCTGCTTTTAGTTAGGAAGTTTTAATTTTAGACTAACCCCAGTTATTAATAACAGGAAAGGAGCAGAGGGAAGGCCAAATATTATAGGCATGCCATGTGGGCAGCTTCACCAGGAATCTCCAACTTACACTCCCCTGGGGGAGGGGGGCAATGGAGGGGCAATAGAGGCATGCCCAGTAATTTGGGGTGACTAACGAACGTGATTTTTGTCGGTCACACATGGGAACAGAGGTCATGGGCAAGAATGGGAGTGGCCACAGCAAGCATGCACAGATTTGGACTTAATGGTGTGCCCATCTGTCAAAACTCACTCGTATTAACTGAAGATCCATATAATCACCATAATTCTTTAAAAACAGAAAAAGTAGGTGCTTCTTGGAAAAGTGTCTTTGAAATTGGTTAGGTTAGGAAAGTGATGCATTTTATTATAAATCCTGTATGAGTCTTATTTGTAAATATGTCATATTTTTAATTAAAAAAGAAAAGAGATATACAAAGTGTAGTATTAAAGTAAGTTAAGCAAAACAAATGAAATTCTGTAGGCAGATCTGGTAAGCTTTAAAAAAACCCACACACACCCTACCAGGAGTAATTGACTTACAATTCTATTTTTTTTTCATCCTCTTGCTTTCCTGAGCATTGGGCCTTTGCCCTGAACCACCCTAGGCATCCAACTGTTTAGAAGATTAAAATTTATTACAGATGAAATCAGAGAAGAAATGCCCAAGCAATATTAACTTTTTGACATTCAAATTGAATCACGCACAAGACAATAGCTTTGCGAGCTAGGCTATTATTTTGATAAATTTCCAAATTCGTTTATTTTTCTTTACCCTATCAACAAACTGTACTAGAGACAACTCGAATAACTGCATTTCCCGTCGGCAAGGCGAGGATACAGGATTCACCTGTGTCAGCTACCCAACTAGGACAAAGGAGGAGCACAAGGAAACCCAGCTGCTCTCCCAGCTGGAAGGTGCTGGGAGAAAGGAAGAGAGAGAAATCAGTAATGCACATGCTGGTTCTGAGGACAAAGAGAGGTGCCATGGGCCCTGCTGTCCACTTAGTCCCTAAAAAGGGGCCCCTCCCTTCACCACCAGTGGCTGTCTATCACCAGGTCCTAGCAATTTTGCAGCGCAGAGGGATCAGACAGAGGTAGGCTCTAAGGCTCAGCTTCCTGAGCGGCCTCTGATTCTTTTGTAGATAGAGATGTTACCAGGGGATTTGGGGTGTCACCTTCCCCGTGGAGTGCTGGGGGTACAGTCCTTATAATATCTTGAGAAGAAGAAGATTCTGAGACTTGCACAGGAGGATGAGTGGTTTTTATTTGGGTGGAATTACATCCCTGAGTTTCCAAAGCCCCACGCCCCTTTTCCAGTCCTGGAAGAAGTGTAGATAGGTCTCATGAAGGTAACTGGAAACAACATCAAACTTACGTTTGCAGCTTTCATTTTCCCAGGCAAGAGCTTCCCTAGAATAGAGAAGTCATTTTGAGGATGACCTGGGATTAGCATATTAATACTGATCATAAAGTATGTAGATGTATTGAGTCTCAGGAGGATTACTAGCACAAGTTTATCGACATATCTGTAAACTATATGATAAATGTTAATAATCAGATAATAAAGTTTATCCATCTAAAAGGCATTATTGTTTAAAGTTCTCACATATGTAAGTTGGATAAAGAAAGGAAATGAGAAGGCAGAGGATTTCAGTTAATAAAGTAGAATATCTTTTAGATGACCTAAAATAGAATGGTATTATTTCTCATGAAGTAAGAAGCTTCCAGTCACAGTTAAAGGCCAGCAATCAGAGTCATTACAATTATCCAATATAACAAAAGCATGGTATGCAAATTGTCCCCTCCCCTGGAAGTTCAACCAGGGGTCCGGGCCAGCTGGGGGAAGGGAGAGAGTATGCTGCTGGCAGCTGGTAGCCACTAGGGACCCTATCTGTGCACGGATTTCATGCACTGGTCCTCTAGTATGTTATATTAGCATACATCATGCTGTATTAACAAACAATCGCTATAAATCTCTGAAGTTTACAACAGAAAACAGATATTCCTCCCTATCCCATACCCCCTCTCCCCCAGCGCCACCCCCACCCCCACCCCCACCCCCACCCCCACTTTCCCTTGAGTAGCCTGTGGATGAAGCAACATGTCCATCCTGGGTGAGCTGCAATTCTGTTTCACATTTTCCTCATTCTTGGAAACAGTGAATGAATGGAGCAGCCTCCTTCTGAGGCGTTGCTTTTCCATAGCCAATGAACAAGAGAACATGGCAACACAACTCAACACTTCTGCACGCTTCTAATTAGCAGTGAGTCATAGTACCGCTTCTCACAACCCATTAGGCAAAGCAGTCCCCCTGGCAAAGCCTGAGGCCAGTGTGTGTTGGGGACAGGTAGGGTTGAGGGGAGGAGGAAGCATATGTCCCCACAGGGAAGGCAGTGAATATTTGGTAAATATCACGCTGCCAGGATAACCAACTATAGATGTCTGTGGATTGGGTAGAACTAGAAAGTGCTCAGTATACTTGCACCATTAACGTTCTCTTGTTTTTATGAAGACTTAGTTCATTAATTTATAAAGTAGTAATAATATTGCCACACCATTTCTGTGGATCAAATGAAATGAATCTTGTAGATGTAGTTATTGGTACTAGATTTTCTACATTCCTAAAATTTTCTAATTTCCTAGAACAATAGTTCTAAAATATAATCTAACATATTCATAAACATTAAAAGTAGCATGTTGTCTTGAAATTTGTAGTTAACTATTTTGCTAAACATTTATTATTACTTTATAATATAGTCTCTATTAAAAAAAACATTCAAACTATAAGATGATAAAATATATAACATTAATGAAATTCTTATATGAACTTGGTAAAATGATCTAAATACCTATTAGGAAGTCTAGTAAGTTCTAAGTGCCCTGCTTTATGACCTATTCATCAGAATTTGTATTTGAAATGGGTCAGTATTATTATGCATATTGAATATGAATAAATGAAAGTATAATGATGTTAAGTGGCCAAAAAAAAAATTTGTCATATCAAAGATATTGTCCTTGGAGTCTCAAAACTATATTAAACAGTGAATTTTAATTTCTGAATATGGTTTTATTTGAATTGACTTAAAAATAATCACGTTCAACATCCCTGGCTGAAAGATGGTGTGGTACCCAGAAGCAGTATGTAGGCTTTGAAATGGAACACCATTTATACCTGGCTGGGTGTCTTTTGCCTCTGATTTTATGTTGCCTCCTACTTTCATGCCCTTGGGGTACTCTAAACATGGAATGAAATGTAGATAAAGTACTTTAGGAACTAAAAAATGGAATCTCTATTGGAGAAATATATGTTTCACATATATATCTAGGAATGCATTTAGTTACATTATTGTCATAAATAAGACACTTTCATAAATAATAAAGTTAAAAGCTAAACTTAATTTACAAATGAGAAAATAGATTGCAGTTGTGTATGTCTGAAATGTAAAAAAATGAAAAATCCTATGTGGATAAACTGTATTTGTCACTCAAGTTAATAGTAGAATAGTAAAAAATTTAAAGGTTATTATTGGGAATTTCGTTGACATTTCAGAGGAAAATAGCAAGGCATACTTTACATATATGAGGTATGCTTTACTTACATAAATACTTACTTCAATTTTCTACTTTTCTGATTAAACAAATTGGTGTTCAATCAGCGTAGCCTTTTAAATCTGTTATCCAAAGGATATAGTCTTTACATGAGCAATACTGAATTCCAGCTCTCCAACACGCACGAGAGTCTAATCCCAAACTTACAATTTTACAGCCTGGACAAATGACTGAGAGAACTAACATTACATAAAAATCATTTAATTAGTGAACTTATGTCTGCCTCCACGTAGTCTACATTAACTTACTGAGTTCATCACTAAACAGCTATACAACTAGAAAAACACCGAACGCTAACGCAGAAAGCCACGAAGTGCCACAACAGTAGAAATCTACACCAGTGCACATCTTTTCTCAAAGTCTATATAAATTTAACTTATACAGTCAAACGTCATCGGCTGGAGTTAAAGATAAATAAAATGATGTTAAGAACTTATTTTGTTATGAACTCATTCTAAGAAGAATGCACAGATTTCATTAAATGCGAGGACTTTCCTTTCCTTCCACCCTGAGCAGAGGCGTGTTGCCTGCAATTGTCCAACAGGTCTTTTGGCATGTGTGTGTGCGTGTGTATGTGCATGTGTGTGTGTACATGCATGTGTGATCCCCAGAAAATAGTCTGTCATTTGTAATAATCCTTCCTCATTCTATAAGGGATATTTTTGGAACAGTATAGACTTTTATACCCAGTGTTCATTTTTCTTTATAAACCTTGAGTCATACCTGATTACTCCCTCATCAAATTCAGTGTCATCAGGTTTCCTTGATTCCAGTAGTGAAATATCTATCATTCTGTCCTGTCAGTTTCTACCTCATTTGCTCCATTGAGGTCCTCACTGTATTTTGTCACAGCTGTAGTAACTTCTTTACCAGCCCCCAGATCCCTTGTATTGCCAAATTTCAAACTTTCATGTAATGAAAAACAACAACAAAAAAGCCACATAAATGCTAAAAACAATACTGTCATCACATATGTCTCAGATAGATTTCGTTCTAAATATCTACCAGGTAATAACCTATTTCCTTGCACTTCATCACATCTAGTGTTCTATCATCATCATCATCATCATCACCATCATCATCACCAGGCTCATCATCATTAAATATTTTGTAATTCTACATTCTTCACTCCTAAGTCGCTTTTCAAACCACGAGGCTTCAAACCCTTCCATGCAATCACGTGTTAACAATGGTCTTCTGCACTGCGGGAGGTTTCCTGCTCTGTGTCGGGTGTCAAGGTCTGTGTTGAGTTCTGAACCACAAGGGTAAAAACAAACAAAACAACAAAAAAACAACTCCATCCCTGAGGATGTGTCGTCATGTAACAGACAGACATACATGTAAATAAAAATGTAACAATGCATTTGGTGGGGGAGGGGCATAGACACCAAAAGCTCTGAGCCTGAAGACCATTGGCAGTTTCGGAAACAGAGCCACGGCAGAGAACAGCAGGAAAAGTGCGCTGTTCCAGTGCCTGGGCACAGGGTGGCGCAAACGTTTCCTTAGAAAAACAGAAGCACTCAATTTCTCTTACTCCCACAGGACTTCTGAAAACCACCCCCCTCCCAGGGCGTTCATCAGCAGGTGACTTCAGATTTATAACTTCCATTTTTCAAAGTTCTCGTGAAGAATCAGAGCAGTGCTGATTTCACAAGATTCCAACTCCTAGAGTTAATTGGTTGATCAAATGGGTCCAGTAGTCTTTCTTTGTCCACCCTAGGAAAATATCTCGCAACCAGGAGATATGTACTGTGAGAGGGCTAAACTGAGGAAGCTAGCTGTCCTTCTATAAAAATGTACAGTTTTAAAATGAGGTAAGTGTGATGGAACAGGAAGTAAAAATAAGAAAGTAATAAAAATAAGAAAGGAAGCACTATTAATACTCAAAGATATTTTTTCTTACCATATATTCAAAAATTTTAGAGTGATATTAAATTTGATACCAGTGAAATTAAGAATGCTAATTTCCTTTGACTAGGTTCAGATATTTAATTTAGTCACTGCTGTTTCTCATGAATATAGGAGGAAAAAATCAAACAAGTAAACATAATTTTTAATGATATTCCTTTTTACTGCCTATCTTATCACTCAAAAGTGATTAGTGTAAAATAAGAAAACCCTTTTTAAACTACTAAAGAGAATGTGACCAATTTTAAGGTAATCCTTATAAAAACCTAAGAGGAATATGTTATTAAACCTAGGCAAAGGGGGGAAATATGAGTTCACATACATTGAGTAGTCTTCCCTGAACTTAACATTTAATAGTTAAGTATGGATTTAGAACGGATCTGGCCCATGTTTTGACACAGGGCTGCCACCTATCTATCTATGAGACATTTTTAATGAAATTTATAAAAAGTTGCCTCCTCTGACTGAAAAATTATAACAATGCTCTTTTTTGGAGGGTTGGAGTACATCTTTCAGTTCCTGCAGTGCTGTTCTGTAGCCTGAATTTTAGCCCCAGTAGCCACCCATCTCGATGCCCTTGTGGCCTGAGTTACCACAGCCAGTGGCCCATACTCTACTACGCTGCCCTTGTAAAGAGTCCATCATTATTCTTTTGAAAAGTTTTTAAAAATAAAAGCACAACAAACAATATTTGAAAGAGACCTGTGCACCACCACTCTGAAGTAAAAATGTGAGCATGAGAACATTTTTAAAAAGCAAAACATTACTACAAATAAATGTGAGGTCTCTTGGTTTCCTTCCACAGCATCATTTCCTTTCCATAGGAAACTCTTATTGTACATTTGGTGTGAATTTTTCCTATTTTAATTTGTAGGACAAGAAAAAATTCTAGCTAGAAACCAGAGAGGAATCATAAGAATAATAGAAGATTTGTTCATGAAATGAAATCTATGTATATACAAAGCCAGTGGCTGTAATGTTGGAATGACCAGAACGACTGGTTGCTATGACACCCACTGCAGCCAGCAAACCGGCCCAATGGGAGGTGGGGCCAGCCAGCCAACCCTCCCTCGACCTCTCCCCCCAGCTGGCCCCGCCCCTGATCAGCCCACCCCACTCTGATCAGCCCTCAGCCTCAGCCTCTACCCCCTGGCCAGCCCCGCCCCTGATCGCCCCCCACCCCAATAGGGGGTGGGGCCAGCCAGCCAACCTCCTGCAGCCCCTTTCTCAGCTCAGCCCCACCCCAGATCAGCCCCCCCACCCCAATCAGGGGCAGGGCAGGCTGGACAACCAGCTGGCCCCTCCCTCAGGCCGCTGGCCCCCAATTGCCCCCCCTCCACCACCACATTCAGGGTTAGCCCACAGTTCCTCTGCCCAGCCAGCCCAGCCCTGATCAGGTCCCGATCATGGTGGGCTGTCCAGCCAACCTCCCACCATCTCCTCATCCTGACAGGCCTGGCACCGATCCACCCCAATTGGGGCCAGGCCAGCCAGACCCCACCTGTGCATGAATTCATGCACTGGGCCTCTAATATCATATAATAGGAGTTTCAAAAAAGAGAGTGAGAAACCTCAGTATCCGGGGCATTGTTGGTGCTTAAAAAAATGTGTATTCTCCCCAGAAAACCCTTCTACACTCAGTCCCTAAGTCCCTCTGGCTTATCTGAGTCCAGCACCTTCCATTCAGTACAGGAGACCAGGTACTTACTGAAACATTATGGAAACAATTGTTTTCTTGTTATTAAATTATTGTAAACATATAAATCGTTCTCAAAGTTTAAATTTAGACTTTTTGCATGATTTATTACCACTAATGTTTGTAAAATTATTATAATCTGACATGTTTTGCAAATGGCTTCTGATTTTTAGTTTCCAAAAATTGTCATTTGAATTAAAACATTTACATATTAATTAGCCACACAGACTCAAAATATGCTCCTGACTGTACATGTATAATTGCTCTTATTTTTATGTTTATAAGTATCTCTAAGTGTAGAGTTTTATAATTTACTAGAGGCCCAGCACACAAAATTGGTGCACAGGTACAGTCCCGAGGCCTGCCTGCTATCAGTGCCATCTTCCTCAGCTGCCCACAGCTCGCCCTGCCCACCACCGCCACCCACTCCCCGGTTCCCCATTCACTATCAGGTGATTGGGGGAAGGGACCCAGAGGTCAGCTGTTCCTGCCCGCTCGCTGGCCCTGCCCTCACAGCGGGTGGCCATCAGGCGATCAGAGCCTGCTGGCCAGGGAAAGGGACCAAGCAGTAGTCAGTGCATCTCATAGTGACTGGTCCAGCAGCCGTTCTGGTCATCCTGCAATTAGGGTCAATTTGCATATTACCCTTTTATTATATAGGATAAATAAGTCCACCCCAAGCCATCTCATTTGATCCTCTTACTAATCCTGAATGGTTATCACTGTTGTCTGAATGCTTGTGCCCTGCCCTTCCTCCCCGCCACCGCATACACACTCAGATTCACGTGATAAAATCCTCATCCCCCGCAAACCAAGTGATGTTAGGAAGTAGGGCCCCTGGCGGTATTTAAATCTGGAGAGTGGAACCTTCTTGAAAGGGATCAATGCCTATACAGGACTTTGGAGATGTCCCTGGCCCTGCCCCTGCCCCTCTGTGTGGGCACAGCAAGAATTCTGCAACCCTGAAGCAGCTCTCACCTCTTAAATAATCACCAGGTTATGACACGGGCATCGTCCCCATCTCAAACTTCCAGCCTCCAAAACTGTGAGAAATGAAGTGCCAGGGTCCATCAACCACACTGTGTGTGGGCTTGAGCTATAGCAGCCCACGTGGACCGAGACCGCCGGTATTTTCAGAAATTCTTAGCCATTTCTATCGATAAGGAGATTGCCGTTGTGAGCAATTAGACACCCTGCCCCAAGTGTGGCATCACCCTCCACTCCACGGCTCCCTTCTAACCGCTAGCAGCAAAGCATCTTCCGGTGTTCTGTCCCCAAACTGAGCATCTCTCCCTTCCTCCAGCTCGCACAACCAGCCACCGGGAGAGGTGACAACGGCCGCAGGATGTAGCGGCTAACAAGTCTTATTTCCCACCTGAGACTGAGGGTTCTGTTGCCATATTCAATGTCATCCTTACCTGTTTCTAAAGCCAGCCAGTCATACCGGGAGAGCGGGCCCCTCCTCACAGGGAGAGACATGCTTTCGGATAATCCCCAGGACAAGCTGGCGCTGCAAGGGCCCCTGGTGGGCGCGGGCGGGGGTGGGGAGAGACCCAGGTTGGGGAGGGAGGAAGTGTTGTTTGCTAAGAGCAGAGAGGCCAGGATCAGGTGCAACACGCACCGAACAGTGGGGACACGTGTTCCATTAACAAGATTTACTGACAGACTCCATCTGTGTCTTCTCACCAAACAAGGTCACTCAGTCGGAGACCAGGGAGCCTAATGAGGGAAGTGCCAGGTCTCTGGGGTGATAATGGAGACTCGCTCTGACTGAAGCCTCAGGCACTGGCAATATTTTCAGTTCCAGAAAATAAAATAAGGTACAAGGAAAGGTCATCTTTTTCATCGCGCCGACCCACCTTGAAAAATAGCTGTGCATGTACCAGCGTGTTTAACAGGTCTGTGCAGTTTTTTTCCTGAGGTCCCAAGTTATCTTTCTATACTTCCAAGTGGTTCTTAGGGTCTTAAAACTTTACCTGAACACTAAATTTATATATATTAGTAGGTTAAGGCGTCTCTGTCACTGCCTTAAAAAAATATGTCTGAGAAAGGAAATGCCTACAGAATACTAAGGGGCTGATTGCATGTGAGGGACTGGGTGTTGCATACTGCATATTATTAGCTCTTTCTTTGCAGAAAAATCCTCACATAGATGCCCTGTGCTTTGGATATCATGATATTTCTCCAACTTGGTCATTAGGTGTCTGGGTTCATGCCATCGCCATCACCTTTAAATAGCTTTTTGACTTGGGCAAATAGCTTATCCTCTGAGCCTCAATGTCCTTCAATGGGAAACTTGGTGTTGTTTTTTTAAGAATAAACTAGAGGCCTGGTGCACAAAATCCGTGCACTGGGGCCGGGGGTCCCTCAGCCCAGTCTGCCCTCTCTCACAGTCTGGGAGTCCTCAGGGGATGTCCTGCTGAAGGCCTCCCTCTGCGGGCTGATCTGGAGCTGCTGGGGCCGGGCGGCGGCAGCGGCTTGGACACAAGCCCCTGCCTCCGCTCTGGGGCTGCTCGGGGCAGAGACCCCCTGCAAGTGTGTGTCTGTCTCTGCTCTGGCCCTAGCAGCCCCATGCTGCAGCCGTGGGGCTGCTGGGGGTCGGGCTGCCCCCCCTGCATGTAGTTCTCTCAGGCTCCAGACCGCACCTGCGTGATGTTCTCTCAGGTTTGAGGCCGTGCTCGGCCCCTCCTCCTGAGCTGATCATGACTGTTACGGCATCCTGGCCTAATTTGCATATTACTTCTCTCTCTCTCTCTCTCTCTCTCTCTCTGTCTAGATAGATAGATAGATATAAATATATATAATAGTGGAGGTTTCTTCCAATTAAAATTTTCTCTAGGTTCATTAGCTATGTATGACCACATGTACTGTCAAATGAATTTTCGTATACTTCTCTAAATACACATTTTACATAGTTTTAGCTTATTTAACAATAACTTCATGATATTAGAATACAGCCTTGTTTTTTATTATCCTTGTACTTTATCCCCATGCCACCCACTAACTCTTATTTATATATATCTTTGTCAAACCTTGAAGCATTTATCTTCAACTTCCTTTATTGACTCCAAATTTCATTATAAAAATAAGTAAAACTTTCCTGATCTCCTACTTACTTCATCTCTTTCCATATGCCTGGGAAAGGCAATGAAAGATCACCATGACATCACTGGCACAAATCAATCTTTGCCTCATTTGCTGTAATAAAAGATTACTAACAGTTCCTGATCTTGCCCTGACCGGTTTGGCTCAGTGGATAGAGCATTGGCCTGCAGACTCAAGGGTCCCAGATTCAATTCCAGTCAAGGGCATCTACCTTAGTTGTGGGCACATCCCCAGTAGGAGGTGTGCGGGAGGCAGCTGATCAAATGTTTCTCTCTCATCGATGTTTCTAACTCTCTATTCCTCTCCCTTCCTTTATGTAAAAATCAATAAAATGTATTTAAAAAAATAAAAATAGAAGTTCCTGATCTTAAATGGAATGGGAAGATAGGATTTGCACAAAGACTGGACCATGGAATGGATGAGCCAGATCAATAACAAACAACCTAGATTTGTGAATTTGCTGACCTACAGCAGTTCAATTGAGTAGTAGATAGCACCCCAGGACAATTTGAAATCTTTTATTCAACTACTACTATTTAAAATCTACTGTAAGTCAAGTGCTTTGCAAGGGAATAAAAAAACAAGATAACTAGTTCAAGTTATGACATTTGAATCAGAGGAAACCTTCCATAGTCTAGATGAATATATTCATCTAACATAGCATAGAGTTTGAATAGGCATATGAATTGTAATTTTCACCTGTTTTTTAAACTATCACCTTGATATTGTGGAGCTAATAATCTTGGATAAAGAGGCAGTGTGCCTGAAGATAAAACATGAGAATAATGATTAACTCAAATATTATGAAGGAAACAAATGATTAGTGATAGAGAATGAATGGATGATGAGAGGGGACAGGCATTGGGCTCTACTTACAGGGGTGGTCGGAGAAGCCTGTGTAAATAGGTGAGCATGTGCCGAGGTCTGAAGATGAGTAGCAGTCAGCTCAGTGTACAGTGAAGCATGACCCTGCAGACCTGTGCATGCGTGACAGCCCAGGTCAGGAGAGGGCAGAGCGGGGGCTCTGTACCATCTGGAGGACTTCTTACAAATGTAGCATAACTAACTTATTGTTTTGATAAAATGAATTTATAGTGTATTTAATGTATGTAAATCATATCTAGGTCATTCCAATTTTATTACATAGAAAGTCAAGTACTATATTTTTTGTGTTAATTTAAATAAAAAATCTTGAAAATACTGGCATCTCAAAAGCCAGTATTTTGGGACATAACTTCATGGACTTATTTTTTGTACCCAGGGTTTAGGCATAATACTAATTCTATTCTCTGAACCCTTAATATTTTAAGATGCAGTAATTTGATATTTCCCTAATTTTTCCCAACATTCCCACTCCCAAATCTTCCATATATAGACTCACATATTCTAAGCTGTTCTCACCTACAAGGAATGATCATTTATAGAATACTAGAGGCCTGGTACATGACTTCATGCAGCGGTGGGATCACGAGGGGGGCCAGGATATGATTGGCCTTCTGGGCAGGCAGTGGAATATCCTTGCCAGCCTGGGATCTAGATCCATCCCACTGACATTTGCACCGGTTGTCGGGAGCGACCTGTCATCCACTTTTATATCGTTTCTTCCTTGAAGAGTATCTAGGGAGGGGAAGCGGCCGCGGTGCCTGAGGCCGCCTTCCAGGAGGCCAGTGGCACTGTCGGGGTCATGCCGGTGGCACTGGTACATCGGTGTCTGTTGGTGTCTGGCCTGTTCTCGGAGCTTGGACCTGCAGGATTACTGAGGGACTGGTGGGCCACTGGGACAGGTCAGTCAGCTAAGCAGCACTCCTGCTGTGGGAGCACACTGACCACCAGGGGACAGGCCAATCCTGCATTGAGCGTCTGCCCCCTGGTGGTCAGTGCGCATCATAGCGACCGGTTGTTCCAGTCGTTTGGTTGCTTAGGCTTTTATATATATAGATGGTATTAATTTCAAGCATCTCTCATGCCTCTGCTTTCTGAAGAGTACATTCTTTATTCAATTCCTGATTTATTATCTTTTAACACTAAAGTAGGGCGAACCCTTCCTTCCTCTTAGCATATTGACTATAGTTCTATTGTCCACAGAACATTTTGTCATAACTAGTCTCTAAGAGCCTGTATCTGATAGGAGGTAAACGCGAGCACCACAGCATCGTAAAATACCCCATTCACCTTGTCCCATCTAGGATTTATGTCATTCATCTCTTTATTCTAGCACCTTATCAAGCACAGTTTGTTAGGAAAAGTTTGCTGAGTGAGTGCATTTGCCCCAAAATGTGAGAAAATATGAGAGGTAGATTTTGTTTCCTGTTTATTTATATGTCATTTTGATTTGACCATGCTCTCTGAAAATGAAGCATTCTAACCAACCTAGATGCCTCAGACATCATTAAATTCTCATATAGCCCAAGGTGAAAGAATGTTCAATCGTATGCAGATACACACACACACACACACACACACACACACACACACATATAATTATATTTCTCTCTAGTAACAAAGTATTTCAAATTTAATGAAGGTATTGCTTTAAAAAGTGAACTTTCACTAGGGAAATATGGTTAATACATAAAGTACAAAAGCACTAGCATTCACATAGGACATAAGTATAAAATATTTACAAAGCAGATTTAGATTTTAAAATTCTAAGATTATTCGCTAACTGTAACACTCATTCCCTTAAATATGTGGCTGTCACTTGAAATCTTCTCTCTAACTGCGAATGCACAAAATTAACAAGGAAAAGCTTGTCATAAACATCATAGGAACAGATAAAAAACTTAAATATAAAGAACTAGAACTCTATATATGATCATAGAAAGCTGTTGGGTCATATATGATTTGATTCTCATTGCCTGCATGAGTCTAACAATTGCTGAGTATGCGAGTCCTCATGAAAATCACGAGAATTCTGAGAAAATGTGGTAATGAGCTTCAGCAAATATTGAATAAGAAGTCTGGAATTGTGACTGTTTTCCAGAATTGATTTCTGCAAATTGGCACATAATGCGAAGTAGAGATAAATATCTTAGCTTTTTATTGGTTTGTTCTATAGTGGTTTTTTGGAGGAAAGCTAGGAAAAATGGATAACCTACTGTATACAGGACGGTTATGATATAACAGGTTTCACTTGGATTTAATCAATCTAACATATAACTCAGGGAGATATTAATTGTTCTTATCTTATTTCTAATTCAAGTTCCTATTTCATAAGGTATCAGGCTAATGTGTAGTTAAGAGTTTAAAATATCATACAATTAGTTTGAAATTCTAAAATTATTGATGTAAGTTTGAAAATACTTTAACTTTCCAAGTTTATAATACAGATTTTATTTTCATTTACTATACACATATATTTAAAATATAAACATTCAAATAAACTAACTTTAAATTGGGGCACTTTATTATTTTTCACACTTGGAAAAGGACAGTGTTAGCGCTTTGTTTTTAGACTGGGGAAATAAACGGTGCTCTAATTAACCATTATAATTAAGGTTACCCCCAGGCCAAATTGTGAAAAAGCTATTTATTTTCACATGCAATGCCTCACTTTGGTCTGCTCTTACACAACATGTTTCTAAATTAAAATTTTCAAATTTTTGTGTTAATTATTCTGAGTATTTTGCCACTATGTTGACAAGTTTGTAGGTGAAATCAGCGAAAGCCTTCAGGATCCAGCTATCACTTGCCTTTTCAGTGGGGTTTTCTGGGGCAAAAGCTTTACCCAGAGCTAAAAGTTAAGTTAAAAGTTATATTAAGTTAAAAATATAAATGGTAAGACTAGCCTAGAGCATGTTGACATTACAGTAGAGTCTATAGGTTAATGCATTCTCCTGTAACTTCAGAATCTGAAGCTCGCTCTTTCTCAAGCCAAGTAATTCCCAAAATCAAGTCAGCCAACCTCTTGGTGCAAGAAATAGAGTGTTGATTATATTTCGTATATTGTAGGCCTCTCAAGGTTTGTGTGTATGGTTTTCTGGGATGTACCCAGTCAAGGATCTTGATGAGGCAAGTAGCAATTGATATCTCTAACTCATCATAAGAACTATCTTGAAAGTAAAACTATTTTAACCCATAAAATTGCCGTGAGGGGGTCTCAATGTCTCTACAAGTTCACAGCTAGACCAGTGTAAATAGATGTAATACATATTTCATCAGAGATCGATTGCTTATTAATGTGATATCGGGACATACTTTTTAAGATGCACTAGAATTGTACTTGGAGGCATACGCTTAGACTAGCAAGACGTGGTGTGAGGAGAGTCAGTGATTACGTTACTCAGCTCTGGTTTTCTCCCTTGATTCCTCTTATTTGACGATTTTTTAAACTTGGCTCCCACTCCAAACCTTCCTTCTTGAATTGGCCACATCACATTCGGCAGCTTTGCCCTACCTAGGGCAGAGGTCAGGAGCAAAGCTTATTAGCCAAACCCATTCTCAAATCACGTTCGCAAGTCGTTTACATAGCATTTTACGCTTGGTAGTCAAGGCACTCGGGACTACACCCAGTAATTGCATCATTAATACAATAAAGGCCGTCTGCCTGGGTTAAATGTCATACTCCGTAATGAGGAGGGCAGTCTGTTGTCTCCAAAATCACATCCCATTTGTACTGTTAAAAACTATGCCCTCCAAACATCTCCCCGCAGTCACATTTTAAAGACTCCGTCAAACTTTTGGTATTCCTTTCACCCAGATCTGTTTGTTGTTGTCCTCATGACTTCAGCCTCGGCCTCGATCATCTGCAGTCCCTTCCCCAGCCGTCTGGGCGAGCTTCCCCGGGGACATCGCAAGGGGAATTACGTGATGTCAGTGCATGTTCCCATGGCAGCTCACCCCTCCATAACCACGGACACTGTCAGAATCTCTGCACAAAAGTGAAGGTGGGCGGGCGTTTTTGATTCTGTAGGGTTTGTCATGACTTCCCCTGATTCCGTCAGCAATGTGCATTTCACCTATGTGGAATGTAGAAAAGTATAAAAAGCAGACATATGTAGCAACTTGGGATATTTTAGTTTGTTTCCTTTAAGGGCCCTCTGTGATTTAAAAGCAGTGAATACTAGTGCGGCTGACAGGATCCTAAAGGAGTGAGGGAAGTCGGAAGGAGCAGAAAGAAAAGAGAACAAAGGGCACTGCTCCAGGTAAACGGATGCAAACATGCTGAGGACCTTCGGGGTAGCTTAGGGTGAAGCTAGCTGACCTGCCAGGGGCACGGCACCCCGCCCAGATCTACCTCCTCTGCAGAGGAGGGTGTGGGGGGGCATCGCCATGAGTCTCCGATGTCTAACGCTCTATGCCCAGTGCCACAGGGATGGCCACAGGGTGCAGGCAGAATGCTGGCCTCCCCAACGAGGTCCGTGTTCTAATTCCTGGGTCCTGTGAACACACTAGGTTACACAGCAAAAGGGAATTACGGTTGCTAATCGGCTGATCTTGAGGTGGGGAGGGGAACATGGATTATCCAGTGAACACAATGCAATCACAAGGCCCTTAGAAGAAGGCAGCAGACCAGAGAGCCGCAGAGCGATGGGATGGCAGGGGGACTTCACTGGCCACGGCTGGTTTTGGAAATGAAGGGGACAACAGGTCACGAAAAGCAGAACCTGGAAGAGGCAAGCAAACAACATTCCTCTAAGTCCTTCAGAAGGGAAGCTAGCCCTGCTAACATTGATTTTAGAGCAGAGGTGACCATTGCAGACAGCCCATCACTGGAAGTGTAAAATGAAACATGTGTGCTGGTTGAAGCCACTGCTGTGTAACTCCACAGAGCAGCAACAGGAAACGGATGCAACATGTCTCTGGCCTAGCTCTCCTGCTTTCCAATCATCGAATCTTATTTCAGAGCTTGGACAAACATCCAGCCCGTGGGCCAATTTCCACGCAGACCACAGTTCCCTCCACAACCGGGAGATGACCCCTGTGCATCACTCACAGCTCTGCCCATTTACCTCTGCTGTGGTGGTCCACCTGGGAAGTGCACTGAAAAAGTGGAACTTGTAAAAAGTGCATTAATTTGCAGGTCCCTGAATCTTTCTCAGGTTTATCTCACAGATTTTTCTTTTTATTAAATATATTTTAATTTATTTCAGAGAGGAAGGGAGCGGGAGGGAGCTAGAAACATCCATGATGAGAGAGAATCATTGATTGGCTGCCTCCTACACGCCCCCCACTGGGGATGGAGCCTGCACTGGGCATGTGTCCTTGACCAGAATCAAACTTGGGACCCTTCAGTCCATAGGCTGACGCTCTAGCAACTGAGCCAAACCGGCTAGGGCTTCACACAGACTTTTCCATTCATCTCCCTTACAAGGACATCCAAAGTCCCTGCTCTTTCCTGCAAATTAGGTGTAACAAGCACAGTACGTCAATAGAGTGATGTTTATAGGTGTTCAAAGAATGTCGAGACAATCAAGATCCCTGTAATGGAGGACAGACTTCGCATAGCTCTGGGATAACCTATGGATTGTGACCTGCCCCCTTTTCCATGCGAATGCAGACTGTTCTGACAATCTTTCCTGATGGGGATTGACAGGATGTCTTCACCAGGTCAACAGACGCTTGCCGAGTTCCAAAGGCCGGGATGGTCTGTTCCAGGGCAGACATCACATCAAGACAGCAGCTATGATGGCAACGACCCCTTGATCACACTCTCAGGAGTCAGGTGTCATTCTGCGTTAGCCATCTAGCTTTCGCAGTGGTCATCCTGGTGAACGGATCAGACTATTAGGAGAACCAGAGCCCCTAGGAAGGTGTCAATGACCTCTACAATCCCAACCAGGAGGTAGCATTACTTATAACTTAAACTGGCTAATGGGGGATGGAGGAGGAGGATTGGGAAGACTTTCCAGACCTTACATTTGACCTTCTCACCAAGGTGGCTTTTATTCTATACTAGAGGCCCAGTGCACAGAATTCATGCACTTGAGGGGTGGGGGTGAGGGGCCCGGCCTGGCCTGCACCCTCTCGCAGTCCAGGAGCCCTCAGGAGATGTCTGACTGCCACGTAGGTGGGAAAGGCTCCTGCCACCGCCGCTGTGCTCGCCAGCCGTGAACCCAGCTTCTGGGCTTCTGGCTGAGCTGCACTCCCCCTGTGGGAATGCACTGACCACCAGGGGGCACCTCCTGCATTGAGCATCTTCCCCCGGTGGTCAGTGCACGTAATAGTGACCGGTCATTCTGCCGTTCAGTCAATTTGCACATTAGCTTTTTATCATATAGGATACCAGAGAACTCATGTAAATGTTCTACATCTCTCTCCTGATAATGTTCTCAGGATCAGGAAAATGACCATGGAGGGGAGGGTCTTTGGAACTGTTGGAAATCTGATTTTTTTTTTTTTTTTGAACCAGAAATCAATTTAATGAGGTCTTCATATAGGCCTACTTCCCAAGTAAAGGTGTACGAAGACCACTCTAAACTTCTGGTATCTTATTATCTTAGCCTCCATGTCCATAATCAACATTTCCCCTTACTCCTCTCCCTCACTTCAATTGAACAGTGAGATATTTAGTATTAGTAACACCCAGCATGGCATGTTTTACACGCACACTGATAACACAGACCTTCTTTTGATATTTATTTTTATTCTTTGATTTAAATGTTTAGTTGTTTTATTCATATTGGGGAAAAATACTGAAATTTTACAAGTGACTGGCATACAGTGAGAAGAAAACTGATTCAAGACTAGAAATGCTAGAACATGTGATCACTAAAAATCAAGATACAATGTACCTCGTGGAGGCTCAGGAAATTTGTTTTCCCCGAAGGCTGCTGGTTTGTTAGTCGTAGGTCATCTATAGAAAAAGAGGTTGTCCGCTGGAGATACAGTCATAAGCATCAATCGCGATTAGCTGATTGGAGGAGGTGGCTCCAGATTTGCAAAGCGTTTGCTAACACTTCCTGACTTAGGAAGACTCATGCGCTCCATGTCAGAGGCAATGGGACAAGCACACAATTCCCCTCGGGTGCAGGCTTTTAGTATCATGGTGGAGAGGAGGCTAGGAGGAGCACTCTTCATCTGCAGGCCACACACTAAAATATAAGAGACCCCAGGGTCTTAGCCTTGCCTGACCCTTCATTTTCAAAGACCAACCAACCAGTTGTGTTAGTTCATCCAGTGCAGATATGAGAAGAGAGCCAAGGAACACATCTCAGATTGGGCATCCCCTCAGGGAAAACTGAGATCACACAGATGATACTGTACATCTCATATTTTATTAAAACTATAAAAATTTTGAGTAAATTAAAAGTATATTTGGAAGTGGGTAGAGGAATGGGAGTTCTACCAAAATGCAGCTTTAGAATAGCTCAGACTTCAGAATCAATTAAATATTGAAATGCTTTATCGAATCCCCAGGATACTAATCATAAGTCAGTATACTTAAATTTG
The DNA here is from genome assembly GCA_026230045.1 of Corynorhinus townsendii. Lineage (NCBI taxonomy): Eukaryota > Metazoa > Chordata > Mammalia > Chiroptera > Vespertilionidae > Corynorhinus > Corynorhinus townsendii. The sequence goes on from JAPDVU010000005.1 coordinate 5,233,065, forward strand.
ATCAGGTTCGGTAATATTAGCACTGCCCAATTGCGCTTATGAAACAATCTCTATTTTTCTGTCTCTAACTGTTGCTTCTTGATTTCTCTCTGCCAGAATAAAATATTTGACATTCCATTCTTCACCTACAACCTTACCCAGATTCTTTGGTCAAATCAAAAGTGAGCTCGAAGATGACTCTCTGCATTTGAACTTTCTTACCCCCATCTCTGCTAGATTGCAGCATTGCTCTCGATGATCTGCGCTCCCCTCCCTGGTAAGAGCGTTGCACATTCTTGCCTATGAGCCTGTGATTTTCAGTGAGACTCATGTGGGATTGTCCTTCTACTCCTCTTGCTCCTTGGGCTTAGCTATTTGCTTTGGCTAATAGGATATTAATAGATGTGATATGAGCCATGTCCTAGCAGATACTTTAAGAGCTACTACATGGTTGTCTTCTGCCCTCTTTCCCTCCGTTTAATGAAAAGTGTGTCTTTAAAAAAAAAGGATGCTCCTTATTCTGGGTCTTGGAAGGAGAAAACTCATGGAGCAAGGTGCATTAGCTGACTCACAGCCACTCACATATAATGTGTCACAAAATAAATGTCTTGCAAGCAACTGACATTTTCAGAATTCCTTGTTCCCTTAGAAAAGCTAATAAAATCACACATGGATGTTTTTCATTTCATTTAAGTCTTAGAACAACTTATTTGTGGGTATGATATATAATATATCCTGTATGCTTTACCTATTTTCATCTGTGCGTGAACTATGCTTTTAATCTAACTCCTTTGGGTTACGGTTTTGGAGAAAGAGAAAACAGACATCTCTATTAGAAGTCATCTATTTATTTAATAAAGACATGAAAAGTAATCTTAAAGGAAAGCCTCATCTAGCAGGTCTAGACGTGCTGCATTTTGATGTGACATTTCCCCAAGCTTCCCAAGTTCCTATGGAATTTACCACCGCTAAATTCCATATCCGGGTAAGGTGTTGGCAGAGCTTATAACAAAAGTCTTCTTACGCTATTACTTTTAGTCCTCAGACTTGCATTTCCACTTAAGAGAGACACACACAAACATCAATACAAGGGAATGTTTGATATTAGGCTTTTCTTGTTCTTGGGCCAAATTTAACATAGCTCAAGCGCACCATTACCCAAGAAAAAGAATCTGGCTCGACATCCCCGTCTTTTCCTTTAAGAGGCCCTGAAAGCCTGTATTCCCATAGAAACTATTTCCTAAAAAGATGACACAGCATGATATGTATCATGTTATCAATTTCTGAATTTATATTCTCCTTGAGGGAAAGAATCAAATCTCATTCTTCTCAGACTATTTACTTTGTGCCTGGCTTTTTGACCCCAAAGCAATAGGTATTCAGAAAATCCACATAAAACAAATAATGTTAGTTTAATATTGTTTACTCAGTAAGCATACATAATTAATATTTTGCAAGAAGGGGCGAAAATAACTAATATTTTCATTTACAAAAGTTAAAGCATGCTTAATGAAACAAAATTCTGTGCTCTGATATATATTACCAAATGCTGTTTGACTACCCAAATAGGTCTAGAAATTATATAATTATGGGCTGATTTTTTAAATAATACTGACTACAAACTTTCAGAAAACATTCCAATGGAGAATCACTATGACATGCTGACTGCAACCATATTATGAAACCACCTAAGCATCAAAGAAAGCATTTTCCTTAAGTTAGTAATTACTATCCATAATCATGAATATTTCTTTCTTAATAGGGTTATAGGCCATGAATCGGTTTTGTTGCCCATGGGCAAACATGCACGTAAACATTTTTAACCATGAAAGTCATCAACAGAGTGACATATTTGGATAAAATAAACCTTTTTAGAAATTCTGTGCTCTCTGTGATGAAATGGTGCTAAATTGGATTGGGGAAAAATTTCTTCAGTGATGGGGTGACAGAAGAAAAAAGGAAGTCTTCCTTAGTAAAAATGAGAAAGAATGAGCTGGATACTTTTGAACGTAATTCAAGTGCTGCTTATATTTTTTAACCAAATACAGAATACAATGGAAGAAAAGTTAGAAAATGGTGAGGGCTTTTGAATATTTCCATACTCTACTAATACTATATTAATGTACAATAAATTGCATATCCTCAGACATCTTTGATTAAGTAACCAATAAAACTGAGATTATCGTCTACCTCTCTGAGGCATTGGAGCACTACTCCCAGATTGAAAACTACCTTCCTATTGGCTGGGATGTTTTTGTTCTACTAAAGCTTTCTATAAAATGATGCTACCTGATATTTTATTTCATTATTAATTATTGGATTCTATAACGTTTTTAAACGTTAAGATACTAGTCTGAATTACTTTGGTATGCGGGGGAAATTTTGTTTATCCCACACTATAAAATATATTATTCTATTTCTTGATATGTAGTAGCAAGAACTACACTTTTAGTTGTTTTACTTAGTTGTATTCTTTATAGTTTGCTTATTTACAAACTAGAGGCCCGGTGCACAAAATTCGTTCAAGGGAATGGTCCCTAGGCCTGGCCGGTGATCAGAGCCGATTGGGCCCAGGCTGATCAGGGCTGGGCAAGAGAGGAGGTGATGGTCACCAGGCCGGGTGTGGAAGGAACAAATGCTGGATGCCAAAGCCGCCATTGTTGGCGTCCCACCACCATGTGATTCCCCACCTCCACCCTTTTCCTTCCCTCACCACTGTGCCACCATGCAGTGGGCAGATAGCAGGCTGATCAAGGCCTACAGGCCAGGGGGAGGGACAGGGCACAGGAGGTTGTCTGCTGGCTCTGAGGAGGGAGCCAGTGCTCAGCTGGCTGTGTCCACTGCCAGCCACCCACTGTTCCCCATCTCAGCCCGGGGCCCGAAGGCCCTGGTGGGGTCAGGAGAGGAGGTGACAGTTGCTGGGCCAGCATGGAGAGAATGGACACTGGACGCCACTGCTGCCATTGTCGTTGCTCCACTACCATGTGGTTCCCTGCCTCCCCCCATCCTCTTTCCCTCACTGCCACAATGCCACTGTGGGAGGTTGGCCAGCAGGGGGAGGTGGGCTGTGGGAGCACACTGACCACCAGGGGCAGCTCCTGCATTGAGTGTCTGCCCCTGGAAGTCAGTGTGTGTCATAGCGATAAGTCGTTCAGGTCATTCCAATCGCTTAGGCTTTTCTATATAGACTAGAGGCCTGGTGCATGAATTTGTGCATGGGGGTGTGTGTCCCTCAGCCCAGCCTGCACCCTCTCCAATCTGGGACCCCTCGAGTGATGTCCAACTGCCCATTTAGGCCCAATCCCGGTAGGACATCTCTCTCACAATCTAGGACTGCTGGCTCCCAACTGCTCACGTGCCTGCCTGTCTGATTGCCCCTAACTGTTTCTGCCTGCCAGCCTGACCACCCCCTAATCACTCCTCTGAGCCTGATTGCCCCTAACTGCCCTCCCCTGCAGCTGCAGGCCTGGTTGCCCCTAACTGCCCTCCCCTGCAGCTGCAGGCCTAGTCACCCCTAACTGCCCTCCCCTACAGGCCTGGCCCCTCCCAACTGCCCTCCCCTCCCAGGCAATTTGGTTCTGATCAGTTGGTTTCTATGCTAGTTGGTGTCAAAAGCTCTGCCTCCTAGGCAGCCATTGGCTCCTCACAGTTCACCCAGATTTGGTTCTGATTGGTTGGTTTCTATGCCAGTCAACATCTCTGGGCCTATCTCTGGGCCTGATCAGAGAGGTAGTGTTAATCAGCAGCCCCCGCAGAGGCCCGAAGAGAAACAGAGGGGTGGCTGCTGGCGAAGCCTGGAGAGAAAGAGAGAGGCAACAGCTGACCAACAGCTGCCATGGAGGCTGCAGATCATACCCTGCCTCTTTCTCTGGGTTTCCCTTCAGGCCTGATCCGCAGCCCCCTCGGCAATCAGTGCTGGGTTGCTGTACCCGCACCGGTGGCAGTCAGTGCTGGGTCACCACAGCAACCCAGCACTGACTGCAGGATTGACTTCTAGTGTTTGTTCAAGCCTTTGGTCAGTCGTTACAGACCCTGGGTTTTTATATATTAGGATATGCTTACATTAGATAATAATTAATCTGCATTGACCAGCAGAAATTTAGTACAATTTGAAGAGAATACAAACTGTTGAATATGACATTATCTGATCTTAACATCATAATTATTCAAAAGAGAAATTGTGACTGAGAATCTCATGTTAATTTAAACTTAAGCTGTCCTTATTCTGATTTGTCACTACTAAACATAAAGAGGTAGAAGGATAGATAGCTATAGATAAATAGGTAGATAATTACATAGATATATGGTAGACAATAAACACAATTTAAAAAAATGTGTGTGGCATACACTCTATTTTTACTTTTATATTTGGCAGCATTCTATGACTGCTATATTATATAAAAGGACTCAAGATAAAATCTAACCCCCAAAGAATTAAATGTGCATTGAGAATCCATTATATAAGCCAATTATTATTTACATGCTTTATACCTATATATTTTAATTCAATTGTAAGAGAATAAAATTATGTCAACTTTCAAAGAGCATCCTAAAGTAAAAGAGTGAGAGTAAATAGATAACTGGCATAAATGTCTCTTAGATATTAGTAATATTCATTTATACTTTGATTATTTTTAAAAATATATTTTGATGTATTTAGTATTATTAGAAAAGAAAACATTTTAAGATAGTATGATGACATAAATGAGACTGTCCTCTTTACAAACTTTTATTTCTATTTTAATCATTACTGTCTTATCAAACAAAGTGACAGGGAGCATAAGAAAACACACACTCAGAACACCCGCACTTCCCACTCTGCTGTCGAGGGTTTGGAAAACGTAACCATAATTTAAGTACATATCAAAGCCAGTACCTGCCTTAGGTCCATGATAAAATGTCCCCGTCATGTCTGCTTAGGTCTTTCCTAAAGTGAAAGCTATTCTCTCACCACATCAATTTCATCACCTTCAATTTGTTTTTAATTTAATATTATCATTAAAGGTCTGCAAGGCAATATTCAAAGCAATTTATTCAAAATATTTATACACAAGGGCAGAGATATAGAACTTGAAAAAAATAATGTCATGAATAATGATTTCTAATAAAAAAGAATAAAAAGGACACAAACATACCACTTCTCTATAATCTGCATTTTTTTAAAGAGAAAAAATTCACTGTGATTTCAATTTGTCCTGTGAAAGTGAGTAGACTAAATTAACAGCTTTATTACTCCCCTCAAGTAGTTAATTAAAGTATGTTATTCCTTGACTCATTATTGCAAACCGATGGTTTATTTAAATGTTAATGAGCAAGAATCTTTAAACCAAAAAAAAAAAAAAGAATCTTTAAACTACAAAAACAGAATTCAGCCTAAGGACTGGAGATGTGTTTTGTTTTCTTCCAATAGGCTTATGAAACAGTGGGAAAGATAAGTCATTTTAGAAAAATTAAATCTTAATAGCTTCCATCACTCTAGATGACCAAAAAAAAAAAAAAAGTCTTAAGGTATTTTCATCAGTAGAAGACAGAGATTGGGTAGCAGATTAAGATGCAGCAATCTTGACTTGTCATTGTGTGATTGGGCGACATAAATTCTAAAAGTTCATAAATCAAAGCTGCCATTGCTCAGACAAAAATCATACTTTTTTCACTGGCCTTTCTCACCTACTAGTACATAAGAAACCAGGAAAAATATGTATTAATTAAAATAATGCCATAGGGTCTAACAAAAAATAAATAGTGACAAAGGTTAGATGAGCAATTCTCACTTATGCAAAAGTGATACTCAGTGGTCCTTCTGGGTGGATGGTCTGGTGGCTCCTCTACTCCCTGGCGTGGTGATTCTGGGATCAAGGCCACTGCATCTTGCAGCCCCATCACCTTCCACATAGTCTTCCGCAATCTCAGTTTGTCTTAGTCCACCAATGGAAGGAGGAAAGAGCATGAAGGCTTGTAAGTGAGAGATTTTCTTTTTTTTTTTAAGACCAAGGCTGGAAATGGTGCCCTCCGTTTCCATTCCCATTTGATTGGCTAGAGCTCAATCACATGTCTCCTGGTGATTGCAAAGGAGGCTGGGAAAAGTAGCTCTGTGCTAAGGAAGAACAAGAAATGGGCTTGTAATACAGCTATTCTCTACCTCTGTGGGCATGTATTGTATTGGTCTAGGTCCTCATAAAATAAAAGTTAAAAAGTAAAAGTCTGGTAATTGCTCAATTATGTCTTCATCCCTTAAGGAAAAAATTAGTAAAGGAAAACATTCTTTGGGCTTTGTTTAATTGCCACTAACAACTATGCTCATGTTATATATATATATGGAGCCAAATTACACTTATTCTCATGTTTTATATATTTTTTAAGCCCAATTATACTTAATTAAATGTACGTCTCATTATGACCTTTGCTACGGGTTTGGGTTTTATAAGGTAAGGAATACATGACTAGCTAAATGCTTCTACAGAGCCTTCTGAGTGCCAGACACTGTTCTGGGATTTCCATAGGACATAGCTCAGTATTCAATCTGTGTAACGATCCTTGGATGGAGGGTCTCTGCTCATTTCAGTGTGTAGATGTGGGAAGGCCCCACAGGGTGATCACTAATAAGGGGAAAATCTTAGATTCTGAGAAAAAGATGTTTTGCTCCGGAGTCTATACTTTTAACAACCTTACCAGAAGTTCAACTTTCCTTTTCCATTTCGATTTCCCGGGTTAGAAATTTGTGCCTAAAATGTTAAGAAATATTCTTTCCAAATAGGAAACTTGTGGATCTTTTAGAGACCACTTTATCTTCAAACACTACAGACGTGTTAAATATATTGCAAGTTAGAAGCCTTAAAAGTCATGTATAGATTGGTTCCTATATATTTGTGGAACTAAATGTAAACTTTAAGGTTGCTATTTGACTTCATTACGCAGTAAAATTTTGTCTTGTCTTAGAAGATAATGTACCATCGGCACAGCTGTGTGGTCCCAGGAAGTTTTAGCAGCATGATCAATGCTAGCAAACGTAAGAACATACAGGCACGCTGGCAGGGGGCTGTGACCTGAGGGACCTACATTTACTATAACTAGGGCTTCTGTCCTATTATCTCTCCTGTTATCAGGAAGAAATGAGATTTCATATTTTCAGAAACTGCACACAGACATCTGTCAAGCTGCTTGTCTCATATGAAATACATTTTTTCCAGTGTTTTGATTCAGTCCCAGCTAATTTTTCTGTGATTTATCTGACACATGCATCTTCTTACCAAGCATTACATGCCATATATATATATATATATGTATATATATATATATATATACATATATATATATATATATGCACACACAATCTTTTCTTCTTTCTTCAATATACCAGTGCCAAAGCCAATTATTTGTGAAGTTATAAGTTTAAGAATTGGTAGTAGATCTAATAATGACTTGTCTAAAGTTTATGCTGAAGGGATATTTAATTTAAATATTAGATTTTTTTCAAATTCTTCAATAAACCGAATTTATTTTTTGAAAGTTAATAGTCTACATGTCTTTTTTGGATCTCCCTGACAGCCTACCGTTAATAACAACATTGTCCATAATGACTGGAAATAACGACAATAATGCAGGCACTCGTACTGAGATTTTGATACGTGCCATGCAGCATGCTAAGTGATTTAAAAACAGAGATCCTGGTTAGGTTTAGAATGGCGAGGACGCAGCTGATGGAAAAGAGGCATTTTTCTTGTTTCTTGTCATATGGGCATGACTGTAGCTCAATGCTTCCACACAAAATCTTGACAAAAGAAAGTATATCGGAGAGAATGAGAGGGACTAAATAGTTCAAACATTAGGAATTTTCATAGCTAAGAAATAAGTAAATCTCTCTCTTTCAGTCATTGAATATGAATATTATTCTTGTTCTGCATAACTACTTGAAAATGACTTAAAATTAAGTTTTACTTTAAAAAGCTAAAATAAAATTTCCTTTGATCATTATCATCCCTTTCCAAAGAGGAACCCCTATGAATATTTTAATAGTTAATAAAATACATGTATGTTACATATATACATACATGGGATAGGTCACAATTACAAATTGAGATCATTTGAGTATAAATGCTCCTGCATTTTCTCCTTATTATCACTTCTAATTTACTGGAAGAGAGGAGAGCTGATGAAACACATTTGTTAAAATTGTTTGTAAAATTAGAGCAGAGAAGGATGTGAATTGGAATCTGAGAAACTATTTTGTGATTATTTTGGTAATTTTCTTTATTTTTATTGATTTCAGAGAGGAAGGGAGAGGGAGAGAGAGATAGAAACTTACTGATCAGCTGCTTCCTGCATGCCCCAAACTGGAAATTGAGCCCACAACCCAGGCTTGTGCCCTGACCAGGAATCAAACCATGGCCTCCTGGTTCCGAGGTGGATGCTCAACCACTAAGCCACGCGGAGAGCAGGCCTAAGCCATCAGTCAGACATCCCCTGAGGGCTCCCAGCCTGCGAGAGGGCTCAGGCTGGGCTGAGGGACCCCTCTGAGTGCACGGATTTCATGCACTGGGCCTCTATTATTACATAAATGAAGAAGAAGTGATCTTCAGTAAGACAAAATATTTATGCTGTAATTGCATTAAATCAAGTAGCAGTGCCTAAGTTTCCTGCCTTTTAAAACCCTCTTTTGAGCACTAAAAAGTAACCAAGCCACCTGCCTCAGCAAGCCACATGTCGCCCATAACTTTTCCCCTGGAGCAAATGCTTTGTTTTAGTTTCAGTGTTTCACTTGTATTATAGGAACCGAAGTTGCCATAGCCCTTGGTTCAAATCTTGGATCTGCCATTTGCTTGCGGTGTGCCTTTGTCAAATTAGCGTGACTGTGAGGGCCACTGACTACGAATAAAGTACTTGGTATAGTACATGGAAAATAGTAGGTCTCAAGGGAGTGAAAATTATGATAAATACATGCAATTATTTTTACTAAGAGTCCCCTTTATGGTGATTACTAGGAGCCCGGTGCACAAAATCACACACATGTAGGGTCCCTAGACCTGGCAAGCAAGGCCTTACTTAATTCTGTGGGGCCTTACTTAATTCCCTTACTTAATTCTGTGCTGCTCCCTGGTGGTCAGCACACATCATAGCAAGTGATCAAACTCCTGGTCTCCTGGTTGAAATCCCAAGGGAACAATTTGCATTATTAGGCTTTTATATATATATATATATATATATATATATATATATATATATATATATATTTTTTTTTTTTTTTTAATTTATATATATATATATATGATATTTTTCTCTGGATTTTTACTTTGAAAGTAATAAAAATCTTTGTTTTTTGTGCAGATGTTTTGTATTTCCTATTGAGGACATTAGAGGTAACAAGCAAATTTTGAAAAAAATATCAAATTACTATTTTTTTTGGTTTTGTTTAATGAATGGCAGGCACCATACATTGGTGATTCTCACATACCATCAGACAAAGTGGTAAACACATTTTTTCTACAAAAGCATGAAGAGGACAAAATAAGAGATGGCATTAGTGATTACTATGCAAGTAAATGGACACGTGCCAATGCCCTTCCCTAGCACGTGTATATCTTTCTTGCTTTGTATTGCTTTCAGAGAGGAAGGGAAAGGGAGAGAGACAGAGACATCAATGATGAGAGAGAATCATCAATCAGCTGCCTCCTGCACGCCCTCTTCTAGGGATCTAGCCTGCAGCCGAGGCATGTGCCCTGACTGGGAATTGACCCGTAACCTCCTGGTTCAAAGGTCGACACTCAACCATTGAGCCACACAGGCTAGGCATTTCTGTGATTATGAATGTCTGAGATGACAGAACTTATTATACTTGAGGAGTCAGTCAAAGAATAGGCAAAAAAGATTGTTTTTATTAAATAATAATCTATTTGGATACACCTCAACATCTTGCATATTTACTTATTAAACCAAAAGAAGGAATAAATGTAAATGTTGCTCACAACTTTGAGAAGAAACATATTTTATTTAAAAATATGCAAACAGTATTTTATTCAACCCAGTTCATTGTCATTATAGGGCTAAATAAACTTACACAAATAATCGAACTAATAGTTCAGAGCATAACTTGGAGAATATCTCCTAGGGTGCGTGATGAATTCAAATCTTTTAATTTTAAACCTGAGAGAAGATATTTATATGAGTCAGTGGGAAAGAAAGTGCCGCAAGACTTACGCTAAACAATACTGTCCTCATACATTTTCAGTATTTAGCCATAATGAGACCATTTCTATGGAAATGAGACTAGCACTTAGTCGTTTTTTGAACAGATTCATTCATAATAGTTCTTTGAGATCAATGATAAGTTTTAATGCTACTTCTCAGAAACTTTCTTTGTCAGAAGAATAAAAGGAAGCAAAGCAACATTTTACAGAGATAGAATTCACCGTGTTCACAAACCAGATTCATATTTTCAAATCACATTAGTGAGTTTAAAGATGAAAAATTATATAAATATTAGAAGATTTAGTAATAGTGGACACCTCTTGAACCAACATGTTTCTAGCATAGTCATATGTCTAGAGTGTATCCATATGGTTAAGGCAGTGGTCGGCAAACTCATTAGTCAACAGAGCGGCAAATCGCGGCTCGCGAGCCACAGTTTGCCGACCACTGGTAAGGTGTCAAAATCAGAGCAATAACAGCATGTGAATGACTTTCATCAACCTCGTGCTATAGTTACAGACAAACAGATTATTTTATATTTTATTTTTCTTGATTTCAGAGAGAAGAAGGAAGAGGGGATGGAGTTTGAAACATTCATGATGAGGATCATCTGTCATTTGCCTCATGCACTCCCTCTATTGGTGAGTGAGCTGCAACCGAGACATGTGCCCTGACCAGGACTGTAACCCTATCCCCCTGGTTCATGGGTTGATGCTCAATGACTGAGCCACACCAGCCAGGCCCAAGCAGATTGTTTTAAACTTATACTCTGTTTAGTTGTCTCTGTCAGTATCATCAGTACAGCAAATGTTTAATAAAATGGGTTTTAATCAGGTAGAGCTGGATTTCATTTTAGCTTCATAACCTTTACACAAGAAAATATTGTGAATGTCATTTTACCTTACTAACCTTGTTTTTTTGCACATGACAATGTGGTTGATGACATTTTTCCCATGTGTTTATCAATGGGACTATGTCTATGGGAATATGTGCTGGAGATTTAAGTGAGTCCAACGTATATACCAGAATGCCTAGAATGTATTAAGTGCTGGTGCTCAATAAGTAATTATTGTTATTAAGATAGTGTGCATATTTCTGTTCTTAACCCAGAAAAGTATTGTAAGTCAATTGTTACTCAATTTAACTTGTCTCTTTTTTTCTAGAATGAATTTTTATTTAAGAAAAAAAATGTGTAAGTCATCTAATTATCTTATTAATAAAAATAAATAATTTCAGGAAACGTGGTATCAAAGTTAATTATTTAGTAAAATTCTGGGAGAAATGTTTTAATCTGCAGCAAAACGTTCTCAGCATCTTATTACCCAACTCTTCTAGCCATTACATGCCTGAGAGACATAGAAAGACTGATTCGAATGAGCACACCAAGTCATTTCTCTGGGATAGCATTTGAGGTTAAAAAATTAAATTAAATTAAAATATCCTGTTTACATTAATACTCTAAATCAATTTGGTAAAACTGAATAATACATTCATTAAACCTGATGATGTCTCAATTTACACGAATTATTCATGCAAATGCCTAGTGTACTAGCATATCTAGATCTTCTACAGAATTAGAATGTTTAGGAACAAATATAAAGCTTAAAATATAAAGTTGAAATATAAAGTTTAAAATGGGTTTTTCAGTCTCAGCCCCATTGGTATTTTAGGCGAGATAATTGTTTGTTATGAGAAGATTGTCCTTGGCATTGTAAAACATAGAGCTGCATCCCTGGCTTGTACCTTTTGGATGTCCTTTGCATTCACCAAAAGGAACAGATATGACAAGAGCGAGAGAAGGAGACAGATGGAGGAGAAGAGAGAAGAGGAAAAGAGGATAAACATTAACTACAAAATAAAATCAATAGATTTAAATAGAAGAAAGAGAAACAAAAATGAAAGGAGAACATGAGTTTACCAAGGATCATTGTAAAATTTAAAAAAAAGCATACAATTACGCAAATATTTTCAAACATTTAATAGATTCATCATACAAAGCCTATAACGCAATTGCTATTAGCTATCATACAGAGCTAAATATATTTCCATAAATTAGGGAGCAGAGGAGGGCTAACCTAATGGTCCAGGTGGTCAGTAACAGAACGAAAAATACATGGACACACACACAAAAATCTAAACCAAACAAAACCCAACAAAATATGAGTGGTTCAGCAATTAAGCTAAGGGCAAAGCTATGAAGGCATACATAGAGGACACAAAATCACTGATTGTAAGACACGAGGCTGAAAAGGTTACATATTACATGGTTCTATTTCTATGACATTCTTGAAAAGGGCAGTAACCAGATCAGTGGTTGCAGGGAATTTAGGGATGTGGGAGGGTTGAAGGGATGACCACACTGGTTATTTTGTGGGCAGTGAAACTATTCTGAATGATACTATAATCGTGGATGAAGACTCTGTACATTTATCAACACCCACAGAACTTTAGAGCATACAGAATAAACCTGAATGCCTGCCATTTAAAACCTCATTTAAGATGTGAGAGAGGAATGTAGACTATGACAAGCTAATCTAATTGTACTACAAATGTTAATAACCTCACTGAGCGAAGTGGAGGGGAACACTGCAGACCTAAGTGATTTTAGAAATGCGTGGAGCCTGTAAGACTCAAGGCCAAAGGCACTGTGGTTAGGACACTGCACTTTAGCTGGTAAAGGTTTCAACCAGGGGAGTATAGGTGAACAATTTGAACCCAATACCCCTATGTCCTGGGATTAAACCGTAAGTAAGGGGATGGGGGCTGCTGGGAGACACATTTCTCATTATTGGAGGGGGTGACTGCAGAGAAGCACAGGGGAAGTCAAACATGGTCCCTGGAGTACTAGGTAGGAGTTGGAGACACCAGGAGACACCTACTATAAAGATGGATCCACGTGCAAATACCTCATTTCTCTAACAGTTGACAGGTCTCAGCAGGGAGGACACCGCAGTAGCAAGAAGTCACTCATCACCTCGAAAGGGATTTCTCATCCTCGGGAGAAAAACGGAAATGGCTGATTCTAGGACTGGAACAGGGAATACACAAAATGGGCCTGGAGTATCTTATAGCAACAGAAAGCAAGGAAGTGCTAAAAGGCGAGACAAAAATAAAAGGCCGACGACCCCCATGGAAGGTATATCGAAGGAGCAAGGTGTCAACTGAAAAACTTTCCATAGCCAAGAGGGAAGAATGTGAGCAGCCACAACCAAAAATGATGAAGTGCTGGGTTATTATCAAGAGATAAAATATCCATGAGTCCACCCGGATGAAAATACATGATCAAAACAAATCAGGAAATGGAGGGAATATTTAAAACTCATGGAACATGAAGCAAGTTGTTCACGTTATCATATTAGCAGAGTTGAACACTTTGCAGTTTGTGTAAGCTCATAGACTAGCATATTGGATCTCTTCGCCTTTGTAATGTGGATGAAATGATTTTTGACGTATTTGAAATGCCCTTTTTAAAATGTTTTAGGTGTTTGTAAAATTGAGAGACCTTGTACTCTCAGATCATTCTCTGCATGTCACCTTTGCATGAGAAAATGCAATTAGGAATGAACTGTGGATCATTATGACTTTCAGGCACCTAACAGCATTGCTAAATTAAATTTAAATGCAGCCTTTTGCTTTGAGTTTTTAAGGAAAGCAGCCCATTGATTAATGACGGTTGAAATCTCTTTTCTCCTTGTGTCACCCTCATTCCTGAGCGTCACAGGAGGTCGGAAAACATCTGAGTGGTTTGCTCAGGACCCAATTACTTTTAGGAATACATTAAGATGGTAACGTTCAGGACATCACCAGAATTTAGTGAAGAATTAGAGTGAGGCCTTCAACACGTCCTTCCTAAATTGTCTTTTCCACAGCAAAGTAAACCCTATCAATATTTGTATTTATGACGATAATTTTGAGGTATAGAATATGTTTGAAACTAGTATGTCATAAGGCTATATCATGGCATATGGATATGTGCATTAACCTATAGTTGATTCCAATGTACTTGAGTTTGACCCTCACGTAAGCTCAAATGTATAAAAACATTTTATATAAATTTGTCATCCTATGTGATTCTACCTGAGAGTCAGTACTAATTAATCTCCTTAGTTTTATAGCTAATAAAATAGATAATGATAGAAAAACATATGGAGGAAACACAGTTTGAATATAAGGATTTTAAAAAGAGTGTTTGGCACATGGCGACCAATTGATTTAGGCAAATAATTCTAACGTTGGAACTTTCGAATGACACCCATCAGCGTGAGAAACATAACACACATTTATAAAATGTCCTGGTAAGACAGCCAGGAAGGTCACGTGCCTTCCGGAGGCTGATTCATCAGCACTTCACCTCGGGCCGTCACAGCATTAACTTTCAAATGAACTTTCCTAACTGCTAAAAAGTGTGGGAATCATTTATTCCTGGAATGGCTCTGCATGTTGAGTGTTCACTTTAATATCCAAAATAACACATTAAAGGTGCAAACAGATACGTACTAGGATAGCCAGATCTTTGTGCATCTGGATACATTCAGAGATACTTAAAAGATTCTGAATAGCAAACAAAGCAAGCTATTAAAAACAGAGGTATATTTTTGTGAATGGTAAACTTCACCAGCAAGGCTGCTAATAAATTACCCACGTAAAATTGCCATTAACATGCGAAGAGCCAATATCCATTATTTGTCCTGTCGTTGAAGCCATTCATTAATTGTGACCTCCATCTCAACATGACAATGCCCACAATGGCATGTGCCATTAATTATGCATGAGGTTTGTTCAACACGTTTCCCTGAAAGTGCTGTATTTGCCAACTCTACTAATAGCTTCAATCCAGTGAATAATTCATAGATTACCTATCTGAGAAAAACTTCTCTCTGAGTAAATTCAATATTTTATGGGCGTGAAGGACTGCCGTTACCTCACCTTTCCTTTGAGCGTGGTAATAATGCTTGCCTGACTCTTTCTACTTGGTGTAGTACATTTAGAGCAGTGAGCTCTGCAGGGGCAAGTATTGCCATCTCTATTTTAACAAATAAGACAAAATCAGAGCAGAGATGGTGAGAGAAAGAAACGAAAAGTAAGGCGCTAAACAAGCAGCCTGGGAAAACAAACTCTGTTAATAAGAAAACACATGGAGAGGATTAGCAAAATTCTTGGGGATATTCTGTAGGATACCCCTAACTAATGTAGTTTTCTTACCTACATAACCCAGTAGATAGAATGCTTAAAGGCTTGCCTCTTAGCTCTGGCCGGTACAGCTCAGTTGGTTGGAGTATCCTTCCATATGCCAAAGGGTCATGGGACATGGTCCCATGCACAGCACATGCCAGGCTGTGGGTTTGAACCTGGTCCAGGTATTAGGTAGGAAGTTAGATATGAGTGGCTAGGGTGGGGCCTGCCCTAGCAGGGTGGGGTCAGGACCAACAGCCTTCAGACCCCTCTCTATGGGCGGCCCAGCAGCCAGCAGACTGCCAGCAGGCAGGCTCAGAACCAGCCAGTTTTTGGCACAAGCTCAGAGGAAGAAGACATGACCTCAGTAGGACCTTACTAGGGCCCTGGACTAATTATAACAAAATTTGCATATTTGCATTGCAGTTTTGCCCCATCCCATGGGTTTCTCTGTATGCATTACGGGTAAGGGCATGCACAAAAGAAATTTAGTTATATAACCCTTTTCTATCAATCATCCCTGAATGCAAATGACAGTCTCCACCCAGAAAGTCGCCCATCCTGCATAATAAAAGCCTAATATGCTAAATGTCCGACCGTTCATTCAACCATTCAACCAGTTGCTATGATGCGCACTGACCACCAGGGGGCAGATGCTCCATCCAGTAGGTTAGCTTGCTGCTGGGACTGGGGGAGACGCGGCCGGACACACCCTGGAGCCCTCCCATAGCCCCTCTCCGGCCCCGATTGTGCACTGGTGGGGTCCCTCAGCCTGGCCTGTACCTTCTCACAATCTGGGACCCCTCAGGGGATGTCAGAGATCTGGTTTCAGCCCAATTCCCGCCCACCAGGCTGAGGGACCCCACCGGTGCACAAATCCATGCACAGGGCCTCTAGTTTAAACCACATAACCCCAGAGTTCGGGGCCATGGCCTCTCCTCGCTCGGAGTGTATCTTCGATAAATCCCATTTGGCTTCACTTTCATTTTTGCTGACTTTAAAACCTTTTCTGTGTCAATAAGAAGAACCAAAAGTCCCAGTCAGTAACCCTAATTAGTAACAGGCGCATGCAGGAGACACCTATTGATGTCCTCTCTCTCTCTCTCTCTCTCTCTCTTTCTCTCTCTCTCTCTCTCTCTCCCCCCCCCCCTTTCTTCCTCTCTCTCTCACGTTACTAAAAATGACGAGACTTAAAATAAATAAATAAATAAATGACGATAATAATAAAGGCCTGACTTTCAGATCCCAGGTTTTGGAAGTATCCCTTTCCCTTCCCTCTCTTATCTGGGGAGAAAGAAAGAACAGCCCTAGTGATCTCAAATGAGCAGTCTTTTCTGTGTGCCCACAGTGAGCCAGGAGAGCTTGAGGAAATCATGGATATGGCCAGCTGAGATTTGCTTCCATGGAGTTATACATGCAGGCAGTTAGCATTTATTAAGTTCTTACTCCGTACAAGGTTCTGCGGAGCTAATACAATCCTTGGTCCCATGTTACCCTGAGGAGTTTACAATGTAAGACCACCAAGCTTTCAATGTTGCTACATGCTGAGAGATATCCATCCTAATCATTAAAACCAACTAATGGAAAGGCAGTAACGATGTTGCTTGTCATTAACAAAGACTTCTGAAGAAATTATAGGCGCTGGGCTCTAATAGGGTTTTACCTAATCCCGTTATTACTGGTTTTACAGGTCTCCTATCTTCATTTTACTAATAATTTATTATTATGTACTTACTCTATTTTTCTTTGTGATTTCTGAAGCTAATAATTGTCATATTAGAGTACCAGGAAATTAATTCAGTTTATTGCCAATTCTTTACTTGACTGTTACCATCAATCAGAAAGACGGAGCGTAGGAGTAAAACAAAGAAAATTAAATAGTAACCTGTAATTTATTAGCATTAGAATCACTCATTTAAAATTATTTTTAAAAAACCTATGAGCAAAGTATATGGCTCAAAGTCATAAATGCAAATTTGTGTTGTTAACTCCAATCCGTGCACTAATTATAGGTAGTTATTTTGCAAGTTTGTTTCCATCATTTGCTCAGCTTTTATGGAAAATTTGCAACCTCTCACGCAAAGGTCATGCAATTTTTATTGATTGTAAGGTACACGCATCCCAGGGAGCAATTAGCTTCAAGAGAAAGCTGTCTATGCCACAGTAATAATGGAAAACAATTTTTTTGAAAAACATCTACATTAAAAACCTACATGTCAATCATTGTGACAGTCAATAAGTTGTATTACTTTTTATATCTTCTGTACTACTCAAGTGCAGACATATGAGATAACTTCTTTATTGTCCATTGTTTTTGTTATAATTTTATTTTAGGAATTGTTATCACTGGTTTTCCAGCTATGTTTTACAAAAAAAAAAAAATCATTTTTTTTAATGTTTAAAAGAATGAGTATAGGAATTCTTGGAACATGGTGGCTATACAGAACCCTAATTTTAAAATTCCGTATTTTGCACGTAAAAACAGCACACTCATGGACAGCATTTGCAACCTGCTTGGTTGCAGTGTATCTCTTCCAAACACAAAGTACAGAGAAGTAGGACCAAATCATTAAGAGCCACGAGGCCTGGCTGGCACCAACATCTCAGCCAGAAGAGGTTGAGGAAGCCCACAGGACCAATGAGGCAAAGGAGAACCAGATCATCCCGAAGTGCTCGCAGACGCTCACTGCAATGCGAGCCTAGGTGAGCTGAACCACAATGGCAGGCCTTACTCTTAGAAGCAGAAGGTTGGCACCTCCGCGGCCACAGTGAGGATAGAGAAACATATGCCTGGATTCCGTTAACAAGAGCTTCTGCGTTGTTCCTGGGCCACTGTTGATAAGGCAACCTCACAGAAGTGCCTGGTCTGTAATACGGTGTGCTTTATTATTTATTCTCAGCAATGCGCATCCTTCCAGCTACAGTGTTGTACATACCCTTCATTCCAACCCCCTTAGACTAGGCTCTTGGCTGCTGCCTTCCTGAATCAAAGACATTCAACTTTCTATGCACTGTCTTTCAGCAAGTTCAGACCGATTTGCACTTCACCCCGCAGAGTATCATAGTGCCTTGCTTCCGGGAACAAGCCAAGGAATACTCAGCACACATTCACTGAGCAGCCAGGTGAAGGATAAAATGAAAAATAGATAGCTCAGGAGATATAGATAGATACAATTAGTTTCAGACCAGGATCCTTGGGAATCATTTTGTTAATGGTGGGGGTGCCCTCTGTGTCCCCACCTGTTACCTGTGGAAGTGGAGTTCTTGGGGTGCCGCTGGGAAAGGAACTTCCTGAGGCCCCCACGGGAGGATGAGGTATTGTGGAAAGCTTTACTGATGATGTAAAATGAAGGGGGTTCCCTTCCAAGGCCCCATCTCTCTCCACCCACCATGGACAGAGTCCAATCTTGCCTTTAGCAGGACTAGGATTGAAGCCACTGCCCAGAGTCTCTGCTCCATATCCAAGCCCAGTCCTGTTTCCCTCTTTGCTTTCTTCTCATTATTAATATTATTTCCTTCTGAATCACTGAAAATTAGAAATTAGCATTTTGCAAATCCTGGCACAAAATTTTGCTTTTAATATTTACCATATTGAAACTTTGATTTTGGGTTACCATGTAAATAAGATTATTATTGTTTAATAAACATATTTAACTGGGTATCAAAAATCTTGTATTAAAATTGATTTCCCTTTTTTCATAATCCATATAAGTCTCTTAATCCATTAGTACCTAAGATTGTGCAAATACAAACATCACAGTAAAGATTTTGAGACAAGGGCGCTAAGGACATCAGAACTGATAGAAACAGAGTTGAAAAAACCTTGAGTAGATTTGTTAAATTTTCACAAGGTGCCCTCAAACAAAGAAAATCATATGTTTATTTTATGAAACTATTTTTGTGGTTTAAGTCCAGGCATGAATGCGTAGTTATCTCTTGTTCCTTTAAATGGTTGATTAAGCTAGAGAAGCAATATGCTATTCCAGACAAGCAATGCAGCAAGCTGCACTTGTAGATTTTCTTACTGTTGACAAATGAATAACATAGAATGCTATATAGAAAATATTCATAATCTAAAAAACCTAAAACATCAAGCAGTTTATGGATTATTCCTCTTTCTTCATCAGTGTCAAAAATAATACCCATCAGTGTAATTTATAAGATAGAATTATCCCATTTCTAATTTGAATAATACATTCTATTTGACATAATATATACCAAACTAATTTGCAAGTTACTGGGTTTTAGTAATGGTTATATGACAGTGTTAAAATGTTATTTCCTGCCCTGACTGGTTTGGCTCAGTGGATAGAGCATCAGCCTGTGGACTGAAGGGTCCCAGGTTCGATTCCAGGCAAGGGCATGTACCTTGGTTGCGGGCACATCCCCAGTGGGAAGTGTGCAGGAGGCAGCTGATCGATGTTTCTCTCTCATCGATGTTTCTAACTCTCTCTCCCTCTTCCTTCCTCTCCGTAAAAAAAATCAATACAATATGTATATTTTAGAAAAAGGTGATTTCCAGGTGCCTTATCTGAAAAATTGTATAATCAATTGCTCTGTTCCCTGAGAATTTTCTGCGTGGATTACCCTTTTTGGCCACATGTCCTGGACATTCCTTCACTGTAGCAAGTGCTGCAGATTTACCTCAGGAATTCCCCACCTCTCAGAGGGCACTGGGCTTCACTGACTTACGGCCAATATGGAAGACCATTGTTTTATATAGTTTGTCCATTTTTTTTAGTTGTTTACACAGGAAGTAAATCCAGTTCCTGTTATGACACATTGGCCCTGAGTATAATTTTTGATGAAAAAAGATTCAAAATTATAATAAAGCAATAAAAAGGTAGGCTCTGTGTGTTATTTTTTTAAAAAAAATATTGACTGCATAAAAGTAAAATACACTAGAAGTCAATCTCAACAATAATTTTATCAATCACTCTTAATCTGATATATGGCATGTACAAAAACACTATAACAAAATCAATATTTAGCCATGTTTAAGAATAAAAACTTTCTATATGAGCTTTTCAAAAGGTAGCTGTCTATGTGGTCTAGATGTGTGTTCAGGTAGGAGAGGCATTGGTAGGGTCTCACACAGGTCTTACCACTTCCGGGGCAAGTTTGAAAAGTTCTGCTCTCAGTTACATCTTTTTATTGAAAATGAGTTTAAATACATTGCATTATTTTACCGTTCTTTTTTGTGATTCTGTTTGTTGTGCTTTTATACTCTTTTGTATTAATTTGTTTACATAATTATTAAAATACTTGAATTATAAAACTCTACAAATTAGAGTAAAACACTATTTACTGGCATGTAAGAGAAAATCACTATTTTCTGGCATATTATTTTATCAATGTTTAATTTTCCATTTTAATTTATTTTATTAAATTAAAATAAATTTTAGTTAGAATTATGTATTATTTTTTATTTCATAAATATCTCTTTCATCATTGAGAAATCACATATATGATCTAAGAAAGAAATTAAGTTAAAATGGAAACTAATATTATTTTAAATGAAGTTCTAACAAAACAACTTGTTTAAATAGTGGAATTTGAAGAAAATTTTCTCATTTGGAGAGCATCATAAGTTAACATTTATATTTAAAAGTATGCAATAAACTAAAATGTTAATGATATAAACCATAAAATAATTTAAAATATGATAGGATATACATTTTAAAAGATAAAATTTTAGTCAAGTATTTTTTTTCTCTATTCATATTGAAAATATACATATCTAAAATCTATTCCATTACTGGACAAAAATAGAATTTTCCTTTATAAGAAGTTATTAAAATTAGTATTACCATCTAGAAGATGGAATTATATTTTAAATGTCACTGAATATATTTCTATAATAATTTAATTAATAAAAAAACATTTGTGTCAATATAATAGACTAGAGGCCCAGTGCACAAAATTCGTGCACAGGGGTATGTGTCCCTCAGCCCAGCCTGTACCCTCTCCAATCTGGGACCCCTTGAGGGACGTCCGACTGCCCTCTTACAATCCAGGACTGCTGGCTCCCAACTGCTCACCTGCCTGCCTTCCTGATTCCCCCTAACCGTTTCTGCCTGCCAGCCTGATCACCCCCTAACCACTCTCCTGCCAGCCTGATTGATGCCTAACTGCTTCCCTGACAGCCTGGTCATCCCTAACTGCCTTCCCCTGCAGGCCTGGTCCCCCCCCCCCCACAACTTCCCTCCTCTGCCAGCCTGGTCATCCCTAACTGCCCTTCCCTGCAGGCCTGGTCCCTCCCAAATGCCCTCCCCTACTGGCCTGATCTCCCACAACTGCCCTCCCTTGCAAGCCTGGTCCCTCCCAACTGCCCTTCCCTGCTGGCCATCTTGTGTCCACATGGGGGCATCTATCTTTGACCACATGGGGGCAGCCATCTTGTGTGTTGGAGTGATGGTTAATTTGCATATTACTCTTTTATTAGATAGGATTGTCCAAAATAAAAGAATGTTGCATATATAATTAAAATGAAGTAATAAGCATAGAATTTACTTGATAATGCTAACCACCTTCTAAGCATTAAGTGACTATGAACACAAAGAAAATTTGTACAAAATAACCTTCTCTTTATAAGTGATTTTGATTAAATGCTAAGTGTCATAATTTGGTTTGATTACATGCAAAATGCTGCCAATAATCAAAACGTATTTCATGAGAAATATTCTGGTGATTATAGTGACTTTCCTAATGACTGGTCCCAAATCCTGGAATGTCATCCTTTGACAATGAGTTCTAAGTATAAATGCAAAGTGACTGAAGGTGACAATGATGTAATGAGGCTACTTATAAAGTTTCCTAATGATAATTAAACAATTAGGAACTTTAATCAAAGCATCTTGACATTTTTGCAGCATATTTTTAGAATTTAATCAAAACTATATGATACTCTGTCTCTTTATGAGGTCAGAATATTTATCCAGGAAACATTTACTTGAAAGATTATCATGTACAAGGGGCCTTTTTAGGTGTGAATAGGCAAAAAGAAAATAATTAATTATTCTAAGAGACCTTAAAATCTATTGGTGGAGTTTACACAGCAATATACAAGTTATCATTAACAAATACAATCTAATAGGTGGTTACATACCATAACATTTTAAGGAGATGGATATGAGTGGGTAATTACTTCTGGCTCAGGAAACCAGGGATGTGGGGATATTGTATATCTGTGATCATTAATAAATACAAAGATTCCAACAAATTAGGGAAATGTAAAATTTAATTGAAAGAAACAAAGCAGGAAGAATTAAGTACTTTCTGGAAAATATCTATGTAGATGGATGCATCGTAAGAGAAATTGCAGGAAAGACAGTTTGCTGTTGCACTGTGGCCCATCCTGACTCTTTGGGTTACCTTTCTAATTACTGTATTGTTCAATATAGAATGCAGGAATACAAGGGAGAAGACACATGATAGGTTTTACATAACAAATATTAGTTTTGTTTTGTTATCCTTAATCATTAGCTTCTCTCTGAATTAGACACAAAAACACTAATTATTTAATGTTTATCTGCAGGTTGACTTCTGCCTAGAACATTTAAAGTCTGCCCTTTGCCAAAGAAATAGGTTATTTTTCAAGCACAATCACTTGCAGGAAATTGTGAAACAAATTCTTAGACAATTTATAAAGAGCAGGAAGAGTTTCTTCTTCCTGTATTCAAATTTTCATTCAAAAAACTGCAGGTTTGAAATAAGGGTTAAAATAATTTCAGTCTTTACTATAGATTGTTTAGCCAATGGAGAGACCCAGAGTAAATTTTATATTGCATATTTATCATCATCTTTTTATACTCAATTACTCTAACATGTACTTTAAATTTTTATAATACTTTTCAAAAGTTTACAATAGTTTTCAAACTACCACTAGTTTCTTACATTTCTAATCACCTTTCATTCTAAAATATTTGTAATTTTCTTGAGTTTCTGAAGTTTTTCCATATTTTACCTCGAATAATATGTTGGAGAAAATATTTATTTTTTCCCACTTGGTTTATTTAACATAGGTTCATGAGAAATAACTTATATTTTGAGTTTTTATGCAACTTCATGTAAAAATGTGATAGCTCTAATTTTGCAATGTATTGGTTAAAAATATCCTGTATATAAAGGTTAATATGCAAATTGACCAAAAGGCAGAACGACTGGTCGCTATGACACTCACTGACCACAAGGGGGCTGATGCTCAACGCAGAAGCTGCCCCCTGGTGGTCAATGTGCGGCTTGCAAGCACGGCGGTGGTGGCGGGATCCTCTCCGGCCTCCAAGGCAGGGCTAAGGATGTCCGATTGCAGGGAGCAGGCCTAAGCCGTCAGTCGGACATACCCTGAGGGCTCCCAGACTGTGAGTGCAGTCCCTGCCCAGTGCACAAATTTCATGCACCAGGCCTCTAGTATTCCTATAATTGCACAAATATGTGATCAACAATTAGACTGCACACATGAATCCCTCTACCTACCTTCTACTGATACTTTATCAATCCTCTTATTATCTATTCCCCCTCCCCTTTTTTTTCATACTTCAAAGAACAGTTTTGGGGAGGGGTTATTTCTCAAAATAAAAACCAAAAACCCTCCTTGTATTTAATATTTTCTTTTGATAAGCACTATAAATATCTCCATTCCGATCCTTTTAGGACAAAATTTTAGTATTGCTTTACTCTGTAAACAAGTGATGGGCTATGAAATTCAAGTTCAAGGGGAACAAATGGGGGTATAAATTTGGCATGAAAAGAGAGGGTAGGGAAAATGTTCCATGAATACTTGAGACCAACTGGTGCGACTGAAGTGGACAGAACTGAGACTCAGGGACCGGCGTCCTCAGTAATCACTGCAAAACGCAAGCCCTTTCGACCCAGAGGCTGCGTGATGCCATTCAGACATGCACAGTCCCCTTTCGGTGGCCAGTGGGCTCCTAGTGTCTTTTAAGTTCCCAGGCCCATAACAAGCCTCCTAGTTCCCCAAACTGTTATTCGATGTGTGGGACGGAAGAGTCCTACTTGTGTACGTTTTGCACAGACCAGGCACCAACTATAAAAGTTACATTTTTCTAACTCTCTTAGCATGGCTAGTAGTGGCTTAAAAGAAAAAGACAATCAATTAGAAATATGAACGTCAGTCGGTACATAGTCATGAAATGTTTCCTTGTGTGTGGCAATGGGGATTTCGTATTAAACTAAACAAAGCCCCAACATTCCCCAAGGGGTTAAGTTCTAATGGGACACGTTGAACTCCTGATGGCTTAATAAGAAAGCGGTTCAATCGCACAGTGCTGATTCTGCTCACTTCCTGAGCTTGAATGGCTCTCCGAGTCTACCTAGAAAACGCATTTTCTATTTTTACGTATTTTCTCACACACAGCGCTTCCCGTGAATATCACTCCGATAATTGCTTCCATTAAACCAATTTAGAAACCATATATTTTATGTACGGATGAGAAAGGAAGCAAATTGGATTCAGACGCATACTGTGCTAAGTTCTGTGGCTACATATGGAAGTTCAGGAGGACTGAGAAATGCCACTTTCTTCTGAACGCCCTTGTCAGTCGCAGGGCTCTGCTAACAAAACGACGGTAGGAGACCTCGGCTCCCCACCTTGAACAGCAGAAACACTGTAGACTTTGATTGAGCAAAACTGCAGCAACAAGGATGGACTGTCAATATTTCCTGAAACCACATCCACCCTCTTTCCCTGAAAGATGTTTGCAGCTTTCTTGCAAGTCAATTTATACTACTAAAGAGAAAATAAGTTTCAAATTTTGCAATATGACTGAAGCAGTGCAATTTAGATAGAGAGATGATAGATAGATGATAGATTCGTGGCTTAAATTGCTTAAGTAATTACTTAAGAACTTTTAGTTTATAGTGAAAGTTCAATAATTTTGTAGGAATTTCTTTTTCGGGTATTTCTTTGCTTTGGGCCCAGTTGCTTTGCTTTTTCTGTGATTTTTTTTTTTTAAATGTGTTTTAGAAGACTAAACATTATCATAGCCTCAATTTGAGTAAAATGTGTTATTTTACATAAATAGGAGGCCCTATCTATAGCTAATATTCTCCCTCAGTGCAAGAGAGAGAGTATAAAGTGAGAGGGAATCACCCGGCTGTCTGGGGAAGTGGGAGACCAAGAAGGAGAATGTGCGCAGTGGTGTCTGAGTAGCTGTGTTCAGTGACAGCTGATGTCCAGCTTTACCTTTATCTTTTTAGTTGTAGGTTCATTCCTTCCTTACATCCCATGGACAATACATTCTTCTTTAAAAAAAAAAGATACATATATATATATATAATATACATATATATAATATATATATGTATATATGAAAGAAAGAGATTATTGATGAGAGAGAATCATTAATTGGCTGCCTCCTGCATGATTGGGGACTGGGAGATGAACTGTGACCTCCTGATTCATAGGCCAACACTCAACCTCTGAACCACTGCTTCTGGGTTACATTCTTCTTTTTCTGCTCAAACTAATTTGAGTGTGGTTTTGTCACTTGTGACCAAGAATCTTAAGGAATAGATTTGCATGTTATGGTAAAAACGGGTGCAATATTTGCTAATAAGGGCCTTTGATTCAGAACACCAGGCTCCTTTCGTTTAGAAAGGAACCTGGGTGCACCATGAAATGTGGCTTGAAGAGTTCACAGGTAGCTGCCAGGTGAAGCCCACGCAATGATATAGGGGTACTGGGAGAGCAGGGCAGCAGGGAGGCGGTCGCGGTAGAGGAAGACAGGGGCGCAGAGCCTGGACATACTAAGGTGAGAGCCCCTGGAGTGGAGGAGCTGACTGTCTGGCTGCCGTGGGGCGGAGTGAGAACGACAGAGATGAGCTACTTCTCACTTCGCAGGCTTTGGGCGTGCCGGTTAGGAATGACGATGCTGTTCACCAAGTCTCAGGTTGGAGAAGGTTGTTTTGAAGAGGAAACGGTGACTTTGTCGAGCACGCATGAGATTTCCAACTGCTACTCCTCTCTCCAGCTTCCACGGCTAGGACTACCTGGTAGATGGCTACTGAGTTTGGGAAAACACACACGAAGAGATCGCTTTGGAATTTACATTGTAGATCCCAAAGGATGTGAAATACATGGACTCGACCTGAAGTGTGATAGAGGATGACAAGGGTGGGAGAACCAATCAGAACCTGGAATAACAGCCCCATGTAAGCAATAGTTGGATCAGACAGAGTGGTCGAAGATGTAGGAAAAAATGAGCACTTAGTGGTGTTTCAGAAATCCAAGAGTGGATTCGTGCAGGAATAAGAGATTAACTTGCAAAAGACCTACAGATCCAAAAGTGAAACGCACATTATTGAGAAAAGAGTTAAAGAGATTTATGCGGTCCTGTTAATGGTCCCAACAGCACGGGCACCAGATGGGGCGGGGGGGGGGGGGGGCTCACGACTGGCTTGCCCTGAGTTTAAGGGCATGACATCTAACAGGCCTCCTAGTCTCCCTGAGACTGGGCTATAAAAGTATGACATCATCGACTTTAAGATTTATTCCAAATTTAAATTCCCAGGGTTCCTCTATTTTTTTCTCTCCAAGTTATACCGCAGGAGATAATTGCAGCATTCTTAGAAAATTAAACCTTTATAACACACACCACTGTTTAGCCCTCTATTTATTCAACAATGCTTTTCTTCGCCTGTTACGTGCTAGCCCGGCACCAGAAGCTGGGACTGTCGCAAGGAGCAAATAACTTTTCCGGGTTTTTATTTCTGAGAACCCAGCGGAAGTTAATCACACAAATAACACGGACGTGAACAAAGTGTAAGTGAGTGTTACCCAGGACAATGGGCCAGGCAAAGTCATAGCAAAATAAGCTCTACCAGGGTGAAGAGGAAAGCAGCCTGTGGCCAGGCGTTGGGTCAGGAGCTGCATGTGCAGACACTGGCGGAGAGAAGGTCCTGGGAGGAAGGTGTGTGGCCGTGGCCGTGGCCGTGGCTGTGCGCGGGAGCAGGGGAGCAAGCAGGAGACGGCTGGGAAAGCGTGGGGAGATGATCAGGGACAAGATACAGGGGTCCTCAAACTACGGCCCGCGGGCCACATGCGGCCCGCCGAGGACATTTATCCGGCCCGCCGGGTGCCACTGCCTGTCCTGCTTAGCAGCCGACTTGTTCCGGACCCGCAGTGCGCATAGGAATTTGTTCATAGTTTTATTTTTTTTTAAACTAGAGTCCGGCCCTCCAGCGGTATGAGCGACAGTGAACTGGCCCCCTGTTTAAAAAGTCTGAGGATCCCTGGATGCAAGAAGAAATCTGTCATGTTTAGGATTCTAACTATCACCCTTAATTCAGTACAAAGACACTGGAGGATTTTAAAACCAAGAGTAATGTAATCCAATTTGTATTTGAAAGAATGCTTCTGGTGTCTCTAATAAGGAATGTCTGAGGAAGGTAAGAGCACATGTTGAAAGAGGCGCTGTGAAAGGAGGAGAGGAGAAACGATGGCTTCTAGGACTGCCGTGAAGAGAGGACCACGTGCGAGACCAGCAGGATAAAGGCACAGCGCAGCCTGGGACAGGTTGGACGCAGGCAGTGAGCCAGGGCGATGGGAACGTGACCCCAGATGTCAAAGGCGAAGCCACACACACACACACACACACACACACACACACACACACACACACGACATGGAAATGGCGCTTACTGAGATGGGAGCACTGGGGAGGATCACAACTAGAGGAGAAGATCATAAGTTCCAGTTAAATTTGAGAAGTTAATTGGACCTTGCTGGTTTTTATTGCTTGTCTCTTTTTTCTAAATAAATTGCTTTGCACATACAGAGTTGCTGCACTTCAATTTCTTGTGTTTTTTTTTTCCCCTCCGTTAATTTAATATCCTAAACTTTGGAAAATTAACCTTACCCAACCAATAATTTAATGTACGTCTTTTCAAATTAAACCGATTTTCTCTTAATGTCACAGATCAAAAGGATGATGTGCATCTAGATAAAGTCTTCAAAAGTAAGGCTACATATTCTGAACATAAATGGAATTTCTAGGTGATGTTCATGGTGAAAACCATTTTGGATTTCTGCAAATCAATGATGAACGTCTAGATTTGGGTTCCATATCATGAGACTATTAATGGGAAGAAAATATAGAAAAATGCTTCTTTGCTGACATTTTGAAAAAACACACCACAGAATAATGACAGTTGTATTAACAAATATTATGAGAAGATGGCTCATGTAACTCCATATAAATACTGCACAATTTAATTAATTTTAAAAGGCATTCTCCTAGTTCAGTGGTCAGCAAACCACGGCTCCCAAGCCACATGCGGCTCTTTGGCCCCTTGAGTGTGGCTCTTCCACAAAATACCACGGCCTGGGCGAGTCTATTTTGAAGAAGTGGTGTTAGAAGTTTAAGTTTAAAACATTTGGCTCTCCAAAGAAATTTCAATCATTGTACTGTTGATATTTGGCTCTGTTGACTAATGAGTTTGCTGACCACTGTCCTAGTTTATATAATTGTAAAATCAAAATCCACACACAAATCATAATATGTTTAGGATTTACCCTCACAAACAAAAGTAGGTTAGTTTCTTTGTCTTTTGAGTTTTAGTTTTAGTTTATTGTAGCTGCTATATCATAACAATTTGTAATCTAAGTTAGGACAGAATTTGTTTCTTGTATTTGTTTTAATTTCTCCATCGGGCAAGAAGCTGTTTATTAACACAATACTGCAAACTGCTGCTGTGTTGAGAACGTTGGATACTGGCATATACAAGCCTTAGGGTTTGTTTTGATTTTAACATTTGGTCTCTTGGTTGAATGTCAAACAAAAATAAAATTAGATATTTATTTTATTGTTGTCAAGTTTTCTCAATCTTCTTTATCCCAGACCCTAGCCTACCTCGTCTTTATGTAAATTTGTATTAGTTGAGTGCCAGGAGCTAAATAAAAGAAAAATAAATAAATAAAAATTTAATTGCTTTAATCTGATGTCTGTTTCAATTACCTTGAATCTCTACTACGTGTTCTTAAGCGAAGAAAAGTGCTATCATTTTTCTGTTCTTTTCCTCACTTCTGTCCCTCACATGTGTATTGAGATTAAAATGAATACCAACCAAAAAGAGCAGTTAATAAAATTTGACAGAAATAACCCCCGGGCTTTTTTGTTAAATGAGGAATATTGAGATAACTTAGAGCTAATACACTAGGAACATATTTTTGTTATAGAAAACCCGCTTTCATCTAGCCACCTTCAGGACTCACTGTTCCCCACATTCAGGGAAATGGACCATTGCAGCATTTGTAAAGTGTGGCCCAAACATCACAAACACCACCGTTGTCTCCTAGTGAGCAGTGACCTTGGATAACTCCCTTTTGTGAGTGTGGGTGGTTCTTATAACTTGCTTCTAGCCAACAGAGTATGGCAAAATGGCACATAAATGACTGTCTTGACTAGGTTCCATGTATGCCAAAGGCAATGGTGTTACATGCATGGACACATTTAGGAGGGCAGCCGAGCTGGTCTGCTGGTCTTGGAAAAACAAACTGCCATAGTGTAGGCCGCCTTAAAAGGGAGCAATATGTGAGGCGGGAAACACACAGGAGGCATCCGGGAGCTCCGAGTGGCCTCCACCTAATAGCCGGGAAGGAGCTGGGTCTTCGGTCATACAACCACCAGCAAGTGGATTTTGCTCATTGAATGAGCTCAGAAGTGGATTCTTTCCTGGCACAGCCTCCAAATGAGCATGCGGCCTGACCAACACTTTGGTTGCCGCCTTGTGAAAGCAAGATCAGAAGACTTAAAGAAAGCTTGATTGGCATTCTGACCACAGAAACTATGAGATAAAAATGTGTTATTGCCCAGCCGGTGAGGCTCAGTGGTTGAGCGATGACCTATGAACCGGGAGGTCATGGTTCCATTCCTGGTCAGGGCACATGCCCGGTTGTGGGCTCCATCTCCAGTGGGGGGCGTGCAGGAGACAGCCCATTAATGAGTTCCTCTCGTCATTGATGTTTCTCTCCCTCTCTCCCTCGCCCTTCCTCTCTGAAATCAATAAGGATATATTTTAAAAATGTGTTATTTTAAGCTGCCAAATTTGTGGTAAATTTGTTATTAAGCAATGAAAAATGAATTCCGAGGACATTAGAAAACTAACATGGTTCTTATAAATAATCAGGTACTTTAAAAAATTTTATATGCTGACTTTTTGTGTGAATCTTTATCAGTTGGAAAGTTATATATACTCATTTTAATGCAAGCCAACATTGAATAATAAAATTTGTTTTGTATCTCCCAGGAAATTCTCATTAATTAAATTAGTGACCTCCCCATGATGGCATTTGTACAAGCATTGGCTTTTAGTTTTCTTCAAAATTATGTGAGACATTCTTATTTCTTCTCTCTCTCTCTCTCAAAATCATGATAATATAGTCCACTGGGATTGTACTATAATGAAATGTAGCCGATTAATCTAAAAGTAATGGGATCTAAAAGTAATAGAATACATGTATTAGTATCTACAGAGTTTCCATAGAAACAAAGATCACACTTTCCTGTGAAATCAGGCTTTGGTTACAGAAACCTAAACAAGTGGGCAGGAATAGTTTAAGGATGCATGTTCATTTTTAAGGAAAACAATGAGCTATTATTGTCTTAACCACTAAATTATTAGTTATTTCATAACTAATATTTGCTTTCAAAAGACCTATTTTGATTGTGACCAATCATTTTTCAAATGTTAAGTGTCAAAATTCCTTTAGACAGTTTAAATGAAAGATGGGCAAGCTAGGAGTGTGTGTGCTTTCTATGTAGTCTTGCTTCACGCCTTGCTGATGACTCACCATCTCCAGCTATTAATGAGGAACAATCTGTGTCCCCTTCAGCTTGAGGTGGAGCTGCATAGCACGATTTACTACTCGCCAGCAAAAACATAACGTGGTAAAAAAATCCTGCTTTCATATTGAGAAGGGACCTAAACTCATCATTTGCATTGTCAAGATCCAAATTTATACTTCATTTGAAATCCACTACACTATTAAAAATTCATTAAGCAAATATTTTTATTTCTTTATATGTTAGGCATCCGCCGTTATGCTGGTGATAGAGAGACGGGTAAATATGTTCTCCACCTTGCACAGCAAGGTTCTGTTCAATTGTGAGAACCGCCCGTGTGACTTAATATAATACATAACTGAAGATGGATGTAAAAACGTAGATAAAGCAAATAGTTATTGGAGTATATGGAAAAATATTCATTTTTGATGGAAACTATAAATTGCAAGTTACTTTTGAGTGTTCTCCTACCATATTCGTAGACATCTGGTAGAAAGAGGAGAGAAGGACAAGCAAATGGAACATTAACGACTAAATAAGCCCATGTGATCAGCTGGTCCAGCAAACTGGCAGCAAGAAGATTGGAAAATGTAGGTCTGGACCCAATTTCGGAAACAGTTACAAGCCAGGCATCCTCATGTCTGTTAACCAACAGCTACTTGATGGAAGAAAAATCGATCTGATGTGTTGAAGCCAGCTCAAGCCAATTTTTACAGGATTAAAGGGTTGATTATGTACATACCCTTCTAATTCCAAGTTCAGTGGCATCACATTGGCAGTTTGAACTTGGCTGTGGTAGGCATATTTATCCATCTTATGAAAATCAGCAAATCTACACAATGAAGGCTTTATTTCCCAGGAAGTCAGTTGTAAAATGCTTACCAGCATAATCTAGTAAACACACACACACACACACACAATGATACCTACTCATTCACTTAAAAACTCAAGAAGTATTTATTGAGTATTTTCTCTATGTTAGACACTGTTTTGAGGATAACATTTGGGCAACAAATGAAATATCTTTTCTCGAGTGCAGACATAAACATTTATCTACAATGATTTCATATACTGATAAATGAGATCTAAAACATAGAACTACATAAGGGGTGAACCAGAGTTACAGACTGGGTTTTGGTGAGGGGTTGCTCCTGTAAGACAGGCTGACAAAGAAAGGCCTCTTTCCATCGGTGATAACTTAGCTGAGGCACAAACATTGAGGTGCTGACAAGGCATCTCAAGCAGAGGAAGTACCCAGTGCAGAGTGCCGGGCAGCAAGCACGTGCTTTATTTTGTTTTCCCCTCTAGAAGGCCCATGTGGCTAAAATGCAATAAATAATGGTAAGAACAATAGAAACGGAGTACTGAGCATAGAAAACCTAGCAGTGATCACTTTAAACCAAGCATCTCTGCAGAAACGCTTAAATTAGACGTGTATTAGTGCATCTGTTCATTCACTTATTTGGCGTATATTGGTCACTGACTACCGTGCTACACGATTGAGCTAAGAAAAATTGGGGGTTGATATACAGACTCTTCCATAAAGTATCCCTAGTCTTTTGGTAAGGGCAGGAGGCACTTGCCTGTCCTGGACTGTGTGGGACTTAAAGTTCCCCATCTTCACATTCTTGCACCCCCTCCCCTCCATGGCTAATTTAGGATGATCACTGTTGTTTCTCTGAAATGCTAAAATCCTATAAGAGGTGATAGTAAAGTGAAATTATATTATTAACATTTTGGCTAGGTATATTCAAATTGTACCCCAGAAAATTTAACTATAAGAAGATACACACACACACACACACACACACACACACACACACACACACACACACATACACACTGGGACAAACATACAAAAATAGCTTCAGTTGTTCATATGGAAAATAATACAATAATTAATAATGATGCAAGAATAAACTGTTTTTTTTTTTTTGTATTCCAAACTGTAAACCTAGATTGCCCCACCCCATACATATCTAGAGAGTTAATAAATTAGATTTTGCTCCAGCCCAGGTGTAGAACTATGACAAAGTCTTTTTACTTGTTGTCTGATGCTATAAAACCTTTGCATCAAAGCAGCCAGGCTTTTACCATTCTGCTTTGAGAAATGGTCTATACCAAAGAAGAAGAAGTACTCAAGAAAGACTTTCCTTTTTCTAGAAGGTATAGAGCTGGTCAAGAAAGGCAGTGAGGTCTAGTCTCCTACGCTTAGTAGAGAAGAGAGAGAAGAAACGACAGAGACGGAATCATCAGCTCTCCCACAAGTGGAGACTTTCACATGATGGCTGTCGGGCTTCTAGGAGGAAAAGGGTACAATGAGTGATGGAGGGCAGGAGAATGGCTATGCCCAGCTTTGAGGAAGCAGATAATGTCAGCTTCCCTTCTGACTGCCTTGAAACAAGAACTATCCCTTACCGTACTAGGAGTTGAAGAAAGAGTGGGAAATGGGGGAAAAATAAGAACTAGTAACAGACTATGATTATTTAGAAGTTCTAGTCATTAAATATGGCAAGTAAAATGCCTTTAAACCTTGGAAAACCAGAGAACGGTCTCCTTCATACATAGAAAGGAAAGTCAAGAAATAGTCTTGAGTGACAGCAAGAGTCAAAACATTGACTGGTAAAAGTGCTGACAGAAAGGTGTGGACAAGTGCGAAGTGAGAATAAATCTGTGAATCAAGAGGAAAATAGGAAGAAGAGAAGGAAGAGAGCTACAAAAAATTGTGTATTCATACATATATTTTGAACAATCTGATTTTTGCTACATGGGCACTAGAAGAAAGAGACATTTTAATTTTGGTGGCCAGAGACAGAAGTGAGCTGTCTCAGAATATGGCAGGGAATAGGGGTGAACTGGCAGATCTGCTGGCATGAGTGAGATGGCAGGATTCTTTAATGACTCCTGCCCATCTGTTGCTTGCAAATAATGGTTATGAGTGAGCACTTTAAAAATAAAAGTATTTAGTAGCCTCTATCATGCGCCCCACTACGAATATAAAGTGTATTGTCATAATCAGATTGCTCTGAGAAGTCAGAGGGCTCTAGCTCTAGAATTCAAACTCATTTTATTTATCACAACTCTGTTCTGCAGAGCTGAGCAATGTCTTCCTAGCAGCTCCTTATTCGCTGGCAATTTGTATGGAGGCAACATTCTATGTACTGCAGCCGAGGGTAGCTAGCTGGAGGAACCACATGCCTGATCACACGGCAAGTACAAGGAGAAGCCGAGTGTAGTGTCTCTTCCTGCTGAAGTATACATTCGATAAAGGCAGGCATGTTTCTCTGGTTATTTTTCCTCTCATATGTTTTTTAAGGGAGGGGCAGAAATTAAATGGCACTCATCAGGAAAAGGAAGGCCTGATAGTGTTAGGAAAACATGCTCAGACACATTGTAAGTGGAATAAGCGATACGTGTGATAGAAGTAAAGGAGAGAATGTCTTACTACATTGAAATATACTCCACTTATTAATAGATCACCTTTATATGCATGGTGATATAGTACATTCTGTACATAAAATAAAGGGCTAGTTCCTACCACCAACATGTATGTACATCCATGTGTGCTTATCAATAAGTATATATGTATATATTAAAGTATATATAAGCACATATAGTGCATTTAAATGATAAAATGATGAAA
Source organism: Corynorhinus townsendii (assembly GCA_026230045.1). Classification (NCBI taxonomy): domain Eukaryota; kingdom Metazoa; phylum Chordata; class Mammalia; order Chiroptera; family Vespertilionidae; genus Corynorhinus; species Corynorhinus townsendii. The sequence goes on from JAPDVU010000005.1 coordinate 5,267,844, forward strand.
ATGTGTATGAACCTGGATAGAAGATTTCATCTACATAAAGTTTTTAAATTTTGATTTGTTATACATTTCCTGAAGGGGTTTGGACATTAGCGGGCTCTAATTCTACTGCAAAGGTGGTATCACAAAGCAAGGAATTCTATTCAAATGGTTTTCTCTCAATGCTTCATTCTCAGTCAACACTCCCCACCAACAACCAAAGGTATGTTAGCTGCTTTGCTAAAATATTATAGTGAAGAAATGAGTGAGAGAAAGTGATTTCCCTCAAGTCGTTCAATATGCATCTCAAAACAATTGGGTGAACTATAAAGTGCCAAACATTACTATATAAGGTTATACATAAGGTCATAAGGACTTGCAGACGGGCATTGAGAAGGCAGAAGCTGACTTCTGGGAAGCAAACACAGAGGAAATGTATAGTTCAAAATGCATAGCTCAGAACTCCAAAGCTGAAACAGAACAAACCCAAGCAAAAAGCCTCCTCAGATATAAAGGAGATTCTCAAAATGAAAGAAAAGAAACCTCCCAAAACATGAACACAAATCATGTGTAACGTGTTCTGCAAGTTCATGTGACTTCAAGCTGCATTCTAATGCCATCGCGGATACTGGAGGCAAATCCTTGGGAATGCGCCAGGAGGACAGTTAGAGGAGAGACACTGCATACGTCCACATGCCTGAAAAGACTGCAGACTCAGTGAACACGTGATCTACAGAGTCAACCAACAGAAGTGGCTGTGAGGAGATGCGTTTGCTCAGGTCCAGTCTCTGAGTAAAGGAGGAAATACCTCCACTGAGAAACTCAACCAGCCCCACATGGACTCATGGCCTGCAGCCATACTACGTGCCTGGCACAACATCCTTTGGGGCCAGATAAACCTGTTTTGTGCTGTTTGGGGTAATAGTTTTAACATGAAGAATCAGTAATATGTGAGATTAACGGAATCAATAAGTCTACAAAACTCCTTTGGGAAGTAGCAGGCTGGAAAATGGTGTTCATCCTTGCCTAAGGGGCATACAATTTCTAAAGCAATTAGGTCCTTTCCTTAAAGGGGGCAAAGAGATTCCTAACAGATCTCCACCGGCGTCCGTGTGCCCAACTCGCTGAGTTGGCATTGCCCTTGGCAATCATTGTACAGTGTGGGCTGTGGACCAAGCAAATGAGAACCATCCGGGATAATTTTCAGAATTGCATACCCCTGTGCCTGACTCACGGCCTGAGGATGCTCAATTATTAATATGAAAGTGTGAGAAATTGGGCCACACACTGAGGCTGCTCTTCCACAATCGTTGGAAAAGCCAATCAATGTCATTTTTATCATACAGGAGACATTCATAGGGAGTCCAGTGCCAATACTGAAAAAGGAAACTGAGATCGTGGTTAGGAAGGGCTTCCACCTTAAGGCAGGAGGCAATGACAATGACTTAGGAGTGGCCTCCAAGCAGAAGGTCACAGAAGAAAGAGCTACTGGCTCTTCTCAAACCTGAACCTAACTCTGGGAGGCAGCATGGGGGTAAGAAGGTCATGGGAATCCAACCGTGACCTCCTGGTACGTAAGTGAACACACAGCTGCTGTGAGACTCCAGAGCCAAAGAACGACTATAAGATACACGGCCAACAATGATAACAACACTTGGTGAAACTCTCAAAACCGAATGTGCAAGATTCAATGGGGCAGGGGGCCAATGAACAGCTGAGAGAGGCAGAGGACCAGGCGCCATAAAAGCAGGAGAGGGGGTGTGCAGCTCCGCAGCTGTGTCCCTGTCTCACTCATACCCAGGGGTTCTGACCAACTGGCCCAGCATCACCAGTAAAGGAGCCTATCAGCACAGACTCTGAAGACATTGCAACATTAGGGGAGACGGGATGTGGCTGGGTTGGGAAGATATTTTTTAAATATTTTTTAGTTATTTCAGAGAGGAAGAGAGAAGGAGAGAGATAGAAACATCAATGACGAGAGAGAACCATAGGCTGTCTCTCCCCACCCCACCCCAAAACTGGGGATAGAGCCCAACACCCCAGCACTTGCCCTGAACGAGAAGAACCGTGACATCCTGGTTCATAGGTTGATGCACAACCACTGAGTCACACCAGCCAGGCTTTTTTTAAAAAAAAAAGAATTTTAATAAGTGCAGCTCATCTTGCCAGATCCAATGATTCCCTTTCTACCCCAAAAGTACTGAGTAGCCCAATTAAGAAGAGATAACTTGTGGGAAAGAACAATGGCTAGGTGAAGTAGTGGGGGGCTTCCTAAGGTCAGAAGAAATGAACTCAGATTGCAACACGAAAGTTTATCTAACTCTAAGGGCCTCATCCTTCTTAATTTACCAGGTAAGTGAAAAACATCATATCCAGCATAGTATCTCATAATTTTCAGGTGATTTGTACTAATGGTAAAATTCATGAAATCTGTGAGAAATGCATGCACTATAAAAACAAAACAAAACAAAATTTCACAGTTAACTAAACTTAAAACAGAGGCATCAGAAGAAAGGAATCACCCAGAACAAAACTCAAAATATGCACAGTGAGTATCCTTAGCGGTAAAGCAAATATTGGAAACTTGAAGACAAGCCGTTATGAAGAACCTCAGAACCAATTGCTTGGGTTTAACAATAAGTAACAAAACACACGGAATAAATTAAAGAACGAAGAAAACTGGCAAAGGCTCTAGTATTTCAAAAGCCACCTAGAGTTGATACAGATATGGAAAACATAAAACAAAATGCTGACATCCATAGAAGACAAAAATCGTGTTCAACACCTACCTGAGTTCCAGGAGAAGAGGGGAAGAATTAAATGAGGAAAATACTTGAAATAAAGACTGGCTGTCACCTAAAATTAAAAAGAAAATATATAAATTATCAGATTGATGGGTTGCAGAGGTAAAAAAAAAAAATCTAAATAAATAAGAAAAAAAATCCCATAATCAAAAATCTAAAAAATTTTTTAAAAAGTCCAATGTAGAATAAAATAGTAGGAATAGTAGGTCAAACACAAAGGAACAAACTTGAGACTGATGAGATTTAACAGAAGCGCTATCTTATAGAAAGCAAAGGACACGCTTTTAAAATGATTAAAGCTATTTAAAATACTTTAAACTTAAGCAAAACGTCTTGTCACATGAAGTCTTTTAAAATTCACGACACATTCTCTCCAATCGCCTTCATGAACGCTGTCAAGGAGATTTTAAGAAGGGGGGGGGGGGGGAATCCAAAAAGAATCAGTGAAATGTGGAAAGCGAAGTGAATTACCACCTGAGGAAAGTATATTCTCTAACATGCATATTATATTGACTGAACATCAAGCTCTTTCTTTTCCTCACCCCTCCCTCACCACGTCTTGCATAGAACCCTTTTCAGTGTGACTTTGCAGGTTCACCCAGCAGCCTTCTCCCCCACCCCCCGCGACCCCTTTGAGTAGGGCCGGCCTGGGACTTGGTTAGCTAATAGAAGGTTGTGGAAGTGGCAGTGGCCTCTTTCCAAGCCTGGGCTCACCCCGCCCCAGCACTTGCACCCCGGGAACCCTGACACCAGCATTGACTCCCCCACCAGTGGTCCCCTGACCTCATATCTTCTTTACCTACTCCATCGCCTTCACAAATGGAAGGCCCCAGACCCTTCAAGAGTTTGTCCGCCATAGTTTATCATCTGCCATTGTGTAGTCTCAACCACTCTTCAGCCTCAAATTCGATGCCGAACTTTTCAGACGCTTGGATTGGAAAGGAAACACAAAGGTCACACTCCTGTCTGAACTTCCAGTGGCTTCTCTTCATCCGGGGAGCACACCAGTCTTCCCGGACGCCTCACAGTGCTTCCCAGGTCAGACGGAAGTTCCTGACCAGATGCTTTCTTTACTTCCTCTCAATCTGTCCTCTTTGGGGAAGCAATTCACAGAGTTTTGTTACTTTTCGAAAAAGTATGTTTTAATTGATTTCAGAGAGGAAGGGAGAGGGAGACATAGAAACATCCATGATGAGAGAGAATCATGGATCAGCTGCCTCCTGCACGCCCCACTCTGGGGATCAGGCCCCCAGCCTGGGCATGTGCCCTTGACTGGGAATGCAGCCGTGACCTCCTGGTTGATGGGTCAACACTCAACCACTGAGCTATGCTGGCCAGGTGACACATGTTTTTAAAAACACTTCTGTTTACCTTTTTCTCCTAACAAAATGTGTATAAATCCATTGGGCATTTTCTAAAACACTGTTTAGGGTGAAATGGCCAAACACCTACAGAAAAGACAAAGCGATTGTCTTTTTGTGAGGTCATTTAAGAAAATAATAGGTCATTTGTTTGAAAATGTCCAATCTTCTCATAATTTGATGTTGGTATGCATTTTATGTACAATAATAGAAAGGAGGCATGAGTTTTCTTAGGTAACAATAATGAAAGTTAGTCGTTGGTTCGCACATCCAAACTCCAGGAAGAATATGGATAAAACCAATAAGCTGCCACTGATCACTGTTTCCTTTTAGTCAAAAACTAATTTATTTGCTCAGAAACAGCAACCTGCTAGGGCTGAGACCGGGCCAGACTCCTATACATCAGCCCCCGAAGGCAGACAGTGGCGAGGGAGTTGGCGCAGGTGGAGAGCAAGCTCGCTGCTTCCTGTAGGGTTCTCCTTGGGGTAAATACAGGGCATCAGAGTGTTCCCATCACTTTGCAGTAAGCTAATACAAGTCTATCCTTTCGATGTCATTTTCCAAAACATGCTGAACAACCCTAATGCACTCTAGTGGGCGTTTCATTACCGTCTGTAACTGCCTTAAAGCAAACAGAATCAGACCCGGGGAAAAATCATTGTTATTTATGTATTTACCAAAAATCTATGCTGCCATCAGGAAATGGAAGTTACCAGTAAAGCAAACCCGACATGTGAAGGTATGACAGCTCTGAGAATTTCCACAGGGAAAGAGTCGTTTTGAATGAATATAGATTGAAAATCTTTATACTCTTTGAGCTTTTTATTTTAAGCCTGGGCACTTTAAGTATTTGAGTCTAAATTGATTTGTGAGTCCTGAGTGTTTCCTGCAGAAAATCCAGTGAAAGTTACCTATATTTAAGCATTAATCTTCACAGGAACAAACAGTGCATTTTTCAACATTACAGCCAGAAAAAAAAAAAAAAAAAGAAAAGAAAAGTGAGGTACAAAGAAGCCCCATTGCATGATAGCACCATTGCTATAAAAGCAGAGTGCTATTTCAGCAGCAGAACCACACTGTGATGCAAAAACAGAAAAATAGCATTTACAGCTCTGGCCGGGGAGGGGGGGGGGGTGCGAGCGGGGCTCAGGTGGTCGATCGCCATCCAGTCACCAACACATTGTGTGTTTGATCCCCGGTTGGGGCACGTATGAGAGGCAACTGGTCAATGTTTCTCTTTCAGATTGTTATATGTCGATCTCTTTTTCCCTTTCTTCCTCCACAAAACTCAATTAAAAAATAACTGTATTCACAGACCATTATGCAAACTTCACATATTAGTTTCTAATCTTTTGACAATGTAAAAAATTTCTTTGTTGATTAAGGTGTTACATATGTGTCCTTATTCCCCCATTACCCCCTACCTCCCATTCATGCCCCCACCCGCCTGTTGTCTGTGTCCATTGATTAGGCTTACATGCATGCATATGAGTCCTTTGGTTGATCTCTCCCCCTTACCCCCACTGTTCCCTACCTTGCCTGACGTTTGATGCTCTGATTGATGTTTCTCTGTCTCTGGATCTGTTTTTGTTCATCAGTTTATGTTGTTCATTATATTCCACAAATGAGTGAGATCATGTGACCATTTTATTATTTTTCAAAATAACTTAGGTACAATTTAAATAATAAACTGATGACTAGCAGGATAGAAATGTAGGAGTTGTGGCTTCAGACATTTCAATTTGAATAAAGAGTAAAGAGGATAAAAACATTTAGACTTCATCCATAGTAATTAATAGTATGCTTGATGTTACCTTCTTAGGTATAAAACTCTTATAAAATAATTTAAGATTGTATCAAAATATGGACTATCTTATGCTTTTAATTAACTTTTGAAAAATGTATCTTTATTGTTGAAAGTATTACAGATGTCCCTCCTTTCCCCCCCCCCCATTCACCCCTTCACCCCACTCCTGTCCCCTTCCCAGGCCTTCCCCACACTATTGCCTGTCTATCGGTTATGCATATCCTATATAATAAAAGGCTAATATGTAAATTGTCCCCTCAACTGGGAATTCGACCAGAAGTTCAACCAGGAGTTCGGCCAGGGGGTGGGGCTGGCTGGCCAACTAACCACGGTCCCTTCCCTTGGCCAGTCCCACCCCCGATCCCCGCCCCCCACTTTGGGGGCAGACCATCTGGACCCCACCCATGCATGAATTCGTGCACCAGGCCTCTAGTATGCATATAACCTCATTGGTTAGTCACTTTCCTCTTTGCTGTAGCCATATATGAAGGCTTATATACAGAAAACTAAAGAACTGTTTGAGATTATATCGGGAAATGTATAGTGGCAGACACCCACAGTATTGAAAATAGCATTTTTAAAAGATAATAAAGGAAGCACATTTTCTTGTAAGAGTTATAATTCTGAAAGCTAACATTTCACACCTTTTAACCATCACTATTCATTTAACTGAACTACTATATTATATACCCAGGAGGGTTTATTGTCCTTTGTATTTTTATTAATTTTAATAAATGTTTATTGTGCACTTGACTCATTAATAGCAGTGTAAACGTGTTTTTGAAAACGAGGATGAACAAAAAAAATAGTGTTGATTCCTATACCTTTGGCATTTAGATAAGACATTGACTCTTGTTATTAAATAAGCTCCACTATGTCTGGTGCAAGTAGATTACACATGGAGTGGGGGCTCCCACTGACCATTGAAACTTGGTATGGGACTTGATCTTTTATACCTTTCGCAAGGAATCAACTAAATTTCAGTCAATTTCCTTCATTTTTTTAATGTTTAGTCCATCACTGATAATAAGACAACCAAACAAATATATATGTTTTAAGGCCCATGAATAGTTTTATTTCATTGAGTCAACTCTGTGGTGTAGTTCTATAATAGAGTGAAGTTACTTTTTAATTGAGATCCCCATTTCAGTATCTTTAGGCCCATCTCACTTGGAAGTCCTATATTTTGGGGCAGTTGTAATTAGTAACAGTGCAGTAGGATATTTTTTAAAGATCAATTAATTACTAGAGAATGTTTAGCATGAATATTAGTAATAGAATGACATATATTATGTAACAAGCCTTGTTGAATTTATCCTGTTAATTAGGAGGACAATGTTAAGTTAATCTTGAGCCAGTCTCCTCACTTAATCACAGATTAAGTTCTCTTAAAAAGCACTATCACTTTCAACCAGTTTACATGATAGCAGTTTAAAGTAGAAAAACACCATCTCAATATCAAAAAGCACATGCATTTTACTACTTTGATTTCCTGTTAGTAATTACAGAATCTGTTAAATTGATCACGCTGGCGTTAATTCTACCGCGGTATCCCAAGAGTGCTCTGAAAATTCTCAGTCATGAAATTCTACGACGTCTCACATACTGATAAAAATGTTGTCTTGATTGGGCTTTATTGTTAAAAGACATTTAGCATTTTGTGAGCTTTTAAAAAGCAATAGTCTGCCTCTTTATTGATGCTGTAAATTGACACATTAATGGTTCTCAGAACAATTAGGTGACAGATGAGGTAATTATTATCACACATGCTGACATATGTATGTGCGGTTGCACCAACCACGCCTTTTCATCAATAAATCACTAATAAAAATGCCACATTATTAAGTATTCCTTCTTTATGTAGTTAAGCATAGTTTACAGAAAGTGGAAGTTACCTCAATTTATATATAGATTAAATTTGTTGAGGTAAGAAACAAATTTTGTGTGTTTGGCAGGAAGTGATTATATTACAACTTTTCTTTTCTTTTTTTGCACAGGCTAACATAATAGCAACCTTTAAAATATTTTTTGTAAAACTGGAATATTTAACTCTATACATTTTTAAAATTTTATCTTCTACCTCATAAATTTCTTACATTTTTCTCAAAACACATTTTAAGTCAGAAGTATCACCGCTAAGTAAAACAATCAGATATACAATTTCTTAAACAAGGACGACTGTCACATAAATTTTCTGAACCCTACTTTGATCTTTTTGACATGTTTGTAGCATATGCACTTGTTGCTAAACACACTTACAAATCATTGCATCACTGTAATTTTTAAAGTATCCCTGGATTTTTATTAAGATCATGATAAAATGCCTACCTAAATAGTTCTAGGACACCAAACACATAGAAACAGCGATTTCCTGCAGAAACATTTATTCCTTGCATATTTCATAAAGCAATCTTGAAACCAGAAAAGAGAGCAATGAGTTTGTCAGCTCTGACTTAATTTGTGCTCCATTCAGTGTGGAGGCATTTATGATTTGGGGCAAAGCGGACCACCGGTGAAGCGCTTACATGTCCCTGCAAAACTAACCAATGACATGCACTTCTTTTTACTTTGTTTCCATCTTATAGCAAAACTAGGGGCCCGGTGCACAAAATTCATGCACTTGGGAAGGGGGTTCCCTCAGCCCAGCTGCCCCCTCTCACAGACTGGGAGCCCTCTGGGGATGTCCTACTGACTGGGAGCGGGCCTAACCCTCAGTCTGGCCTCCCTCTGTGGGAGGTGACTGGGCTGAACAGGGGAGGGCACCAGCCCCGTCACCCCGCTGTCGCAGCCACTGTCAGCCACCACAGCCACCAAGGTGTTTTCATCAACACGGACTCCAGTCCCTTCACCAGGAAAAAATGGCAACTTTCTTTAGGCATTTCTAAGATGTGTCTTTCATAGGATATGACATTTCTTTCTTTCTTTTTTTAAATCCTCACCTGAGGATATGTTTCCATTGAGTTTTAGACAGTGTGGAAGAGAGAGAGAGGAAGAGACAGAGAAACATTAGTGTGAGAGGGACACTTTGATTGGTTGCCTCCTGAATGAGCCCTGACTTGGGCCCCGGCCAGGGAGGAACCTGTAGCCTAGGTACATGCCCTTGATCAGAATCAAACCCGGACCCTGTGGTTGGCAGGCCGAGGCTCTATCCACTGAGCCAAACCGGCTAGGGCAGGATATGACATTTCTTAGCCCCTCTAGCAGCAGACCTTGTTTTTTTCTACAGGAGTGAGGTGGGAAAACCCTAGATCACCTTCTTGGATTCTTATTACCCAAGTTACCAAGAACACTACAAGTGGCGGCATACAGGGAACTTAGCCAATGAGCAGTCAGAAAAGATGTTTACACTCGAACCGGTTTGGCTCAGTGGATAGACCGTGGGCCTGCAGACTGAAGGGTCCTAGGTTTGATTCCTGTTAAGGGCATGTACCTTGGTTGGGGGCACATCCCCAGTGGGGAGTGTGCAGGAGGCGGCTGATCGATGTTTCTCTCTCATCGATGTTTCTGACAATCTATCCCTCTCCCCTCTTCTCTGTAAAAAATCAATAAAATATATTTAAAAAAAAAAAAAAAGAAGAGAAAAGGTGTTTCCTCTGCAGCCCATATTCAGAGGATCCCCTGCATTGTGTCCACTGGGCTAGGGGTGTGTCCCTGGCCCGCTTTTGCTGTGTCCACAGGGCTTGGGGGCATGGACCCAGTTTGCTTGGTGCGAGTGCATGAGCAAGCAGCTGCAGGGCAAGAACTTACCCCGCATTGCCATGGCAACATGGCAGAAGTTCCCGACCTGCCCTGTGGCTGCTTGTGCTTGGAGTCCCCAGTCACTTGTCCCAGGACCCAGCCTGCTTGGCACCCCTGGCCACTCATTCCCGGATCTGGGCTGCTTGGCACCAGTGCCCATAGGCCACTCCTCGCTGGCGGCATTCTGGGACCCTGGCTGCTCAGGGACTATGTGCGGGCCTACAGGCTCGGAGCGGTCTGGGTCCTGAGGATGTTCCCGGGACCAAGGCTGCTTGGTGCCCATGTATGTAAGTTAACCCTCCATCTTTGTCAGGTTAATTTGCATACTCACTTCTGATTGGCCGGTGGGTGTCGTGGAAAAAAACGGTCAATTTGTATCTTTCTCTTTTATTAGTGTAGACTGCAAGCTCTTCTCCACGTTCTTTCTGATCCACTGGCACATCACTCCTGGTGACCCTGATAAGCAGAAGGCACGCATGCCCAATGGACTGGAAGAGTCTGGAAGGCCAAGTAAGTGGAAGCAGTGGTGGGTGCTCAGGTAGCACTTCCCAGCTTCTCTTTGCCTTGCCCGCCAATGTTCACGTTGCCTGATGAATGGACTCGTCCAAAAGTGGGCCAGGTGCTACGTATGGATTTCCTGGATGTGCTAGGGGGAACAGCTTCCTCTTCCACAGGGAAGGGAACTGCAAATGAACTCAGCTTGCAGTGGGTCTGGGTGGCTTCCTTGTTAATCCAGGGTACTTGAGCACAACTCACCACTCTATCCTTTTTTTAAAATCTATTTTTATTGATTTCCAAGTGGAAGAGAGAAGGAGAGAGAGATAGAAACATCAATGATAAGAGAGAATCATGGATCTGCTGCCTCCTGCAAGCCCTGCACTGGGGATCAAGCCCACAACCCAGGCACATGCCCTGACCGGGAATCAAACCAGTGACCTCCCGGTTCATAGGTCAACACTAAACCACTGAGCCACGCTGGCTGTGCATCACTGTATCCTTAAGGGAAAAAAAACAACAATTATTCTGTTAATATATTATTATTTTTTTAATTTCTTAGGAAAATGTCTACAAGTTGAGAAAAACTACTTTTCTGTCATTCTACACCTGATGCGTTCTTTACAAAGGAGTCAGGGCAGCACCAGGTGTCAGCACAGAAAGAAAGTCAAGTGCCTGAAGCCTGTGCACGTCCTGGGCTATGGTGTCTTCACATCCATCCTTGTCCTCCTTCTCCTGCTCTGTCTCTTGGGGCAGCTGGTCCTGGGTGCAGATTAGTGCACCCTGGTTCATCCCCTCCCCCCCAAGGGGAACCAGATCCAAACTTCTAGGAGCACCATCTCCCGCTTCATTCAAAACTCTGGGTAAAGGAGTAGCTTCCCACTTTCGCTAATCTCAGTGTGACCTGTGAAACCACTTCCCTGCATTACATGTTCTCTGTTTGAGCAACATAAAGCTGTGTCTGTTTTTGTGGCTACACGCTGATGGAGACCAAAGCCCCTGGAGGGAAAATGCAGATAATGATGTGAGAAAGCAGTAGGAGAGAGTCAGAGGTGTCTTAAACTGTAAAGCAAGTCGATTCTTATTTTAAAATAGTGAGTTATGTCTTAACAGTTTCTCTACGATTATGTAAGTCTTAATTTATGGGCCATTTAAATAAAATGAATGCAATGTGTCTTAGAAGAGAAAGACATAGAACGGCATCCGTGTTTTGGGGATCGCAGTTCAATTGATCGTTTCCATCACTGCATATAAAACAGCAATGCTAATGGTAGCCATGACAATAGGCAGTTAACACATCCCCATCTGGAAGTTGCAAAAGTTCAATAATAACAATGGCAATAAAACGATGCGTAGCCCAAACTGTCATTCCCCTACCTAAATCTGTTTCTAATTCAGCTTCTAATCAAAGCTAATTATTTCAATTTTCCCCTCAGTGCAAATGCATTTATACAAATATTATTCATTCATAAATATGTACTGTCACCCCAAACAGCACAGAAGAGCTATCTACCACTTAAAAAGCATTGTTTTAATTCGTACTTTATAAATTACCAAACATAAAATCTATTTTCTTATAAAGAATTATTTTCTGCCAGTCATATAATGATCTCTAAATGTAAACAAAATAGAGCAGAATTTTTTAAATCCCTATATCTGTTTTCTTTCAAAGACATCATTATCTACCATATATCGATTTCTTAAACAGTAGCCTGTGAAAGAACTCAGGACTCAGTCAGCTGATGTGCTTGGCAAGATTTCAGATTCTTGGGCCTTATCTTATTATCCTATATAATCCTATATAATAAAAGCCTAATATGCTAAGTGTCCCGTTGTCCATTCAACCAATCAAAGCATAATATGCTAATGATATACTAGGGCTGCTCAACCACTCGTGATGACATGTACCTGACGACCAGGGGACAGGTGATCTGACTGGTAGGTTAGCTTGCTGCTGGGATCTGGCCAATCGGGACTGAGCAAAATGGGCCAGACATGCCCTGAAACCTTCCCAGGGTCCCTCCCTGGATGGCCAACCTGTCCATGTCCCTCCCCAGCCCAGATCGTGTATCAGTGGGGTCCCTCGGCCTGGCCTGCACCCTCTCACAATTCAGGATCCTTTGGGGGATGTCAGAGAGCTGGTTTCGGCCCAATCCCACAGGCGAGGTCAAGGGACCTCTCTGGTACACAAATTCATGCACCAGGCCTCTAGTATCTAATAAATCAGTACCTAGAAGTGGGCCTTCCAACTATAGTCAACCCTTGAACAACACAGGTTTGAACTGCACTGGTCCACTTTTAATGAATACAATCAGCCCTTCATATCCATGGTTTTCACATCCTTGGTTTCAACTAACTCCAGTTGCAAACAGTATCTTCATATCTAATCATAGTCTCCCAGGGCCGGGTTCCCACAGTAGATTCCCAACCACAGGTAGAAAACAGTCTTCTCCATCTGAGTTTGGTTGAGTCCACACCTTACACCCTGGTTGTCCAAGGATCATCTGTGTGCACGTGTAAGTTCTTCCAGACATTTGCATCATGCAAATGGAAGTTTGAGAACCACCATTGTAAAGAATGAAATGAATTTATGCAGTTCCAGCTATAGATCATTTCATAATACAGGCTATAAAATGTTTGGAAAATAACAACACAGATTTAATGTAATACAAGTGAATAGTAAAAGTGAAGGACTTGCAGATAAAACCAATGCTTTGTATCTACACTAATAAAAGAGAAACATGCAAATTGACCATCACTCTGCTACGCCCACCAGCCAATCAGAGCGAGTATGCAAATTAACCCAACAAAAATGGTGGTTAATTTGCATACACAGATGCGGAGTGAAGACTGAAGACAGCATAGAAGGAAGAAGGAGGAAAAGCACAGGGCAGTGGTGGCGGCAGGAGGAAAAGCATGGGGTGGGGGACAGCGGTGGCGGGAGGGAAGGGAAAGCACAGGGCGAGGGAAAACACGGGGGGTATGGCGGTGGTGGGAGGGAAGCCCTGTTCTTGCAGGAATCTTCCGCAATGGGCCTCTAGTTGAAATATAAAAGCCTTCTGACCGGGCTCCCTGCCTATCAAATCAGACCAAACATTTTAAAGATGAACAATAAAGTGTAAATGCAGAACACAGGACTGACTCATGCTCATCCTCAAAAGGAAGCACACTATGTGAATGTGCATCTAATAAGCTACAATGGGCAATAATCAGAGGCAAGATTCTAACATAGTGGTCACATCAGCAAAGGTGGGTAATCATTTAGTGCTGATTTTCTTCAGTGCTACATAAGGATTATACAAAACAAGTTTCAACAGAAATAGCGTCTGTGTTATGTCAGCTATCAGTCTTAAACGACTCCTGGCTAAGGACCTAGCCAACTGGTGTTGAAAGTCTGAGTCTGCCCATTTGGCCATGGACTCCCCACTAGGGGGTCATGATGGAGCAAACCAAAATTCTAAAACAGATGTAACTTAGGTACATTTTGCCGCTGAAACTCAGGTTCCGCGTATTTGCTGATAGATTTCTAAATAAAGACTTACCCCACAGCCCTCTTGTGCGGGCTTCATCTTTGTTGCTCTATCCTTCTATTGCCATGGGAAACTCCAGGAGCATGGGCCAGTTGCAGTTCCTTTAATGAACCACTGCTATTTCCAAGGGACGCTTTTCGTTTGCCTGGGAGAGTCTTTTCCTCCCTCACCTTGGATTCCTCATGACTGTTACCTCCTCGACGGTGGCTTGTCTGAGACACAGCCCATAAGCAACATTATTGTATTTTATCATTTTTCTTGGAGCACTCAAAATATTTTCAGCAACATAATATTGTCAGCGTCATTTAGCACTCAATTATGATAAGTTTCTTTGCTCTGCAGTTGTTGAAAGGTAGGTACTTTTATTTTCCTTTCTGTTTCACGGTACTTATACAGAGTGAAGAATCCCCATTTGATTATGTCACACAAAGTAATGCTTAATGACACACAAAGATAGCCTCTAACTGTGATCATTAATTACTTTGGTTTAGCATTTAAACTGAAAAGTAAGATGCATGTACTTGGAGAAATGAAGAATAAGATGGACATCACCGAATGTGCATATCATGACCAGTCTCTTTATCTTTACAAGATATCCTGGTAAAAATGAAATTAAAATAGTGCTTTAATTTATGTGAATAAAATGCATTTGTGAAATATGATACTATATTTATAGATATAGTTTTGTGTATATGTATACATATATTAGTTTGGAGAAACGATATATCCAATAACTGAGCTAAGTTGATTTGGAACTTAGATAATAAATCTAATTTTATGTTAAAAGCATGGCAAAAAGCATAATTCTATTGATTTGTTAAAAGAGAGGCAAATAAGTTACACGTCACTATTTTTAAATGGACAGAAATCGTGATCATACTACATTGAGTTGGCCAGTAAAACAGCATTGCTTTTGTCGGTCTGGAGAATGCTCCTAATGCAACAAGCATGTGAGAGCAGGCAGAGTTTTAGAATTTAGGTAAATAACTGTCCATGAGATCTGTAGCCTATTAATGTTATGCAGAAGTTTCTGGTACAAAAGAAGACCTATGTAATTTACTTTATTCTTAATTCCTTTAGTCACAATCAGGTAGTGATACTGAAATAATTTTCAGGAACAAGAGTGTATGTGTGTGTGTGTGTGTGTGTGTGTGTGTGTGTGTGTGTGTGTGTTTAATACCCATTTTAGAAATTACTTTAAGTAAAAATCCATGTTAGGTAAAACTTAAGTCAGTAGTTAGGATCATTGACTTCTCAAAGCATCTACCATGTATCAATGAGCTATAATTCACTGGCTTTAACTGCAGCAGGCAAACATTGCCTCAAAATAGATAGTTTCCATTTGCAAGGATAGAATATTCTTGGAGAATAATGATTTTCACCCCATTTGTACTGATTTCTAAGTGTCTAATGTCACTCAGAAATAGGGAGCCAAACTCCAGAGTGTCAAAACATGTTGGGATCATATGGACAGTTCTGTCCAAGTCGTATTTTAAATCAGTTACTTTTCCTTTTTCTTGTAGAAAATCTGTCAAATATATATTCTAGGAGGAATCAAGAAACTTGTCATATATTAGAAAGTCTCAAATTCAAGTTTCATTGGTATGACTTTTAATGCTCAAATTGTCCTTCAAGAACTGTGAAGGGAAGCAATTTTAAATTCAGTTGGATATTTAAGAATACTATATAACTCTTCTAAAAGTCAAGCACCTTTAATTTTTTAGCTAATTCAAGCAAATTTCATTAAAAAGAGAATAGAAAATTGTAATCTCTTAAAATAATGCAAAGAAACTCCAAATTCTTACAAAGACCTAGTAAAACCTGGCATTTTAGTTTTTACATGTTATAATACACTTGGGAGGAAATTTTTACATTGTTGTATTTTCTTAAATTGCTGAGCTTTTTAAAAGCTCAACACATATATTTTATAGCTTCTAATGCGTCTAAACTATTTTAATTATGGAATATATACTTTAGTGGATGGTTCAATGCAAGGGTTGGGTGCCTGGGATTCCATGCTGTGACTCAGGGTAGCTGGTTTCTCCCATTTTCCAATTCCGTTACAGGAGAAGGCCGTAGCCAAAGACAGTGCAAAAGGTCCATCCTCTTTACAGCTATGGCTCTGACAGGATGGATGTTAATTTGCATATTTTCAATTAATAGTAATTAGTTACACACCTCCTCCTGAGAACTAAAAGCTCTGGAAAATGTATTCCTAGGATGGGCATACACATCCCAGCAATGATTCCATACGCCTGAAGGAAAACATGATTCCTTGAGTACTGTTAGCACTCTTTCTGCAGTTCCTAATAATAGGAGCTTAGCAGAGCATGGGGACCTTCACATCAAAATGGATGTATAAGCAAAGGAAACCCAATATATTAGAATTCTTCAGTGCATCACAAAGAAATTGATAAGAAAGCAATAGTTGTAGGAAGAATTTGAATAACATTCAAATACATATAAACATATATTGCACATAAAGATTTATATACTAGAGGCCTAGCATGTGATATTGCATGAGACCCAGACCCACCATGCTGGTGGGACCCAGACTGACTCCTGACATGCCAGGCGAGACACAGGACCCAGAGTCAAGTCCCCGCCCACCCATGTGCACCTTGCCGTGCACACAGCTTCCTGGGGACCAGTCTTTGGTCATTCCGCCATCATGGCATCACAACCACAGGCCTTTGATGATATAGATATATACTCAGAAATGTTTTACCTAGCATATTTTCTTATCCATGTTCATAAGACATTTATTTTAACATATTTCGAAAAGCAAAATTTTCAGGTTTTTCTGATAAATAACATTCTTTGATAACAATAAAATTAAAATGGAACAATATCTAACATTCATAATATTTTCTCTGTGATATATATATCATAAAAACCTTAGAACACACAATAATATATCCATTTCACCAAAATGTAAAGTGAAGCCAAAGTGAATGAGTTTCCTATAAGTGATGAAGCCACACTTGAATTCAACCTGTTGCCACAATCTTTACCCACAGTGCTATGCTGTCTGACCTACAGATGATGTTAAGTTAAAAACAAAAATTGTAAAACCACAATTGGGATTTAAAATGATTTTTAAGCAGATGCACATTTTTCAGATAGCGGTATGTTAATATTGCACATGTGATTTTTCCTTTTCATCCCAGATTATACAATAAATGTCTGAGACAAATGTAAAATCATAAAAAGGGTAGTGAAGTCCTGATAGAATCAGACCTCTCTTCAAACTGCTATTAATGAAGCCAAGATTCAGGAAGACGTCCAGAATATTGAGATTGGTTATTAGGTTCTTTCTTTCCTATCGGATGCATCAGGCCCAGGTTGAGGTTTTTAAGAGAGATGTGCCATCAACCTCATTGACATAGGGGAGCCATTTAGGTGTGAACCTTCCATTTTATATTCTGACATTTACATAATGAGTGTGACATTTTCCAGGGAGCCAGTCACCAGAAACCATAGATTCCAGCAGTTCACAGATTAGCATGTTTCCGCTGGCGATTTTTGGGAGAAGGACCAGAAGATCTGCCATTAGTATGTTTAAGGGAAGACAAGTCTGGGCTTCAGAATCCATTGTTTCCCAGAAGCACCTCTCCCAAGTCTCTGGATAAAAGGAGGCAATGAACTCATTAACTGAAATTTTAACCATTGATGCATTCAAATTCCAGTTCTGAATACACAGTATTTAATATGTCTGGGTTTTTTTATTGATTTTTAGAGATAGAGGAAGGGAGAGGGAGGAGAGAGAAACATCAATCGGCTGCCTCCTGCATGGCCCCTACTGGAGATCAAGCCTGAAACCCAGCATGTGCTCTAACTAGGCATCTAAGGGGTGACCTCTTGGTGCATGGGACCACGACGTTCAACCACTCAACCAACTGAGCCACACTGTCCTGGACTGAATACACAGCATTTAATAAATATGTTTGACTCATTATGAAACTTAAAAAATGTTGAGATGGCATAAATATCTCTCTAATATCATTATTCTAATTTAGAAACTCACATTTAAAAACTGTTATTTAACCACATTTTAGGAGCCTACATTAATAAGAAGACCCTCCACCAATTATTCTGTCTTATATATTACTAGGGGCCCAGTGCACAAAATTCATGCACTTGGGGGTCCCTCAGCCCACCCTGCACCCTCTCGCAGTCTGGGAGCCCCAGGGGAGCAGGCCTAAGCCATCAGTCGGACATCCTTAGTGCTGCCACAGAGGTGGAAGAGGCTCCCACCACCACTGATGCGCTCGTCAGCAGTGAGCCTGGCTTCTGGCTGAGCTTTACTCCTCCTGTGGGAGCACACTGACCACCAGGGGGCAGCTCCAGTGTTGAGCATCTGTCCCCTGGTGGTCAGTGCACGTCTTAGCGACTGTCCATTCAGCTGTTTGGTCGATTTGCATATTCGCCTTTTATTACATAGGATAATTCAATCTCATTGCATTTGTTCAACTCTTCTGCTGTTGAAAACTTCAATAGAGCCAGTAGGTGACTTAAAAAAAAAAAAAAAGAACACTATTGAACACAATAAAAATTGGAGCATGTGACTACTTCAACAGAACACCTGGCTTTTAGCATTTAGTACTCTTATCAAATATAAAGTAATTGTTTGTGTAAGCCAAAATGATAAATGGGCCTAACAAATAATCTTCAATATCCAATTTACTTTTCACAGTATATTATTTGTTTTTATTCCTTAGAGATAGTGATCATAATTGTTTTTGCTACACAAGATACCTAAATTATTATAATTATACTACAATGTACATAATATTTAAGCTTGTATCATCTTAAGATTATTTGTATTATTTCTAATGAATTTCTCTTTGTATTGCTCTTAAATATCCTGCTGGTGCATTTTTAATATTTTTCCATTTACAAGAAACTAATATTGATAAAGCTCCAGTTAATGAAATGATATTTTTGCCAAATGACTTCCAGTTATTTAGTATGTATATACTAAGTAGTATAATATTTTCCTGTAGATTGAAATCTTTTCTACCCTTTTAAGTTTCTTTTAGTGGAATATAAATAAGTGACTCAGAATAATAATTTGATATTTTCTACTCATGATACTACTCAAAGGTCTCAAGTCATTCCCAAATGATTTCCTACATTCATGATACCTTTGCAAAGTGCATAAAGGATCTGAGGGTAAAGGATCAAGAATAGCATCTAACTATTTTATTCTTTTGCATATGAAAAAGGAAAGAAATGCACTGAATAGAAATCAAAAGCACATTTTTGACCCTCATGGCTACTCTTTTATTATTTTTGGAGTGTAGGGAACAAAATAGCATTAAAGTTCAAAAATTAAGCTTTCCTTTCGTCCTTATAATGGAAGGTCGGTGCACCATCACTTGAATTAAGTTGTATTTGAAGGTGAGCAAAACTTTCCAACAATTCAGTCTTTCATTATTTATATTGATAGGAATTGTTATTTTATAGTATACTGCTAAGTTCAACTAAATATTGTTTTTAATAGTACTTAGGCATATTTTTTAAAAAATTGAACTAAACTGTAAAACCTTATAGTTTAGCCCAGACAGCATAACTCAGTGGTTGAGCATCAACCTATGAACCAGGAGGTCATGGTTCAATTCCTGGTCAGGGCACATGCCCAGGTTGCAGGCTTGATCCTCAGTGTGGGGAGTGCAGGAGGCAGCCAATGGATGATTCTCTCTCATCATTGATGTTTCTACCTCTCTCCCCCTCTCCCTTCTCTCTAAAATCAATAAAAATATATTTTAAAAAATAAAATCGTATAGTTTACGAAGTCTTCAAATTAGTACAGTTTTCCTTTGTACCATATGGATCAAAGGATGTATGAGATGATGCCAGGTAAATACTCCTCTGAAAGAAAGTCATGTGTTGACTTTATGTGCACTGAAGTGGATCATTAATTGGATGTGCAGCTCCTGAACTGCACTAGGGTTTATAGACATCATACTGAACTACTTCATGACCTTGAACTGCTCTAAGTCATGTAAATTATATATATATACACACACACACATACATGCATGCATACATACATATAAACACACATACATACATATTAGTTTAGTCAATAGTTTTATTGACTTGTTCTTTTAACAACAACAACAAAAAAACAATGTTCACTCCGATTTTTTTCTTTTGACAGTGGTCGGCAAACCGCAGCTCCCGAGCCGCCGTTCCTCTGTTGACTAATGAGTTTGCCGACCACTGGACTAGACTAAATGTTACCCTGTAGTTGGAAGCTGTGAGGATTAGGCCATTGGGGCATATTGTGTGCAAAGAGGTAAAGGGTAGTGTATACCATCCAACCATCCTGTTGCCAAGGGAATGATCAACTCTCTCTGAAATGTCAAGTCTGCTCTCCAAACCCCCACCCATTTCAATTTCAAAATTCACTACTGCATCGAGAGAGCCTGGCTAGATGGCTGTTTCATGGGAATAATAGGTTTGGGGCTGCTCTGTAAGGCGTCAGCTGTCAGAAACGTGGAGGCTGCCTCAACTCCAAAACACCTACTGGTTCTTGGCATCCCTACTGCCTCTCTACTTGAGGATATAAATACCAATTTCCTGTCCTCCACGCCCTGTGGTGCGGCCACATGTTCTTACACTCAGAGAAGGCCAAAACCACGAAAGCCCAGCTATTGTTTATGAACACCCCAATGGCAGAGAGGAGATGAACCAGCAGTCACACATTCCATTTCAGGACAATCGGCTGGTCAGTGCAGCTTTTTGCTCAGATATCATTTATTATTGTAAACTAGTTTCAGGCTTTTAGCAGTATAGCGGCACTGTTAGTTGCCTATTCAACTCCAAATTCCCTCCTCTTTCTTTTTAATGAAGTCACAGACTTTTATAGGTTGGCCAGCATTGAGTGACTATTTCCAGCTCAGAGGCTAAAGTCAATCCTGGTGATCTCATTCCCTTTGCTAATGACAGCATTAGCAATTCCAATGAATTAGATGAAAGAAGACACCTATTGGGTGCTTCTGGAAAAGGCTTCCAGACTCCTAAAAAGAGCCCCACACAGGAAGGTACAGTCTCTTTTCCTTCAGTTAATGCTGCTGTGTCAACACATGATGCCCAGCACTGTGGGGGTGCAGTAGGAGAAGCTAGCCGTGCACGAGAACCATATCCTGAATCCATGCTAAATGTCCAGCCATCAAAGGAATCACCTCTCCCCCCGCCCCCAATGTCTTCTTAAGGAAGATAATTATACATTTTCCTTAAACGATAAAAGAGGCGGTAGGGGAGTTTCTGTTGTTGGATTTGCTTTTTGGTTTTTGGTTTACTTATTCTTGTCTCTCCTTCTTGCCTCTTGTCTAATAGGGAGGTGAAAAAATTGATCATGTTCCCCGTATGCCCTGGTCTGTGAAACCCTTCTTTCATGAAGGCTAGAAGGTAGTATACATTCTGAAATTTAAAAATTTTACCCCTAAGGCCTAATTCCACAATCCATTGACTATGGCACCTATCAGGCTTGTTATATATGCCTGATCCTATATAATAAAAGCCCAGTGACCATAACAGTGTAACAACCAAAAGGACCGCTCAACCAGTTGCTTTGAGGTGCATTGACCACTTCTTGGTCCCTCCCCCGCTGGCTCGCAGGCTCCAATCGCTGGATGGTGAATGGGGAACCGGGGTGGGTGGCGGTGGGATGGAACTGGGGACTGGCAAGGGGAACTGGTTGGGTGGCTGCAGCGGGGTGGGACTGGGGACTGGCGAGTGGGTGGAAGATGGCCCTAATTGCAGGCTAGGCCTAGGTACCCTACCCACACACGATTTCGTGCGCTGGGCTACTAGTCTTATATAAAAGTTGAGTGCAAAGAAACATTAAAACCAGTTATAATAAGATTTCAAGAGGCTGCTCCTTGGTAAAATGATCAAGGGACTTAATTTCCTTGCCTTACTTGAACATTTAGAAATCTGACAGAAATCAGAGACATAGCTCCCATGCATATCCATTCATAGCCATCACTCCGTTAGGAGTGGAATCTGTGCTACTGCCATTGATTGCTGGTGTTCCTGGATCCTGAATAGAATAGACAACTCACTTTGTTAGGAAGACTCTGAATTGGTGGAGGCCAAAGCTCACTTTAATTTCCAATGAATATAATTGTGTGGTTATAGAATACTTTTTCAGAAGTGCCGCCGTTCACTTCCCTGGTATCCTTCCAACAAAAACAAAACTCCTACAGATATTTGTCTATTTGTTCATATATTTATTGTGGCAGGAAATTCTGACATTTCTTTGTACAAAAAGTCATTTTCTGAGTTAGAGCAGGCTCATGAGCCACAGTTTGCCGGTCTGTTAACTAATGAGTTTGCCGACCACTGGACTAGACTAAATGTTACTGTGTAGTTGGAAGCTGTGAGAATTAGGCAATTGTGGTATATTGTGTGCAAAGAGGTAAAGGGAGGATAGGGGTGTAAACTTTAGGATATTTTTCACATATTTCTTTGAAGCTTATTTATTTTTTTTACGACTTGTTTATCTTCTTAATAAATTTCTATCTGGAACTCTATCTTCAAACCAAGATAGTTTCCTTCTATTTTTATTTAGCATTTTAAACTGTCACTTCTTTTTCATTCTATTCTTTTTCTATTATGTATAGATAGGATACACTAGGAAGGTTCTTCACTTCTACACGTTTCAGAGTTTTTTGAGTCCCAGAAAAGCGTGTCCTAAGCTTGTTCCTTGGTTTTCTGCACTAATCAGTCTACTGTTTACTGCTTCAATCAAGGATTTGCATTTACCAATCAACTTTTGCATTTACATGCAATTACTCTTTATCTTAAGTTGATTTTGCTCCACAACTGCTCTCTCTATTTTTATGGATGCAGCATCTTTTACATATTTTAGGAAATATAAAATTTTCTATATATGCATACTTAAGGAAGAAAAAGAATGAGAGATCAAGATAATGAGAGATTGATTTTCGGAAATTGAAATATTTACCTAGGGTCTGCAATATCTTTGGTATATATTTTTAAATACGTTTTTATTGATTTTTTAGAAAGTGGTCGGCAAACTCATTAGTCAACAGGGCCAAATATCAACAGTACAAC
The DNA here is from genome assembly GCA_026230045.1 of Corynorhinus townsendii. Taxonomy (NCBI): domain Eukaryota; kingdom Metazoa; phylum Chordata; class Mammalia; order Chiroptera; family Vespertilionidae; genus Corynorhinus; species Corynorhinus townsendii. The sequence goes on from JAPDVU010000005.1 coordinate 5,290,645, forward strand.
GATTGAAGTTTCTTTTGAGAGCCAAATTTTTTAAACTTAAACTTCTTCTAATGCCACTTCTTCAATATAGACTCGCCCAGGCTGTGGTATTTTGTGGAAGAACCACACTCAAGGGGCCAAAGAGCCGCATGTGGTTCGCAAGCCGCAGTTGGCTGACCACTGGCCCAGAATATGGTTCATCTTTGTGGTAGTTCCACATATGCTTAAAAACAATATCAACTGGGGTACACACTGTAAGTGCACTACATGTCAGCAAGGTCAAGCTGATTCTTACTGTGCTTGACTCTTAGTGATTTTTAAGTCTACTTTTTCTACCAGTTCCTGAGAGGAGTGTTCATAACTCAAACAGTATCTGTGGATTTATCCTTTTTTCCTTCCAGTTCTATCAGGTTTTCCTCCATGTCCTTTGAACTCTGTTATTAGGTTCACACACATTGAGGATTGTCTTCTTGACAATCCATTTTTCATTGTGAAATGTCCTTCATCATCCCTATTAATAATATTCCATGTTTGGAGGGTACTTTCTCTGATATTAATAGATCAATCCCAGGTTTCTTTGGAATAGGATTGAATTTCATATTTTTTTCTTTTAATTCACTTTTGTCATGTTATAAAATTCCAACTTTTGTGTAGAAGATATGATTGGGTTTTGCACTTTTTACCTATAGAGACAATTTTTACCTTTTCGTTTGCATGTTTATATAATCTGATTTAGTGTAACTATTGTATGGTTAGGTTTACATTTACATGCTTGCTGTTTGTTTTCTACTGGTTCAGTGTATTTTTTGTTTCTTCTTCCATCTTTCTTTTACTTGTTTTGAAGTTTTTTAATCAATCAAATTCACAACCACTGTTGCCTTTTTAAATATTTTTTCAATGTTTGCTCTGGGTTTTATAATACACATCTTTAACATTTTACAGTCTATCCACAACTTCATGGATAGTATTAGAAACTCAGCATATACTTACATTTTCCCTTCCAAGTATTTCATAATAGTTTTCATTCATTTAATTGTATGTCATACAACCTACATTTTATTGTTATTCACTCAATTATATTTTTAAAAAGATATTTAAAAATAAAATATATCTATTATATTTACCCACACATTTTTATATTTATGGAGCTCTTTATTTCTTCTTTCTCTGGCTATTTTTAAGATGGCATTTTATCTAAATTTGCTAGCAATTTGATCATGACATGCCTTGATGAGGTTTATTTTATGCTTAGATTTATTGGACTTTCTCATATCTGTGGTATATAGATTTTAACATATTTAGAAACTTTCTGACCATTATTCTTTAAATAATTTCCTCTTTTCTTTCCCTTTTCTCTTTTGAATAGTTTAGTCACATGTATACTGTACTGCATGATATTCCACTGGTCATTAAAATATTTTCATTTCTATTTAGTCTTTTTCTTGCCATGCTTCATTTTATATAAATTCTATTGCTATCTCCCTAGGTTCACTGGTCTTTTCTTCCGCAGTGTCTAATCTTTTAATATCATATGATGTATTTTTCATTTCAGATATTATCCTTTTATCTCTAAAAGCTCCATTTGGTCTTTTCAATGTCTTCGTTGTCTCTCCTACTCATGTGTATATTTTCCTTTATATTTTTTGGATTCTATTTGTGAGATTATGTCTACTCATTCCATCATCCTCACCATTTCTGGGTTATTTCTACTTATTGCTATTATTTTTATTCCTGACCACAAGTCATGTTTTCCTACCTCTTTGCATATTGATAATTTTTTATTGGATTCCAGATGTTGGAATTTTTCATTGTTGGTTGCAGGTATTTGTGGCACCCCTTTAATAAATATTGTATTTTATTATCATACATAACTCAGGTACTTACAGATGTATTTGACCTTTTGAAACCTGCTTTTACAATTCGTTTGTTTTTGTTTTAACACTGGTTCCAGAGCAGCTTTTATTCTGGGTCTTACTGACCTCCTTTCTGAAGGCATCCTCCTGAGAACTCGACTATGTGCCCCACATAGTTCAAAATCTGTACCTTCTAGGAATTAGATGATTCCCAGCCTTTCTTGATCACTGACAACTGTTCGTCCTACTTCTTCCTGGTCATTCTCTGTGCAGACATGAGGGTTTTCTCACGCCCATGTTCATGTCATTTTAAGGCCCAGACAACATCTTCAGACCCGCCTTCCCCCACCCCACGCCCCTTTCTAGAGCTGCTTTGCTGTGCGCCAGCTTTTTATTTCTTTTCCATGCAAATTCTCGGCATCCTGAATTTGCATGTTTCTCAGCTGCAGGTCTGTGTTTCACTTCTCCCTCAAACCACCTCCAGGCAATAAACTGGGGTTGAACAAAGTAGGGTCCGCTTTATTTGTTTTTCTTTTCTCAGGGGTCATTCTTTTGCAATGGCTTTTTTTGTGTCTAAAGTTGGCTAGTCATTGTTGCCTATATTTTATTTAGTTTGCTATTTGTTTATGGGCAGGGGTATGATTTCCTATAGTAGTTAATTGTTTTTTGTTAGGAAGCGGGAGTTATTTCTAATTCATCAATTTCTAAACAGTGGTTTATGCAGACATAAAGAAGGTTTGATTTACACTACAAATTCATCTAACAAGCCAAATAGGGAAGACACACAAAATTAAACTTTATAAAAATATTTGAATAAAATTAAATATTGTGTCATATTCTACCAGCGAGTGTTTCATCACTTTTATTTATAGTGAGCAAATATTTTTAATTAACACCTTTTCACTGTAACTTGCTTAAAGCCAACTTATCATAATAAATGGATAACAGAGCCCATGTAGACAGTTTTCTTAATACATTAGTTAGCCTGCTTATATTCTCTCCAAGTTATTTTTGCACCCAGGGACATAAGGGAGATTGTAAATGTATGCATTTCTAGAAATCGCCCAGACTTATGATACTGGTCTCTATTTATGGATTGCATACAACAAATTAATTTAGAAATGAATTATTTTGAAAAACAGAGTGTCAATTAATATTGAAAATTTTTGTGTGGTTTGTGTGCTCTTTAACACATCTAAGGCTCTGTAAGAACTCCTATTTTTCCATTTGCTCTCTACACCTTTAAAAACACCTGCTTTGTCCTCGCTGGTTTGGCTCAGTGGATAGAGCGTCGGCCTGCGGACTGAAGGGTCCCAGGTTCAATTCTGGTCAAGGGCATGTACCTTGGTTGCGGGCACATCTCCAGTAGGAGGTGTGCAGGAGGCAGCTGATTGATGTTTCTCTCTCATCGATGTTTCTAACTCTCTATCCCTCTCCCTTCCTCTCTGTAAAACATCAATAAAATATATTTTTAAAAAATAAAATAAAAACACGTTTTTCTAAATAATCTGCCTTAGTCTGTTCAGCTTGGGCAGCTTATGAACAAGACACTTTGATTTTCACAGTCCTGGAGGCTGGGAAGTGAGGACCACGGCACCTGCAGTTCAGCAGCCTTGGGTCCCTGAGGGCCCTCCACCCAACATCCTAGCTCTTCATCCGGTGCCCTCATGTCCCAGGAGCTGTCTCTCTGGTCCCTTTGTATCTAGGCCCCGGATCTCATTAACGACGATCATGCCCTTGAGACCTAAACACCCCCAGAGGTTCTGCCTGCAAATGCTATCATATTGGGGGTGGGGGGGGTTGAGGATTTCAACATACGAACCTAGCAGGCCGTGGGGCAGGGGGCCATCAGACTTCAGCACCTCGGCACCTAAGAATTTAACTGGAAATTAGCTCCTTTGTTTATCATTGTCAACAAAGCATACAACCTGCTGATGGGATACTCATGTAGTACAAAATGATCGCCACCCCAGCACTGGTTACCGCTCCGTTCTGTCACTCCATCTCCCTTTCTTTTTTGGTGGTGAGAACGTGTACTATGAACTTTCTTAGAAAACTGCAAGTGAATTATATAGCATCGGCTATCATCACCCTGATGAATATTAAATCCCCACAACTTGGCGAATGGTGGATCTCCATAATGTTGTAAATGTCAGTTCGTACCATTTGACTGATGTCTCCCCGCTTCATGCCCCCTCCCCAGCCCCTGCCAACCACCGCTCTGCTCCCTGTTTCTATGATACGCCTTTTCCAAATTAAGAAAACAACAACACTACCACTAATTGAAGCAATTTTCAGTATTTTTAAGCAATGAATGTCTTTGACATGAAAAAATGTCCAACGTCAAGGTGATGATGATGCATGAGTGGAAGGAACCTGCAGCATCTCCGCAGATACGAACGCTCCGTCTCCTTGTTTACAAGAAAGAACTTCTTGTCCGCTATATCGCTAGCCATGGTGCATTGAATCGTTGGACATTCTCTCTAAACGTTTCTGCGAAGCCAGGTTGCAGAAAATTTCTTATAATGTCATTGTTCTTTGTACTCCCAAGCGAGAGGACAGCAGGCTCTCCCTGCCTCTCAGATCCGAATGGCGTGTCCTCAGCTGCCTGTCCAGGTCAGAGACAACCTGCGCAGGTGGACCAGACAGCCCTGCCGGGGCAGCGAGCCCAGGAGGAGCACTCTTTGCCCTTCCCCAGGATGGCCGTGTCCACCACCGTGTGTCCAAGGCGTCTTTCCTGGCCTGGTGTCTCACTCCTCTGTTCTGAGCCGTTGCAATGTCTGTGTTCACTCCTTTAGTGATGAGGACGCAACACGGCGCCGTGGTGGTTTACAGACAACTGTCCTTGCCAGGATTCGGGAGACGCGGGGCCGCCCACAGTGTCCTCTTCCTCAGGCGGGCCAAACAAATCCAATCTCAGTTCCACAAAGTGTGTGTGTTACAGAAAACCAAAGAAGAGCAAAGCAATACTTAGAGAGATGGAGTTACATTTATTACGCGCGGGTCCAGAGGAAAATGTCTCTCAAATTCTGGGCCCCAACATGCAGGAATTTTCCCTATTTATATGTTTCCACCTTCTTTGTCTCCCAAATATGGGGTGTTTCCGGCCCCTTTTGCAAGTTCTTAAAGAGCCAGTATGTGCTGGGGCCTCGAGACCTCAACCAGAGGCCTGGCCTGGCACCAACACTGATAACCTTGTCTGGGGAAGGTTTAATGGCCTCTCCGAAGTGGGAGTAGTCTTAGCAAGCAACAATTTACAGAAGCCAACTAGCAGGGTTAATATTTCAAACAGCAGTATTTGTATAAGATGGATGCTTCATGTGGATGGGATTTCTCGTTATTGCACAAGCAGTTCCCAGATTCCCGGGAAGGACACGAATATTCAATGACACCACAGCTCGTGGAGGGAAAAAAAAAATCCTGTGCGAGATCCTCTCACTCCTAGCCTCTGGTAGGTGAACTCCGTGCAGGCCTTGCATTGCGTGGGAGAGGAAAGCTGACCTCTCCTGCGGCCTTCTGTAGGCATTCCAGCAGGAAATCCTCAGTGAAATGGGCATAGCGGGTGGGTTTCATCCTTGGTTGTGAGAAGTAAGCTAAAGTGCTGAATTTGCCATCCATTGATAGAAAGATCCATATAGCAAAACCTGATCCAGATTATGTAGACGAATCACGGAGGAGAATTCTCCCCTTCATGTAAGTAATCATGTTGATCGATGTTATCAGGGCCCAAACATTGAGGACTCGGACTCTCCAAGACTTCGACAGATACGTAATCGGAAGGACAGATATGGGAGTGGATGTCCTGGGGAAGGGAGCGTTCTGTGGTTTACGAGATGGTTCTAGATTCCAACTTGGAAGTCAAACCCATGACTCTAATGAGCGGAGCTGCACCCCGTGAGCCCCAAGCGCGGTTTTGGCAAACAAGGAAACCCTTGCTGCCAGGATGAGAGAGGGCTGAGGTGGCGGGTCCCCTCTTCCAGGCTCCCTGGCTTACCAAGGGGAAATGGAAGGAACAAAATGAAATGGTGATAGCCCTGAAGCATGGCACGTGGAACATGGTATCACTCATTTCCTTTCCTTTTTAGCTGCTGCTCGTTACAAAATAGATGTTCCTGGGGAAAAAGGACTGCTCTCTGCAATGTCAGTCGATGCAAATGAATTACTGCATTTCACAGATGTTTTCACTTCGAAATGGAATATTATAATGGTGCTAAAACTTTTTACCACCATTACTGCAATTTGCATCCCATTACTAGCGCTGTTTATATTTGGAGCAGTTGAAATGTTTGTGAGCTCATCATAACTTAGTCCTAATGACTCTCCGTGCATCTGCGGAAAACCAGCAGCGACGCAGCTTTCCCCAGCTCAATCATCTTTGATGTGTTTGTACTGTCCTCAAAGTATTCAACGAGGATTCTGTATGTACTTAAAGATTCTGCTTGATGTATACACGAGCTGAAACTGAAACCGGAAGTAACAAATCAGAATGGTGTGGCAGCATGGAACACCCTGGAATTCTGGCATCTGCTTTAGTAGAAGCATTTTGCTGGGCTCCGGCTATGTTATGAATAGCCAGAGCATTTTAATTTTTGGATTCATAAGAAACTGATGCTTTGTTTACAAACAATGGAGTGAATTAGCCTTAATTGAGATGATGAGGTTTCGAAAAAAAAATCTAAATGCAGCAGGTGCCAGTAAAAGAGGGCTCTAAAGGAAATAATTCCAAATGTGAAACATCACAGAAAAGAAATAATCAGTAAAATGGATGTGGAAATTAAAGAGTGAAAATGAAAGGTAATAACAAATTAACAGATGTCTTTTTTTTTTTTTTTTTAATAAAACACCAGAAAGTGAAACCCAAGCTCTCAGTGCGTTTCATTACCCATTGTCTTTAAAGCAGGGATAATTAACAAACGCCTCTGAACTATTCGGAGTGCAGCTACATTTTCAGTTTCCTATTTTCCTGTTTTCCACATCATCATGCTAATATCTTACCATTAACCATGCACTTAAGAGCAACGCTAAAACTACCCAAGCAGCAGCTTGCATTATACAGCACTTCCTGTATAAACAAAGTTTCAGTTGCATGAACCTTCTACTTTAGTACCACAAGAGAGTGGATTTGATTAGCTTTAAGCAAAATAAAAACACTGGCTGGAAAAAAGTTCAATGTGAATTACTTTCCATGCAAAACGTTCAGAAGTAGGTAGCCAGGGGGAATGTGGCATGAGGGGTGGTATCCCAAAGACGCGAAGGACCCGAGCTCACATCTATGAGCTATCCATAGTACATTGTTTCCCTTCTTTCTTTCTTTTTTACATTTTTTATTCATTTCAGAGAGGATGGCAGAGGGAAAGAGAAACATCAATGATGAGAGAGAATCATGGATTGGCTGCCTCCTGTAGGCTCCCTACTGGGGATCTAGCCTGCACCCCAGGCAAGTGCCCTGGCTAGGAATTGAACCATGGCCTACTGGTTCATAGGTCGATGCTCTACCACTGAGCAACACCAGCCATGCTATATCCTTGTTTCTTAACGTCACCTTATCTTATCTAATAATAGACAAACACGTAAATTGACTGTACCTCCGCTACGCCACCAGCCAATCAGGAGTGATATGCAAAATGACCCAACCAAGATGGCGGGTAAATTTGCATACGCAGGCAGGGTGGGCAGCCCTAGGCCCCAACCATGGGGTCCCAGTTCATCAGGGGCCCAGGGGAGTCAAGATGGGCAGCGCAAGGCTTTTAGGCTGCTGTAGGGCATGAGGGAAGGCCCACATTTCCTGCTGTTTCTAGCAACACAATTGTGTATTTATTGTGCCTGAATTCTTCTGCCCCCTTACAAGGAGTCTAAATTCCCTTGGGAGTTGATTTTCAGTGATAGCTGTTCATGGGAATTACTTGAGGAGTGTGTGTGTGTACAATATTCCAAACAACAAGTCTACCCCTTCAGAAATTAGTGTTCCAGTTCTGTTCAATTTCCATAGATTCTGATTTTGCCAATTTGGAGAGTATCCAGCCAACAGTAAATTTCAAGTGTCCCTGAATGATTCTAACCTGTGGGTTAGAAGCCACTGCTTATGTGTTTATGCAAACACAAGAGCTAAATGTCCAGGTAAAATACAAACAATTGTACAGCTCAATAAATGTTTACCTCTGTCTACAGCCAGGTAGCCACCATCCAGAATGTTCTGTTGAATCTTTCTCCATTAACAATAAAGGTAGAACCAGCTACTTATCTTGGAGAGAGGAAAAAGAGAAAACAAAGGAGAATGTGTGGGAATATGTAATAATACCTCAAAACAGTACCTCTCAATAATTTTATTTATCAGATTATAGGCTCTTACTCATCTGTGTTGTACTTACTGGCAGTCGGACATCCCCGAGGGGTCCCAGATTGGAGAGGGTGCAGGCCCAGCTGAGGGACACCCCCCCCCCCCACCCACAGCCATGCACAAATTTTGTGAATTTTGTGCACCGGGCCACTAGTCTCACTAATAAAAGAGAAACATGCTAATTGACTGTACCTTTGTGACACCCACCAGCCAATCAGGAGTGAGTATGCAAATTAACCCAACGAAGATGGTGGGTTAATTTGCATACACAGGCGCCGAGCAGCTGGGGGCAGGGCAGGATGCTTATGTCATTGCCATGGTGATGAAGCAGGCATTCTGCACCACCCCAGCCGGTCAGGGCCTCTGGGCAGCATGGGAAGGTGGAAAGGCAGCTCCAAGCAGAGCGAAGGCAGTGCCGGCAGCCAGGGGAAGGAAGGCCCATTCTTGCATGAATCTTCATGCATAGGGCCTCTAGTCTATAATAATAAATGCGTAATATGCTAATAAGACCAGACAGCTGAACTGCCTTCTGGATGAAGCCAGGGCTGCGAGGGCTGAGCCCCTTGCATGAATTTCATGCATCGGGCCTCTAATGGTTTAATAAGGAACTGATGTAGAGAACCTCCCAGATTTTCAGAGAGAAGGAAGGTGAAGAGCACGTGCCCTCTCCTCTTTAATGAGATTGCCTAAGAGTGACAGGTTAGAATAATGTCATCTCATCAACACACCCAGCTTCACAGGTTCTTGGGGCCAGTGCAAGAATAAAAAGTGAGGTCTGATTCTAAAATTAATGCGAGAACGGGCATGAAGATTTCAACTAATAGTCTACACCACAGACCATATTGGATTTTATTATTCTGGGGCAGAAATACTGGTGTCCTGACTCCGGAGTGTCAGACCTAGAGTCAAAAGTGTAGAATTTTATGACAAGGTGATAATGACTTCAGACTTTCTTAAAGCCACATCACTCCCAAACGGCCCCGCTTCCAAACGCCAGCATGTCACAGCTATTCACTCTATAATAGCCCTACATACCCAAACCTGTATTTTTATTTCATTATTTGCCATTGAGCCGATGTTGCTGTTAAGCTTGCTACACCTTTTCTTAAAGACTCGCAATAATTTTGTGGGATGCTGTTTAATATATTCAGGGCTTTTTGTTGTTGTCTGTATGTTTTTACCACCTGAAGGTGAAAAACAACCCCCTGTTTGTTTTCTAATCCTAAAATGAATGGAATTTGGAAAAATCCAAGGACGAAGCTATATCCTGTGCACAGACTGTGGAAATGGTAAAGTGAGTAAAATAAAATACGGGTTCATATTTATATGCTTAGCGCACCACTTATCTCATAATAGACTCATTTAAGTGTTTCTGATTGAAATTATGGGGAAATCCTATCTCTTCTAATGATATCGCATACAATTAAACACATACTTCTATATCCAATCATGTCCTAAAAGAAGAACAAATGTTATGTATATATATCAAAATAATCTTCATAATAATCACACATTATTTGTGCAACAACTTCAGAACGTAACGATTCATTTTAATCAACAATTATGTTTTTGTTTGGCATAACTCGATTAACGGGTATGAATCGCTTACAATGGATCATTCATGTTATGGAAAACGGAAAAACGAATGTGTTTAGAAAGAAAAACAACAACAAAATTAAGTTACTGTTCAGAATATGGAGCCAAGAATAAAATTGTGCAAACAAAGTACTAACATATAAGCTATAATAGTTAAAGTCGTATTTTAAAAGTCAACTTGCATTTTTTTGTTAACAAAGAAAAATTAAGGTGAGTCTGTTTGTGTTGTTTTGTTTTATTCCACCCGCCCCCCCTGTTTTGTACTGTGCAAACGTGGAACTTGTTTTTCAAAAGGATTAGGGAGTTGCAGAGGCTCTGCATCACTCAAGATTAAGTTTATCTCTGAGCAGCAGTATGCCCTCATAATAATAAAAAGTTTACAAAAGGAAGACGTGGCTTCCGTAACTGAGAAATCCATCATTTATCTACATAAAAAGTATTCAGATACTTAAAGAAACTAATAATACAGGCTCAAATTTTCTTTTTTTTTTTTGACTTGATATTTTATTTTATTTATTTTTTTATTGTTTTAAGTATTACAAATAGTAGTACATATGTCTCCTTTTACCCCCCCCATTGATCTCCCCCGACCTCCCCTACCCCCCAGGACATGCCTTCCCCTGCCCGCCCTCCCCCCCGCCCCAGTGTCTTGTATCCATTGGTTGTGCTTATATGCATGCGTACAAGTCCTTCGGTTGGTCTCTTACAGCCCCCCTCGCCCAACCTCCCCTGTCTTCCCGATGTAGTTTGACAGTCTGTTCAATGCTTCTTTGCCTCTGTATCTTTTCCCCACCATTTCTTTCCTTTAAAAAGTTTTGCCTCTGCAGACTAACTCCGGTCTGGAAATATGTTTACCTCCAACAATCACATCCCCCCGTTTTCCACATTGTTTTGCTCTGATGAACACATGTTTATAATTGTTCTTCTTAAATTGGGGGAGTAAAAACTAGTAAATATAAACAAAAACAAGAATAGGCCTCACTTGAGGATATACCTTTATATGCAGAAAAATAATAAAGGACTAAAAATCTGAATATTCCCCGTAATATTCCAATATTCCAAGGTATGCACCCAGTTCCTTAGATAGGAATAAGGGCTCATTAAACAATTGTTAAATGAATTAATAAGAGTTTGTATCTTAAGAGACAAAAATACACACAATAGTAAACAAGAAACAAAAACATAAAATACTATCATGTGACTGGAAAGCAATTGATGACAGAGAAAGCATTACTCACAAATAAAAGAATAAAGAGGCACTATCATTTTTTTTATATATGAAGAATTTCCTTAAAAAACATTGTCATTGCCTGGCCAGTGTGATACAATGTTTTCATGATACTTGAAGCTATTGGAAGAATTTGAAAAGGATTTTTAAAAAAATAATTTTATTGATTCCAGAAAGAGGAAGGGAGAGGGAGAGAGAGACAGAAGCATCCATGATGAGAGAGAATCACTGATTGGCTGCCTCCTGCACACCCCCTGCAGGGGACTGAGCTACAACCCAGCACATGCCCCAACCGGCAATCGAACCGTGACCTCTTGGTTCATATGTCAACGCTCAACCTCTGAGCCATGCTGGCCACGCTGAAAAGGATTTTTAAAGGAACAATTGCCTTCTGTGTAGATATAAAATGAAAGGAAAGAGTAAGTAAAAAGCAAGGGAACGAGTTAGAAGGTTAATATTTTAAAAAATGGTAGAGCAAATGAAATGGTAGTATTCTGTAATAGAGCAGCAGTGAGGAGGGTGTTGAGAATATTCAGGGTTAAGAAATTCTGAATAAAATAGATGATTTGAATTTTACTGAGAAATAGAGATGATTAACCATCAGAACCTTTCTATAAAACCTAACCAGAAAAAAATTACATGTCTGTTGCATAGACATGTAGTTTGAATAATTAAAAATATAGTATTGACTATGACAAAAGTTATGCAGACTTGCTATTTTAAAGCATCTTTAAGAGTAACTTAAGCCCTGGCCAGTGTGGCTCAAGTTGGTTGAGTATCCAGCCAATTGATATTTCTCTCTCTCTCTCTCTCCCTCTGCCTTCCTCTCCCTTTCTCCCCAAACAGTAAGTTTTGTTAAAAAAATAATGTAAATATTTCCTTTTCAGAAACCTGTAAAATAAAAATGGTCTTTCTACATTATGCTTTGGTTTGGTAATTTTTCTACTATAAGCACTATATAATTTTATCTGTACGACTTTTATAGATAAGGACATAATTTTCTCCCTAACATCAAGAATATATGGGCAGGGTTTTTGCCTGGTTGTTTTATTTATTATAAGATGAGTTCAGTGAAAATCAGCGAGCTAATTACCCTGATTGATGAGTACTTTCAAATGCAATTTACTTTTGACAGTTATAGTTTCAATTTTAAGTGAACAAAAATACTACATTTTAACAGTAACATCTTCATAAATGTTATTTTATATTATAAACATTTTAAGTATCAGATTTTTAAAAAGGACTACTATAAAAAGATTCTATCACTTATTTAAAAAGCCCACAACCAAATTAACTGTTACAAGGACAAGACTTAGAGCAACTATAGCTCTAACTGAAATTTTCTGAGAACCGATACCTAAATATTGACTAATATGAATGATTATGTTTCCCTAAACAAAGGAAAAGGGATACTATGTCTTTAGAGTGTAAAAGTTCTTCTCAACAGCTTCATTTAATTTTTTTTTCAAGATTTTCTCATTTTTTGCTGGTTGAAACTTACTGCCCTTGAATTCAATATAAATTTAATTAAGGCTGAAACAAGGAATCTGACCCTTATAATAATTTATTTCCACATAATGAATTCATCTTTGAGCTCAAAACCATAAAGAATAGAGGAGAAAGGGAAGTGGATATTAATCAAATAGACTAAAGCAATGATATCAAAGGCATGTGTTTAGTGGTTATATTCACCAGTTAGTGTAGATACTGAAAGATAATTAGAAATATGCTTTATAAGCAGTCTCTTGGAAACACATATGTTTAATATATAAGGTATAAATCTCAACCTACAAAGACAGAAATTAAAGAAATAGAACATTCTTTAATTTTCAACATCACTTTTTTATTTTGATTTGAAATCCTCATTTCATTTGGATGGCAGAGACTTAATCTCAGTCAATGTAAAATCCTTACATTTCTCTGAGCACATGCAATCCATATAATTTTTTCATGTTCTTTCAATAATTCTCATAATTTTTAATGACTCTCATTCTTTTGTTTAATCATGACTTCTTTATAGTGAGTCATGGAATCATGTCTAATTTCTTAATAGATTATAATGGAAAAATTCTCACAAATACTTTCTCACTCATAACTAGAGGCCCGGTGTACGGATTCGTGCACTGGTGGGTCTCTCAGCCTGGGCGGCATCCTCTCGCAATCCGGGACCCTTCGGGGGATGTTGGAGAGCCCGTTTTGGCCTGTGTTGGATTGGGCTGAAACTGACATTCCAGCATCCCCTGAGGGCTGTGCCACTCCCACACATCCCGGCCCCCTGTGCCTGCCTCAGCTGCTCAGGTGCACAGGAGGAGTGTCTGCAGGAGAGTCCTTCAGCTGAGCGGCACTCCCCCTGTGGGAGCACACTGACCACCAGGGGGCAGCTCCTGCATTGAGCGTCTGCCCCCTGGTGGTCAGTGCACATCATAGTGACTGGTCAACTTGGTTGGTTACTTAGACTTTTATATATATATTAGGGGATAAGCCCATAGTAGCAGTTGCTATAATCTTTTAAGGAATTCAACATTAAAAAAATTCCTTCTCAAATGATGACTGACATTTTACCTATTTAATATCCAAGGGTCACAAGGATAGATTTTTTCTCTCAGTTTAGCCCATAAAGAAAGCACTTTTTAGTGGAACCTTCAATACGACAGCCATCATCTTAGTCTAAGCTAGGATTGTGGCTCCCCGATCACTATTTTCCTCCCCATTTTTGAAACTCTAGCTACTTCTGTAAAAAGTTGACCTAAGTGAAGATACTGTTTTTAATCTTTATTGTTGAACGTGTTACCTATGTCCTCTTTTTCCCCCATTGACCCCTTCTGTCTGGCCCCCATCTGCCCAGGCCTTCTCCACCCATTGGCTGTGCCCATGGGTCACGCAAATATGCAAACAAGTTCTTTGGTTGACCTCTTCCCACCCCCACCCCCACCCCCGACCCCAACCCCCCACCTTCTCTCTGAGATTCCGCAGCCTCTTCGATGCTTCTGTGTCTGTGGATCTATTTTGTTCATCACTCTATTTTGTTCATAATGGGGACATTTTTAAATGGAGCGAGAGCAAGTCACTCCAGAGGAAGTCTTGCTCCTTGAGCCAATGGGACGTTTGGACCAGGCCTAACCAATGCTGATTTACACACCGCTGTTTGAAAAGCTCGCAGGAAAGCAGACATCCTGGAACAAGGACTGATCTTCAGAAACTCTTTTTCTAAAGGTAGAGCTAAAGTGTAACTCAGCTTGCTTGCCCCAGTAGGAGTTTCTTTCTATTCATGCAACTATTTACCCCTCTTTTCTCATAAAAACCCTTGCCTTCACCCCGTCCCGCAGATCCTTTGGGGGTTCTGCCTGAACCTGTGCTTTCAGATTTGACCCCAAATTAATCTAATTCTATTTGACCCCAAATAAATGCTGGTGACATCTCACTTTGACTTTTAGGTTAACACTGCTATGCCTGTGTTGATGGCCTTTACACTACCCCAAACAAGTAGTTTTGTAGTCCGTTCCTCAGTCTCAACAGCCCTGACTGATACTCACACACTGAAGCTGATCATCATTCAGAACTATTCCAATCTTCAAGATTTTAAATTCACCTTTGCGGGTTAAGCTTTCCTCCAAAGAGGCATCATCCACCATATCTTTACCTATAATCTCCATAGGAGAAATCCTAAAACCCACTTCTGTGTTCTTATTCCTTCTACTCAATCAAGAAGACGTTTACTTTCTGCATTTATCGGGGATGGGGCTGCTAATCTAAAACACAACTGATGATTACCTTTGTTGTCAAAATCCCTTCTCTGTGTCTTTCACTTTCCTACCATGCTTTCAGTCACGAGTACAAAAACGTTTAAAATACCTCTAACTTTCATATACCTTCCATATTTTCCTCTGCACTATATTCTGCTGACATGAACTAGATTCCGCCCTGCCCCCCCCCCCCCCCCGATGCTTTCCTAGTTCAGGACCTCGTCTTCCCTCATTCAGACAATTACCAGCGCTTTCTACATTGTCGCTCTCTTCTCCACACATTGCCACACGCATTGCTGTCACAGCGGGTGTTCCAAACCCAGCTAGATCCCGTCATGGCCACGTGACTCTCAGATAAAAAATCCAAGGCCTGCTTTTTGCCTTTATAATAAAGTCCAATTCCTTATGCGAGTCAGAGCACTCACCCATCTCCTTCCCCCATCGCATGCTGGAACCTCAAACCTCTCTCACATCTCATTTAATGCTGACCTTTTGTAAATGTAATGGTGATCCTCAGTTAGGGTGCTAGCCCCTGGACCCACAGCTCTACCTGTCAAGACCATCTCGCTTAGTAATTTACCACCTTAAATCGGATACACGCATGCATATGTGCTCACACGCACCCATGCGCACATGTACACACACACACACACACACACACACACACAATCTGTCTTCTTTGAAATGGCCTCTGTAACAGTTTAAATTACAGACCATCACGCTCATCTGCATGCTTAAAAGAAGTTCAACATTTTAATACAAGCTCATTAGGAAAGTGAAGCAACCTAGCCACCTCGGTGTTAAGAAGGAAAAAATAAACCATTACGCGCGCTCAGTGTGCCCACTGCCCAGCCTCCCGTGGCCCGGTGTGGGGCTCTGCAGGCAGGCGTTTGTGTGACAGGGGTGATGGTGGCCTGCCCTTTCCAAACACACAGTGACACGGCCTCTTGCGGGACCAGACCAAGGTCTGCAGCTGCCTCCAAAGGCTTCTCGCTTTGGGGAGTGGGGCTTCAGGGCTGGGAAGCAAAGGAAGAGACAGCGAGCTCAAGGAAGCACCCTGACAACATGCAAGTTATCCACGCTTGGCCACCTTGATCCGTGACCAAACCCACACCTTTCGGAGGGCGCCCGCCCTTTTTCTAGTTCTTCCACAGCAGAACAAGATTGCTCCTAAACTTAGCACTTCCTGGTGCCTTAGGCCTTCGACACCCCTGCCATGTCCTAATATTATTCATGAAAGAAAATGCAAAAATACTGTAAAGCAGACTGTTTTGTTTCTTATGCAGAGCAGTACTTTTTATTTAATATCACATGTGGAGCTCATCATGTGGAATTTACCATTTGCAGGCTGTCTTGCAATTGCTAATAGCCATCTGTGGCTATTTAAATTTAATCTGTGAAGATTAAACAAAGTAAAAAGTCCAGCTCCTTCATCACACTTACAATATTTCAGATCTCACTACTTGCATGTAGCTGATGGCTGCCATGTTGCACAGCCTTGGACGGCACTTCAAAGCCTATTGGATGCGACAGAATTCCTGGGAGCACCCTGAAGTACAGCATTTGAAACAAGTTCTCACATGTTTCTCTCGAAAGGAATTGTATTGGGAAATTTTTATAATTTAATTCTAGCAGGAAAAAAACAAACTTAATGTGTTCAGTTTTTAAAAAAAGATTCACCAAAATTCAAAATCAGTTATTCTCATTCATTTGGTAATCGTAGTTCACAGATGAGTATAAGCTTGAAACGAAAGTAACCCCTTGTTCAAAATTGAACACATTATGTAAAAGCTAAAAGATAATAATAATAAAAACAATTTTTGAGTTTATTTATGTGCATAGGTTTCAAGTGTCCAATTCTATGATAAATCGTGTGTGTATCTCATCGTGTGACCACCACCCAAACTCAGAACAGGAGTCCAGTTTCATTCTTTTGCGTGCGGCTTTCCAATTTGGTACAGCCAGTATGGAAAACAGTATGGAGTCTCCTACAAAAGTCTTCTGCCCAGCAACCCCTCTCCTGGCTATCTGCCCCCCCCAAAATGGAAAATATTTTTTTGCAAAGATATTTGCACTCCCATGTCTTTGAGGATTAGTCATCGTGGCCACGATATGGAGACAACCAAAATGTTGTGCAATAGAGGATTGGCTAAAGAAGATGTGGCGCATATATACCATGGAATACTATTCGGGACTAAGAAAAGATAAAATAGTGCCGTTTTTGACATCATGATGGAGTTTGAGAATATCATGCTGAGCGAACTAAGTCAGACAGAAAAAGGCAAGAACCATATGGTTTCATTCATACGTGGGGTGTAAAACTGAAAGCAACCAATAAACAAACAAAATGAACAAAAACTTATAGATGCAGACAACAGTATGGTGGCTACCAAAGGAAAGGAGGCAGGGGTAGTGGCTAAAGGAGTCCAGTATGTAGAAATGAAAGAAGATTTTACTCATCTAGGGGACATAATGAACAACATAAACTGATGAACAAAAACAGACCCGGAGACAGGGAAGCATCGATCAGACTGTCAAACGTCAGAGGGAAGGTTGGGGAGGGTGGAGGTAAGGGGGAGAGATCAACCAAAGGACTTTTATGCATGCATATAAGCCTAACCAGTGGTCACGGACAACAGGGGGATGGGGGCATGCGTGGGGAGGGGTTTGGGATGGGAATGGGGGGATGAGGACAAATATATGATACCTTAATCAATAAAGAAATTAATAAAATAAAATAAAATAAAAAATAAAAAGATTTCAGTTTGCATGTAATGGGCACGGAATGCAATATACGGATGATTTAGCATAGAATTGCACACTTGAAACCTATATTTTTTTACCAATAAATGTCACTCCGATAAATGTAATTTAACAAATAAATGGACATTTTAAAAACAATAATAAAAAAAACAAGAAGATTGTGATGAGCATAAATATTCTTTACTAGTTAAAATTTTTAAAATGTGTCTATGATTTAAAAATACCTGAAGATCTTCCATAATTTAAAAATGGAATAATGAAGCAGCACTTGCAGGTTTGTAAGATGTTTATAAAATTGGCTCCTTTTGTTATTTTTCAAATGCTATTAACTGATTGGATAAAACACTAAATTATTATGGTCTATAGCCTTCATTAACATCACAAATCACTGTCACTTTCTCATTAATTTCAGTAATTGTATTTAAAATACTAACTATTATAGTTTACCAGAGGCCCGGTGCATGAATTCGTGCATGGATGGGGTCCCTCAGGGTGGCCTGCAGGGATCAGGCCGAAACCCACAGTACAATACTGCCTGCAGCTCCTACCTGCCACTCCCTCTCATCCTGGCCCCACTGTGCCTGCCACGGGCTCGCACCCAATCAGTCCCAATTGGGAGAGGCTCGTGCTGCCCCAGGAGTGCTTGCCAGCCATGAGCCCTGAGTCTGACACCCTTCTGAGGGGAGTGGCCTGTGGGATCAGGCCAAAACTGGCTCTCCAATATCCCCTGAGGGGTCCTGGGTTGTGAGAGGGTGAAGGCCAGGCCAAGGGACTCCACTGGTGCACGATGAGGGTCTGGGGAGGGACCAGGGGAGGGCTCCAGGGCATGTCCATCTCATCTTGCTCAGTCCCGATTGGCCGGAACCCAGCAGCAAGCTAACGTACTGGTTGGAGCATCTGCCCCCTGGTGGTCAGTGCACATCATAGTGAGCAGTTGAGTGGCCTTATCATTCATTTGCATATTACACTTTTATTACATAGGATATTTACTGAGTGCTGCCTATGTAGATTATCTCATTAGGACCTCATAACAACCCTGGGTTTATTCTCTCGATTTCTGATGCAGAAATGAATACAGAGCATTTAGTTCACTTGCCCAAGATCATATTTCTAAAGAATGTGGCAACTGAGTTTTGAAATCTGGCTGCTTACCTCCATTATTCTCAAGCATGTCAAACTCACAGCCAGGTGGGTGACATGTCTCATTTATTTAGGCATGCAGCCTGTCAGCCGCGAGTGCTCCCTTTATTTATTCTACAAAGATTTGTTAGCATCTCTTATGTGTATATGTTTATGTTTCTACACACATATCATACTAAGCACTGTTCTTTTCCTCCTTGGGGATATAACATAAAACAACACACACACACACACACACACACACACACACACTTCGGAATCTACATTGAATCTCTACATTATATATTTTAACTTTTGAGAAAAATGTAGATATGAATTAGAAATTTTACTGTGTTTCCAAAGGCACTCTTTATAAAATTTTATAGAGCAGGAATATTTGAGTGCCAGGAATTACTTGCCTCAGTTATAAAGGAATCGTTTTGTGTGTAAGGCTGCTTTAGCAGTGAAAGCTGGTAAGCAGTGAGAAAAGACACATATAAAAATAACTGAAATATTTTATATTTCATAATAATTAAAATATAAATTAAATGGAACAAAATTATTTTCAAGGGCAAAAAATCATATATATATTTAATTTTACAAGATGACAGGTTGGTTAAAATTCTGTTACTGGAAAGGGAATTCTTGACTCCAATCCTAACGCCTAGTACCTAATATTTAATATGCATGTGATATACTGGTGAAGACTTAACTACCTGAATAATGTATTTAATCAAGAAATTTAAATGTAATGTGTTTTCCAATGTCTGCTGATTAGAAAAAAAACATTTCCAGCTCCCTTAAATTTAAAACTAAGTGCTAATAGTATGCGTGTTTAGTTAGAATTTAAATTTCCGTCTTGAGATAAAAGTTGAATATAATAACTCCAATGTGCTTTCTTGTTTAACTCATAATGCACTCCTCCAGCTCCATAAACAACAGCGAACAGGAGATATCTCCAAAATCACCAGGACAAATATGTAAATTTTTACCAGAGTTCTTAGATGAATAAAATTCTTCTTTGAAACAGCTCTCTCCTCTTCTCTTCATCTGAACAGCTGAAATAACCCTAATAAGGCGGGCATTTTAATATGGAAAGGTTGTGTGGCATGACACAATATCAGGCTTCCCAGGACACGCCGCCCGGGAAGAAAAGTGGTGACGACTGGGAATTTTGTGACAGTCCCCCACCAGTTAAAGGACGCGCGCTCTAGTTCAGCCTCTCCTCTTCCTCCAAGCGCATTCTCCTCCCCGGGGCTCCCAGGAGAAGGGCTGAGGCTGTATCTGAGTGTCATTCAGAGTAATTAAGGCTGTGCCAGGTCGCCTCGTTCACTGCTGTAACTGTCCCCACTGCTGCCAGCGGGCCTCAGGTGCATTTCCTTCCAGACATAAGCCCTGCCCTCTGCAGGCCTAGCGCATCCCCCGGGAGGGACAGGCCACCTCAGTGCCCACAGCAGAAGAGCCCAGCAGGAGCTACTCCCCAGGAGTGAGTCTGCCCTAAGCTTCACTCTGGGGCTGCGGCTTTCGGAGTTGGAATTCCGGCCTTGTGTCTGTGCAGGGATCTACCACGGACCTCATGGCAACGAGCACGGGACTCTACATGGCCCACCTGGCCCCCCAGCAGCTCCCGCTCCCCCCACCAGCCCGAGGACTTCCTTCATTCGTTGTTTCTATCAAGATGTACGATTTGCCTGCTCTGTCCTGAAGGGCAGGTGTAATGGTGAACCAGATCAGATGTGCCCTTGACCTGATGATGCCCAGTCCAATGGGACAAAACCGCCATCCAACAATGGCACGTTTGACAGACACAGGTGCGCACTTCTTTGCTGAGAGGTTTTGTAACTGGGAGCACGTGCCAAGTTTTCAACCATCTCCCTGGCATTGGCTGGGAGGCAGAGAGCAGAAAAGTCCTAGTAACAGTGTTGGCATTCGTCTGACAGGTAACAGCTGCCTCCCGGTTTCTTACTGTTCAAACTGTACAGCTGCCACCAGACCTAGCAAGTCTGGTGGCATCTTTCAGAACGGCGATCCCCTGAGAAGTGGAAACGGAGTGAACAGACGTGTTGGTGTGCTGGCCAGTGTGGACGATTCACATGGGAACTGATTTCATCGATTCTTCCTGTGAGTGAGTGAATTCCGTTCATGGAAACCTCTGCATGCACAGCCATTGTGCAAATTCTGTTTCTTCTTGAGTACACGGTCACTTGGGATCCCTTTTGGAATGGTGAGTAAAATCAGATCTTATCATGTGTATGACATCATGATTTCTCCTTTCTGAACTTATAGGCAAAAATTCTTTTTTTTTTTTTTTTAATCTTTATTTCAGAGAGGAAGGGAGAGGGAGAGAGACAGAAAGACCAATGGTGAGAGAGAATCATTGACTGGCTGCCTCCTGCACGCCCCACACTGTCTGCCCCCCCGCAACCTGGGCCTGTGCCCTGACCAGGAATCAAACAGTGACCTGTGGGTCATAGGTTGCCGCTCAAGCACTGAGCACACTGGCCAGGCGTAGGCAAAAATCCTTAATCGGTGCCCCCTGAGGAGGTAACACACCCAAGAGACTGCATGTTCTTTGAAGAAAAAGTGCATGACTTTTCAAACAATTTTTACGGTGAATCTACACAATCAAGCCATCGCACCTCTCGGTGCCTTCACTTTCTCATTTACAGAACAGGGATGCCACTTTGTAAGAAAATATAACCGATGTAAATCACTGAAGGCAGTGTCTTTCACATAATTTTGTGGGTTTTTTTATTGATATTAACTATAATTTAACTGATATATAACAAAGTATAGTGTACACCAATTCCAAGGTGTTGCTGCTATGAATAGTTCTCATACATGATAAATAAATTGAAAATAGAAATAGAAATAACATGTTTGAAATTCTCAGAATGTCTCCCTAAGCACAGCAGACATTTAGTTGTAACCAGAATATATATTCTTCAATATATCAACTGTGTTATGGCAACAGGCATTGGCAGGGCAACAGATGCCGTTGCCTTTTAGGCATGGTGGCATTTATGGCAAATGACTGTCCCCATTTTGAGCAGTACTACCCCTCCTCTTTTGTTTTTGTGAATCCTCCCCCGAGGATATATTTTTTCCATTGAGTTTGAGAAAGAGTGGAAAGAAGAGAGAGAGAGAGAGAGAGAGAGAGAAACATCAATGTGAGAGAGACACACTGATTGGCTGCCGACCACCTTCCAGAGATCAAACCTGCATGGCCATATGCCTTTGACCAGGAATCAACCCTGTAACCCAGGTACATGCCCTTGACCAGGAATCGAACCGTGACCCTTCAGTCTGTGGGTCAGTGCTCTAACCACTTCCCACACACGCCAGGGTAACTACTACACCTCCTCTTATTGGCCTTGCCTACACGCTCTTAGGACAACACCTTAAATGTCTTATAAACTCGGCCCCGTCCGAGCTTACCTTAAAGTGACTGTGAAAAACAGCGTGGGCAGCAATGACACGTTTTCAACACCCATACAATCTCTTCAAGCCAGTGTCACTTACATGTATCCGTGGCCCCCTCTGCCGTCCTGTGGGAGGTGCCAGACACACAAAAACGAACACGTCTCCCTGCCGTCCAACAGGCGGGCCCCTGTGACAGAGCGTCTACAGTAGAGAGAGAGAAGTCTGATCAGCATCCCACACAAAAAAATGCACAGAATACAGACATTCTTAAACCCAGCAGAGCGAGGCAGGTCACCTTATGATGAAATAAACCTGCAGATGTGTTCCCCAGGAGGCACGCTGAAGGGAGAGTTTTGCAGGAAGATGAAACAGCCAAGTAAAGGTAAGAAGATGCAGAAGACGGGATAGTGACTGGGGAAATTGTGAGCACTTGAGTTCGGCTCGGGGCTGAGCACCTGGCAAAGGGGACAGACACTGAACCTGCAGCACGAGTTACAGCTGTGTGAATTGTATAAGGAAAGGGTAACATTTGTAAAAAAAAATATTTAATGTGCATTAATATGGAGGAGAATAAGAAGCAGTTCAAAAGTTAGGGATGGGTGAACTGATGCCGGGAGCTGATGCGAAAAATGGATGAGTTCCAGAGAGAGAAATGGGACAAGATTTTTCCAGGTTTGGGGCTGATTAGCACTTGGAAGAGAATGAAACGAGGAGATGTAAACATAAGGGGAATGGAAAGTTTGTAGATCAGAATGATTTCAAGAGGAAAGTTTAGCTCTACTTATCTTGTATAATATGCGAAATCTGCTAGTAAGTAGTCAGAGATCAGAGCATGCACAATAGCATTATTTCTATAATAAGTATAATTCATGTGCCCCATTTTCATTTTGTAGCAGAAAAAGTTTTCAGATATTCTAGCTCATTGTGACGGAAACAATATATCCTAATAATAATATATCAATATTCAATTACATTGATGTGTAGTATCTTAGGCCACATCAGAACACCTTCTTTCTTCTTTATTCAGACAGGTTTGGCTCCCTGTATATTAGTTCAATGTCCATTGTTAACAGGGTGCGCGTGTTGGTAGTCCCATGGTGTTAGGAAGTGTGGGAAGAAGGAACTGGCACATGGTCATGAAGGTTTGGGGAGGTTTGTCAGCACATAAGGAGCTCGGTAACTGGGCCACAGGAAATCATCCCGCCAGCGAGGGGTGGAGCCGCTCACACCAGCTTCCAGGGCCAAGTGTGTGCGACTCTCCCTTCTCCCTGCTCAGGGCCTTCATTCTGGGAGCTTGAACTCAGCCACGGGGGGGATATTTAGACGGAGGGAATTTTAACAAATGCGACAGATCGGAGTCCTCTTCCCTCACCGCAGCGCTGTTTGCTGAGCATCCCCAGCCTCCCCTTGCTGTCCCACTGAACCACTTTCCCATCCTTCCCCCTCCTTCCCCCTCCTTCCCCCCTCCTTCTCTATCCTTCCCCCCCTCCTTCCCCCCTCTTTCTTTATCCTTCCTTATCCTTCCCCCCTCCTTCTTTATCCTTCCTTATCCTTCCCCCCTCCTTCCCTATCTTTCCCCCATCCTTCTCCCATCCTTCCCCCTCCTTCCCCCTCCTTCCCCCCTCCTTTTTTATCCTTCCCCCCCTCCTTCCCCCATCCTTCTCCCATCCTTCCCCCATCCTTCCCCACCTTCCCCCATCCTTCCCTATCCTTCCCCCTCCTTCTCCCATCCTTCTCTATCCTTCTCCCATCCTTCCCCACCTTCCCCATCCTTTCCCTATTCTTCCCCATCCTTTCCCTATTCTTCCCCATCCTTCGCCATCCTTCTCCACCTTCCCCCATCCTTCTCCCATCCTTCCCCCATCCTTACCTATCCTTCTCCCATCCTTCCCCCATCCTTCTCTATCCTTCTCCCATCCTTCCCCACCTTCCCCCATTCTTCCCCATCTTTCCCTATCCTTCTCCCATCCTTCCCTATCCTTCCCCATCCTTCCCCCCTCCTTCTCTATCCTTCCCCCATCCTTTCCTTATTCTTCCCCATCCTTCTCCACCCTTCCCCACCTTCCCCCATCCTTCCCCCATCCTTCTCCCATCCTTCCCCATCTTTCCCCCTCCTTCTCTTTCCTTCCCCATCCTTCCCCATCCTTCCACATCCTTCCCCATCCTTCTCCATCTTTCTCCATCCTTCCCCATCCTTCCCCATCCTTCTCCATCCTTTTCCATCCTTCCCCATCCTTCTCCATCCTTCTCCATCCTTCTCCATCCTTCCCCATCCTTTTCCATCCTTCCCCATCCTTTTCCATCCTTCCCCATCCTTTTCCATCCTTCCCCATCCTTCTGCATCCTTCTCCATCCTTTTTCATCCTTCCCCATTCTTCTCCATCTTTCTCTATCCTTCTCCATCCTCTCCATCCTTCTCCTCAGGAAACAACTGAAATGGGCATGTGTGCGGGGCCTGTCACTCAGAAACCCCCAGGAACAGGCGGCTGTTAGTTCGCTTACTCCACAACCAATCCCCCACACTCCCCGGAGGGTTTTCCTATCTCCCCACCTCCGACCTATCATCTGGAGATCATTTGTGGGAGGAAAGATAAACTTTTCTTCAACTTCCTGCCACATAACTGCCCTCTTCCTGAAACTTTCACAGGAGAGTGGGAGCACCAATTCTGAATTGGACAGACTCTTCTCAACTTAACCACCTAGAAACTGTCATTCCCCTTCCAGCCCTCCAGCCGTAATTGTGTCTCCAGTGTCTGCCTTACACATAATGGATGTTCAATCTGACGATGAGAAATGCCACAGAAATGTTAGATTCAGTCCAGTATACATAACTTATTATATTTTTAATTCCATTACAAGTATTCTACTTTAAATTTTCACAAAATCCACTAATAAAATCACCAACATGGTGAACACTTTGAGCATGTGAACAATATTTAATATTTTAATTTATTTACTATTTTAATTGGACTCTTCAAATAGGTCAATATGTCAATTATATATTAGGTGCTATATTCTATGAGCAGTGACCTTAAGGGTCTGTTCGATAAAGCAGACAAAGCTTGACTACCCAGAGTTGAAGTAATAAAAGAACTTTAGTGAAAGAAAAAAAAGAGAGAGGTTTAATAGATTAAGATTCCTATTTGGAAAATATTATAGGGCTTCAGATGAATTATGAATTATGATTCATAGG
This sequence comes from Corynorhinus townsendii, assembly GCA_026230045.1. Lineage (NCBI taxonomy): Eukaryota > Metazoa > Chordata > Mammalia > Chiroptera > Vespertilionidae > Corynorhinus > Corynorhinus townsendii. The sequence continues at coordinate 5,315,879 of JAPDVU010000005.1, forward strand.
TAAAATGAGAAAGGGACTTCATAAATAAAGTAATTTGGGATATGTGAGAGAAAAGGAGGCCTTTAATCATCAAAAATAATGGGAGAAGAAGGAGGAATTGGGGAAGAGTGTTGTCAAAAGGAGGGAGTGTTTATAAGCTATCATCCAATGCAGAGAATTTAGAGCTTCATATAAAAAGCCAAAATGGCCCATTATAGATTACCAGTGTTAGACCTGTGCATGGATCCGTGTGCTAGCAGCTCTCTGTGGGGCCTGGCCGCCCCATGCCCACTGCCCGGAGGCCCTCCACGGCCCAGAGGCCCACCTGCAGCTGGGCATGGAACATTTGCTTCGGAGCCAGGGAGACAACACAAGTGTTCTGCACCCCGGCCCGGCCAGAGGCCCATCCGCGGCCGGCCACAGAATGCTCGCCTCATCACAGCAGTGATGAAGCAAACATTCTGTCACACCGCTCACACGGCCCGCTCTCAGCGGCTACCCCCCATCCCAGGACTGGGAGACCCCGGCTGGGCTGAGAAGACTGGGTGCCGCCATCTTTGTGATGGAGAGACAGTTAATTTGCATATTACCCTTTTATTCGATAGGATTAAGTGGCAGTAGCATCACACAAAGAATTGTCAGTGGGAATACTGGTCCTCACTCTGGATGGTCTCTCATGTGTTAGGCAACCCCTCCTGCTTCTCCCCATCTTTGCGCAGGAGTTTCTCTGAGTGTGAACCCAAGAGACCATTTCATGGAAGGTCACTTCTTCTCCTTTTCACTCTCGGCACTAGGACCAACTTTATCCACCTCGGTCCCTGCGACTGGACGAGGCTGCTGCTTCTTGGCCTGCACCATCTCGCATAGGTCGGTCTAGGTTGGTGAAGATGTCAGATTCCTGGGTTCAGGTGGCAGGCACATTTCACGCTGATATTGACTCATTTTTCCAACATTGTCTTTATCACTATATTGATATTTTGCTCACCAATGTGCTTTATGTTTTTGTATTATTTTCTGATTTGTTGAGAACTTGAGGAAGAAAGAAGGACACTCTTCACTGAACCAGATAACTGGGAAGAATAGTTGGTGAATTTGAGTAAATGGAGCCAAGTGGGGAATGCAGGGGAAAGACGCAGCTAAGCAGCTAATTAATTATGTCGGCGTCCAGTGAGATGTAAAATTGGACATGGTAGTGAATTTAAGAAGGAAGACAAGAAAGCATATTTGAAAAAAGAAGCAGAAAAAGAAATTCCAATGTCTAAAAGAATACGTAGAATTTCAGATAATCAATGGTCTACAGCTCTGTGCTCTTAAAACACAGCAGTTCATTAGAGAATGGAATTTCAACTTTTTAAGGTTTTAATTTTTTTCCTTACGCATATTTGCCTTCACTTACTTTTAAGAAAATATGTTTTTGGTTGGGACTTACTAGTTTTAATTACACAGTAAAAAAATTACTTAAATTGAAATATATTCCAAACAAGTTAATCACATCTGCATTTCTGCCTTCAGCTCACTTCTGGAGAGTGGTTCTAAGTAAAGCGAATGAACTTTACCAAAGAAGAGGTTTCACAGTCCTTCCATATTATACGTAAAAGATTCCTATGAGTCTCATATTTAGATTAGCATTACTTTGTCCGAGTTCCCTAGAACTCCTAGGAAGAGCTAGGAGAAAAAATAGTAGCCGACGAATCAAATAAAATCAAAGTCTGTCTCTAACTCACTTTGTTTTGGCGAACCTCCTGGACAAAGGTGTGCCTGTGTGTTCCTTTTCACTAGAAACGTGTTGCAGCAGCCAATCCCATTTCAGTTGGAGCCCCAGGGTTGCAGTTTGAAACAAGGCGTGAAGTTTTCATGCCAAGTGAGAAGAATACCGACCTTCACATTGGTTCCCACGGGTCATTATTGATGAAATAAAGTTTATAAAGTTAGTTACGAAGAGCTGACCTCCCCAAACCGGATCCTTTCACTCTGGTGTTAACCTTCTGTAATGACTGCCTAAATAAATCTGATAGGCCTCGCCATGTTAACAGGATAACCGAGATCATAAAATAATAATATCATCATCACTATTATAATAACAGTAACGCCAACAATAGCACCATTGCTGATATTTAATTATCGCTTACTACATGCCATATATTTTTCACATATGTGGTTTTCACATATCTAGTTTGATTTTTTCAACAACTGTATATAATGTATGTGCTTGTATGCAGTGTTAGACATTACTCTCCACCAGTAGAACAAGAATAATAATTTTTTTTAAGAAGAAGACCCTACCAACACCATCTGGATGGTGACACAGATTCAATTTAGAGGGGAAAGCGGTGGTCATTCCCTTAAAACACTCCGTAGCTTCTCGGTTTGTAACACGTGCATAACTCTACTGGTTAGCTGATGAGATGAGTCAATACATGAACTCTGGGAAGACTGGCAAGGGCCGGGATGAAATGGGAGCGATTGAATTACAAAATTACAAGCTTAACAACCTGAAACGAAAAAAGAAGGCTGGGGAAGACGTGTAGACTACAGACACAGGGTCTGTCCCCTCCGTCACATCCCAGGGCTATCAAGAGGAAAGCAGTCTTGGCCGCCAACAAAAATTCCAGACCACGGACATTTGCCTTAATGGTTAGGCAGGCAGATTAATATCCTTCTTTGCACCAGATTTCTATACCCTGACCCAGAGAGAAATCATGTCCTGATATGTTTTTGTGTACTGATTTTTGTAGGACCATAAATATTAAAATGTAAGTTATCTGAACCCCAAAGATGCACAGATGAGAGAACAAAATGAATCGAACTTGAGTGAAATTAACAAGTTGTAAATACACTAGTAACTGACACTTGAACACTGACCAGAGGTACAGGCTCTGGAGCCAGACCCCGGAGGGAGATAAGTCACAGCTCTGCACTGCTGACTGAATGACCTTAAGCAAGTCACTGAGCCCGTCTGTCTCTCCAGGTGCACAGGTGGAAAGCAAGGATAACAGCACACACTTATCGGTAGGAAGTAGGGAGGGTTAAATGAGTTATCCATATTGTGTTTCTTTTTAAAAAAATATATATTTTATTGATTTTTTACAGAGAGGAAGGGAGAGGGAGAGAGAGTTAGAAACATCAATGAGAGAGAAACATCCAACAGCTGCCTCCTGCACACCCCCCACTGGGGATGTGCCCGCAACCAAGGTACATGCCCTTGACCGGAATCAAACCCAGGACCCTTGAGTCCGCAGCCAACCCTCTATCCACTGAGCCAAACCGGTTAGGGCAATATTGTGTTTCTTTATGGCTTTATCTACACTACTTGAAAGCTTATTGAATAAAGGAGTTTTTTTCAGATCTATTCAATTACCAAACTCTCTGTAATGCCTAAAAACCTCACAAAACCTGCTTCATTTAAGTCGCTGTTTTAATTACAAAGCATTTTTTTATAGACACAGAAATAAATATCCCCAATGACACTGGGCCTTGAACATAGTAATATTTGTTCTCATAACCCAAAGTTATTCATAAGAAATGTTTTTTAAAAAATCAGATAAGGCCTGCCTGTAGGATATTTTCTGAAAATACTGGAAAGACCTTTTAAATGGAAAGGCTATTCTTATAAATTTGCAGCAGAATCAGTTTTATGTTTAGGGAATGTATCGCGGGCTAACTGGCAGTGCAATTCATACGCCAGCCTAATCGCGAGGCCTGTGATACACGTACGTGGAACTTAACGATATTGTTACAATGCTAAATTGACAAAACATTAATTAGACTGAAATGCTGTTCGAATCAGCTCAAGATGATGGCTCCTTTTCTTGATCATTCTGCTTTCCTGATATCAGATTTATTAGTTGACATTGCCACTTGAATTTATAGTATGCAAGTTTTTCCTTCTTACACTGGCACGATTTGAAGGCAGTCATCCAATTAAAAAACAGGCAGACTAAAATGAGTGACTATTAGTAGTGTTTGGGTCAAGTATGGATGCAAAGAAAGAAATGATAAAGGAAGCATTCCTTTCAGTGTAGGATTTAGCTCATTCATTCAATCAGAGTGTACTCATCAATACAGAACAGACCAGTTTAATGTATAGATTCTGCAACTGTTGAAGAATGTCATTATAAGTGAGAACTTTTTTTAAACCCTCAATCCTCCTTATGATTCAAAGAGCATAATGTGTTTATTAATGTACTAGTGGCCTGGTGCACAAATTTGTGCACATTGAAGGTGAATTAATTAGAAGAAATACTTTAATATTGCTGTTTGTCCTGCCCCCCAATCCCCATCCCCTCTCTCTGCCTGCTGGCACCTGCCTTGGCTGGCCTGGTGCTGCCCGCTTGCTAGCCCCGCCCCCTGCCAACTGGTATTCCACCACTCGGTCAATTTGCATATTACCCTTTTATTAATAGGATTACATTAAATTGCTTCTGTGCTCCATAAGCATTTGGTAAATTTTACCTTTATTTTCACTCCATTATCCGTTTACATGTTTGGCAAATACAAAACTGGTGTTTCCTCTAGTGTCTTGGTCAAGATCTAGGTAGACAGGCACCTATCCAGCTGACCAAAATGTGAATTTTCAGGTAAAGGGCATTTACACAAGAAATAGCAAACATTCATCCTCTTTCAAGTTCCTTCTCTTGAAATATATCAGTCCTATCATTTGTAAATACACATGCTAAAGAGAAAACATATCAGCAAACTTCATATGAACATTTCTGAAAAGCAAACTAACTCTCCATGTTCTGCAAAGACACTGATATTATAAATGTCTTCATAATACCAGCAAAAGCAGTCTGAAGTGCCTTATAACTGAAAAAAAGAGGCACCTCTGATAATTCAGAGAACATAGCCTATCTCACAGAGCACAATAAATGGATATAATTTTTTGCTAGAATTTAAGAAAGAAATTGGAGGAAAATGACTGCTCCTTCCTATTATTCTTCAACTGCATCCTCATAGTAGTTTGTGCTATCATTTGGGGAATCTGTGTGCTTTATTTCCCTCCGTGCCCTGCTTCAGAGCCCTGTCCCCCTTTGATTGAGGAGTTGCTATGACAGAAGGTAATGGAGGCCCCGGCACGCGATGGGGGGCCTGTCACTGCCTGCTCTGACTGCTGCCTTTGTGTTTCCTCCTTCCGCTCCTCCGACTTTCCCAGGCACAGTGAGAAGCAATTATAAAAGCCATGAGCCATTATAAAATACTATGCTACCAAATGGTTGTGTCTGAGATCCCTTTCAATTTTACAGGTCTCTTTGTTTATCCTGAGAAGTGGTAAATCGGATCATTTTCTCTTCAATCTGCAGCTTGGGGCTGAGAGATGGTTTTCCGACACGGAGGAGGCAAGCGTGCACTCTGTACCATTTGCATAATGTCCCATGTTGGCTTCCATCACTTCCATCAAGACCCTGTGCCCCTTGCTCTTGAAGTCTCCCCCTGCTGGCCTTGCTGAGTTGGACCTGAGAACTCCCAGGCTGGGAGCCCCTGCACTAACCATCTCTGAGGAGTCCCACAGATTGAGTTCTCATTCTCTTTATGTCACCAGGAAGGCCGTATCTTTCAGGCCACTTGCATATTAGGATGGTTCAGAAAACGACAGGTAGTTTGGACCAATGACATATGAGGAAATGTGACATCAATCAGTTCTGGACAGAGACAACATCACGGGATTCCACATGCTTTCCTCCTCCTGCCACAGTGATCTAGGGGATCAGATGCACCGGCGATGCACCTGCACGTTTGATACTTCCCTCAGCCTGTGTAAAGCTGACACACTGCCTTCCCCAGACACACACACCATGACCAACCCATGTAGGACATGCAGTGTGAGTAAGCAAGTATCTTCTGTTTGTTAAGCCACTGAAATTTCAGCCTTATCCAATCTCACCTAGAGTAGCTATTTTCCATTTTTCTCAGGCATTAAGGGCCCTAGGCGGTATGAGTGCTATTAACAACTTAGAAATGCTTAGCAGGATAAATGGGCATGGCAGGATGGAAATGTCCCTTTCTTTGCTGCCCTGCCTCTCTCTGCAAAGCAAATTTCTAGGATAACCAAAGAGCAAAGGAAGGATGTCAAATGGGCCTAAGCAAGAACCTAACCTAGATGAAGAGGCAGTGGGTCAATCAGAAAAACGTACAGGGCTTGGAATCTAACCCTACGGAATACCATGTTTTATTTCCCAATTTAGACAGTGGTGCCTGACCCATAGGTTGTTGTAAATGATTAAGCATAATGAATGCAATGTAATTTGCCAAGTACCTAAAAGATATTGGACACTCCAAAATGTTGTCTATTTTTTATTAATTATTATTATTATTATTATTAATCAGCTAAAAATTCTATATGTGGGCTACAAGGTATATGGTAATTAGTATAAAATAATAATACTTAAATGTATTCCTTCCCAATGGTAAGATGTGCTCTTTCCTGCTAACTTTTAATGTAAGTATGAATACTTTAAGGTTCGGTATTTATTTTAATACCTCCTTTAAGGTCAGCCAGGGAAATGGTGAGTTCTAGCCTCGCTGAATACTCTAGTGAACTTGCAGCTCTGAGAAGCAGCCCGCCAGCCAAGAGACTACTTGGAGTCCTAATTGCTTGACTTGCTGCTGGTCCTAATTCACCCTCCAATTTGAGCTGGTTTGGGCTAAACTGCAGGGAAGAGAAAACTGCCCAGAGAGCAACTATAAATTCCGCAGACATAAAATCATTACATTATGTATTTCTTGGGGATGAAGACCATACATTATTGATATCTGTCCCTTAGCACAGAACATCGCTCACACATTGCGATAAATAAAAATATTCAATATAACTGTGCAAATGCAGTACATCACTTATGATATACTTTTCATGATTTATGGGTTCTTTATTAAAGTCCCTCAGTTTTTTCCTTAAATACTTATGAATTCCATATAATTAAAATGAGTTTTATTAATTTCCATTATGCTCTTGAGTTTATTTTTGCATAACCTAAATGACATAATTCCAACATATTGGTAAACATAAAGACCAATGTAAGAATAATTGCCCGGTCTCATTTTCTACATATGCAGGCTTTTCATTGCATCAGCCTTTGTCTCTAATCCCACATTGCATGGGGCTGTTTGTTTGGAAGTGAGCCACAGTCCTGCCTGCTTTGAACACAGAAACCCAGGCATATAAATGCGTTATTCTATTTGGAGTGACAATCATAATGGATAAACATATTTACTAAATCTTAAAAAGCAAAAACAGACTAGCCCAGCTGGCGTGGCTCAGTGATTGAGTGTCAACCTATGAACCAGGAGGTTACGGTTCGATTCTCAGTCAGAGCACATGCCCCGGTTGTGGGTTCAATCTCGGGGGGGGGGGGGGGCGTGCAGGAGGCAGCTGATCAATGATTCTCTCTCATCATGGATGTTTTCATTTCTATCTCTCCATCTCCTTTTCTCTTTGAAATGAATAAAAATGTATTTTTTAAAAAAAAACAAAGATGAGAACAAACAAAAAAAGCAGTATTGCAGCCTTACATGGCTCTCCAATGGAAATCAGGTTCTGTTGATGATGATGATGATGATGATGATGATGATGATGATGATGTTTAATGCATGTTTGATTTATTTACTTATTCTTAATATTGGCCTCAGGATATAAACAAAAGAAACATCTGGTTAGGTTTGTTAAAATACAAATGATGGAAACCTTTTTTTAATCTTCCAAATGATGTCTAAAAGTTATCTCACAATCATACTCCACCACTTGTTTGAAAAATTAACTGAGATGATCAATGTTTAAAATACATTTTTTGACTTAATATGATTTTATGTCACGGTGTAAAAGGCAGTTTAATAATTGTACTTTGCATGTTAGAAAATAGAAATGTCTGGTGGAAAAATTCTTAAAACAAACATAAGATGCAATATTCCTTCGGTAGAAGTCTGATTACCTTCGCGATTCTCTTATGATTTAGTTTGATTTGTTTCTACTCCTTATTTTCAGTCAATTTCCATGGCTATTGGACAAGGTGTATAGCTTTTGGCAGAAGAAAATCAGTGAAAATGACTTAGTGGGACCATAGTCTCTGAAAGAAATAAATGTGTGTCAATCAAGAAGTTTTGACCTTTACCATGTCTTGACCTTTACATTTTCAAGGTGAGCCTATTATTTGGAAAGGAGTAACACAGAACTCCACAGGATGCTCTGTGATCAATACAATCAACAGACCTTCACATTGTATGTTTAAAGTTATTAAGAAGATAAACAAACACATCAGAATCCTACCAGTTGGAACAATCCTCTATTGGATGCTTGCCTCAGTTGAGGATTTACAGTTGATTGCTTCTCTGTCCCAAATTCTACAATATTACACTTTCCAGTGGCTCTACAAAAGGATAGGAGAGCTGCTACACAATTGTTTTGGAGTTTAAAGTTGAATGCCACTTGCATATTTATCAATTATATGAACTGAAACATGAAGGTACAATTATAATTTTTTAAAAATTTATAATGTTTTCCTTTTATTCATCTATTAAGAATATTTTTGAGTGCCTACACTAGACAAGTGGCATATTTCCTTGGGACATTGTGATAAATAAAGTATCTTTCCTTTGAGAGTTTATATCCTAGTGCGGGGATGAATTCTGAACATTTAAGAGGGCATTAAAATATGTCATCAAAATTGTGACAACAACCTGAATAGGAGAAAGATGTAATAGAGGTTATGACAAGATTCCCTGACCTAGCCTGGGTGTGAGAAAACTCACTGGAGTACGAGTCATATGAACAGTCTTAAGAGATAAGCAGAAACTGCCCTGGCCAGGTAGCTCAGTTGATTGGAGCACCCTTCCATGCATCAGAAAGTCTTGGGTTCAATTCCTGGTCAGGACACATATTGACGTTGTGGCTTCAATTCCCCATCAGGCGCACAGGTTTCCAGGCATGTACAGGAGACAATCGATCAATGTTTCTCTGTCTTCTTAATTCCAAGCGACTTCCATTTTCTTCTTGAATTCCTTTTCCTTTTACAAAATCCAAATTTTTTTTCTCTAGGCCAAATGCCAGAATAATGACTAGGGCTCCTGGTTTGTTTACTTCTCTCAGAGACCACAGTTCTGCCCTGCTTCTTGCTCTGATCTGAAAACAGTTGTTTTCCATACATTGTCCAGTGTTCTGAGTATTTAAGGCAGGTTGGCAAGTTCTATGCCATTAGCTATGTCTTCCCTCTTAAAACAATTATTTTCCAATGCCAGAGGCATAGCTATTTTTTTAAGTTGCTTTAGAGATAGTATTGCTTCAGTAAAAATTATTAAATTATAGGAAAGCAAAAGTCTAAACCTTGTACTCCTCAGTTTAGTATTGTTTAAGATTCCTGTCTTTAACAATGCCTCTGAGAAACAACATATGACTATAAATAAAAATACTTCAAATCTCTATTTTGGTCAAAAACACCAAAGCTGTTAGTGAGTTTCAGCTGATGAATATAACAACTGTATAAGTAAAGTATTCAATAACTACCCATACACTCTTATTAATTACTTATAGTTATAATTTTAAGTGTTGCTTTCCTTTTCTAGAAATAGTAATCGAAACATGTGCCAAACCCATTTATCTACTAAGTCTTCTCTGGTATCCACAGATTGAGAAACTGGACTAGATTCAAGGAATTTAGAGCTCCAATATTTTTATATATATTTGGTATGATATATATCATACCAAAACGTCCTCAATATAATCTACACTAGTAAAAGAGGAAGATGCAAATTGGCCGTACCTTCGCGATACCCACCAGCCAATCAGGAGTATGCAAATTAACCCAACAAAGATGGTGGGTTAATTTGCATACACAGGAGCTGAGCAGCCTGAGGGGGACTCTTGTGTTGTTACCATGGTGATGTCACAGGCGGTCCACACCACCCTAGCGGCTCTGGGCCTCTGGGCAGCGTGGGAAGGCCGAAAGACGGCTCTGGCCAGAGCGAAGGCAGTGCTGGCAGCCAGGGGAAGGAAGGCCCATTCTGGCACAAATCTTTATGCATCAGGCCTCTAGTATAATGTATAATACATAATAAATTACATATAAACATATTATATTTATGATAAATCTATCACACATATGGTACTTATAACAGTTTCCTTCCCTCATCTTTAACAACTGTGGCTGACTTTCTATACATACAAATGATTTAGATAAAACGACTCTCTTAAAAGAAAAACGAAATTTCAGTACAAGTCTTTAGCCTACTTTTAACAAGTTTGCATCATATAAACTCATCCAAACTAGAAATGTCATAGATTCTCTCGTAAGTAAAAGTAATGGAATGAAGTATAAAGTAGGAATACTGAGAAAATACATTCAGAATAGAAAAAGGAAGAAAAATATTGCACAGGTTCTTTTTAAAAAAAAAAAAAAAAAAACGAACTTCTCATAAAGAGTGATTTTATCTGTGGCTTGAATTGTGCTTGCTTATATTCACACTATTTATAAATTTGTCATAAAGATTTACACAAGACCAATGTTAGTTAACATCGGGGCTGATAAATGCCTTTGTATTAAAAGCTTTTTCTGAATACATTATAATCATGAAATAAATTTTAATGGTGCTTACCAAGGCCAAGTTCTAAGTGGAAATAAACCTGCCCATAATCCAATAAAGAATAATTTTCCTAGGCTTAAGTTCAATATATCTCCACCTACTAAAATAGCAAACTAAGAGGGTTTATAAAGAATTTCTTTGGCCCCTAACCGGTTTGGCTCAGTGGATAGAGTGTCAGCCTGCAGACTGAAGGGTCCAGGGTTCAATTCTGGTCAAGGGCATGTACCTGGGTTGCGGGCACATCCCACAGTGGGGGGTGTGTAAGAGGCAGCTGATTGATGTTTCTCTCCCATCAATGTTTCTGGCTCTCTATCCCTCTCCCTTCCTCTCTGTAAAAAATCAATAAAATATATTTTTTAAAAAAAGAAACACAATATGGATAACACATTTAACCCTCCCTACTTCCTACCGATAAGTGTGTGCTGTTATCCACATGTGCACATGTGCACCTGGAGAGACAGACAGGCTCAGTGACTTGCTTAAGGTCATTCAGTCAGCAGTGCAGAGCTGTGACTTATCTCCCTCCGGGGTCTGGCTCCAGAGCCTGTACCTCTCCTCAGTGTTCAAGTGTCAGTTACTAGTGTATTTACAACTTGTTAATTTCACTCAAGTGCGATTCCTGGCCAAGGCGCATACCCAGGTTGTGGGGTTGACCCCCTGTCAAGCTGTAGGCACACCAGAGCAACTAATGGGAAGGCAGCTGATCAATGTTTCTCTCTCACATTGATGTTTCTCTCTCCCTCTAAAATAAACTTTAAAAATCATATTCTTGGATGAAGATTGAAAAACAATAATAATTTCTTTGACCCTCCCATATATCAGTTTTCTGTGTCTTCACTCTTAAAAAAATCATTTCCAATAACCCCCCATGTATACAAATATAGGGTGTCCTCCCCAAAAGTATAGACATGTTAACAGCTGATAACTCTCGAGTTTCACTCCTTTTCAGGTTAAACTGATTTGAAATAATGGGTGAAGCTAGACTAAGCTTTGAACAAAGAACATTTATCCTAAAGTGCCACTAGACCGTTTTTTTTTATGGATACATAAGAGATAAAGTTTAGAATACAAAACTAGCAACAGTACATGAATTGAGGGAGCACAAATACTGAACGAGATGATTTTTGATGTTTGCAATTCCATTGCTTCACATTATCTTCAGCTAATGTAGAATCGTTTTTTTTCTACCACACCCACTATATTAACTGATAAAATGCAGTACATTTCCATTTTCAGCATGCAAAGCTGTCACGGACCTTAATGTCTATGTCCCTTGCCTAAACTGTCTTATAAATGAAGTCCATAAATCACTTGCCCATCAAAACACACCCACTAACGCTCTCCCACTTCTTATCTTATGTGTGTTGTGTGTGATGGAGAATGGAAAGACAGATATGTACTGCATGGGAGAGTGAGATGAAGGACATCTCAGGTTATTAGCTATCTTCCGCCATGTAAATCCACTCTCCCTTCTCTCTCTAAAATCAATAAGCATGTCCTTTTGTGAGGATAAAATAAAAACAAAGACAGGATGTGCTGATTTTTCAGAGAATGGGAAGCTGGAGGTAGAGTCATCAAGACTGTAAGATTTTTAGATAGAATATTAAGAAAAATACAGAAAAATATCTTAAAATTTGTTATTTAATGGATTATTTTTAATGTGATACTGTATTAAGAAACATGGATTTTAAAGGTGGGCTGCAAGTCATATTCAGGAGTGTTTTAAGTAAAGTACAAGGACTATGCTTTTATCTCTAGCTACTGATTTTGAAGATGTGATGTTTGTTAACAGAATTAGTGTTATTCCCCACCCCCCAAACCCCCACGCCCCAGGATTGAAATACTATTCTTCCCAGGTGTGATATTGAAGCTTTAAAGGCTTGTCATTGGTGAGATGTTTCATGTGCAGCGATCTACACTTGAATAATAAAATAATAGTTGCTGACAAAGAAAGACGTAAGAAAAAAAATGCTCATCTTGCTGATTTATGTATGTCTTACATTTATATATTTTCTTGTTTGATTCCATGTCATTTATTGGAAGAGTCTGAAAACGTTTTTTTTCAGATATTTGACTATAAAACTTACTTCTTATTTTTAGCCACTAAAGAAACCTTACTCTCATATATCATCTTTAGTAAATGATATTAAGAAGAATCAAGAGGATAATGTGAATAATTATAGTACATAACCAAAGAAAATTCCTAGTCACTATACTGAATAAACAATTTGAGTTTATCCCTCTTTATTTATTTGTTACAATTCAACGATGGAAAATACCACACTTTGCTTTTAAGTCTAACTAAACTCCTCAGAAAACTGAATCTATTAATCAAACTATTTACCTATCCATCCAGCTGATATATAGTTTCTTCTCGTTACTTTCTTCCACCCTAATGAAATTAACTCTTTAAATTGTTAAGCAAAATATAACAATAAACATTTGCTAATCTAACATCAGAATGTTTGTTTAAAAGCAAATATACTAAAATTTATCAACCCATTCATGGTACCCTAGTGGCACTTTTAAATAGACAAGTATTTAAAGACACATCAATAATAATGATGAACTTCAGTCAGTAATCTCTGTCTAAATATGAACTATGCTCTTTCTTAAGATAGACTGACAACTGTTAGAATGGCTATTACCAAAAAGGCAAGCGATGGTAAATGCTGACAAGGATGTGGAGAGAAGGAAACCCTTGTGCACTGTTGATACAAATGTAAATTGGTGCAGCCATTATTAAAAAAAAAAAAACATACACACACACACACACACACACACACACACAAAACACACAAAAAAACGGTATGGAGGCTCTTCAAGCAATTAAAAATAGAACTACCAGTTGATCCAGCAGTCATGCTTCTGGATATATAGCCAAAGGAATTGAAAACAGGGCATTGAAGAACTATCTGCTCTACTATATTCATTACAGCATTATTCCCAACTACTAAGGTATAAGATGAGTGGGAAAATGTGGTATATATATATGAAATATTACATAGCCTTAAAAGGAAGGGCATTCTGTCATTTGGGACAACATGAATGAAATGAACATGGAAGGCACTGAGGTACCTGAAATCAACCAGACAAGACAGATCCTGCAGGGAGGAAAACGGGAGGCGGTGAGAAAGGGCACCAACTTTCAGTGATCAGATAAGCGAGTTCTGAGGATCGCATGTCTAACATGGTAACCATTGTTGATAGCACTGCATTGTATAATTAACATTTGCTGAGTTCTTGAGTTCTTTCTTACTTTCTTCATTTTTGTTCATGGACATGGACAGCAATGTGCTGATTGCAGGGGGAAGGGAAGTGGGTTGAGGTGGAAGAGGTATATAAATGTTAATGGGGGAAAATAAAATAAAGAAAAGATTTGTCGAGAGAGAAGAATTTAAATGTTCTTGCAAAAAAAAGTAAATATGTGAGGTGATGGATGTATTAATTAATTCAATGAGGGGGTCCTTTCACAATGTATATAGATAACTCTAATTTCTCATCTAATATATTCAGTAAGAAATACATATATTTATATATTTTAATTTATATAAATGTAAATATATACATATACATATATATATCTTTAAGATCCTTTAAATAAAGGAACTGTTATCATATACTTATAAATCAACTGAAAAAATGAAATATTTTTACACATAGCATCTTTATTCCCCATAGTTAGAATTTGAGGACAAACTTCCACTCTAAAAGACAACAAAAGAGAAAAAGAGTAACACGAAAACTCATTATATATGCAATTTAGGGGAAAACAATGGTAACAAGACTGATAATTATTTTAGAAAGGCATGACTGTAAAAAAAACAACAAACAAACAAAAGCACCTCATGCTACATCCAGACGACAAACAAGCCATGACATATCATGCCTTCAGTACAAACAAATCTGCCCGGCCCAGGCCGCGTGGCGCAGTGGCTGAGCATGGGCCTATGAACCAGGAGGTCACAGTTCGATTCCCATCAGGACGCATGCCTGGGTTGCAGGCTCGTCCCCAGTGTGGGGGCGTACCGATCAGATGCGCTCTCATCATTGATGTTTCTATCTCTCCCTCTCCCTTCTTCTTTGAAATCAACAAACATATTAAAAAAGAAGAAAGCTGCCTGAATTTATTTTTCTGTTGACAACTGCAAGCGATATAATTGTTTGTGTAATTGGATAATTGCAGGTTCAGTGAGCCTTGCTTGCTCCAAAATGATGGGCAGGTGGCTAATTGTCCTTAAAATTATTTTCACACACAATAAAATGTATGCATTTAAAATTGAGGTTATAAAGAGGAAAGTCATTCATGCTAAATTCTGCCTTTAGACATTTAACACAGGTTGACAAGTTTGTATCAATAGCATCATAACCATTAAATCCTATAAAATGCATTCATCTGTAAGATAATTTTCACAATTAAAATATTTTCTCAGAAAAGTTTAGGGGACAAAGAAGCAAAGGGAAGTATTTTAATTGGGTAAAGAAAGTATATACAGATTTCCTATAATGAAGCCAACCAATTTGTTAATTCAGACAAACTATCAAATAATCAGCAACTACAAATCTGACTTATATTTCACAAAATAACTTAAAAAATGGAGAGAGGAAGGAGCACCCAGGGTCCTTTATACAAAGAGATTGTCGATTATAGCAGAACTAGAGGCCCAGTGCACAACATTCATGCTCATGCACTGGGCGGGGAGGGGGCAGGTGGATTTCCCTCAGCCTGGCCTGTGCCCTTTAGCAGTCTGGGAGCCCTCAGGAGATGTCCGACTAAAGGCGTAGGCCCAATCCCCGTGGCCTAAGCTGTAGTCGGACATCCTTAGCGCTGCTGCGGAGGCAGGAGAGGCTCCCGCCATTGCCGCTGTGCTCGCCAGCCATGAGCCTGGCTTGTGACTGAGCGGCACTCCCCCTGTGGGAGCACACTGACCACCAGGGGGCAGCTCCTGCATTGAGCATCTGCTCCCTGGTGGTCAGTGCACGTCATAGTGACTGGTCATTCCGCCATTCTGTTGATTTGCATATTGCCCTTTTATTATATAGGATTGTACTACAGAAGTAAAGCAGAGAAAAGTTTGCTGAAGATTGTAAAATAGATAGCCCAGAAGTCTGTTATGAGTAAAGCAACATAAAATGTCTCTTGACCAATATCCCAAAAGTCTGTTATTAGCAAAGCGAAATAAAATGTCTCTTGATCAATATCTCTTTCTTAAAAATTACACTAAGGTTTGTATTTTCTTGATATTATTTTGATGCAAAAAATGAGGTTATTCATGACCTGTATTGTTTCACTCAAAATACCTTCAGAAGTCTATTAAATATCATTTTTATATTTCACATTTTAGGCTGATCTTTATTGTCGAAAGTGCTAGAGATGTCAGCACATTTCCCCATTGATTTAAACTATTCACATTATCTATTGTATAATTCAATAGAATGCAGATGATCTTCATTGTTTTAGCAGTTGATGTGTATTTAAAAAATTAAGAATACAGTACTGCAGCTCAATTGCCATCTTATTGGTGATAACATAGAAGTTTATGACATCCCCACAACCATTCTCTTCCACATTCAAGAATGACAGTGACTATCAAATCACTATGTTGTACAGCTGAAACTAATGTAATGTTATGTGTCAATTAGATCTAAGTATAAGAAAAGAGTGATGGTGAGCCATAATGCATATTAGAGAATCCCTAATTCATGTTTTTGTTTAACTGGAATTTTATTATTACCGTATTAATTCACTTTGTCAGTATATATCGATCATTATTTTAAAGTATCTACTTCTTATTGTCAGGAATTTAAGGGGTTTGCATAACGGAAGGAAAACATTTTGCAAAGTCCATTTTTACAACAACTTGTTTGACATAATTTAAAGTCAGGGTTGTAGCTTTGCATTTTCAGAAACTTGTTTTGGTTAACCAAATAAAGGTGTCTTTGAAATAGTCTCAAACTCTGTAATTCAAAGAGATCATTATATGAAGTAAAATAACAGACTATTCTTACATCACAATGTAAAATGAACAGATCAAAACCCCTGGTAAAAATAATGCAGAACTCAGGGGCAAACACAGGTAGTAGAATTATGTTAGCATCTGTCATACATGAAATGTGTCCATCATTTGAGCTGTATCCAGCATGGCCAGGGGTGAACCTGAGGGGCTGGGTAGTGAAGGATTAAAGAAGCCAGACAAGAGAATATATTTGGGACCAGGAGGGACACTGCTCTCGGATGGAGAGACAGTGCCACAGTCTGCAAGCCGAGCCTTTAGTTTATAGTCAGATCCCATGAAGCAAAGCAAGGGCATGGTCAAGATGTTTGCAATATTCTCGAGAGTTTCCAATTTACTTAATTACATGCATCTGAGCACACTATCGAGCTTTGTTTTGGCAGCACTTGCTGCACCTCCCACAGCCCACATCACTCAGCTACCTGGGACCACAGGTTTGGACCATAAGGTCAAGCTTACAAACATAGCCTTTGGCTATAATTGTGCTGGGTGGGCTTTGCCCTCCAAGCTGGGGACCTGCACGTGACTTTGCCACGAGAGGACCGTGCCCTCTCATTAGTCCCAGGCTTGAACCTGTCAAAATGCTGTAGCCGCTCTCCACAATCACTTATGTAAAATAATCTAGTACCCAGAGTAAAACCCTTTGCACATTTAGATAGTAAGAAAAGTTCAACAAACAAAATTCTAATTGAATTGCTCATTTTAATCCTCACACTTAAAATACTAGCGTTTTTAGAGAATTAAGTTTAACTTTTGCCTTCTGGTTTCCAGAAAGATTTCTTCCTAAACTCATTTCTCAGAGTTTAAATACCACAACTAAGTATTCTTCTTCTTCAAATGGGTGGTAATTAAAGAAGGCTTTTATTTGCTTAATCTTCAGGAGGTTTTTGACAGTACTCCTTTATTTGAATGTGTGAAATAGCCACGTTGCTACTGCTTATTTTAATTGTCTTTCTGGCCCCAGCTGTGGTGTTTAGTAAAGGCTGTATCTGCCCCACTGTGCTCGTGGATCCTTGTGTGCCCGCATCACAGCGAGAGCGAGAGCAGGAGGGAGAGCGGGAGCCGTGGAGAGAGAAAAAGGACATGCTCATGTGCAAGGGACCAGAGGCCGTGCTGCTTGCTCTTCCCTAGCAGTGACCCTCCCCTGACATCTGTGTTCACTTAGACTCCTCAGCATTTGACCACACCCTCCAGTACAAACTTTCGTGGCCCTGAGTTCCTAAAAGACTTCTCATGTTGACATCTGAGTGCAGATAAAAGGAACACAATAAAGAAATACTCCAATAATGGTAACATTTTCACGTACAGTGGTTTAGCTATTGCGCCAGATATTCTGATAACTGGCTGTACTTTGTAGTGATACCTTTTCTATAATAAAAGACAAGGTCAAGAAAGGAACCAAAATTAGGGCTTTTGGATGGAGGTGAAAACCTTGGTAGGAAAGTTGGCCTGTGACAGTGTTTCGCTCTGTTTGCTCAGAACTTAGAAGGTGGCTGAAAATGTGAAGTTGTGCATGCTGTCTGCTAGCAAAAGCGCACTGGCGTGCGGAGCGGCACGATAATAATATCCATTTGACATTTCCTGCACATGGATAATAAATTAAAAGGGATGTATTTTAACACAACCCTATTATGTTTGAGATGTTTACATTTCAGGTCATTTTGGTTCATTGTGTATGTTTAACCTTTCTTAATCAAGACTAGGAAAAAGTAATAAAGCAGTGTTGTCTTATAATATTTCAATATTACATTGAATAACAAGGTTTCATTTTGCATCAAATATGTATACCACAAAATTCAAAGATGACAAAGCATAAATAAGCCTATGTTTTATGCTAATTAAATTGCTTTCCTATGCAAAACCTACATTGCTGCAATTTAAATCTCATGGATGGCAAATAAATGGGCATTAGAACATTTCGGTGCCATGTATAAATCAGTGACACCCAAAATTTATAATTCTGGCACTTTTTTTTTAGCTCACATCCAACTGCCTACGCAACATAACTAGTTGAATTTTAATAACAATCCGAACGTAATATGTCCAAAATCAAACTCTTATTTCACCTACAAAACATACTCTTCCCATAGTCATACCTACTTCATCAAATAGCAAAACCTACATACAATACCTTAGCGATTAATTTAGGCTCTTCCTCTAAAATGTGTCTAATGTATGATGATTTTTCACCATCTTCATTGCTACTATCCTGATCTAAGCAACAACCATCACATTTTATTCAGACTTTTCCACTTTACTGGTCTGCTGCTTCCATTTTTATTGCTCCCCAGGCTTTTCTGAGCACAGCGGTGACAACCATCCCTTTAGATATAAATTGGATCATGACACGCCTCTGCTCAGTCCCCGACAGACTTCTCATTTCATTGGATTTGGCTTTGAGCTTCGAACCAGGCCCTTTTGTAATCTATGACCTGGACTTCCATGGCCGCGACCCCTGGCACTCTTTCTCCTTGTTCTCAACTTGAGTCATTGCTCTATCTCCCTGCTGTCTTCTGAGCACACCGAACCATTGCTCTTCCTCCAAGCTCCGGGCCTTGCCGATACTGTTTTCTCCAAATAGTACATCCTCTGGCTTTATTGGTTTCATGTATAAAATACTTCTTCAGACCTCCCATCAGTCCCTGTACATCTGAGCTTCCTTTATTTTACTACAGCACTGACCACCACCTGGTGAATTATACATACAGCTACATCTACATCTACATCTATCTATATCTATATTTATATCTATCTATATCATCTATATCAATATCTACATCTAAATCTATATCTATCTGTATCTATATCTATATATCTATATCTATATCTGTTTCATCTATATCTATATCTGTAGCATCTATACCTATATCTATATCTGTATCTATATCTATCTATATAGATATATATGTATATATGTATATATACATACATGTATATATATATACATGCATACATATACACACACACATATGTATGTGTGTATGTGTGTGTGTGTGTGTGTGTGTGTGTGTGTATTAGAGGCCCAATGCACAAAATTCATGCAAGATTAGGCCTTCCTTCCCCTGGCTGCCGGCACCAAATTCCCTCTGGCATCCAGGACCCAGGCTTCCCTCTCAGGCCTGGCTTCATCTGGAAGGTTATCTGGAAGGACGTCCGGCCTAATTAGCATATTATGCTTTGATTATTATAGATACATATTACATGCTTCTTCCCACTAGAACATAACAGATAAGGTCCTAGAGTGGAGAGACTAACTAAATAACTAAATAAATAAACTAGTACATAAAATTATGTTTAAAAGATTATTCAGTTACTATGTCCTTGCGTTATATTCAGTCTTAAAACAGTTACAAACTTTAGGTGACATAGGACTTAGAAAGATTTATAATTAAATTTTTTTGGGGGGGGGCATTGACTTTCATAGAGGTCATTAATCCATAAGCCAAATAATGTACTTTGTTTTGTATTAAATTTCCCTTCAATGGACACAAAACAGTTGCAGCGCCTTTATTTGCACTCAACCTGGCAACAAAGATCAGTCCTGCCATTTAACTCCAGGGCTGCACCCATCACCCAGATCAGAATGTGCTCGTAAAAATTAGTTTCGATTATAGAAAAAGAAAACAGTTTAAGTGAGAAAAATAAGAATAAAGCTCTGAAGACAAAGGAAATATTTTTTTTCATTTACAATAATAATTTTTTGAGTAAACAATTAAAAATGTATCTGACTTTGATGGGTAGAAAAATGTAGTTCTCTCAATGACATTTCTTATTCAATAATGCATTTTGGCCTTGTTTCACCTTTAAAAATAATTTTTAAAAGAATATAGAAGTTCATTTTATAAATATTTAATATTTTTACAAAATAAACACTGAAATATTTTGAAGACTTTATATATCCTCTAAAAATTATTACACATATTACCTTATCAGATTACTTCAAATCAATCCTAATTTTATTTTAGATAACAAGGTTAAAAAACTTGAATCTCTTTCTAAAATTAAGTATCTTTAGGCCAGGTTATCAATTATGTGAGTTTTCAAAAGGCAAGTTCTGAAATATTAATGTCATATCTACTGGAGACCTGTCCTTGTTCTAAAATTCCAACTAGTAGTTCAAAAGGACTAGAAAAATCATAATGCAATTCTATTTTCCATGCATCGGATGTTTTAAAATTTAACCACATAATGCAGTAGTAATTTCATTTTATAAAAAAAACAAACAAACAAACAAAAAAACAAAACACAGCACATTCAGATGGCTTCCCAGGGGAAGCAGCCACTGGCTGCCCCCCACTGGCGCCCGCAGGCAGAGCACGCGGGGCGTCCCCCCACCCCGGGGCCTCCCTCCCACCAGCTGCCACACCTGGAGCAGCGGAGTCCCGCAAGTGCAAAGTTGCCTTCCATTCCCTTTTCTGTTGCTTCTCCTTCTAAACAAAGGCAATAGGCCAGTGGTCGGCAGACTGCTTCGTCAACAGAGCCAAATAGCAACAGGACAACGATGGAAGTTTCTTTGGAGAGCCACATTTTTTAAACTTAAACTTCTTCTAACGCCACTTCTTCAACACAGACTCGCCCAGGCCGTGGCATTTTGTGGAAGAGCCACGCTCAAGGGGCCAAAGAGCCGCATGTGGCTCGCGAGCCGCAGTTTGCCGACCACGGCGAATAGGCAGAAAGTAGCCATCTCTCCTGATAGCATCCCTCCGACAGCTCTTCCAGCTCCTCACGGTGTCAGACCTCCCAATAAGGTCCGTGTAAAACACCTTCACAAACGGGTCCTGCAGATTCTTTTCACCATGAGAACCATCAGCCGAAGGTAATGCGCCGGCACTGCGGTGATGCACAAAGAGTGGACGAAGGAACAGAAGTCCCTGATCACAGACACAGAGCCTGGACGCCCCTGGGAGACGCGGTGTGGCCCCGCTGCCCCAATGGGGCGCAGCCTGACGTGAGCGCAGGGAGCACCCTGCGCGCTTCCCACACATGAAGCTCCAGGGTCATTCCAGGGGGGCGAGAACGTGCCTGTCGGCACAAAGGGGACCGCGACCGGGTCAGCAGAACGCCTTAGAAAATATTTCCAAACTCAGCCTGCCTAAACATTCAGTTGCATACTCTCAGCACAACGCTGGGACACTATCGCATCTTCTGGTCATTCATGTTAATTTTCCAAAGGCTGCAAAGACTTTCGTCTTCATTTGCAGCATAGATGCCGCATGCTATGCAGTCACAGGGCCAGTTCCTTAGACACTTTTTTCAACTCCAAAGAAAATAGTATGTTACAGAGCACTGTTCTCCAAATTTACTTGATGATAAGAATTACGTGAGGCCCTTCTAGAATTCAAATTATTGGCAAGGACCCTGGGCAACCATAACAGATTCTCAGAGGGGAGAGGAGCTGGGAGAGTGACTTCAGAGAGAGCTCCGGGGGACCCTGGTCAGCAGGCCAGTTTGCTGCCGTAGAAAGAAATTGGGTTTAATACCGGTTCTTTGAATCATAGATATGCCATTTGAATAGGCGTGCCCCTATTGAGAGCCATTGCTTCTCTCTGAGTCTCAGAGTCTTTATTTATAAATTATGAAAATACATCCCTTCATTGGGTCAACATACTACAAATAAATACTCACTGGAGTCCCGGTGCACAACATTCATGCACTGGGCGGGGAGGGGGTCTTCTCAGCCCCACCTGAGCCTTCTCACAGTCTGGGACCCCTCAGGGGATGTCCGACTGATGGCTTAGGCCTGCTCCCGGGACATCCTTAGTGCTGCCATGGAGGTGGGGGAGGCTCTGGCCATCGCCACTGCACTCACCAGCCGTGAGCCTGACTCAGGGCTTCTGGCTGAGTGGTGCTTCCCTTGTGGGAGTGCACTGACCACCAGGGGGCAGCTCCTGTTTTGAGCATCTGCCCCTTGGTGGTCAGTGCATGTCATTACATAGTTTGGTCGATTTGCCCATTAGCCTTTTATTATATAGGATATATCTGCCTATTAATGTGTTCGTACATAGTACTCCTGCAGCAAATACCAGTTCCCTCCCACTTTCTTCTCACCTTCAGGGTTTGTTTTTTCTTCAATAAATAGATCCTCTCACTAACAATAAGGAAGCTATGGGAACAGTATCTGTTCCGTAACTGAAAGTACTTCACAGCACAGAAGTATCACAGGTAATTAGTATGAAGAAATAAAGTGATGAGAAAAATAGATCCAGAGACACAGAAGCATGGAGCAAATTGAAGAATTTCAGAGGGAAGGCAGGGGTGGGGGTAGGAAGTGATTAACTGGGAACTTGTATGCATATGTGCACAGCCCATGGACACAGACAATAGTGTGGTGAAGGCCTGGGAAGGGCAGGGAGGGATGGTAGGGGTGAATGGGGGAGAACAATAAACAAAGGGGACATCTTTAATACTTTCAACAATAAAGATAAATTGTTTTAAAAGAGATAACTGCTATGCACTAAAATATTTTACAAGTTCAGTAATAGCAACATGTTGCTCCTAGTTTTTACTTAATTTTCCATGCATATTTTAAAATGATATGAGTTATTTTACAGAACATTTTTAGGTACTGCATAGTTATTTTAAATTTTAATTTTATGGATAAAACATGATTTGTAAGACCCATCAAAAAGGTGGTTGTCAGTTAGTTTTTCTTGTATAAGCAGCTCTGTGATAGCCATGCTTAAGATAATTTCTATGTCTATTAAAACAGAGGGACATTTTAGAGGTATGATAATATTTTATTGCTCTCAAAATGTTAAGAAAAGTATATTTAAAAATCCAAATATAATAAACTAGCACCTGGCATAGAGTAAATATTCAGTAAATGTCAGCACCTTCTCAATGCCTTAATTTTCTCCATTTGTTCTCATTTCATATTGCAACTAATCACACTATTATATGGAGATTATTTTGAGACTCTCCCTTGTGCATTAAAAATGTGTTGGACTAACATTTGATAGAAATTATTCCAGAAGTGGTTCTGTGTTGATGCCGTGTACTGCTTGTGCCCCTAGACACAGAGATACAACTCATCTCGGGGATTAATTACCATATCCAATTAGTTTGTTTACCTTAATTAAATTCTGTCAGTTTACTATTCAAAACTTCAAGTTTAAATTACACAGGAAGACATTTAGAGGTACTTGTAGGAACACTGAGAAGTATAACTTGAGAAGAATACGAAACCACTAAGATAAAGACACCCATTGAGAAGAAAGGAGATTTAAAAGGCACAAGGGTAAAGAAATCTAGGGTCAAGGTCCACACACACATTGAATCATGATGTTGTACACTTGAAACGAATATCATGTTGTATGTCCATTACATCTCCATTAAAATAATAGGCAAAGAATAAACATAGTTCACTATCCCTACCACACCCGCCCCCTCTGTCCTTCACCCCATCTATGACAGGGAGAATGTGTAACCCATTAAGTATTATCTCAAGCAGCCATGAAATTAGAGAGGGCATTTGAGTTTCAGTCACACACAGAAAGCCAAAACATAGTGTTAAACACCCTATCTCACTCAATCGCTTTATGTGTTTTATATTTAAAAATGCTTCTAACATAAAAAGATAAACAATATACCATTTAGTAATAGGATAAAGAAAAACATGAGACATGAGTAATGAATTCAGGGGTACGATCAGCAGATAAACATGCCTACAGGATGTCCTGAGGAGGTACAGAGATGGACCAAAATATTGACTCTCAACCTCCTGGTGGCCAGAACCACCAGGATCAGGTTAAGAGACGTGGAATCCATAAAATCAGGGCTGTGGGCATGGAGAGAAGTGACACTGAGGTCAGAGAGGAAGTTGTCCTGGGGGAAGAGGAAGCTGCTCCACACATTGACTGGTGGCCTCAGGAACATGGACACTAAAGAAAAGCTAACACGTTGCTTATGACTGTTTCTTTTAATATCCAGAATACAGCTGGGGCGCAATGCCCAAGTGCAATTCAGGAAAAGCAATTCCATCAGGGGCCATGCCCCTGCCATCCAAGCACATAGCTCCCTGGTGGCCACAAATCCCGATTTAGTCCACTGGGGTCCAAGAGAAAATACCCTGGCGAGGTGTACAGAGCGCATCCTGCATGCTGGGGAGAATGCCGTTATTTCACTCTTCCTAAAGGTGCAGGATTGATTTTATTTGTTTTTTAAAAGGTAATTCCCCAAACTCATTTCCAATAGAAGGGATGCCATACTTCTATAAAGTGTGTCAAACAGATGATGGTTTAATGATCAGTCATTAAAAGGGAATCACCGTGAGAAATTTCTGTCTTGACTTTTTACCTTTCTGAGGTCAGAGCAGTAGTGGCAAGTCTATCTGGCCCTATTCTCTACCAAGGTTCCCTTCAAGGAGTTCAAAGGCCATGTTTGGGAAGTAAAAATAGCTCTGATTTTTATCCCTTTCCCCTTCAGGTCGGCCTGTGAAAGTGGCAATCCTTTTAATACCCGGGAAAATATTTTTAGACAAACTGTTGTAGGTATTCTTTTTATAGGGGACCCTATATAATAAAAGCCTAATATGCTAAATATGCTAAGTGTCCAGTCACCTGGTCATCTGTTCAACAGAAGCATAATATGCTAATGATATGCTAAGGCTGCTTGCTCAACCACTTGCTATGACGTGCACTGACCACCAGGGGGGAAGACACTCCGAATGGTAGGTTAGCTTGCTGCTGGGATCCGCCTGAGTGATATGGGCCGGACAGGCCCTGGAGCCCTCCCGCAGTCCCTCCCCAGCTGGCCAACCTCCTGTGTCCCTCCCTGTCCCCAATAGTGCACCGATGGAGTCCCTTGGCCTAGCCAGCACCCTGTCACAACCTGGGAACCCTCGTGGGATGTCGGAGAGCTGGTTTTGGCCCGATCCCAAAGGCCAGGGCCAAGGGATCCCACTGGTGCGTGAATTTGTGCACTCGGCCTCTAGTAGGTTATAAGAAATGTAATAATTATAGATAATGCATTGGCACAGTAAGGCGCTAAAAATAGAATAGGTAGAAAGCATTTACCAATATAGACTTTATACATTTAAGGCATGACACACTTAAATTGAAGTCTCGTGGGCAGCACCAACATGAAATAATATACTCAAAGATAAAGAATTTATTTTTCTTTTTAATAACAGTTATTCTACATATTACTAGTCTACGGAGTAGTAATAGATTGATTTACTGTGCTGCTATTTTACCTAAAATATATTCCCATGCTATGAATGCATTTTAGTCCCCATTTTTTTTCTTACAGCACCAAGACACTGCTGCTTTGAGAAAAAGAGAAAAACAGGAGGACCATCCAACACCGAGTAGAGGTTTCCCTGGCAACAAAAATTTTCTATTCATCTTGTGGTTTCCCTGGTTTCATTCAAAATCCTATCACCTCACTGAAAAGCAGGGCAAGGAGAGAAGGAAACTATCAAGTGTTGCTTTGAATTAGAGAGTCACTACTTTAAAAGGCCCAGCAATGTGTTTCAGGGAGCCTGACACACGTCTCTCATATCGTGATGATGAGGAGGAGGAGGACGACGACGACAGTAATGATGGTGATAAAGTTTCCTGTTACAGAATCTTAGGAGACAGATTATTTTAGAGTAAGTTTTGAATCTAAAATTCTTAAATTTGCTTTTTTTTTTTTTTTTTTTTGCTACCAGAACTATCTTTAGTAGATAATGTAATGTGCAAACATGTATGTTTCTACATATTTTTAATATATTTTTATTGATTTCAGAGAGGAAGAGAGGGAGCGAAACATCAATGATAAGAGAGAGAGATCATTGATTGGCTGCCTCCTGCAAGCCCCCTACTAGGGATCAAACTCGCAACCTGGGCATGTGCCCTGACCTGGAATCGAACTATGACCTCCTGGTTCTTGGGTTGAGGGTCAACACTGAGCCACACTGGCTGGGCAAGTTTCTATATTTTTAGTATATAAACTAGAGGCCTGGTGTATGAAAATCATGCACAGGTAGGTTCCCTAGGCCTGGCTAGTGATCAGGGCTGATCAGGGCCTTCCAGCTGCCAGCTGGGGCCTTTCTTAATTCTGCGCCGTCCCCTGGTGGTCAGCGTATGTCATAGTGAGCAACTGAACTCCTGGTCTCCCAGTCAAACTCCCGAGGGGGCAATTTACATATTAGGCTTTTATAGAGAGAGATAACAAATTCCCCAGGGTGATGTTAGCATTATATCATGTCACAACTTATTAGACAACATGTAAATCTAAATAAATATTTTATACATAAAATAAACAGCCATACATATAAAAATTTCATTAGATTTTCATAGATATTATCTTAAACATTCTTCATACTTTATTAACAGACTAGAAGCCCAGTGTGCAAGAAACCGTGCGCGAGTAGCTTGCTTCCACTTGCCTTAGCTGGCCACCCCGCCCATCGCCGCTAGGAGCTTGTGCCCCGCCCTCTGCTGCTCATTGCTCTCCGCCACTAGTAGCTCTCGGCTGCGAGGGGCTTGTGCCCCACCCTGCCTACCGTGAGAGCCACTGCTCATTTGATCGTGATGCCTTTTATGATATAGATTGTTCTGAATACTTTTAAACTCTAAATGTATTTTTGCTATATAAATCAAGATCTAATTTCTCTAAATCCTAAGAGAATCTCATACTCACATCAAATTTTAGTGTAGTCTTTATTAATCACATTTAGTTTGAGTATTCATTTTACTGTCAAAATATATGTTCATTCAGACCCCTTAATGTACGTATTATGTAAGTTATTTATAACTTTCTAAAATTCTGGCTTCCATTTCCAAGGGATAGTGGGCCTAAACAGATTCATCATTATAGAGAGATAAAAATATCAAAAGTATAATTTGAATACAAAATACATGGAATAATTATTTTCAAGTAACTCAATAAAATGATTATGAATTCATGATATAGACACACAGGCAGAGAAGACTCTTCTTTATAAGCTAACTCATATATATTATGTTCTGTGTACACTAGTGTCCCAGTGCACAGATTCATGCACATTGAAAGCAAATTAATTAGAAGAAATATTTTAATTTCACTATTTGCATCATGCTAATGAAAAGAAAATAGCATTCTACCAAGTCTCCTATCTACCTACGCCAGGACTTCTGTGAGGATCAAATGAGATGAGGTACGGGAAAATGCTTCACAAACATTTGGTTAAACTGTAAAATGTTTGCACCTGGCTATAAAGCAAGTCGAATTCCTGGGCTGAAGAAACTCCAAGGATGCGAGTTGCTAGGGAGAGGAAGCCAGATGTTGCTATGTAACATCATTACCCAGAACCCACAGTGACTGTTTCCAGGATAGGCTGGGCTATGGGCTGCATTTTTGTGCCATGGGGTCTTGGCAGTGATTTGGTGGGGTGTCGCTGTGGTGGTGGGGCTTGTGTCTCACTTGGGGGAAGCCAAGTGTTGGTTTGTTAGTGCCAGGTTTGCGGTGACATTTATTTTTAAATGGCCAGTGTGCGTCATGGCAGCTCCTGCGCTGAACGTCTGTCCCCTGGTGGTCAGTGCATGCCATAGCTACCGGTCAGATGGATGGACACTTAGCCCTTTTATACATATAGATAGTATCTAATATAATTTAAGTAATATATTAAATAGTTACATGTAAATATAATTTATAATAAAACAAATGTATTATTAAATATATGTAAATATATTATATAAAAATTAGAAAATAAACAATGATTTATAATACTTGTGGGTGAGACTTTAATGAGTATCAGGATACATTTAAAATATCTGCCTACTATTTTTTAATAGATCATATAATAAGATATAGTAACTTTACAATGGAGAAACCCAGTAGATATGCCTTAAATATGTGATCAAATTTAGTGTCAAAACACTGAGACAAACCAGAATTATTTCCTCTTGATCTCATTTATTGAGAACAAATATATATATCACTCTGAGCACATGTCTGCCACAAATGTATAAAATGAGTCTAATGAAAAATTATAGGATAAACACATATTGAGATATGTTCTATAAAATAACTTGTCTTTGCTTCTCAAAAAAAAATCAAGATCAGGAAAGACAAAGAAAGTCTGAGGAATTGTCTCCATTTATAGAAGAGTTATGACAAGCAAATGTCATTCCAGTTCATATAATTTTGATTAAAATAATCTGCAATGGAACTTACTCCAATCAAAGAGAAAGAAATAGTCCTGAATATTATCAAGTATATGAAAATGATGTTAAATTGGATGCAAATGAAATAAACATTTTTTTCTCTCTAAACCAGTGGTCGGCAAACTGCGGCTCTGTTGACTAATGAGTTTGCCGACCACTGCTCTAAACAAAAGCAATAAGGAAAGGTAAAAAGTGACTTTTCTGTGGCAACTAATTGTTGGAAATAGTGGAAGAAAAAGAGGCAAATATATAAATATAATGATAGAAAATTTAGAGACAGTAAAAGATAGAAAGAAATCCATGGCTATTATGCTGAGGAACTAAAAGTTGTCTAGAAATATTCAGTCCTAGATGTGCAGAAGACAGCTGAGCTATTGCTTGGTGGAATAAACACAATTGGTGTCAGTGAATAAGAAAGGAATGTTTTATAAGAAACAGATCCTCTACAGCCTGATGACTTAAAGATCATCACCTGGATCTCAAACACATTTTCCTGGTGAAGAAGCTTCTGTTGTGGAGGATTACGCTATGTGACCGTCACGTTAGCTTCGTTTAGAAAACAAAACTGCCTATCAAAGGGGGAATGAAAGAAGGAAGGGCGAATTTTACTCTACAAGGACATAATACAAAAAGAGCCTGCAGCCGTAATTTTTTCTCTGTGTTTTTCATCCTAACGATATGGATATCACCAAGGCAGCCTTGATACTCAGACTTTTCCTCCCAGAATTTCATCACTAAGTCAGTAACTTACACATGATGATCCTTCTTTTCCTTTATTGCTGCATACTTCCCATTACCTTTAACCTGACGGAGACAGCCTTAGTTCCAAGTTTTATCTTACCTCGTGGATTAATTTCTTCCTTTCCAAATGGCTTTTCTGGACTCCAACCCCATTTGATTCTTACTAATTTAGCATCTACAATCCTAAAGGTCTTGCTTACTCTTCTATTGTAGAGATGTCTTTATTGAATTTCCATTGCTTGCGAGATAAGGATTCAATTTGTTATCATAGCCTATAGTTTTGAAAACAATCAAAACATGGTTTTTTTTTGTGTGTGTGTGTTTTAATTAAAATTCAGCCCTGGCCGGTGTGGCTCAGTTGGTGGAGCACCATTCCTTGCACTGAAAGGTTGCTGGCTAGATTCCTGGCCAGGGCACATGCCCACCCAGATCCTGATAGGGAGTGTGCAGGAGGCAGCTGGTCGATGTTTCCCTCTCACATCTATATTTTTATCTCTGCCTCTAAAAATCCATTTTAAAAAATCTTTTAAAAATTTAGATTCTTGAAATTTCAGGTCTCATATAAGCCTTATAATCTTATGTGCCCGCTGAACAGAGATTATTCCATCTACACTACGACGGGCACTCTAAATAACAATAATAACAGTAATAGCTACAACAGTTGTCATTACCCATCTTGGTACTGGTGAAGGTGCCATTTCTGTAAAAATATATAAGAAAACTGTAGATAATAAAGTTACTAGGCGGGAGCTATGGAGCTATGGTGATGGTAAATGTTCTACCATATGAAGGTCAGTTCGGTTTGGGAAAAGTCACCAAGTATAAAATTCTGATTTTTGCACTTTTTTGTTTTCTACACTACAATAGTATTTTTTTTTTAAATGATGGATTTATGAAGAAGACAAAGATAGTGTAAAGACAAAGAAAAGAGGGGAAGGGGAAATATATATTAACATCTGCTCATTTTAACAAATAATGCCATGGAAGATTCTTAACAATAACTGGCTCGCAAGTTATACATGTGTATATGTAATGCATACATTTGAATATACTTATTTTCTAAGTAAGAGCATAAACTCCCAAAGATTCCATTCTACATCTTACAGCTCAATGTATTTTTCTGATAGATTTTTCCTCAAATCATGTCCTTCAATATGGAAACAGACAATGCATGTATCCATATTTACTGATGTCTGGCATCAGCCCCCCCACCACCACCCTCCCCCGGCCCCCTGCATGTTTGCGAGCTCAGTGAGTTGGCAGTAGCTGCGTGCCTCAGAGCTCACTCCGGCTAATTCAGCTGCTGCTCTTCTAAGGGCTGGTGTTCGCAGTAAAATCCCAGTTGGCAGCAGTTTGCATTTAAATTCTGAATGACTGTTTGAGAGTCCCAGGGACCTTCCCTCTTGATTGCAGGAAGACAATTGCTCCGAGAGATACCTGAACCTGAAATGAACTCAAAATATTTTACAGCTTTTGAACTTGCCAGCCGTAGAAGAAAAATCCATACCACTCCCAGCGCTGTGCACAGCTGCTGCTATTAGGCGATGTTGCCACAAAACCCCAAAATAGAACAAGGCAAATAGCTCCCCAGCGAGGGCTCTACTGTGTTTTAGAGATTTAGCTGGAAGCCTAATCGTAACCTAAACAGAGCATACAGAAACAGCTCTCTTGCACCTATCCCCATACTTTTATTGAGCCGGAGAGCGTAATCGGTAAGTCACAATACTCTGCAGTGTGATGCCATGGAAAATTCTAGAAGCAGAGAAATTTGATCTCTGCTGCTCAGTATTTCCATCTTCCTTCACTGCTTTTCTCCAGGGCGTGGGTAATATCCCCATTCCAATCAGGCCTTTAAACACATCTATTTTTCTCTTCCTGTGGTAGTGCCCCACGGCCAAAGCCCATCAGAGCACGCCTGGGTTTACTCTTGTTGGCAGCAAGGAAGTCTGTCTACATGGAGACATAGGCAGTGTCTTGGTAAGAAGCTGTCTTAGCCATGGGTTCTCCAGCGAAACAGAATCAGAGGAGATTTTGCATAGGGAGGGTGAGAGGGAGGTGGGATTGGCTCACACCATTATTGAGGCCAACTGGTCTGACGATCTGCATTCTGCAAGTTGGAGAAGCAGGAAAGCCAGCAGTGCAATTCAGTCCAGAAGAACCAGGAATGTCCAGTGTGCAAGGGCAGGAGATGTCCCGGCTCAAACGGAGAAAGCAGATGTATCCTTCCTTGGTCTTTTTGCTCTAGTTGGGCCCTCAATGGATTGGACTATGCCCACTCCCATTGGGAAGGGTCGCCTGCGTTGCATAGTTTACCCTGACAGACACACTCAGAAATAATGTTTTACTAGCTATGTGTGTATCCCTCAGCCCAAACAAGTCACTGCCTACAATTAACTATCACCGAGAGGATTAAAAAGAGCCTAGATTGAGTTGTTTTGGGGAGGGTTCAAAGAACCAGGACATCGCCTTAGCTTGTTTACCATCAGGAGCTGGTAGCTACTCTATGATTGGATATCTCAAAATATCTTACCTATGGGGAGGTAGACTGTAGTGAGGCTAATGTCATAACAAAATTTGAGAATTCCTCATAGAGATATGTATCATTGATTCCTTTATGTATTTACTTATTTTGGGAAGTTAAGGCATTATTTATTCAATTTCCTAGCAATGGTGTTATCTAGGGCACATCGGGCGGTTATCGGCAATAATTTCTTTGAAGGCCTTCTATAATTTATTTCATAAATATATCATAGTTGACTGGTTCGAATTTGAGAGAACGCAATTCTTTCCTGAGCTCTTATTAATGATGAATACATCTTCACCTGCTGTACTGTGGCTTGGCCAAGGACAGGAACAGAGAGCCCCGGTGGGCTCCTGGCTCTCCTCAGGCTGTGCTCCTGGGCTACTTCCCAGGCAAGCTGACCCAACAGCCTATTTTCCACCTAGCCACCTTACTTCATGAACCAGATCATTATAGATCCAGCTCCTCTGGATGACTGACTCACAGAACTAGCTCTTTCACTCACATTGATTCTACTTGGGTCGAGTTCCAAACTCTTCTCCACTGCCAAGTACCTGAGGAGCAAAAGCTTCATTCATCTCCACCAAATCCATGTCCTTAAGACTCAGTCTCGTTTCATGTAGGGCCCCTTTGATAGCAGGGGCAAAGGCAGCATCCATGCCCGTGGGATCACATGCAAAGATAGCCCATCTTCCTCGCCAGGGGTGTGAGCTCCTGTTTGCGAGCAGGACCTTCTCTAGCGAGGAAAGCATCAGATATTCCAGGTGCATTCCTTGCAGGGACGGCGCCTGCCTTCTTCAGCCCTAGAGGACATTGACTTCACTGCCCCAGGCTTGTTTGGGACCAAGTATGCACAAAAAGAAGCTGCCTACTTCTCTTCTCCTTGCCATCACCTCAGTTGCTAACGTCTCATTATTAAAGTAAACAGGCTCATTAGCATCTTTCCACCTCTGCTGTGACTACCGGGCCTATTCATTACGTTCTCCTGTGAGTATTTTACCTTCTGCAGCAAAACGCCCTGCAGGAATTCCCATGGGGAATTGGCATGCTGAGCTGTTAATGCTGCTCACAAACCATCTTCCAGTTTGAGATCTAATACAATCTTGTTCCTAATACACTTGTTTCGGACACAGAAGGGTGTTTGGCTCGCGTTTTTGGCTTCTCAACACAAGACGATTCCAGTGCCTTTAACACAAACTTCCTAATATCCAGTCACAATGGGCTGAAAATCAGACCACAAAGCCTATTAGCGGGGAGAGCTAAGGTCTCTTTTGGGATTCCCACATGAAAACCAACATGCCCTGCTAAGTACGCAGCAGCTAAAGAGCGACTTGCTGGTTTATTACAAAAGATACAACGCCAGACCGGAAAACGAAAGCCATTCGTTAGCGATGTACGAGGAGGTAGGGGATGAACTGCTCATGTCCTCTGGGCACCCACTCTTCCAAAACTTCATTTCTTCACCAACCCAAAGTTCTGATCCATTTATTTATTTATTTTTAAATATATGTTTTTTATTGATTTCAGAGAGGAAGGGAGAGGGAGAGAGAGAGAGAAAAAAAAAACCATCAATGATAGAATCATCGATCGGCTGCCTCCTGCACACCCCACACTGGGGATTGAGCCCACAACCGGAACGTGCCCTGACCGGAAATCAAAACATGACCTCATGGTTCATAGATCTGCATTCAACCACTGAGCCACACTAGCTGGGCATCACTTACTTATTTTTTATTCAATCCATGAGTTTCTGAATTCATGTCATAGCTATCATCATCAAATGCAATTTTATGTTATTAAGTTCTATGTCCAAATTCATTACACACATATAAAGATTTTTTAACACAATGCATTTATATCCACATGTAAAAATAAGAAACCCATATTAGCAATAAGCTAAACTACAAAACTAATATTAACCTAATCAGTAATTATATATTTAGACATTTACTGGGAGCTATAGAGACAGAAAAGTTTTCAAATAACAAGAAAGCCAGCAAACTAGCTTTACCAATAGATTATGTGATGAACATATATCTTTACATTCACTGAGAGTGGTGATGGCTTGAACTAGCCACCTCTCTTCCCAGATTAACATTTGAAATGATGCTTGCCCAAAAGGAAAGAAATGGCAAGAAGTAATAAACCTCCAATTCAGTCTTGGTCATTATTGCCAAAAATAGAGGAAATAAGATCCCTTTTAATTTCTTCCCAAGGCCAAATATGATGTGAAATTCAAAACACCAATATTTTAATACAAGTCTTATACTACTTGCTTTTAGATTTATATCATTCACATTGAAGCCATTTTTGAAAAGTGGAATGATAAATTTCATTTTTATTTATTTAATATTAAAGAAAACAGATAGATAGGATTATGTGATAACTAGAGCCCCAGTGCACAAAATTCATGCACAGGTAGTGTGCCTAGTGGCTGCCAGCTACCAGCCAGGGCTTCCCTTCCTGTTGTTGGCTGTCTGGCTGGCCGGCCCCACCTCCTGGTCAAATTCCTGGTTGAACTCCCAGTCAAAGTCCCGGTCAAGGAGACAATTTGCATATTAGGCTTTTATTATATAGGATGACTTCCAAAATCCCAGAGTAACATGTGGTGACAGAGGCTCAGGCAGTTCAAAACCATGTCTACTAAAGGACCTAGGGCTGTGGTCAGCAAACTGCGGCTCACGAGCCACATGCGGCTCTTTGGCCCCTTGAGTGTGGCTCTTCCACAAAATACCATGGCCTGGGCGAGTCTATGTTGAAGAAGTGGCGTTAGAAGAAGTTTAATTTTAAAAATTTGGCTCTCCAAAGAAATTTCAATTGTTGTACTGTTGATATTTGGCTCTGTGGACTAATGAGTTGGCCGACCACTGACCCAGGGTGATGGAGGCCTGGGCGGGGGTGAGGATGGACTGGAAGAGGGCAATGGAGGAAGAAGGGGACATATGTAATATTTTCAACAATATAGATTTTTTTAAAACTGAAGGATAATTGAGGTTAGTACAATGCCCTGTGACCTTTGCCTAGTATGTAACAAAGTATGACTTCATCATCCACCCAGTAAACATTCTTCTGTAGACTAGCATGAACCACTATGATACATCTTAAGATTACAAAGATTACCAGAATAAGATTCCTTACCATAAAGTAATGTACGTTCATGGATGGAGAGAGACATGTCTGCAGATGGTTATGGCATGAACATCACAGACAATGGCCAGGCAGGAAATAATAAGCACTCGGTAGGTTGGCCTCCTAGCTCTCCAGTTCTGCTTGAGAAGGTGGGCGAGGATGTCTTCTGAAAAGCTCCCAAGAGGAGAAAAAGTAGAGCTGCCTAACAGTGGAATATTAGGTACTGGGCAAGTAGTTAAGAAAAAGAAGAGTTTAATATCAAGTAAAGGAACAGAAGACATGGAAGCATAAGGTCTAAAAGGAAACGGTGGGCTTGATACTCTGCAAATCATTTGGTGCATCAGAAAGTACTGACTTCCACTGCTCACAGGTGA
Organism: Corynorhinus townsendii; assembly: GCA_026230045.1. Taxonomy (NCBI): domain Eukaryota; kingdom Metazoa; phylum Chordata; class Mammalia; order Chiroptera; family Vespertilionidae; genus Corynorhinus; species Corynorhinus townsendii. The sequence continues at coordinate 5,351,334 of JAPDVU010000005.1, forward strand.
CCCTGAGGGGAGTTTCTTGAGGGCATGCAGTGAAGCTAAATAATTACACGGCTCATATTTATAAACCGTTTCACAATTCACAGAAGAACTCTACATTCTCCCCATTACATATAACTGCATTACTCTCCTAAAAAAAATCTCATAAAATGGCTTATTAACTTTAGGCTAATTTTGTTTAAAAGTATTAAATCTTTCTAAGCTTTATTTTAACGAAGGTGAAAGGATTACGAATGATGCCCAGAGAAATTTTAGTGGATAAATATATCACATCTTTTCAGAATCCATTTCTTGGTAGTTTTTCAGAAAATGTATTGGTACTTTAGGATTTCTGAGATCTTAATAAATTTACAAAGATTAGTTTTTATAAGTGAATTTAATGAAAGACTCCTTCTTTTCAATATGAAAGCTTTGATTTAAATTCTGGGAGACAAACAAAGTGTCATATTTTATTAACACTGGCAAAAAGTAAAGTAAGAGGAAAGAAATTCCCTACAAAATTAAAGCACACTGTATTCCCCTTTTATGCAGTACAGCAGTTTCTACTTTTGGTGTTCATACCTAAAACATAGACGCAACCTCGCCATGAAAACTGTATGCATAGAAGCAAAAGATAGCCATGCTTCCCACCTGCATGCCCAGAGGGCCAAGAGAGTCCTTTCATTCAATTAAACCAAATGAAATCCTAAAATAAATTTAGAAACTCTTACCGCCAAAATAATCGACACGTGCACATCTAATTCCTCTGCTTGCCAAGGTTTCCCACTAGTTAGACAACCATTTACATTATATCATTAAAAACCTTCTTTGCTTAACAGAATTGTTCAATCAGACATGGTTATTTTTATCCAACTACCATACGTTGGTTATTTTTTATAATGATTTATATTGTAATTTCCTAGTGTATGATGTACCTTGTTTTTATGTATGCGGTGAATGCCTGTCATTTTAAATATCTGGACGGTTAAGTATAGAATGAATTACGCTGTATTTTTCCTACTTGCTCAAATAAGTAGAAAGAGAAAAATGTATACATAGTTTTTTATCTATATCGATATGTAGCATAATGTGGAAATATGATAACACTCCACGGGGCTCACAACAAAATATCAAAAAGCTGTGCAGGTTAAACAACACAAAGTTACTGCCTCACATGTCGGGAGGCTGGAGACACACAAGCAAGGTGGTGGCAGGGTTACTTCCTGTGGGGACATGTGAGGGAAACTCTGCCCCACGTCACTGCCCGCCTCTCAGGTGTGCAGGTATTCTTTGGTGTTCCGTGGCCTGTGCATGCATCACCCAGATCTCTGCTTTCATCTTCACATGGATGTGTGTGTGTGTGCGCGCACGTGTGTGTGTGTGTGTCTATGTGACCTCTGCTTTCATCTTCACATGGATGTGTGTGTGTCTATGTGACCTCTGCTTTCATCTTCACATGGATGTGTCTGTGTGTGTGTCTATGTGACCTCTGCTTTCATCTTCACATGGATGTGTCTGTGTGTGTGTCTATGTGACCTCTGCTTTTATCTTCATATGGATGTGTGTGTGTGTGTGTCTATGTGACCTCTGCTTTCATCTTCACATGGGTGTGTGTGTGTGTGTGTCTATGTGACCTCTGCTTTCATCTTCACATGGATGTGTGTGTGTGTGTGTGTATGTGAACTCTGCTTTCATCTTCACATGGATGTGTGTGTGTGTGTCTATGTGACCTCTGCTTTCATCTTCACATGGATGTGTGTGTGTGTGTCTATGTGACCTTTGCTTTCATCTTCACATGGAGGTGTGTGTGTGTGTGTGTCTATGTGACCTCTGCTTTCATCTTCATATGGATGCGTGTGTGTGTGTGTCTATGTGACCTCTGCTTTCATCTTCACATGGGTGTGTGTGTGTGTGTGTTTATGTGACCTCTTTCATCTTCACATGGATGTGTGTGTGTGTGTGTGTGTGTGTGTCTATGTGAACTCTGCTTTCATCTTCACATGGAGGTGTGTGTGTATGTGTGTGTGTGTGTGTGGTGTGTCTATGTGTTCCTCCTCTTTTAAGGGCACAATCATATTACGCTTAATGTTGCCTGCAAGGGTAAAATAAATGACTGGATACTTTCTTCTCAGTCTACACTGTGTAGTCAAATGGAACAGGGGATAACACTACATTATCTAATTGCCATTGATGAAACTAAGGGAAATAAATTAAATGCACTAACATATTTTTAAAGGGGGCACATTGCAAATTTACATGATGATTTTTAACAGAGAGGTCATTTTGAAAGGAACTATACTACAAAAAAATATTTTCCTATTAACCAGCCGGTGTGGCTAAGTGGTTGAACGTCAACATATGAACCCGGAGGTCATGGTTCAATTTCTGGCCAGGGCACATGGCTGGGCTGTGGGCTCGATCTCCAGTGTGGAGCGTGCAGGAGGCAGCCGACCAATGATTCTCTCATCATTATGTCTCTCTCTCTCTCCCTCTCCCTTCCTCTCTGAAATCAATAAAAATATATTTAAAAATACTTTGCTATTGCTATAGGTTTAAAAATCCAATATTTTATTAAGTACGCAGAGAATATTAAGAATTTCTTCCCTTTCAACTAATGCCAATGGTCAATAAAATATAATTAAACATAATTTAATAGTCTTATGGCAAAAAGGAAAGTTAATTGCAGGACTCTTTACTTTTCTCAATTGAATAATGAAGTCAGAGATTAATTTCAGTTCCCTGGATAGCAGGGTTAACCCTCAAGTAATTCACAAGCAATCTTTTCATGCCTCACATATGAAAAGAGCACATTCACTTTCTTTGTTCTCTATGGTTTGTATTGTGTTTCGCATTTAGCCTTATCAGTTTTGATCACTCACTTCATTTCTATCTTTTTCTATTCCAATTCTTTTCAACAAAATAGACAGCATTTTTTTTTGGGGGGGTCTACTTAGCTTGACCCTTGACACAGTTAAACATCATCTCTGAGAACCGATGGTAATGCCGGGCGAACAGAAAGCATTGGATATTTTGGTTGGCTGAGTGTTTCCAAGCACAGCCACTGTCTCACTGTGGAGCACAGGAGACAATAACGAGAGGGCAATCACCGATAATAGGCAAAAGACAACCCTGAGGCCCTAACCGGTTTGGCTCAGCGGATAGAGCGTCGGCCTGCGGACTGAAGGGTCCCAGGTTCAATTCGGGTCAAGGGCATGTACCTTGGTTGCGGGCACATCCCCAGTAGGGTGTGTGCAGGAGGCAACTGAGCGATGTTTCTCTCTCATCGATGTTTCTAACTCTCTCTCCCTCTCCCTTCCCCTCTGTAAAAAATCAATAAACTATATTTTTAAAAAAAAGACAACCCTGGGGATTCTGGGTTAATCCCTGGAACCTATGTTTTCATCTTTAGCTCAGTTTCTCATCGTGTTTGTATGCTAAGACTAGAGGCCCGGTGCACAGATTTGTGTACTGGGATGGGGTGGGGGGGGGGTCCCTCAGCCTTGGCCTGCAGGGATCTTGCTGAAACCGGCTCTCTGATATCCCCCGAGGGGTCCTGGATTGCGAGAGGGCGGTTCTCGGGTGACGCATTTCAGAATCAGGCTCCCTCCTCTCTGGTTCGGGTGCGTCACCTGAGAACCACAGCTGCCAAGTCACCGCAGCTCGATGGCTCCTGCATTGAACATCTTCCTCCGGTGGTCAGTGCGCGTAAACCTATCGCTCCGACGGTCATGGTCAGCCAGCCAGCCAGTCACTTAGGCTTTTATAGAGAGAGATACTTTTGTCTGGACAACGGTTTCCCTGATGTTCCCTTTCATTTTTCTCCATATTCACCTTGTGGCTCAAAACCGGTTACACAGTAATGGCCCCCTGTTTGCCAACATGTTTTGTTAAAAGAAAACGTGTTATTTGCTAGATGTTGGTGTGTGTCTGGGGAATCTCTCTGATACCAGGCACATTATACGACAGATTAAAATGCCACACACACTTTACTGATTGATATACTAAAATGATTACTTTCCAGAGTCTGCTCTATTGACAGAAAGATTGTTACAAAAACTCTCAGTAGATATTTGTTTGAAACACATTACTGACTCCATATGTGTATCTTCTTTGTAATAGTTTATGAAAAAAAAAAATCTCTGATTGACATCCATATTTTTAGATGCTGTTTCTAGCCTTTTATTTAAATTATATATATTCAGAAAACTTTTGAGAATATTTTCTTGCATAAACACAAATTGAGTATGATAATCTGATCTGGGTTAGCCAGCTAATTTCTAATACTAATTATTGTATTTCAAAATATTTTGATAATGAAAGAATGACACTCCAATTTTGAGTGTCATTTTGGAAAATCCATTCAGACTATAATACTTCTGATATTTTCCTTCGTGCTGATGTAGCTCATTAGTGTAACATGTTTCCAGCTTCTTCCTGTCCCTTTTCTGAATTAGGGTTTAGAAAAGGGGCTGTAGGCCCTAGCTGATTAGGCCTCAGTGGGTAGAGCATCAGCCTGTGGACTGAAGGGTCCCAGGTTTGATTCCGGTCAAGGGCACATGTCTGGGTTGCAGACTGGATCCCCAGTGCGGGGCATGTAGGAGGCAGCCAATCAGTGATTCTCTCTCATCATCATCTCTCTTTCTCTCCCTCTCTCTCTCTCTCCCTCTCCCTCTCTCTCTCTCTCTCCCTCTCCCTCTCTCTCCCCCCCCCCCCACCATCCCTTCCTCTCTGAAATAAATAAATATATTTAAAGAAATATATTTAAAGCAAGAAAAGGGGCTTTGGCTTGTGTGGCTGTGACTCTGGCAATGGAGCACGCATGCTCAGTTCGGCTCTGTCCTTAGCCTCTTCGGTTCTGCCTGGTCAGGGAGAGCTCTCAGCTCATTCTCTTCCTCAGGGAGAGGTGTGTGCTTTGCTGCGGGGACAAAGAGAGAGAGGTATTCTTCCCCAAACTTTACCAAAAGGTCAAACACGATCATCAAAGTATAATAAAAAAAAACTTCCAAATACTTTATCATTGTTTTGGGGGTGAAAGCATTCCCTGTCTCCCACCCACCTTTTGGGAGTAACGGCAATTTTTGTTTTGGATCCAGTCTCTCACATATCTCAACAGATAACTGCGCACAGCCATTGTAAACTCCGCATGTCTCAGGTGAACAATTGAAGCCCACACGGTGGAGAATATGAAGAATCGATGAAAGTGCACGAGAAAAGACGTTTTCTGGTAAGTACACCTGCACATGGGCACTTACTCTTTAACGGTGAAAAATTACCTGTGAAAGGTATGTATTTCCCTTTCAGGAGAATGGACTTCACTTTGCACCATCCTACATATTTTCCTTAACTTAGGTTTTCTTTTGTGTACTTTCACTGCACTCCTGATGCAAAAGCAATTCTTCATTGAAATAATAATCAGCAATATTTTATTCTTCTTTGAAAGCTAGTAGGCAGAGTGAAGCACTCATAACTAAATGCACATGATGTAGGGAAAAATCCATTAATAAAATGTGGAGCCAGTGCTTGTATTGAAATTCTCAGCACGATGCAAAGCAAAGCTAGAAAAATGGTTAGCACCATTATCGGATTGGACGTAATGGGAAGCTAGGGTATAGCCCTGCCAATGGGAACTACAGAACTTGATTCACTCTGTGACTGTCCAGAAAAAATTACTCTAATGACACATTAAGATATATTTTAGTTTGTATTTTAAGAATTTTATTTTGAGATTAGCATAAAATTAGAGACTGCAAGGGAAGACGCATACACCTAACACAATAAATATGAAAAAATAAAAGTACAACCACATTTCTGAATTCCAATGGCAAACACAGAGTAAATAATTTGAATGATGGCAACAAGGGACTGATTAATCACAATGCTCTAGAGAAATTGTCTAATTCAGTATACATTTGTCTGTATAGTGAGAGCCCCAGGAGAGTATTTCATTGAGAAATGCAGGATCTCAAAAACGTTGTTATTGTTACAGATTACTGATCTTCAAACCAAAATCAGATTTACTTCAACTCAAAGTCTCTTAGATGTTGATGCAGTTTCATAATTCATAAATGAGTCCAGACATAGCTACTATTTGAATGGATTGCCAGTAGTTACAGGACAACTATCCATTGTATGCCTCCGAGGTGCCATTCAGTGGTGTGTTATGACAACTGCATTTGGGCGGGGGAGGGGATAGATCTTGTCGGTTTTCATGGTGCAAGCCCTCACACCACGGCTGCTTTCACACTGCCTGTGAGATGCTCCTGATGGGAGCTGCAAAAAATGCCGCCTTTCCGGCATGCCAGTGGGCACCGGATGCAGCACAACCTATCAGTTGGGAGGACGTTCTGCAACACTGAGGTGTCAGTCATCATCCTTTCTTAAAGATGGGAAAGTGCGGTCATGCATGTTAGTGAGTTCACCAAATGGCTGAAGCTAGAATGGGAGAGTAAGGCTTCAACCCCACATGTCTTTCCCTGCAAGGCCCAAGATCTCTATACATGCATGTTCAAACACACACACACACACACACACACACACACACACACGCACGCACAGTCACACACACATGCACATGAAGATTCGAATTTTATAGAGACTGAGGAAGACCCTAACTCTAAGTATAACACTGCTAGTTAGCCTGTATAATAGAAGGCTAATATCCAAATGGCAGAATGGCCAGTCACTATGATGTGCACTGACCACCAGGGGGCAGACCCTCAATGCAGGAGCTTCCCCCTGGTGGTCAGTGCACCAGAAGCCGGGCTCATGGCTGGGGAGCATAGCGGCGATGGCGGGAGCCTCTCCCACCTCCGTGGAGTGGGCCTAATCCGGCAGTTGGACATCCCCTTGGGTTCCCGGACTGCGAGAGGGTGCAAGCTGGCTGAGGGGACTCCCCACAAGTGCATGAATTTGGGGCCTCTAGTATATTTATATTAGTTGTTAGCCTTTCCACTCATTCAATCATATGAACTCAGTGGGAGCAAACAAGCAAATACTGAAACTTAATTAACTCACACTGATGCTCACATCAGGGTTTGCGTGCTCACTGTATACTAGTAAGTTTTAAGCAGGAGTTTCTAAATGACTCGAGATGCTCAATGCAGTGGCCTGTGGTTAGAAGTCAGATGCTCTGTAAGCATCACAGTGCTACGCAGAGCCTGGGGCACTGAACAATCTCCCTCCCTGTCCCTCTCACTCACTCTCAAAACTCAATGTATGTGGACAACTACCAGGGCCCTCTTCGATATACAGACATGGCTATTCTTTTCCATGAAAATAACTCAGGAAGCATGATTTATGTACATACTTCCTTTGAATCTATGTAGGTCTAAATTCACATGTAAGGATATATCTTACTAACAATCGTTTGGTAAATATATTAACAAGTCACAGAAGGTCATTTAAATGTTGCATACAAAATAAGGCAATTTTGATGAGTGGTTTTTCTATATAACACTCCCCGTTCCTCAAAGTAAAACTTATGAGAATAAAGCATTTTAGGGTCTGAAATAAGTAGAGAAATGAGCAAAAAGCGTGGGCTGATGAAACCAAAATTCTCATTTTTCATAATCTATTCGATATTCTTTTAAAAATCATTGCTCTTGTTTTATCACAAAGGGAGTTTTATAGATTTCATAATGCTACCTTTTATTTTAGCTTTAAAATTCTGATATAAGAAAATCAGTCAAATAATCCATTTCAAATCTTCTCAGTCCTCTATAATCAAGATATTTAATGCAGTTGCTTCCGTAACATGGATTCACTGGAGAGATTCAGAATTTGCACTATTCCTGATGAATTCCATAGTTGGAAACATTATTCCCAGTTTATGAACATTAATACCTTCTAAAAACGTGGCGTTTCGATTTGAGAGACATGGATTTCTCCAAACTCTGAGTTTATGCTTCCTCATTGAAGAAACATTTTACTGGAGAATTCAGACTATCTATGCTAAGTTCAGTTAAGAAGGTGCTTCCCTATGATGGTATTAACCTTGTTCCATTCAACAAGCCTTTTCATAGCTCTTATCCCTTCCAAGGAGGTTATAATAAAGCTGCAATTGATTATTGGCTCACCATTGCCCCACAATGCCCCTAACTGTGCTTCATAAAACGGACCTGAAACAGCCGAATGAGATTGGCTAGTATACAGAGCAACGTGATAGTCAAAGAAACTCCAGAAATGCGCAAGTGAATAGAAGTTAAATATTTTCTTCATCACATGTACTTATTTGTATAGAGCATCTTCAAAAACAAAACATAACAGAGCTAGACTCCCTGGGAATTACCTTAGGAAACCCGGCCAGGACGTATGTGAAGGAAGTGAATGTCAATCCTGACTCCCAAGAACAGAGCCTACCACACTTTGGGCCTCCTTTTCCCTGAGAGAAAATGAAGCACAACAGCTAGATAATGTTTTATAGTAAATACAGTATCAAACTCTAATGGATCATGCATTTGTCCATGACTGTTCCCATCCAGCTTGAGCAGAACACATTTTCCTTAACTACATCTCCGTGCCCAGATTCTGACCCACGATTGACTCTAAGCCCAGACTACTTTCCTAACTCCGCGTCTGCTCCTTCCTGCCACGGCCCCCGGGCTCTGCCTGATTTGCTTCTCTCCGCGTCCTTGGCAACACCAGCTTAGCTTCTGCCAGAGCGCCAGATATTTCTCAGACACGGATTAATATGTACACTAGGGGTCAACTAATGAGCAAATATGAGTATCGAGAAGCATGTGCTCAATGAGTGGTGAAGGAAGTTAAAAACGAAGGAAAGGTAAAAGCCTGGAGTGAACTTTGGAAGGTTGGGTTGGAATTACAGAACTCACGGCTGAAAGAACTAAATTCAGCTGATAAAACTCCACGCCTCCAATTAAAGTGAGCCCCACGCACGCACAAAAAACAATATCTAAAATGAAAACTGTAAATGGGACGTCTTATGCAAGATTGTTCAAATATGACTAAACTGACTTTGAATATTATTTAATATTTTCTCTCAGATTGTTTCCACTTCATTTTTATTTTAAATGTAGTATTCTCTTCTTTCTTTCTATCTCTTCCTCCCTCTCTTCTCTCCCTCCCTCCCTCTTCCTCTCCCCGTTCTCCTCGCCCTCTCTTTGTTTTTCTGTATGTACACACAGAAGTGCACACACACGTGCGTGCACACGCACACACACACACACACACACATATTTAGATTATGTGACAACCAATGGAACAGAACTGTCTGTGCACAATAATCTAAGAAAGTACACTAGAAATAAAAGTATACTTGACTCTGCATAGTGAAAGGGCTTATGATCAGTGAATGTAAACACCTTAGCTCCAAGACGGATCCTATAAAAATTGTAAGAAAATAAAAATAGAGCAAGCAATTTTCAGAGCCTTCAGGCAAAAAAGGCCAAGATTACTAACAAAAGAAAATTACATCAGATTGGCCAGACTTCCTGATCCTGGACAGAACAGACAACGTAGGCCAACAAGGAATTCCGAAAAATAGAAGGGTGACCCACAGATTTCACCTCCAGCCACGTTACCCTTGAGGAGCCTGGAGCACACAGGGACACAAGGAGCCCTGTGCTTAGAAGCCTTCGGAGAAGTCAGTTCACATACGAGCTTCTTCCAACCCAAAGGAGATATTGGGCATTTTAGTAAAATGTTTGCACTGAACGTATTTAATTACAAGCTCACAGATGTGTACAGAGGCACAGGAGAGCCTGTCTTTGTAGCTTGGGCTGCCATCACAAAACACCAGAGACCAGTGGCTCACGTGACATGGATTTGTTTTCGCCCACTTACAGAGGCCGGAAGTCCGAGGTCAGAGTGCCATCGCAACCCGGGTCTGGTGACAACTGCCTTCTTGCTGTGTCCTCGCATGGCAGAGGCTGAGAGCGCCTTCTGGTGTCTCCTCTCATTAGAGGAGAGGTAGTGGCACCATGAAGACACCACCCTCATGACCTCCAATAAGCCCATTATCTCCCCAGGCCTTGTCTCCTCAATGTCCTCACACGGGGGGGGGGGGGGGGGGGGGCGGAAGGGGTGGCGTCAGCATATGGATTTCGGGAGGACAGAATGCAGGCCACAGAGAGCCCCATGATATTTCCATAGCTGCAAACTCACTGCTAAAAGTTTGAACAGAGAATGAGTATAAGAACCCTACAAATGCTATTAGTATAAACATAGCCACTGCAACAAAAATATAAGCTTCCAAGTACCAGAGCAAGAACAATATTGGACCAAAGGAAGAAACCTCATAGAAGGATACAGTAGTCACAATACCTACATATATAATAGAGAAACATGCTAATTTACTGGGATGCCATAACAGGTCGACCAGACAGGAGGAGGTCGCATGTGCAGCGACAGGGGCGGGCAGCAGGGGCCTCCATGCACCTGCGCTGGGGGAGGGCCTGATCATCAGCGGCCTTGGCAGCTGCAGGGCCAGGGGAGGGAGGCAGGGCCGGACTGACAAGTCGAGGGTGGGCGGCACCGCGCAATTTCAAATCGCACACTGGGCTCCTAGTATATAACATAAAGACCAAAATTCTCAAAACAAAAAAGCATGACAGGATTAAAACCAAGCACATATGTATACGTATATGTATACATATCCATATCCATACCCATATCTATATCCATATCCATATCTATACTAATAAAAGCATAATATGCTAATTAGACTGGGCAGCCAAATGACCTTCCGGATGACCTCCCAGATGATGCTGAGGCTGGGAGGGCCTAGCCCCTTGCAGGAATGCAGCCGACCCTTACTCAGTCAACCAGAAAACTTAATCAGCTCCCAAAGTGAAGCCTATTCCAAAACTCTGTTCAAGAAGCATGCCCAGAGCAATGTGACCGTGACTTACTAAAACCGCAGGAGGAGAACATCACACCTGCCAGTGAGAAGAAAGTAAGCAGAGAGCAGAAGCATCGCTGTTCCGACACCAGAGAGAGCAGACGCAGACCCCGGACAACTAAATGTATCAGTACAGAAAAACTATCTTCTAAAAGCTCTACTCAAGGCGAATATGAAGCAGCTATGAGCATCTATACAACAGTGCAAGTAAACACAGCTAACTTAATAAATGAAAAATGACATGACAAGCAAAAAGTAGAAAGAAATATATTTATAGAAGAATTGAACATACCACTAAGAGTCTGCAAAAAGAAAAAAGGACAACAATTAAGCAAAAAATGTAAAATATCTAAACAGTATGATAAAAAAAAAAGTGCCAGTATTTAAAACACCAGAGAATATCATTTCCTCTCAAGTGAACGTAGAACTCACAGTGATCCGATACCAGCACATAAATAAAACATCACCCAATTTCACACAGTATAAATAATACAGCCACTATTTTTATCAAAATGCAATGCAAATTTAAAAGTAGAAACCAGATATTAATAACAAAACCAGAAATTACAGCTACTTAAGTAAAATGAATACATTTAGTAAAAATTCAACTTAACACTGACACAAGAAGAAAGAGAAAACAGGTTATAACTAATAAAGAATTTTAATTTGTCTTCACAACCTCCAAAAAGAAAACCCAGGTCCAAATGCTTTCACTGGTGAATTCTATCAAACCGGAAAGATGAAATAGGCCTAATTTACATGAAATACTTCCGTTATAGAGGAAGAGAGATCATTGCCTAACTCATATTGTGAGGATGGCTTAACCACTATGAAAATATAGCAGTCATTATAAAAAATAATAATTGCAAACCAATGTCAGTTATGAATATAGACAAAACAATCCTTATTATAATTTTAGCAAATCAAATCCAGTAACCCAAAAAAAAAATGTTTGTCCAATCTTACTTTAGTGGATAAATCCCTCTTGGTCAAGATTTACCCGGTGAAGTAAGTTTGGATGAACATTTAAAAATCAACACACTTAAATTCACTACATTACCACAATAGAGGAAGGGCTATATTATTATTATTTTGGTAGATGCAAAAGAGCATTTTAAAGTTTTTAAAATGTTTATCATTATCCTATCCAATAAAAGAGTAATATGCAAATTAACCATCACTCTGCCATGCCCACCAGTCAATCAGGAGTGACTATGCAAAATAACCCAACCAAGATGGTGGTTAATTTGCATATCCAGGAGTAGAGCGAAGACTGAAGACAGCGTAGAAGGAAGCCAGGCATTGCAGAAGGGAGCAAAGCTGCGGAGAAGCAAACAAGCGGGGCTGCAGAGAAGGGAGGGAAACAGGCGGGGCGGGGGAGAAGGGAGGGAAGCAGACCGCCCCCGCAGGAAGCCCTATTGCAAGAATCTTCCTGCAATGGCCTCTAGTAAATTAATAATCAACATTGTCAGTATTATAGGAAGAGTAGGAAACCTCCTCAAACTACTAAAGGGCATCAATAAAAACCCCTCTCATTTAATGGTGAAGAACTGAATTATTTCCCCGAATTCAGAGACAAGACAATGATACCTGCTTTCCTTGCTACTCTTCGGTAGTGTGCTAAATAAATAACATTTCTACAATTCATAATTGCTTCAATTTTCTTAGTACAGTAGAAAGCCAGTTTATTTTTGAAACAATGACATCTGAGGTTGGTTTATTAAGGGGATGAGAGGAAGGAAAAGAGGGCAAAAATGCGGACTCCAAGGTGGATAAGAATAGTCAGTGGAAGCACAATATGATGTGTGCTTGGACCAGGGTCTGTGGTGTTTTGCTAATGGTCTGAGGCTGCCCATCAGTACGGCTGAGGGTATTTCTCCAGATCAAGCATGTCAAACCCAAAGGCTAACACGGGCCAGATAAGTCAGGCATACGGCCCACGGGCTGTGAGTTTGACATGCTTGTTCTAAATGCTCGGTGGTAAGAAATGGTTTATACGTCAAAGATATTCTTCCTTTAACACATTTTCCAAATATGCTAGCCATGAGATTGTAGAAAGTATAATTTTTGTGGTGTGGTTATTAAATGCCATGCTAAACTGCCTTAGGGTATCTCCAGTCAAAATTAATTTTTTACATATCTCTACTGAAATCATTTATTTTCGATACATTTAAATAAAACATTATCATCAGGAGAATCACATCTTTTTACAGGAATAGATTGGCATGTAAGTAATATTTAGCATTTTAGACATCAGAAATGAATCATTATTGTGGTGAGTCTAAAGATAGTCTTAGGAACACAAACAGAGATGCTTTCATTCTTATAGCAACAGAGTGAGCTTATCGCTTTAAATCCAGGCCCGTTTCCAAGAAATAGCAGCAATGTTACTTATGGCTTAATGCTTGTAAATAAAATTACATTAAATTTAATTTTTGCATGTGAAATCATGGTTTACTGAAAAGTTGGGCAATTACAGCAGGAACCACATACAGATTGGGAGTCTGTCATAGAACCTCCAATCAGACTAACAGAATTGAAAGACAATGCATTTTAATAAAGGAGCGTCTGATATAATAGGCTTTGCTTCCTATAAACTGCTGTCTTGAGTTTCTTGACAGTGTAAATTAATTCAGAAAATATGTTCCATACTGTGCGGGGTGGCCTAGATCATAAAATAGAGGAACAAAGAATGAGAGGGTACTTAACTGAACTCATTAAAATAGTTCAATAAAATGTGTGTGCTTTTTAAATAAGTGCTGTTCAGAAAAGCAGTTGTAATTTTTTAATAATTTGAACCTTTTCTTTATGAGTAGTATAGACTGGTATATGTTCCCTCTTTTCTTTTAATTCCTTTTGAGGGGGAAAAAAATCTTGGAGCAAAAAAAAAAAAAAAAATCAGAATGAAACCCAGTATGGCTAAATATAGAGTATAAGAGTAAAAAAAAAACTTCAATTCTTTATGTTGAATTTAATAGAGCCTTGCTTTTAATGGATTTTAATATTTCTGGTACATTTTATTGTGACATAATCCAGAGTTTCAATGAGACCACTTTGGAACTGATTTGGTTGATAAAGCAAGTGAGGCAAGTGGCAAAGAACTTTCAAAAGATGGGGTCTCGGGTTGTAAATGTTCTGTATCTTGCCAAACAAAAGAAGGAGTAAATGCTTGTAAATAAAATAAAATGAGGTGAAGTAGAGATATAAAAAAAAATTTTTTTTAAAAGGCGGAGATGAGGAAGCCAAGGAAGTAAAGTAAGACTGAGTTCCGGAAGGCTTTATAAGCAGATAAAAACAGTTTTACACATTCTTATTTCATGTTATCCTCAGTGTCTGGGAAAGGTTTTCTCCTAAAGGAAATACCCAGCAGCCACATTTCCTATATAATAAAAGGCCAGCGACCATAATGGTGTAACGACCAGAATGACGGATCGACCAGTCGCTATGAGGTGCATTGGCCACCTCTCGGTCCCTCCCCCCAGTCCACAGGCTCTGATCGTTGGATGGCCAATGGGGAATCACAGGGAACCAGGGTGGGTGACGGTGGGGTGGGACTGGGGACTGGTGAGCAGGCAGAAGGCAGACCTCTTGGTCTCTCCCACCAGCCCGCACCCTCCAATCGCTGGATGGCCAACGGGGAATCATGGGGAACCAGGGAGGGTGGTGGCGGGGTGGGACTGGAGTCTGATTACAGGCTTGGCCTAGGGACTCTACCTGTGCACGATTTCATGTGCTAGGCCTCTAGTATTAAATAAAGTCCAAATAATTTCATCAGGATGTATGTTCTAACAACTTAGCAGCCGTTTTAGAAAAGTTGTACACAGATAAGAAACAAAATCATGTCATTATTAAAATTTCACCACCGTGTACTTAAAATGTAAATAAAATGTGTTTGAGCCGCTGCTAAAACCTTTGCCACTCACCTTCACACAGACCCTTGAATTCCCCACAGTTTTTAATTCCTCTCTTTCTCCTGCTTTGTTCACTCTCCCCCTTTCTAAAGCCCCATCCTAAGCAAGGGGCTGGGGCTGTCCGCTCACCCAACCACTAAGCAAGTGCAGTGTAATGTCACTTCCGAGAAACATCCCTAACAGAAAGTTCACGCATACAACTATGCAAATCCTTATACAGACAAATAACCAGTAGATTAAAATTTTAAAAGTGATCCATTTTAAGGAGAAAAGCTCAGGAACTTCCATATATATATGCTTAATATGCTAAGTGTTTGACCATTTGACCATTCAACCAGTCGCTATGATGCATACTGATAACCAGGGGGCAGAAGCTCCAACCGGTAGATTAGCTTGCTGCTGGGTCTGGCCAATCAGGACTGGGTGAGATGGGCTGAACACACCCAGGAGTCAACCTCCCGTGGTCCCTCCCCGGCCTCTAAAATATTTCTTCTAATTGATTTCCTTTCAACATGCATGAATCCATGCACTGGGCCTCTAGTAAATATATAAAAGAAGCACACGACCCACATTTTTTGGGTCATGAATTGAGTCGAACTGTTCAGAGATGGAATCATTTAGAGTGATACCTGGTAAATGAAAATATAGCAGATAAAAAGCAGGGATGAGGAAACACAGTGTGACTCCAGCACGCAGTGAGCGTGTTAAGCAGCGAGGCTTGGTGTTCAATCCATGTCACGATGAAGTGCTCGTACACTGTGTTGTGGTGACATGCATGCTGAGGCCGTATTACTGAAGGCAGATGCTGGCTGCAGCTTGGATGATGGTGTTCTAGGAGGTCTTTCTGTTTGTGAGGAACAGACAGTCCCTTAGATTCATCTAAGAAGAGAAGGAAGTTACCTCTGCAGCTTCAAAGATAAACATCCAGCAGTAGAACATCTTCGGGCTACCATGAGCCAGAGGAACAGCAGTCCAGGAAAGTCTTACAAAGACCAGAGTGGGTGGGCAACTCTGCAAGCTCAGTAGAAAGGAGAGGATACCAGATCGCCTCTAAAACACCAATTTTACTCCATCTCTTCTCTTGTAAACTGCTGTGTAATCGCTTTTATACCCTACCTCTTTTCTATACCATACTTTCCTTTTGCACATTTCATATATATCTATAATAATAAAAGTGCATTATGCTAATTAGACCAGACAGCCAAACAACCTTCCGAATGTCATTCAGGATGTCCTTCCCGATGAAGCCACTGCAGCAAGGGCTAAGGCAGAGCAGTGAGGGGCAAGCAGGCAGGCAGGCAAGCAGATAGCGGTGATCAGTCAGGCAGGCGAGCAGTTAGGGGCGATCAGGCAGGAAGGCAGGCAGGCAAGTGGTTAGGGTGATCAGGCAGGCAGGCAGAGTGGTTAGGGTGATCAGGCAGGCAGGCAGAGTGGTTAGGGTGATCAGGCGAGCAATTAGGGGCAATCAGGCAGGAAGGCAAGTGGTTAGGGGCAATCAGGCAGGCAGACAGGCGAGTGGTTAGGAGCCAGTGGTCCTGGATTGCGAGAGGGTGCAGGCCAGGTGGAGGGACCCCCCCTCCCCGCCCAGTGCACGATATCATGCACCAGGCCTCTAGTCTATATATGTAAAAGCCTAAGTGGCCAGCTGGTAGCTATGATGACCACCAGTGGACACACTCTCAACACACAGGCATGAAAACTTGGAACAGACTGATGAATCTGAGAGAGGAGGGAGAAGAGTGGGAGGGGGAGGAGAGATTAACCAAAGATCTTATATGCATATTAGAGGATTCATGCACTGGTGTGGTCCCTCAGCCTGGCCAGCGAGGATCAGGCTGAAACCGGCTCTCCAACATCCCTCAAGGGGGCCCGGATTGCGAGACGGCACAGGTCAGGCCCAGGGACCCTACCGGTGCATGAATCCATGCACCAGGCCTCTCATATTCAGTAAAATTGCATGATTGTGAGGATTCATAATTTCATTCACATTATTTACTGATCATGTATCAGGGTACTGACCAAGGGTTTGGGTGATGTGGAGAATGAAGTCAGATGTAAATTTTGTTTCCAAAGGATGATTTATTAAAGAAGATAAACTAGACCTGAACCTAAATGGCTGTATTCTAAGACAGGAAATCATGCGAAATAAGCGGTAGAGACAAAACAAACAGTTGTAGGATGAGGACACACAATGATGCCAGAGCATAAGAAATAAATTATGTCCCCAAAGTGTTCATGGAAGATACGAGAATTATCACAGCATTTCTCTGTTGAGACAAGATGGCGTTCCATGCACTCCTGCATTGTATGTGTATAGAAACCTGGTGCCATTTCCTATGGTGGCATCTGAGTTATAACTTAGTTTATAATTCTTCTGTTATGCTTGGAAATAACCGAGCAAAATAATTTGTAAAATATATTCCTTTCCATAGAGGGGCATAAAATGTGTGTTTTAATCATCAGCAGACTTGAGAAAACTACTCCGGAAAAGAATTTGAAATACCAATCTCTCCTACAGCTGGCAGTTACAAAGCCTTATCTCCCTAATGCAGGGCCATCACACGTACATGAAGAAAGGGTTTCGGTGGTGGCGATTTTTATAATAGTTTAGATTAGCCACAAGAGGGAACTCACGGAGACCTGTTAATGCAAGTGAGACATATGAACAATGGGGACAATGTTAGTCTGCAGAGTTCAAACCAAGTTCATTCTCTCCCATGGTTTAGTCCTGTGAGGCTTGAAAGGAAGTTTTGAAGAAGCCAATGACTGTTCCTACAATCCTGAACTCATTTACAAACTTTTAGAGGTTTTTGTGTGTTCTAGTGTAATATTTGATGATATGATTAGTTCTTCTTCTTCTTTTTTTAATGGCAAGGATTCGAGATCCTTTAATAGACTTGGTTTTCAATGCCTGAGCCTCTCTCACCACATGTCACCTTGGAAGTCATTTTATCCCTCTGCACATAATCCTATCTATATCTTTTCTCTGATAGTAAAGAAATAATAAAAGTATATTCATATTCATTCTACTTTTCAAAAAAGGCATCCATGTCTGTAAGTGATATAAATCTAAAAGTAAATAGTACAAAAACTTGTATTATAATATTGGTGTTCTGAATTTCACACCTTATTTGGCCTTGGGAAGAAATTAAAAAGGATCTTATTCCTCCATTTTTGGCAACAATAATGACCAAGACTGAATTTGGTTTATTACTTCTTGGCATATCTTTCCTTTGGGGCAAGCGTCATTTCAAATATTAATCTGGGAAGAGAGGTGGCCGCCGACGCATGATTCTCTGTCATCAATGTTTCTCTCTCTCTCCCCCTTCCTCTCTCTCTAACCTCAAGAAAACCATATTTAAAAATAAACCAGTGAACAAACTTTACCTTATGACTCATTTCACACATGAACGTATTAAAGGAATGAATTTCAGTGTATGTTCCTGAGAATTGGAAACGAGCAGAAACACTGTCATTTTGGCCCTGAAAGAACAGAGTACGGAATTTAAAAACAAATAGGCTTTTGTACCCTCAAAAAATCTAAAGGCAAGAAAGCCTGATAAAGCTACTCAGCTTCAGACACGTGCTACTTTCCAGGAACAGAAAGGAGGACTGGAGGGGAGTAGAGCCATGCGCCCGGAGGCAGAGCTGCCCACTTAGGTGCAGGCCTGGCCCTAGCAGGGTCTGCCCAGCCTGATGTCCATAATGTTTGAACTGATGGCTCCTTTTTCCTTCCGTTTCTCTCCCTTTTTCAATAAGAATATCGTCTACAATGTATGTTTTTCTCTTGCCGTTGTGTTTTAGGAACAGATAGCATGTTTCCTCATTTCTTAGGACCACAGATGGGAAAGAATATTGTCCCAGGAGATGTGATACCCAAGTCATATTTAGATGGTTGGGATGATTTAGATGATGAAATGGGGGATTTTTTAGTTGATGAGCTATCTCATGGTAATGATGAGACCTTTGGCGATCGTGAGGGAGGTACATTTATTTTTCATGGGGGATGGATGTGAATTTTGGAGCCCACCGGTCACACTGTGGTAGGTACCATAAGGCCTCCCATCCCACCTCTTCAGAAACTATTCACACCCTGGCTGGTGTTGCTCAGTGGATAGAGTGTGGGCCTGTGGACTGAAGGGTCCCAGGTTTGATTCCCGTCAAGGGCACATGCCCAGGCTGTGGGCTCAGTCCCCACTCGGGGGCATGCAGGAGGCAGCCGATCAATGATTCACTCTCATCAATGTTTCTGTCTCTCTCTCCCTCTCCCTTCCTCTCTGAAATCAATAAAAATGTATTTAAAAAAAAAAACTATTCTCATTCATGGAACCGGCGAACATGCTAAATTACATGGTAAAGAGGAATTAAGTTAGCTGCGGATGGATTTTAAGGTTGCTAATCAGCTGACTTTAAAGTAGACACGTTTTCCTGGATTACCTAGGGAGGTTCAATGTAAGCACAGGACACTTGACAGCACTAAGAGGTAAGCAGAAGACAAGACTCTGAGGAGCCACGGCTTTAGAAGAATTAGAGGGCTGCAAAGTTGCTGGTTTTGAAGACAGAGGGTGTCAGTGCAACTAATTCTGTCAATTCCTAGAAGCCGGATAAAGCAAGGCAATGAGTCCCTCCCTCGAGCTCCCAGGAGAGAAAGCAGCTCCGCCAATACTTTCGTGTTAGCCCAGTGAGATCTGTGTGCCGCGTCTAATCTTCGGAACTATAAGATAATACATCTCTGCCATTTTAAATTAACCATTACATTTGTAGTTATTTGTTGCTGCAGCCATAGAAATAACTAACGCACCTAGGATGCTGAAAAGCTTGATGTATTACCTTTAACCAAACAGGTGGTGGTTGTTTGCAATTTAGTGAAAAATGTGACAACCTACACCTAGCCCAACTTAATGTGTGACTTCTTCTTTTTTTATGCATCAATTTAGCCATTTCAAAAATTCCTGGAAGGTCTCCATGTGTCTAATATAAAACTCATCTCATGCCTACCTTTTGAATAAGAGCCTACAAGGAGTGGGAATCGCCATGGTACCTTCAGAATACCAAATGAGATTCTCTGTGGATGTCATTTTCCTCTACTTCAGTGCCCATAAAACTTCACAGAAGAAAAAAAGTAATGTCGACTCTTTGAGCCCCAAAATTGAATGTGCCTTGAAAGGCCAGGGTCTCTAACAATACCGTGAATGCTTCGCCCCTCGCTCAGCATCCCTTTCAACTTGTGTCTAGCTTTCCTTTTGTGATTCTCTCTGCATTCTGAAGCACCTCATGCCATCCCTGGATTCGTCAAATCAATGCGCCATTTGTTGTTGTTGATGTTATCCATCATTGCCAAAATGTTGAAGGTATTAATAACTGGTGATCCTAAGTGCCACAAACCTTAATGGAACGGTACGAAAATGCATCATTTTTAACTTGCAGAATAGATGAATTTCAGAATATTTTTGTTCTCTGGCCTTCTACTCAAGCCTTTTGTCTAAGATTCTGCCACGTTGAGAGTTGGCATTTACTGCTTTTGTCCATCTGTCATAACAAAATCTTCCCGGTTTGAAAATGTGATACAACGACTATATGTACAGACATAGACATGCTTTTGAATTCTGCATAGCATTCCCAGCACTACCCTTTGGGCATTATTAAGTCTGTGGCAGATTTGATTTCCAATGAAAAAAAAAAAAAAGAGAGATATATTTTAAACTCCATACCCTGCTGGATTACATTTTTGCTCATGTCAAATGTTATTTTTATCCTATGCCATGTTCAGCAATGTTTAAAAAAATGTATCATTAGTGTCTTTCTTAAAGATCTATACTCCATATAAAAATGTTCAAATCAAATCAGATATGTATGAAAGTGGAAAGCACTACACAAGTATGAGATGTTATTCTATAACTAAAATTATTATTGTTTCACTTAACGGTATCCTATATAATAAAAGGCTAATATGCAAATTGGCCAAATAGTGGAATGACAGGTCACTATGACGTGCACTGACCACCAGGGGGAAGATGCTCAATGCAGCAGCTGCCCCCTGGTGGTCAGTGTGCTCCCACAGGGGGAGTGCTGCTCAGCAAGAAGCCCTGGGCCAGGCTCACAGCTGGCGAGCGCAGCGGTGGTGGTGGGAGCCTCTCCCACCTCTGTGTTGGTCGGACACCCCCCCCCACCCCGAGAGCTCCTGAGAGGGCACAGGCCGGGCTGAGGGACGACCCCCCAAGTGCATGAATTTTGTGCACCGGGCCTCTAGTCCTAAAATAAGTTTCTTTGAATTTTCATTTCTGAATAATTATCTGTAAATGATTTTGCTTATAAGTAAGAACATGCTATTTGACATGCAACTATAACCTGAGTAGCTGGCATTTTTGCCTTTCGAAAATAATGTCACTACTGCATGGATAAGAGATTTAAAAGGTATACTTGCTGGTGAATAAATCAGAACAGGCTTAACTTGTTTTTTATAATTTTCTAAATTGTTAGAAAAACGCTGAATAAACATTTGTGCTAATAATAAAATTAAATAGATTAGGTTAAACACAAGACTCCTTAAACATAGAAATGTGTGTAGTTACTCTATTTGTATGACCAATACATTTTACATAGTTTAATAGCTTTTCCTATACTTTTTATTTTTTCAGGAATGATAATATATACGAAAAGTAAAAAATTAGACAATTTTCAGTTAAGTATGGTTTTCAGTAGCAACCAATCTTAATACTTTAACCCTAACCCAAAATAAAAAGGACTAAATGTCAGGTGTGTCTGAACTACTCCACTTGAATAAATTTATAAACAAGGAAGATATCACCATTTATCTCTTCTGCCTCATGAAAACACATTATTTGATGTTGAATTTCTTATATGATCCTCTATGATCTAAAGGTGTTTTCTCTCTTATAAGCAACAGCATGTAATTCAATGCCCTTCCAACAATAGTCGCTTCCCTCAAATTTTTGAGATAATAAGACAACCTGACTTAATTCTGACTAAGCATTCAATCACTGATCTCCAAATGCTCTAAAGCCATGGTCGGCAAACTGCGGCTCGCGAGCCACATGCGGCTCTTTGGCCCCTGGAGTGTGGCTCTTCCACAAAATACCACGGCCTGGGCGAGTCTATTCTGAAGAAGTGGCGTTAGAAGTTTAAGTTTAAAAAATTTGGCTCTCCAAAGAAATCCCCATTGTTGTACTGCTGATATTTGGCTCTGTTGACAAATGAGTTTGCTGACCACTGGTCTAGAGCTATATTAATTGAGACACTGTTACATTAAAATCCAGCTGAAATAAAATATTTCACTTCTCACTGGCACGTGAGAAGAACTACTGTAACTGGAGGAATTTTAGAGATCCATTTATTTCTTAGGATCATAATCAAACGAGAGTCGTCTCTTTAGTTGTCTGCTGATCGCACAGCTTTCTCTCATCTCCAGGAATGGAAACAGCATTCCAGAGTGTGACCTTAGAACTAGTGCTATTTTGTGTGACTCTGCCATCCTGCCCCCGCGGTTTAATTCAGGTGCGTGACTGAGCCAACCGGCTTCTCTCTAATGAGAATCTGAAATCTCAAGTGGGAAGAAAGAAGCCTTCCTGTGACCTCAGAAAGAGCAGGGCATGAGAATGTAGTCTGTGCACCTACTTAGATCCCACTGACAGTATCGTGTGTGTTTTTAATTTCCGAAGTCTTGACTGCTGATCTCCATCCACTCTAAGTATAGATTTATCTATTTGTTCATGTATTCAACAAAGGAGTCAATGAATTTTTCACTCCAATATGCTCCAATCTATTCAAGGTACTGGAGGGTCCGGGAGAAAATGTCGTCTTCTACTCTTCTTTAACTTTCATAATAGTGAAAGACTGATCGCAACGAGAAAGGGGCATGGATTATCATGCCATGCAGAGTGAAGAATTAAAATAATAATTGAATTTTAGCAGAAAGAAGGCTGTTTCAGACAGGATGTGCAGAAAGCACACTTTCCCAGACTGAAATGAAACAAGTCAGAGGATGAGCCCGGAATGGGCTGGAGAAAGACCTCTCCCTTCTGGAAAAATAACACACCCCAAAAACCTCTAGAAGCACTAGGCCTCGCGCGTTAGTCCCACACAAGCAGCAGCGCCCGGCGTGGAAACTGTGCAAGTTTTCGGTGGCTGACGTGCTCGATTTCGCAACGAAAACCACAATGGTTGAGTTTTCTGCCATGTTTATGCGAAATCCTATACTGAGATCACATGGCGTCTTATTCTACATCTAATATTTTCTTTTCTCCCCATTTGTCCATTATGGTCTCAGGACACCTTTGATGAGGTTGTTCAGAACAACAGAAAGACAAAAAGGATTTAAAATTGCATTTGAGTTGCTTAAAATAGTTCTTGCTCTTCCCATAGTTTATATGGAAATTTGAATAAATAAATGGATGAATGAATGGAAGTAACAGCTATTGACTACCTCAAATATTTCTGGTATTAGGAGAAACAGAAACAAATAATCGCTTTTTATTACGTAGCCTGACTTAGAAAGATATAAAATGTCAAAGTGAAATTTCAATGTACCAAATTCTAGTGAATTGTGGTATTAAGTTCAAACATTTGGACAGGTTGATCTTATAAAGAGGAATTGTTCACAGATTGTACTGTTTTACCATGCGGTGACATCACGTAATGCTTATTAGGATGATGGCACGTTAAGGAAAAAATAGTTTCTCCCTATGATATTTAGGCTTCGTGTCTGCACTTGAAAGACATTATGAATAGATGTGGGTTATTTATTTGCAGATGAATTTACCTTCTATTTTCTTCCTCCCCTGATACAGCGACAATAGTAGAAGGATGTGTTTACCTCCTTCTACATTCCTGTCTTGTGTAGCTTGATTGGAAAATGAATGATTTTATGCTTGGTTAGAGATCACTGCAGCGCCTTCTCTCCATGGCTTTGCCGTAATTGTGGAATATTAAAGTAATCAGAAGTAGAACATGTTCATTTACATGAAGATGAAGCTCAGCTATTTTTAGTGATGATTTCTGCATTCCTCTCGGCACAACTGGAGACTGTATCACAGCCGAGGGCTCCTTTTGCTCAAAAGACTGTGTATTCTCCGAGTTCCAGCTTGACGTCTGGCAAGCAGGTAGTGGGTGCGTTTCCTGGTCGCCGTCAATCCTGCCAAGAATGAACGGCGCTGCACTCCTCCTAGCCTTGTTTATTACAAGGAAGCAGGGGGAATCTTTAATCAGAAGAAAAAACATTCAAACATGGAAGAAGTCATACAAAGGTAGCATTTCTCTAAGCATGTTTCCCCATCATACCCAGTCCTTTATTCTTTGGATCAGAATTCCAACAGAGACAGAAGGCTGCGCTGGGTTTACACGTCTACATGTGTTCTCTGGGTGTGCAGGCAGGGGGAGGGCGGGCTATTAGTTGGAAAATGGTAGTGAGCACTAATTTAACCCACTTCTTCAGTTGTTGAACTCTGAATGGTTTGCTCAGTTTTGCTCCACTTAAATGCGATTAAATATCGCATTCCTTTTCTGTAAAAAGTCATTCTAAATCTTTGCAAATGTTTGAAATTATGATTTTTTCCCCCACTCTTTTAGAGGCCAGAACTGACTACAATGGCACATAAATTTATAAAGGAGATATTTTTTTTTCTTCCACAGATAAATAACATACCACATCCATTCAGAAAAGGCCTCAGATCTTATAATTCTATGAGAAATCATCTATAATAACAAAAGCGTAATATGCTAATTAGACTGGACAGCCAGACAACCTTCCAAACGTCATTCCAGACATCCTTCCGGATGAAGCCGCCGCGGTGTGGGCCGAGGCAGAGACAGTTGGGGTGATCAGGCAGGCAGGCAGGCAGGTGAGCAGTTAGGAGCCAGCAGTTCTGGATTGTGAGAGGGTGCAGGGCAGGCTGAGGGACTCCCTTCCCCCGCTGAATGATTTCATGCACCAGGCCTCTAGTCTTAGGATAATAGATTATATATGTGAAGTTCCCTGGAGATTGTTCACTTTTATACCAGTAAGTATAAAATGTATTTAATGAGTTGTCTTTTACATTTTTGAAATAAATGCAATGATTGACAGAATTAGAATTGTTTGAGAAGCTGGAAAATATTTTATGTCCTCAATCTCTATAAAATGTGTTCAAGGCTTTTCTTGAGTAAAGCAATTTTGATTAAAACAAAGAAGGAGAGAGCAAAGGAGAGAAAGAAAGAGGAAGGAAGGAAGACAGAAGATCACATCTTGTGATTCTCTGCTTGGAATGGGCTGAGTCGTGGTCATGTTTCAAATCTCACTGGAGTCTTTTAATGTAGACTATAGATGGATCACAAAGTAGTGGGAGAAAAATGGGTTGTCTCTTGCTAGGCCTTCGTGTATCAGCTTGGACCAGTTTGAAGATACTCTTTAGTTATCAAACTCAGTCTCTACATTTGATCTCCAAAGCCAGAGCTGATAATGTAGAGATGTTCTAGAAGTCGGTCTATTCTTTGGTGTATGCAATTCCTTGGTGACAATGCAGCAGTACTTATAAAATGTCACAAAAATAACACTTTATAGCTTCTGAAATTGAAGTGAAGTAATTTACACAAACTATCTTACAAAACACTCAGTAAGCATTCAAAATATGGAATTTAGCCCAGGTAGCGTGGCTCAGTGGTTGAGTGTCCACCTATGAACCAGGAGGTCACGATTCCATTCCCGGTCAGGACACATGCCAGGGTTGTGGGCTCGATCCCCAGTGTGGGGCATGCAGGAGGCAGCCAATCAATGATTCTCTCCCATCATTGATGTTTCTATCTCTCTTTCCATCTCCCTTTCTCTCTGAAATCAATAAAAAAATATTGTTTTAAAAATGGAATTTATCCATTTTATTTACTTGGTATTCTTTGAATTGAGAAAACTCAAGTTTTGTAGTCATATAAAGACAGTTTCACACTCATATTTATTTAATAAAAATAAATTAAAATTACTCTAATAATAAAATATTAACTTATATGGATTGGAAATGATTAAATGAGATCAAATATACTATATATATATATATATATATATATATATATATATATATATATATTAAATGAGACTTAACTCTCACAGAGTCCTCATGAAGTCTGTTCTGTATTCTTTCATGAAGCAGTCACACAGGTGTGGCCACAAGAGGGGCCATGAGAGATGTAGGAGAACACAGTGTATTACAGTCGCAGATCTTAGAAAGACAGCCAACACATGCCACTCGGGGGTCGCATAGGTGGTCGGCAAATTGCGGCTCGCGAGCCACATGCAGCTCATGAGCCGCGGTTTGCCGCTCTGTTGACTAATGCGTTTGCCGACCACTGACCTAGACTCTCGATTCCAATAATTACAGGCTGTTGTTGTTCCTTGTGACTAAGTCCCTATCCCAGTGGTCGGCAAACTCATTAGTCAACAGAGCCGCAAACCCCGGCGCACGAGCCGCATGTGGCTCGCGAGCCGCTGTTTGCCGACCGCTGGCTTAGGGGGAGCCCCGAGGAAGTGTGCTTCAGGACTATGGGCAGGGGCCTTCCTGGGGCTCAGGGTAGAGTATAGAAGCAAAAAGTTTTGGGGGCATTTCACTGGTGTTTTGGGGATTTCCTTCATTTGGGGAGTGTCACCAGGTCAGTCACTGAGGGCAAGAAGGGAAAGTGGTGACAGGGCCAGCCTCATCCTACTGGTGCCCCTGGCCACCTGAGCAGGCTGCTCAGAGGCTGCTCGTGAGGACGCTCAGAGGACAAGGAAGCAAGCCGCTTTGAGGTTTATAATACAGGTTACAAACCGGGACCATGACGTGGCGGACAGCACCGGCAAGCCGCCCCAGCGGTGTCCTCTCAGTACACGGCTGCTGGCTGCGGGTATGGGATTTGAACCCAGGCGGCCTGATGTCAGATCTCCCAGATTTAGTCACTTTGCAGCATCTCCCTCCGTAGAGACACACATCATACTGATTCAGAACAAATTCTTGGCACGCCGACGTGCAGAAAACGCTAAACTCCAAGAGGACCCGATGGTGACAGAACCGCGTCGTGCACGCGGAGGGGAGAAGTGCCCGGCTCTTCTGGAAGAAGGAGAGAAGAGAGGAAACTGTTGGGCAGGGGTTGGGTCTGGAGTGAGCAGGGCCTCACGGTGTTGTCATGCTTCCGGGACCCTCTGACATCTCACACAATAGATGACAGTCATAAGTGGCCTAAACGAGGGCAGATTCTTGGCAACATTGCTGAAGGTGAAAGGTCACTTAGCACCTGGGTTTCCGTTAATGAAACATGTGTCTGCCCGCGCCCCGTTATTTCAAGGCTGAAAGCTGGGCCGTGCTTAGGATGCGCTCTGCTACTGACTAGCTATGGGAACGGAAGTGAGTTACATGTTTGGACGCACATCGGACCCTCTGGCCCTAACAGTGTACAATCACATAACTGCAGGTGTTTCATAAACTTTCCTGTGACATGTATAATCTATGGTTATGCCTTTTCACAGCGACATTCTCCATCACATGATTAAGCAACGTGCTTGTGGCCTGAACCGCAAATGCAAAAACAATATTCTACGCATGCAAATAGGAAGTTCCACATCCCCAATGAAAGTAAATGTTTTAGAATAACTTTTCTGGTTTCTTAACCATTTTTAGAGTTGTTATTTGGAGCTATTACACACTATAGTTTATACTGATGTTCAGTCGCAGAATCCCCACCATTAGGACACGTGTGTTTAAATGAGCATATCTGACTACATAGTGGGTAGAAAGAGCATAAATCTTATCAACGCTAGTGATGCTCTCATAACCATCTCAATGGGAAAAGCTTGTGGCTGCCAAAGGCTGTCCAACATATTAAACCTCTGGTTGCATAAAAGATAAAGTAACCCTGAAAGGTAGCATATTCCAAAAATCTGGTGCTTCATGAAGTGAGTAATTATGGGCTTGGGTTTTTATAAAATTTGAAAGGTCAAGAGGCTAAGCAGATGGCTAGCTGCAGAATTTATTGCACATTAAGCACTTGTTTGGATGTGCCAGACCAAGTCCTGGGAGCTTATGAGACTATAAAACCCAAAGACACTACGTTACACTGAGGATTCAGCACAGGATACACTTGCAAGTTTGGAGATCACATCTATTATCTGTCAGAAACACATGCAATTCCACACGCTTAACACCCTGCGCGGCGGTTTTTACTATTGTTCTTTTATTAACCTCTTTTTCCTCATCCTGCTACTTTATGTATTTTTTTAATAATATTACTATGTTCAGTGTCAGCTCAGCCATGTGGAATGAGTCTGCAGTAACTTTTCGGTCGTTAAATATAATAAAATTTTATAAGGGAGATAAAGAATTTAGATATTCACACTCACATACCATCCTCAGTGTACATCAGTAATCTCGTTGTCACCATTTGGCCAAGTTGGAGGCAGAGCAGCAGTGTTTTTGTCATAATCACAGACAACGCTTAAATCAAATTCCCTCCCGCCCAAAAAAAGTTAATCCTCAAAAAGTCATGGGGAATGCTGCCGCTGCAGATCTTTTCTTCCGTTAAAACAAAGCAAACAATAAGGTGAAAGACAACTAAGTGTCCTAGAGACTTCAGGAAGCGCTTTCTGTGCGACGCCTTCAGAAGGACGCTGCGAGAAGCTCCCGTACACTCTGACACAGCAGGCCGCGGTGCTCCCTGTCAGCAGCTGTGTTTAGCGGACGGTGTTTACCAATGTCATGGTCACATCAACCAGCTTACAAAGTGCACTCTCCTTTCTGAGCTTTAGGAAGCTCTGACTTTTAAGAATACCCTATAAACAACCACTATTTCATTAAATGTATAATTAAAAGTTCAAATGACTCTGAATTCTCAAGTACTAATGAGACTACACCACAGGTGATCGTTCTGTTCATTTTACAAAAAGTTCCTCCTTTTAAATGCATTCCATTGTATTTAGTAGTAGATCCACCTTTGGGCAGACTTAACAAGGCTGAAAGCTGGGTCGTGCTTAGGATGCGCTCTGCTACTGACTAGCTATGGGAACGGAAGTGAGTTACGTGTAGTCTTTTTTTAAAAATTTGTATTGACTTCAGAGAGGAAAAGAGAGAGAGAGAGAGAGAAACATCAATGATCAAAGAGAATCATTGATTGGCTGCCTCCTGCACACCCCTCACTGGGGATCGAGCCCACAACCCGGGCATGTGCCCTGAGAGGGAGTCAAACCGTGACCTCCTGGTTCATAGGTTGACACTCAACCACTGAGCCACACTGGCCGGGCGAGGTTTCTTGCTTCAAGAAAGGTTTAAATACATGCTGAACCATGGGTCAAGACAGATACTCCTGCTAGGTAAAGGTTTCAAAGAGTTTAATACTAAGGAAAAATCCGTTAAGTGGATGAAAGGGTCAGTGTGCTAGAAAACCACAGGCATTGTATGAGTCTGAGACACTGGCATGTGCGCCCAACAGAAGACGAATCTGCACAGACACTCCCCCCTCCGGGGCCAGGCCGAGTCCTCTGTCCCCTATCGAGCATCTCCACGCGCTGCTGCGGTGACGTGGCTCCAGTGCACAGCACATCGGCTGGGAGGAGAACCTAACCGTGTGTTCATCTGCACTACCCGCATCATGGCATCCCCCGTGAAACACCGCCGTGACAACGAAATGCAATAAACACATCAAGTATCGACTTCAGTGCATGCCCTACCGAGGATCTTATTTTAAAAAGGGTCTATTCCTTCAACTTTCCCCTTAACACCTCTGGCTCTTCCTCCTATTCTAAGTTTCAATTATCTCAAGATGTTGTATACCCAGGTCTAAGGAAGTTCTTGCAGTTAGCGAATTATTGTAGTACGAACATCTGACGCAGGAACTCATATATGGTTTTAAATGGGTTCAATGTAGAGAAAGATCCTTAACTGTAAATTATCGTTACAAACATGGAAGAGAATGTATATGACCTCAAAGTGAACTGTAGACAATAATGCCTAGAGATAGGCGTAGCCTTAAGTACAAAAAAGCATGATTTCATAGCAAACAACAATCTGAAATTTAGTAGGAATGATAAATGTTTCGATAACATATAGAAATGATTGCCTCTTGTGTTATTAGTGCTATCTTTTTTTACATATATTTTATTTATTTCAGAGAGGAAGGGAGAGGGAGAGAGACAGAGAGACACATCAATGATGAGAGAGAATCATCGATCAGCTGTCTCCTGCCTGTCCTACACTGGGGATTGAGCCCAAAACCCCGGGCAGGTGCCCTGACTGAGAATTGAACTGTGACTTCCAGGTTCATAGGTGAATGCTCAACCACTGAGCCACACTGGCTGGGTATTGGTACTACCTTCACAAATTGAAGCACTGTTTGACAAATTCATAATTGCCAAAATTCAAACATATTACGCTTTAAATAGCTGCAAAAGTGGTGTCTAATAAACAGAGAAGAATGCAAGAGTACATAAAGGTCAATGTCTTTATTACTGGACAGAAAATATGTATATTAGAATACCATCTAGTTCAAATGACATTGAACATAAAAAAAGAAAGAGTATTATATACCTTAGCCAGAGAATTTCAAATTCCAGTGTAGTAGTGGAAGATTCTAGAAGTAGAAAAGAACCAGGTAACAGATATATTCTGAATCTCAGGAGTTGGGCTACATAAATCTCTCCTCTGGCTTACGGAATCATTAACAAGGAACTCTATAAATAGGATTTATGTGAACCACCAATGTCACCTAGACAAATTTGGTCGGCATCCCGGTCAACATCCCTGGTCTGGATTAGCTTCGAGCATAAACTCACTCCCAAAATTACTTGGGAAGATATAATGGCCTTCCTGATGGATAGTGAGAGAAATTGCCCTGGATGTCTGCAGGTCTGCGTTTCACACCACGCCAAAAATAGCTAGTCCTCGGTAATCTCAGGCGCTGGAGAGGGTGCTCTTCTTTAATACTAAACATTTAATCTCAGGAAAACTTAGAATACAGTATAGCGTCTCGTTTAAAAAAATCAATAGCATGGCATTAATGTTTTATGTAAAAAGCAATTAGTGGTATTTTCTATGAGATGAGTTTTGTCTGTTGCAGTGGCAACCCTCTAACTTCAGTTTGCAAAGTGTAATGAAGTGATCTGTACTTTTAATTTCAAGTCAAATCCTACAAAGTTTGTACAGTATTAGAGCATGCAGGGTAACATTAATTCCATCATATTTACATGATTAACTTATTACACATTAGCAACTATTTATTATTCAGGAAAGTTTTGTTTGATAAGTCAGACAACTGAAGGCCTTATTAAGGGCCAAATATATTAAATTTTAAAAGGCAGTTACAATATTTGATGTTTAATTAATTTTGTAAATGGGATCAGACATTGCTCAAAGCCAACAAAAAATGATTACTAATTCTCATTAGGTGTATAAACAAATTAATAAAATCTGTATGCTGAACTTAAAGGCTTAAACTATTTTTGCTATAACTATGTAAATCTTAATATTAAAAAGCCAAAGTGAATCTCTAAGTAGTCTTTATGTTATTTTTTATTTTGCTGTGGTACAAACACATAACATGAGATGGACTCTCTTAAAATCACAAGTGTACAATATACCATTGCTGACTACAGGTACCACGCTGTATAGAGATGTGTAGTACTCACAGATGTTGCTTGACTTAAACTTTACACCCTGTGCTACACCAGCATGGCCAAGAGTGAAACTGAGTGGGAGGGGAGCAGTGAAGGATTGAGAAAAGACAGACAAGAGAAGAAAGCTGAGTCTGGATGGGACACTGCCCTCTCTGATGGAGAGACAGTGCCATGGACCATAAGCCATGTATTAATTTTATAGCCAGACTAGTGACCCAGTGCATGAAATTCGTGCATGAAATTCAGGCACAATAAAAGGGGATTAATTAGAGGAAATAATTTAATATTGTTACTTGCCCTTTCTCTATAATACAAGTGTCAGACATGAAAGAAAATTAGTAAAAAGTATATGAAAACCTTCCTCCTGGCAGAGTCTGGGGCACACCATAGGACCCAGAGTCAAGTCCCCGACCACCCACATGCACCTCAAAATCATGTGAGACCCAGACCCGGCCGGCCCCTGCCCATTGGGCTAGATCCAGACCCAGCCAGTCCCACTCTTGTCAAGCCCTGCAGGGCAGGGGGCATAACCACAGGTCCCCTGACCCAAGCCAGGACAGGGGGGCGTGGCCTGAGGTCCCCTAGCCCAGCACCAGGACAGGAAGTGCACCTTGAGGTCCTCTGTCAAGCCCTGCTTGGTGGGGGGGCATGGCCTCAGGTCCTGGCACTGGGGCGGGGGTGTGGCCTGAGGACCCTCAGCCTGACTCCAGAGCGGGGGGAGGGAGGGGCGGGGAGGGGGAGGGGACACGGCCTGAGGTCCTCTGTCAAGCCCCATGGGGCTGGGGAGGGTGTAGCCTCAGGTCCCTGCTGATTGCTTAAGGCTCCTGATGGGAACATGGCCTCAGCTGTGGGTGCAGCCATCTTTGTGATGGATTGATGGTCAATTAGCATATTCCCTCTTTATTAGATAGGATGCCATGAGGCAAAGTAATGGCGTGGTTACCACATTCTCGTGGTGGAATCTACTCAGTTACATGCACCTGAACTCTATCAAGCCCACATCACTCAGGCACGTGAGGCCACGTGTTCGGACCATAGGTTCAAGCTTACAGCCACAGCCTTTAGCTATAATTGTGCTGGGAGGGCTCTGCCCTCCAAGCTGGGACTTGCACGTGACTTTGCCATGAGAGGATGGTGCCTTCTCATTAGTCAGAGGCTTGAACCTGTCCAAACACTGTAGCCGCTCTTCATAACACCCATTGATTAGTGACTTCCCATCACCTCCACTCCCCAGTCCCTGGTGACTACTGTGCCACTATTTGATTCTATGGACTTGATGTAAATATCTGTGTTTTCTGATGGTCTTAGGCTCTACAGCAGCGGTTCGCAACCTGTGGGTCTAGCAGGGTCACCTAAGACCATCAGAAAACACAGTTATTTACATTATGATTCATCACAGTAGCAAAATGACAGTTATGAAGTAGCAATGAAAATAATTTTATGGTTGGGGGTCACCACAACATGAGGAACTGTGTTAAAGGGTCACAGCATTAGAAAGGTTGAGAACCACTGAATTCTAAACTGATGTAGAATGCATTTTTCTGTGACTGGTTTATTTCACTTACCAGGATGTCCTCCATAGCATTCCACTGTTTGCATATACCACATTTCTTTATCCCTTCATCTGTTTTGCCCTTAGTATTTAAAATGCTCTTTTCAAAATTATAAATCCAGCAATCTCAGTGTCAGTGTACGGAAC
Organism: Corynorhinus townsendii; assembly: GCA_026230045.1. Taxonomy (NCBI): domain Eukaryota; kingdom Metazoa; phylum Chordata; class Mammalia; order Chiroptera; family Vespertilionidae; genus Corynorhinus; species Corynorhinus townsendii. Next base: position 5,384,396 of record JAPDVU010000005.1, read on the forward strand.
TGCATTTAATGGGAACTCTACTACTGCATACCTTCTCTGTAACGGGCCTGGGGAAAGGTGTGAAACATTTTGTAAAGTGAGCATTCAAGAGTGTTCAAATATATACATCAGCAGCATAGCTTGTCATATTTATGCTATTCATGTGCTTTGGTAAAGAAGTTTTAAAACGTGTGGCTATAAAGTTTTTAATTCTAGAAATAAACCCTAAGCAACATGTTTTTGATAAATATATTAGACCTCTTAGGTCGTCAATGCTGAAAAGTTAATTGTATTAATTGTGTAATTTAAAATGTTGTGGACAAAAGAGAATATCTTCAAATCTTATTGGAATCATCACTGTCCTCTGATTAGTGTAAAGTTTGTTTCATTTTTTTAAGAACTAGAGATCCAGCATGAAACTCTGTATAGTTTCACGTGTAGTTAGTGCCTAGAAATTATCACCATGATCACTTGCTAAAAGGAGCTAACACTCGTGAAAGTTTCAAAACAACGTGAATTCCCTGGAGTTTAATTCCTATCCGTATGCTCTAAAAGGTTAAGTATTGCTGATTTAAATTGTCGGCAGTCTGGTAGTTTGTGAACGACAAATTTGCCTGCTCAATTATGAAATCTCAGTACTAATTTCATACTCTTTACTAATTAGTTCCTAAGGACAGGGGCATTACCAGTAGGAGATAAGAAACTACTAAGGCTAAGTCCGATGCCGTTAAAGGGTGTTTTTTCGTTAGACGCAGTCTTCTCTCCCTGTAGGAAAGACTTGAGCTGATGAAGCCGGAGGGTTTCACCATGTTCACTCATTCATCTCACTGACACAAGAGGAAATCCATTCACCATTGACTTCATGTCACCAATTGGGGGATATATTTTTATATTATTGTTACAAAATGTTAAACGAGCATATACACCACTAGTGTGTGCGTGTGTGTGTGTGTGTGTGTGTGTGTGTGTGTGTGTGTGATTTTAATTTGGCCAAATTAATAGCTCTCCATTTTTCCAATGTTCTGAGAGATTAGGATTAGTCATCTAGAAGGTCCTCAGGTCATACTCATTGAATATAATTAAAGATTTTTTAAAAAATCAAAATTTAAATAAAGAATATAACTGTGTCAAATATAGTCAAATGATATGCAGGTTTATATAAGATTATTTAAACAGGTATCTTCCTGAAGGCAACATTGATTAATTGAATGTAAACAGACATTTCAGACCGGGCCTGGTACTAAAAATACGCTGGAGAATATGTATAGGGAGGAAACGGTGGGTAAAGGTGTGTTGCTTGGTTTGCTTGGTTTTACTTGGTCATTTTTTCCATCTCCTGCAGGTGTAATTCTCTCTCAAATTATAGTTCAGATTATTAAAAAATATATATCTACATTTATTTTATTATTATTATTTTAAAATATTGCACAGCAAAACCGTTCTAGATCACACAGATACAAACTGGATTTTGTAGAACACCTTCTTTTACAACCTGCTAGAGGACAATGGCCTTTTCTTTCCTCTGTGTTTTACCTTTCAGGGTGCGTTTACCCAATTAACGTTTCCTGCTAATTCCTCAGGCATTCACGACTAAATAATTATAAGGCTAAACTAATTCCTCTGAAAGTCAGAGAAAAACAGTGAGTCGTCTGCGGGTTGCAAGAACTTTGATTTTGCTCTAAATATTAAGTGGATTTTTTTAAAGAAAAACATGGATAAACTAACGTAACATAAAAAATCAACCCTTATTTCGCTTAGCATAATGCTCTCTAGGTCCATCCATGCTTCACATGATCTCACTCATACATGGAATCAAATGAACAACATAAACTGATGAACAAAAATAGATCCAGAGACATAGAAGCATGGAACAGACTGTGAAAGGTCAGAGGGAAGACCGGGGACTGAGTGGGGGGGAGGGGGAGGGGGGGAGGGTGTGGAGAGATTAATCAGTGAACTCATATGCATATATGCATCACACGGACACAGACAATCGGGTGGTGAAGGCCTGGGGGTGGGGGGAAAAGAAGGAGGGAGAGGGCAATGCGGGGAAAAGGGGACATATGTAATACTTCCAACAATAAAGATTTTTTTAAAATGTAAGCCCTTTAATATGAAGAATGAAGAAAGACTGGTTGCATATAAAACTGATTGCATATAAAACTGCCTTGAGCAACCGTATAAATTATCTAAACTGATCACACTGACAGTGTGCTTCTGATAATTACATTGCGGGATATGTATGAATGGAGACCCTGCCAGGCAAACTGGAGGCGTGACCAGCCTAGAACTGCCTACCCAGGAGTTTTTATAGTTTAAACATAGCAAGGTAACCGCTGAATTGTTGTTGAAGAAGAAATGGGGTGTCAATCTGTTTTGACACTCAAAATACTTTTTAAAACATTGAATTCAAGTTTTAAATAATATTTTAAAAATAGATGTTGTGAAAAACACTGGGCAATGTATCTGATTAGCACCTTATTACTTTAAAAATGGGCATTTTCTTATAGATATGTTTATTATTTAAAACCAGAGAAAAAGAAGTCAGAGAGAAAAAAACAAGCTATTATAATGTCTTCCGAGTAAGAAATATTCTAAATGTGTTTCACTTATAAAAAGAAAATAAAGTTCATTCAAATATAATCATATTATGTTATTTCATGTGTTTAATACTCTTAAGATATTTTAAAGCAGTGGTTCTCAACCTTTCTAATGCCATGACCCTTTAATACAGTTCCTCATGTTGTGGTGACCCCCAACCATAAAATTATTTTCATTGCTACTTCATCACTGTCATTTTGCCACTGTTAATGAATCATAATGTAAAGATCTGTGTTTTCCGATGGTCTTAGGCTCTACAGCAGCGGTTCTCAACTTGTGGGTCGAAACAGGTCGCTAGCAGGGTGGACCCACAGGCTGAGAACCGCTAGTAGGGTCGCCTAAGACCATCAGAAAACACAGATATTTACATTATGATTCATTAACAGTAGCAAAATTACAGTGATGAAGTAGCAACGAAAATAATTTTATGGTTGGGGTCATCACAACATGAGAAACTGTAATAAGGGTCGCGGCATTAGAAAGGTTGAGAACCACAGTTTTAAAGCCTGTATACCTTTAACAAAAATAAGTTTAATTGGTTGAAAAAACAAAACTAAAAAACAATGCACTAATTTCTCCCATTAACCACCCCTGCTTCTGACAGCCACCAATCTGCTCTGTACATAAGAGCTTAGTTTTGCTTTGTTACATATATGTATACTTTTTAGATTTCACATATAAGAAAGATCATACAATATTTCTTTGCCTGTTGATTTTAAAGAATACAATACAGGAAATATACCGCAATCATAATTTCGCATGGGGCACAAAATAATGATATATTGTACAATTTTTGTCTTTGGAAGTTTGCTGGAAGTATCACTCCTTTTAAGAAATTTCATTTTCCTTTAAATATACTCCAAGTAAATTAAAATGGTTAGCGTGTGTTATTTACACTGAGTGGCCAGATTATGATGATCTCTGAACGCATAATAATCTGGCCACTCAGTGTGCTTCTCTTGAGTACCTCATTTATTTGATATCAAAGACACTACAAATCGTGCGCCTGATCAGTTTTCCCCTTTGCATTGGCTGATAAAAAGCTCAGGGCAAATAGGTGGTTGATCTCGAGCACAAGCCTAGAATACTTTTGGTACCCATTTGAGATACAAATACACGGAGTGGCCAGATGATGATGCGTTCAGAGATCATCATAATCTGGCCACTCAGTGTATTTTTGTGCCCTTATTGCTTTTTAAAAGGGCAAAATAATGGCCCTATAACATTGTCTTATATCACAAATGTTCCTTTGAATTCAATACCATTGAAAATCAATTGGGATTTCGGCATGAAGTTCATGGAGCATTCAAAATACTGGGTAATAATTTAATGAAGGGGCTGTTTTCAAAGGCGGTGCCCAGGGCCAGGAGGCATGGAACGGATGCCCCAGTGGCTGATGCCCGGGAAGCGAGCACAGGTGACATGCACTCAGTGTGCCCGCGCTCTGAACCTTGTACCGCATCCCTGAGTGACCTGGACCCTCGGCCCTCCGATCCCGGAGTGACCTGGACCCTCGGCCCTCCGATCCCGGAGTGACCTGGACACTCGGCCCTCCGATCCCGGAGTGACCTGGACACTCGGCCCTCCGATCCCGGAGTGACCTGGACACTCGGCCCTCCGATGCCGGGATCCCGGAGTGACCTGGACATTCAGCCCTCCGATCCCGGAGTGACCTGGACATTCAGCCCTCCGATCCCGGAGTGACCTGGACATTCAGCCCCCGCTGAACACCGGGAAGGAAAGGGAAACAGAGCCCAGCCTTACCGGAGCGCAGGCTGGCGAGGTCCCGCTGCGGCAGGCGCGGGCCAGAGTCGCTCCCCGGCCCCGCCCGGCTTCTGGCTGAGCACCGGGGGCAGGCGCCGCTGCAAAGTGACTCTGACTCTCTGACTTGGGGCGCCGGGGCCTGGAGCCCAGGGACCCTGGAAGCCGGGGCGCAGGAGGAGAGCGCCCGCCGGCCTCCTGACCAGCGAGGGGAGACGGCCCTTGGGCCCGCGCCCAGGTGCCTCCCATCCAGGGCTGCAGGGGAGCGGGCAGAGCCACCACCTGCCTCCGCGGAGAGCGGCCCAGCTGCAGGGCCCCAGCCGCGCTCCTGCCCCTCATCCGGCCTGCACCTCACCCCCACCGCAGCCAGCTCACCCTGTGCACGCCCCTGTGCCGTTTCATTTCATCTTTAAGGGGGAAAAAAAAGACATTGGGTACTTTACATAAATGTAATTCTCACAGCAACACTGGAGACAAAATTAGCCCAATTCCCAGGTGAGGAAAATCAGGGGTCAAATTCGCAGATCTATTCAAGCGCGGGCAGGGATACAAACTCGGTCTGCTCAGCGCCCACCTGGGTCGCACCACGTGGCGTATTGGAAGCTGTGAGGAGTTAATTTCGTTTTACTCTATCCGTAGTTGTTCCTGTCTCCTGGGGCGCTGTAGGTGGTTCAGGACCATCTAGATGGTGATGATGATAAGATGCAGAGCGAGCGCTGAGCTGAAGGCTATGTTAAGGAGGGTATATTTTATAGTGTTATCGGTAAAGAGGCTTTGAGACATTTTATACGAAGACATGACATAACGGCATGTCACATTTTTTGTAACTGCATGTTTTTTTCTTTGCTTATTGTACATCTTCTCCAACAGACCTCATGAAGGTGGGTCCTGGGTCCATTTCACATATGTTGTACAGCCAGCACCGCGCTTAGTACACACGGCCACTCATTCGATATTTAAGGAATGAGATAATGAATATGGTACTAGCATGTACATTGAGTCAGCATAGCTCTGGCAGAAATTAAATAAATTATAGCACATACATATACTGGAATAATAGGAAGCCACTAAAAACTATGTTTCAAATGTTTCCGTGACTAAGGCAATGAGCAAACATCCAGGATATAAGACTATATATACATATATGTGCACAGATACATATGTATGTACAGTAAGATCATGATTAAGCTGCCTTTTACTGAGCACTGAGAGTAAAATATACTTCATGGTATATTAAAATCTATTTCTTTTATTAAATGTATTTTATTGATTTTTTTACAGAGAGGAAGGGAGAAGAATAGAGAGTTAGAAACATCGATGAGAGAGAAACGTTGATCAGCTGCCTCCTATACACCCGCTACTGGGGATATGTCCGCAACCAAGGTACATGCCCTTGACTGAAATCGAACCTGGGACCCTTCAGTCCGCAGACCAATGCTCTATCCACTGAACCAAACTTGTTAGGGCTAAAATCTATTTCTTAATTAATACAACTATAAGATTGAATAATGAAACTCTTGCATGTTATAAAACCAGTTTGTAAAGATTAAACAATAACGTCATATTCCTAGCAAATAGCAGTGTTGAAAATATGAATTCATATATGGCAAAAAAATTATTTTCTGCCCTGGCCAGTTTGGCTCAGTGGATAGAGCGTCAGCCCAAGGGTCCCAGGTTCAATTCTTGTCAAGGGCTCATACCTGCTTTGCGGACTCAATCCCCTGCCGGGGTTGGAAATGCCTGTGGGAGGCAAACAATCAATGTGTTGCTCTCACATAGATGTTTCTTTCTCTGTCTCTCCCCTCCTTTCTGCTCTCTCTAAAAATCAGTGGAAAAATATCCTTGAGAGAGGATATATGAAAAAATGTGTGTGTGTGTGTGTGTATGCTAGTATATCCTAGCTAAAAAGAGGAAATATGCTAATTGACCATCACTCATCACAAAGATGGCTGCACCCACAGCTGAGGCCAAGGTCCCATAAGGAGCCTTAACAAGTAATCAGCAGGGACCTGAGGCTACACCCTCCCCCGCCCCTGTGGGGCTTGACAGGGGACCTCAGGCCATGTCCCCCACCCAGCAGGGCTTGATGGGGGACCTCAAGGCATGCCCCCCACCCAGGTCTGGGCCAGGGGACCTCAGGCCATTCCCCCCCCCCCATCCTGGTGCCTGGCTAGGGGACCTGAGGCTACACCCCCTGCCCGGTGGGGCTTGACAAGGTGGGAATGGCCGGGTCTGGATCTAGCCCAGTGGAGAGGGGGGCAGCCGGGTCTGGGTCTCATGTGATTTTGAGGCACATGAGGCGGGGACTTGACTCTGGGTCCCGTGGTGCGCCCCAGACTCTGACAGGAGGAAGGTTTTCATATACATTTTACTAATTTTCTTTCATCTCTGACACTTCTATTATAGAGAAAGGGCAAATAGCAATATTAAATTATTTCCTCTAATTAATCCCCTTTTAATGCTCACAAATTTTGTGCACCGGGCCACTAGTATATATATATATATAAAAGCCTAATATGCTAAGTGTCTGTCTGACTGGTAGCTATGACACACACTGACCACCAGGAGGCAGACGCTCAATGCAGGAGCTTCCAAGCTGCAGTGACTTGGCAGTGGCAGTTCTTGGGTGACGCACCCCAAAACCAGGTGAGGAGGGAGCCCAATTCCTCCTGGGGCCGTGCGATTCCACCTTCGGCCGTGGGTTATGTTGTTGCTGGGGCACAGGTGGCCCCGAATCTGTTTTACTGCACACTTGTGTTTGCGTTCCACACCCTGTAGACAGCAAGTTTACAGAGTGGCCTCTCCCACTCCAGGACCCCTCGGGGGATGTTGGACAGCCAGTTTCTGCCCAATCCCCACAGGCCAGGGCTAGGGACCCCACCTGCTGTAGGGACTCTGCTCACTTAGCAGATGCCCTTCAAGCCATGGCACCATCCCAGGTGAGGCAGGCTGGGGAGGGACCATGGAAATTTGGCTCCAGGGTGTGTCCAGCCAGTCTTGCCCAGTCCCACCCCACTGGCCATCTTCTAATTAATTTCCTTTCAGCGTGCACAAATCTGTGCACTGGGTCACCAATATATCCTATATAATAAAAACCTAATATGCTAAGTGTCTGGTCAGCCGTTCAACCAATCAAAGCATAATGTGCTAACGATATGCTAAGGCTGCTCAACCACTCACTATGATGTGCACTGACCACCAAGGGGCAGACAATCAACTGGTCGACCAGTCGCTATGACATGCACTGACCACCAGGGGACAGATGCTCTGACTGGTAGGTTAGCTTGCTGCTAGGGTCCAGCCAACCAGAACTGAGCGAGATGGGCCAGACACACACTGGAGCCCTCCTGAGGCCCCTCCATGGCCATCCAACCTCCTGCATCCCTCCCCGTCCCCGATTGTGCACTGGTGGGGTCCCTCAGCCTATCCTGCACCCTCTCGCAATTTGGGGTCCCTCGGGGGGGATATCAGAGAGTCAGTTTCAGCCCAACGGTGGAACACACTATGATGGGTACTGATTAGCAGGGTGCAGATGCTCAGTGCAGGAGGTGTTTCCCATAGGGGGAGCACCACTCAGCCAGAAGCGTGCTCACAGCTGGAGAGGGCAGCGGTGGTGGTGGTGGCGGGAGCCTCTCCCACCTTCAGTCGGACAATCCCCGGAGGGCTCCGGGGCTGCGAGAGGGTGTGGGCTGGGCTGAGGGAACCCTACCCCCCACCCTGAGTGCATTGGGCCTCCAATATATATATATATATATATCAGTAAGCTACAAATTTATGTGCTAGAAATGAGAGTATCTAATTGGGATGAGGGTTTTGTAAACAAATTTTCTAAATTTCCCTTAATGGTTAAATATTATATTTCATTTCAGAAGGAAATAAATGTTCTTTAAAATGCTAAAGCTAAATTTTGCTTGTAAAGATAAGGAAACAGTTTCAAGATTTTTATTTCCTCCTTATAATAGTTGATCTTTTAAAGTCATGCAGTGTTAACACTTACGTTAGCTAGCTCAATTATCCTACTTTATCATTTCAATGTCAATTTTAAAATACTTTAAATCTTTTTAGGAGTTACTGTTCAAAGTTAGCTTTATTTCATGATTATTACATTTTTTAATTGCAGAACTTTTATATGTAGAAGATTATTAGGAATTTTATTACAAGAAGAATGGTACTAATCCAAACCCTTTAAGAACTGGCAAATGTCTACTTTTTGTCCATACTTGGAATATTCACTTTATACACCTACATCTTTTTCTAAAAGCCACTCACAACTAGGAGTCATCAGTGCTCACAGAAGATGAGAGGGCTGAGTCAGGGGAAGTACAAGTTGAGCCTGGTGCATTTTGTTGTGCCAGGAATTTAGGGAATGCTTACAGAATCATGGTGCATGTGAAGTGGGTGCTGAACTCTTTAAAGGAGCACACACTGGCCAAATCTAGAAATATATGAGCATTGAAATAAATAATGCTGACTCTGGATTACTCACTGAGTAACAGAAGAATCCGTTTTTTAGACTAACAAAAATAAATAGGGTAGAAAAGAAAGTTCTCTCTTAGGACATAATTTCATCTAATAAATACAGATGTGATGTTACTATATCTTCCTATCCATAAATGAATAAGTAAATATGAAAGCTGGGGAGTAGCCCTAACTGGTTTGGCTCAATGGATAGAGAGTTGGCCTGCGGACTCAAGGGTCCCAGGTTCGATTCCGGTCAAGGGCATGTACCTTGGTTGTGGGCACATGCCCAGGAGGGGGTGTGCAGGAGGCAGCTGATCGATGTTTCTCTCTCATCGATGTTTCTAACTCTCTAGCCCTCTCCCTTCTTCTCTGTAAGAAAATCAATAGAATATATTTTTTAAAAAAGCTGGGGAGTAAAAGTACATCTGAGAGAGGAAGAAAATTAGTTTTTTCTTGAGTTCAGATTCTTACGAAAGAAAACTAAGTAAAGTGTATTATTTAGCAGAATTCATGGTTCACAGACAAAAAGCAACATCAATTAGCAAATGAAAGTCTTTGAAGGATGAACTATCAGCCTTTCCTGCTATTTCTTTAGTAGAGTTGGCCATTTCTAACATGGAAGATCTCTGTTTGCTCAAACTTCACAAGCTGAAAACAAATCGGGATTTAAAAATGAAAATAATATAAGATGACTTTAACAATAATTGATCACCCTGGAAGTATTACAAACCTTTTCCAGAGAATAAGTTAGGTAACTTATCTCATAATAACTTTGCTTTTATGCATTTCTAGATATATTATTTAGAAATCTTTTAGGTAGCTTGTTCCTTAAGAGAACACATCTATTTAGTGTATTTAAAGTCATATCTACTATTGAAAAACTCATGCAATTCATCTTATATTAACTTTAAAATATATCTATATCTATATTTATATCTATATCTATATCTATATCTATATCATCGAAAGAAGGTAGTACCCATGAGTTTTGGGTTACTTTGACTAACATTGAAATTAATTAGTATATAACTAGTTGTGAGTTTTTATGATAGGCATTTTAAAATTGTGGATTTCAAAAATAAAATAAATAATAATAAAAGCAATTGCAAGAGACAATGTACATATTTCTGTTCATCAAAGAAATTCTATGGTCAAGCCTCTTCAAGTGCGAAGGTATAAAACCTGCCTATAATTTGATGTGAGTGCTTCCCTCAGTTCCCCTTTTATGTCTTAATTTATCTTCATTCAATTAGATTTTTTCTATTGTATCTTTAGTATGGACAATCTTCTGCCCAGTTATTTTTCACATATTTTCTCTTTATAGAAGTCTAGCAAACAACTGGCTCTCCGGATGTATGTGCCAGCAGAGTGAGGCGATACTCAGCTGAGCTGCAGCACTTCCCTAGCGCAGGCTGGGCGTCTGCGTTGGTCAATCCGCCTCCGTCTGATCGGGCATCCCTGCAGTCTGAACAGACTGCCCTGCACCACTCAAAACGGGGTTCTCTGCTGTCAGGTGTAAAGGTGTCTTTCCGAGAACTCTCGTTGGACTGGCCTCTAAGTTTGTAGTGCTCAGAAGACTCCCATGAAGAACTGTAAAGGTGAGTGTGCATGTCTGTACCAGAGCCCTGTATTAATTCTCATCATCCGAGGTTGATGATTCAGGGGTATTTTTCAATAGAATTTTTTCAACATGTATTTTTAATTGTGTGTGTGTGTATATATATATATGTGTGTGTATATATATATTCTCATTCCATTATATACATTCCTATTTCATTATAGTAATATGTGTGTGGTTTAACATTAAATTAAAAAACTTGTATTTTATTAGAATAATTACACAAATGAGATGTTAGTTTTAAATATAGAATGAAAATGTATATACATACATATATATATATATAGAGAGAGAGAGAGAAATTTTCAAAAGGAGTTTATAAATAACATTAGACAACATGATACAGTGTAGACTTCAAAGCTTTTGCAAATACAACATAAAAGGAACACTTTTCTATGATGAAAACTAAAGCAACAATTGTATTACTGATACTTCAGTACTGTGGCTTCCACAAAATTAATTCCTTCGGAACTAAATTTTTTTTCTTTCAAATCTCTGTCAAACCTTCTAAATAAACCTAATCATGAGAACTGTAACCACCTTTCATTTAGTCAGGATATTGCTGATGGATGGAGGTGGAAATCATAAATATTTCCAAATCATATAAAAACAAAAGCTAGTGGGAATGGTATAAAATACTGACTTCATTAAAAACAGACAATCGAGGTGATGAATTGTAGCAGGAAGCAGTAACTTCTGCTGCTTGTTAGGCTGTTCCCTGTCATTTATCTGTTACTCTCCTTTCCAGCAAACGAACCTAAAATAGCCTTAGGAACTCAATGTCACCAATTTCATTCTAAACAAGATTCATAATCATGACAATTTGCCACAAGTTGTGTGCATTTGTTCAAACATAGAAGATAGATCATAGTAACCGTCTACTCAGAGATATTCAAGGGGGAAATGACTTTCCAGTCTTATAAACCAGCTCCTGGATGTTCTGTGCCATTTGCAAACGGAACTAAAAAAGCCGTCTGCGCAATGATCTTTATGGAGCTTCCTCTTCCTAATGAGGCTTCACCAACTTAAAGGACCGAGAAGAGAAATTGCACTATTTTCTTTGTAATCAAAGAATCTTCCTTCCTTCATTCTGTATTTAAAACCAATTAATACCTTTCTTATGTAAGCATTCTAATAATTTCAAGATTTTTTAATTTTATAGTAAATGCTGTATTTTTGGTTAGTTTATATTATAAATGTTAAATATTAAACAGAGGCTTGTCAATCCTACATATCAGTCCACAAAATGTGGCCTCCAGTGTGGATTCTGCCATCTCAAGAATAGCCATCTTCTCACTTTTAGATGTCTTTTGAAGATTATACATATTGCAATTTAATTATTCCAAAAGAGCATCGTTTTGAAACCACCATCACACACACAAACTAGCCAGGCCACACTGGGACGTTTACAAACTGACTTGTACCGAAAGTCCATTTGAAACCTAGAAAAAGCAAGTGGAGAAGGGCCAACCCCGCCTTTCCCTGTTTGAGTGTGTGATTTCGGCAAGTTCACGAGGGCAAGGAGACGTCTTTCTTGCTCGCTGGCTCCCCGGAGCTGTTCTCTACCCACACGTGCCTGAACAGCTGCTAAAAGCACTGCATGTGGAATAATGGTGTTCAGGAGAGTAAAGTATTGAAGAAGGAAGACACATGTATGTCTTTGACAAACAAGAGACCTGTCTGTCATCCCTGATAAAGGGGTGTTCTGAAAGAAGAAAAAAATAACTGAATTATATAAAAATTAACTCACTCGCAGATGACTGTGAAAGGGTAATTCCATAGTATATTTAGATACCTTAGATGAAGCGAGGGAGGGAGGGAGGGAGGGAGGAAAAAAAGAGAAGGGAGGGCGGGAGGAATAGAAGAAGAAAGAGAGAGAGGAAGAAAGAATACCTATCATTATTGTATGCCCTGTTTATTACCTTTCCCCCACTGCAGTTATACCTTTTAAGAGCAGAAAATGCATCTATATTCTTTGATCGAATGATAACTCATGTCTAGCTATGGAATGTGTATTAGATCAGTCACGACACCCCAGGTTTGTGGGACACTTAGAGCACCCTTTTCCCCACCTCCTGCCTCAGGCACTGTCCTCCAGTGTGGAAAGAAAGGAAGAGATCTGTCCATTTTCTAGCAGCACAGACAGTCCAAGCGTGACCGGCCCGCCTCCCCACAGGGTGTCACCCTGAATGCATCTGCATCCCTCCCCATAGCTCTTTCTCTCAGCCTCGCCTTGCTCGTGGATTCACAGCCTTCCCGCGTGGTGGGCAACCACAGAGGTGAGGCGAACAGGAGCAGAGCAACAGGCTGCTTTCAAACTTGAAGCCAGAGATCGCCACACGCAGACGTGCACAGGCCCGAGGGAAGGAGTGGCGGTGGATCGTGAGGGAGCTCAATCTGGCCCAGGAGGATGCAGGCTTTCATTGGCTTTGCTTCTTCCCATTAGATGCACTGGCCAGACTTCCAGGATGCAGGATGGGAGCAAGCCTAGTAATTTTCTCGGCTCGTTGACTGAAAGGATTCAAAGGCACCCTATACTCGAAAGCACTACAATGCCAGACACACCTGTCAGGATTCTGGGGGATCCAGGCGATCCGATGGGTACTGAAGAGTTTTAATAGAGTGACTGCTCGCCCAGATGAAGGCTGGCGCAGGCAAAGCACAGGGGGGTGGCCTCCACGGAGCTCAGATTACAAAGAAGGGAGACAGATGCCATCAAACATGCCGTGAGTCCCATGACAAAAATGACACGAAACAGGGTGGGGGGCTTCAGGGAGGGAGGAGTAGTCTTTTTTTTTTTTTTAATCGATTTCAGAGAGGAAGAGAGAGCTAGAAACATCAATGATGAGAGAGAATCATGGATCGGCTGCCTCCTGCACACCCCACACGGGGGATCAAGCCCGCAACCTGGCACATGCCCTGATCAGGGATGGAACTGTGACCTCCTGGTTCTTAGCCAATGCTCAACCGCTGAGCCAGGCTGGCCAGCGGGCAGGAGTGATAGCTTTCCTAAGACGGGAGGGGCGGGAGGGGTTGTCTCTGAGACAGGAGCAGCCTCCTGTATGCTGAAGGCCATGCCCTTGTGAGAGTATTCCCGAGTGCAAAGGCCCTGCGGTGCAGGACAGTGGGCATGTTTACAGAAGAGCAAGGAGGCAGCCTGGCTTGCCTTCAGGAGGACACGCAAGAGGGAGTAGCCCTGCCCTGAACGTCGAAGATGCTGACACCAACTCGCTTTTTCTCTGGACCCAGCACCAAATCCTTTCTGTCAAGGAAAGAAGGAAAGGCCGTCTGTCTAACCGTGGCTGTGGGAGCCCTGGAGCGCAGCCCTCTGCGGAGTTAGGGAGAGTCGGTATCAATACCGCTGCAGGGTTTCACCTTCCTCCATGGGAGCGATGTGGAGGGGAGGGGGCTGGCTGATGGCCTGGAGAGCAGGCCAGGACTCTTTTTTTTTTTACTTTTTTTTAAAATTAAGGTATTCTGTGTGTACATATCTTACCATTGCCCCCCCACCCCACTCCCACACATGCCCTCACCCCCCAATGTTTTGCATCCATTGGTTATTCTTATATGCATGCATATAAATCCTTTGGTTGATCTCTTATTTCCCCACCTCCCCTAACCTTCCCGCTGTAATTGGACAGTCTGTTTGATGCTTCACCGCCTCTGTATCTGTCTTTCTGTTCAAAAGTTTATAATGTGTTTTTTACTAGGTAAAAAGACTGAGCTTTCTAGGGGAGCCTCAGCAGAAGACAGGACAGGGGCCCATAAGGAGGAGGCTGAGCATAAGTAAAATACCACAGAGGTGCATGCTGCCAGCGCTGGAAAGGAAGGTAGACCTCTCTGCTGCTCAGTCCCTAGATGACAAAGGGAGCCAGGAGGTTTCAGAGAGGTTAAGATTTTTTTTTTTGCAACGTTCAGATCACACAGCTAATTAGTGACAGCCCAGGGACCAGAATTGATGACCGATAAAACAATGTGGCTTCCTTCTGAAGAAGCACACTTCTAGACAGTCCCTGAGAACACTTCCAAACACAATTAATTAGACCAGAACTACTGGCAATGTTAACAGATACCAGAAACCTGTACATTAAAAACGGAATAAATTTAACGTGCATCAAAGTGTGTCCTCATGGGAATGGCTCTTGAATCAAACCCTGAAGGAGAACAATGCGGCCTGAGGTCATCTCAGGGCCTAAGGCATGATTCCTCCATGGAAAATGCTGTTTGTCTGAATGTTTGTGGTAAAAATACGGGCACTCATGAAGTGAAATCTGAGAAGGAGAGAGAGAAACCCACCCAAATGTTCTGTGCCAAGGTGCCTCACCACGGTGCGGCGGCTCTGAAACTAGCCAACGTGTGAGTGTAACCTTCGGATCTGAGTTATTTTCATTTTAATCTTGGCTTGGCCACCTCTTAGGTATCCAAGATAGGGCAAGTTATTCAATCTCTCTGAATCGCAGTGTACTCCTTCATTTAAAACATAAAACAAACATAATGAAAAACTTGGATTCTGCTTAATATCCCCAACCGTGTTCTGAGGGTTACTCATTAGCTAAACACGCAAAGTATCTTAGACTTTTGTCGGCATCTGTAGCGTGAGGGTCAATTCCTGATTTTCTGAATAACCAGAAACATTATTGGACACCCTGGCTTTCCAAAGAGATACTTTGGAGTTATTGATCTAGATTATTTTTCTTTCATCTTGTGTACCCTTCTCTGTTTCCTAGCTAATAACATACTTCAAATGTAGCTACTGGGAGCGAAGTGTAGTGAAAACGTTTGTTGTCTCTGTAACGAGCATTGCCCGTTTCCTTGAAGCACCCAAAGACTGGCACTTTAATAAAGGCTTTATAGGAAGTAATTGCCAAAGAAAGGTTAAACTGGAGAAGCAGAAATTTCTGAGCTCTGGGGAGATGGCTCACAGATCCAATGAACTAATTAAAAAGTCAAAGAAAAGAGAAACCACTGATGGGTCTTGATGTCTTAGAGCAGGAAGATACACCGCTGTCACGCAGGTAATAGAAAGGCCAGAACGTTTTTCTGAGAAAGAATGAATTAGTTCACATAACGAGAATGGCCTCAAGACATGAAATGCATTAGAAAACACATTTGAATTACTGAGAATTATAGAACGTTAGATAGTCCGTTTTCTCCCATGGAATCTATAAATTATCTTTTGCAGTCCCTTCCCTCACAAACGGAGCTAGTGAAGGTTAGAAGTGGCAAGGAGCCCTAGCTGGTTTGGCTCAGTGGATAGAGCTTCGGCCTGCAGACTGAAGGTTCCTGAGTTCAATTCCAGTCAAGGGCACATGCCTGGATTGCTGGCTCCATCCTCAGGAGGGGTGGGCAGGAGGCAGCCAACTAATGATTCTCTTTCACCATTGATGTTTCTCTCTCTCCCTCCCCCTCTCCCTTCCTCTCTGAATTAAAAGAAAAAAAAAGTGGCAAGAAATAGTCCCAAATCAATTCAATAAGAGCCAAATAATCATTCATTAAATAAAAAGTTTTACATTGCAGTTCATTCAAGAAAATTGGTGGAGACTTGCGTCACCATGGGGTGTGCCCTAGTGAAGACTCCTTGCTGACCTCTGGTGCAGCTGGGCAGTCTGTCCTAGTGAAGGTGACCAGTTGTCCCTCAGGTCACCTTGGTCACAGCCGAATGGCAAGTGCTCATTTCTTGATGTTGTATTCTGTTCTGGTTTATGTTTGCCCTTTTGTTGAGTCAATGTCAAGGAACACAGACATAACATCATGTTTCAGCATAAACAGCAAAGGTTTGCCCTGGATGGTTTGGCTCAGTGGATAGAGCGTCGGCCTACAGACTGAAGGGTCCCAGTTCGATTCCAGTCAAGGGCACATGCCCAGGTTGCAGGCTCAGTCCTCAGTGTAGGATGTACAGGAGGCAGCTGATCAATGATTCTCTCTCATCATTGATGTTTCTATCTCTCTCTCCCTCTCCCTTCCTCTCTGAAATCAATAAAAAATATATTTTAAAAAAACCAACACCAAACAACAGCAAAGCTTATTTTTATTGCAAACTGAAGGGAGCCCTCACCCCCAACCGCATACATGCAGAATCTGGCATACGTGAATGAAGGAAAGGCCACCAGGAGTTCGCCTCAGAAGTATATGGGTGCCCTGCGTGCTAGAGCCGTATTTTTAATTTCTTATGATGTTATATCTAATGGACTACACTATCACAATCAATATCTTTGTGCCAATATAAAAGGAGTCTGATACAAAGAGTTCAATCTAGCAGAATCCCCCTCAGCATTTCCTTGAATTAGGCAACCAGGTTTTTGTTACCAGCAGCAATTCAAAAAAAACCTATCAAGGAATTTATATATATTCCAAAAGTTATTTCTGCCCCATTTGGTAATTTTCTGACACCTCCTGTTATAGTAACAGTACACCATTCTGCATTTAGTTTCCCCTTCATATCATACCTTGCCTCATTCGATTCCCTCAACTTCAAACGTCTTGCCCACACTCTTTCTAATGGATGCAATATTCTTGTTTTTAACTACATGGCTAGAATGTTAGCCTTTCCAAGAAGCCTTCCCTACACTCAGGTTGGCTGATATTCCTTCTCTCTGTTTCTGTCTGCCAGCATTTACCATGCCACTGTACTTTGCTATGAACTGCCTACTCAACTCCCAGATTTTTTGGATATTTAAATAGCAGTAACAGCATCATATTCATCTTTCTTCTTTCAGGACCCACACAGTGCTTGCTACAAGACTATGCTTAATAAATGCCCATTAAACAAAAGGAAAATAAATACAGTGCAAATCTCCCAGATGTGTCCACATCTTCTGGGAATACTTACCTGAGGCATCACAATCTTTTTGGATATACTCTTCAATCAGATTCTGTGCTATTGTTTATATATATATATATATATATATATATATATATATATATATATATATGAAATAGACAAAGAAATTCCAATTCTTTATCAAAGAACAGCTCCTATCTTTTGGGAGAAGTGGCAAGAATCTCTCTCTCTCTCTCTCTCTCTCTCTCTCTCTCTCTCTCTCTCTCTGTCTTATAAACTGAGAGCATTATTGTTCATAATAGTTTATGTGTGTGAAAGGCAGCTTGGGGAAAAACCGTTCTTCCTGATATTGAGTGTAAATTAATAGGGAACCCTGCCCTGCTTCCTTTCTCCTCGTGGATAAAATTTATTCATGATCCGAAGCTGTAAAAGGCTTACCTGAACTAGCTGCAGCCCAGGTTGCTATGGAAACCACTTGTTTAAAATAGTACAGTAAATAGTCACCTGCAAGAACGCCGGGCAGGGTGCACCTTGCTCTAGTGGTGATGGGCGGCCTGGAATGGAAGTACCTACAGCAGGTGCGCTCCGCGGGCCAGCGGCGCGAGCTGTAGCCACAGCGGGATACTGTGGCGAAGAAGTGAGATGCAAAAGGCTTATTCGCAGCAGCAACTTGCGGTATGGAATGAGAAGGACAAAGATTTTTGATTCAAAGTCCTCTGGGGTCCCCCCACCGTGCCCACACATACACTGCACATGCATACAAAGCGATGAGGATAAAGACCCGAGAACATACAAGATTTCACTGCGGGTCTAGAACACCAAAGCCCGAAGTCTTTGAGGATGTGTGCAGGCCCAGGGTGGTTCCGAACCTCCTTCCCCCGTCCCTCCCAAGTTCCCGTGGAGGGATGGGATTCCGAAGCCCACAGAGGAGTGAGAGAGGATGGAGAGGGGGCCAACGAGAGGAGGAACGTGAGGTTTGCTCTGGCTCCCCCGAGCTCAGTGGGATGTGCAGAGCCGCCAAGGAGTTAGAAAGTAGCTTCTGCATGCAGATGAGTCTGGATTCTCAGCGGGAGTTTGTTCCCTGTAACATCTCCAGGGGCGCCCAGTGCTTCTGGGCGTGAGAGAGGGCAGCCTGGAGCAGGGGCAGAGCTCAGAGCCAGGCGACTAGCTGTGCCCATCTCGGGGACTTAACCTATGCAGGCCGGGGCTCCGGAGGACTGGCCAGCGGCCCACAGCTACCCAGTGATGTGAGCACGATGTCTGCTGGAGGAAACCGTGAGAGGAAGAGGCCCTGTGTCCACACCTCCCCAGGCGCAGAGGCAAGCGGTGTACCTGGCCCTGCCACACGGCAGTGTCCACGTCTGCCTCTGGCCTGGGGAGACGGAGCAGAGACGCCGAAGAAGAAGTCTGGCACTGGGTAGGAACCAAATGGTTCATACCTAAACCAAAACCACCATCGATGTGGCCAACACATATCCCGGGGGCAACAAGATTATGGTGTGTGTTTCTGTTCTTGAGCTGAATGGGAAATTGTAAGAAAATTTCATTGTTTTGGTCAAAATTGTTTTTCTTGTCACATGTAGGTTATACACGCCACTCTGTTTCTGTCTGTGTACATATCAACCTCTACACAGAGGTGGTGTGGATGGTGGAACGTCCCAGTTCCGTCCAGCATCTCAAAGGGTTAGCACAAGCAAACCTGAAATGAAGAACTTCATCTCACTCTTCTGAATTTAAAATATTTTGCTTTTTTTTTTTTTTCCACTCTGATGCTCCTTCTTCTCATTGTAGTGAGCTCCAACCCTTTCTTGGTTTTAGGAGGAGGGAAGGAAAGCATGAGGCTAAGAACAGAGGTATTCCGTGAGAAACTGATTTTCTCTTCTTCATTCTGGCACGAGAAAATGAGAGGACACTGTAGGGAATGATCCTGCCATAAACGTTTAGCAGCATCAATGCAAGAAAAACAGGACTTTTTAAATACGCTACAGAACCTGGTTATGATAGTTACTTAGTAAAAAAAAATTACTAGTAAAGATTTGTGCTCTATTTATTACTGAGGGAGACAGAGAGGGGGAGAAAAAGGGAGAAAGGGAGGGAGAAGGAAGGAGAGGGAAGAAAAGCATAGTAATGTCCTCAAGTACTTTTCAAAAGGGTCTATAGGTGGACTTTATTATTTTACTAAAAGACTCTTCGTTACCTTTATTTAGCACATCAGTTAGGCGGTTGCCTTTAAGGTTAACCTAAAACACATTTAGTTAGAACAGATGCAAAACTAGGTTCACTATTTAACTCTCATAATAAATACCAAGACTACCTAACATTCCATCATAATCCAACATAAGATATAAAAGCTGAGAAAGGAAAACAGAACCATTTGCAATGTTTCATTCCCAGAAATTCATGGGGGGTGGGGGGGAAGAAATCCATCCAAAGTTCATTCAGCTCTTAAGTGCTTAACTTGAAACATACGAAACTGTCTTTTCTTTGTAAAGCTGTTTCAAATTCCACTCTGACCTTTCCACACAGCACAAAATACTGTCGTTGCTGTCAGCGCAGATGGGCCTGTATATAGTTAAAATATATCCTCTATTAGCGATCAGCCTAATCATTTCAAAAAGGTTTCTTTTATATTTTAAAGGGTATACGTGCAAAGTAAGATAAATGGCACAAAATGTGTGTGTGTGTGTGTGTGTGTGTGCGCGCTGGTGAACAAACACAGAGGCTGAGAAAGAGAAAAGGAGAACGAGAGCTCCAGAAAGTAGACCATTTATTACCTTAGAGAACATAATACCTTTCCTCAGTTATAAAAATGCCCTTGTTATTAAAAAATTCCTCCAGGCCGTCCATGAAATCCAATTATACTTACACAATTCTTAAAGCTGCACTTAATACAAAACACATTCTTCCTGTTTCTGGGCGGCTGCTCTCCCCTGGTGCCCCTGGTCCACTTTGGGGAGAAGATCACTTTATCAGGGCCAGGTCCTGCTGCATCACCCTGGGGCAGCCGTTGGCAAACTCATTCGTCCACAGAGCCAAATACCAACAGCACAACGATTGACATTTCTTTGGAGAGCCACATTTTTTAAACTTAAACTTCTTCTAACGCCACTTCTTCAACATAGACCCGCCCAGGCCGTGGTATTTTGTGGAAGAGCCACACTCAAGGGGCCAAAGAGCCGCATGTGGCTCGCGAGCCACGGTTTGCCAACCATGGCCCTGGGGGAAGGCAGACACCAACGGGCAAACTGTGTGAACCGCTGTGGACACGATCCCAGTGAGACTACGTGACCAGCATAGCAGCTGACTTGGAGCAGAATTTCATTCACAAGTTTCCAAGTCCAGTTAAGTGCCTCGGCTGTAGCAACACATGAGTGACAGCGAATCAGGCAGAAAACCTCCAAATGAGATTTTTATAATCTGCCCCTGCACACATAACTCAAAATGGATAGGAAAACAAAACAGAGTTTGGCAAAGTTAAATTCGTGATTATCTGCCAAAGTAAGCAGTTTAACAAAAGCTTCATTTCTAAAAAATAAAAAATAAAAAAATTGTTGGCCTAGCCTGGCTGGTGTTGCTCAGTGGTTAAGCATCAACCTATGAACCAGGAGGTCACAGTTCGATTCCCAGTCAGGGCACATGCCCAGGTTGTGGGCTCGATCCCCAGTATGGGGCATGCAGGAAGCAGCCGATCCATGATTCTTTCTCATCATTGATGTTTTTATCTCTCTCTGTCTCCCTTCCTCTCTGAAATCAATAAAAAATATATATTTTTAAATATTGGCCTTATTTCAATAAAATTTGCTGCAAGTATGTTTATGTTCAACACAAATATAAATAGACTTATTACTTTTCATTTGAATATAATTATGATTTGTGCTTCTTTTTTGCTGCAAAGAAACAAAAAAAATGATTATTCAGTCCTCTAGTTATCTATTGTTTCATAATAACAACTCTAAACTTAGGGCCTTCAAGTAGCAATATGCTGTTATCTCAGAGACTATAGATTGACTGGGCTCAGCTGGCCGGTTCTCGCTTTAGGTCAGGTAGGCAGAGAGATGTTGCCTGAGACTTGTCAACGGAAGGTTCCACTGGGCTGACTTTATAATGACCTCTAGTCCCTCCACAGCCTTGTTCTCCATCACGAACCTATACAGATCCTTGGTCGCTGTAAAAACTGAATACTCATTACAAGATGAATACTGCCTAGGAAAACTCATTCTGCATCTTTATTTATGACATGCCTGGAACACTCTGTTCATGCCTCAGCCACTTAGAATAGTAATTCACACATAGCAAGGTCTCAATAACTACGTGTTACTTGCAGATGGAGCAGGTTGCTTAGATTACCACCATACCTGTGCATTTGATTATCACCTTTATACAGAAGCATCTGCACAGCGTATCTGTTAGGTGAAATGAAAAGAATCCTCGAGTTAAGGATTCAAACTTATCTTGAAGATTTCTGCCCAGCAGGATTTCTTATGCTTTGCTATTATTGTCTGTGTTATAAGATAGGACATGGTATATGAGATTTTAAAAATAACGACTACTACTAATAGTATTCCATATGGAGATGCCTCTAAAAATGTAAAATGGAACCACCCTATGTTACAGTGATCCCACTCCCGGGGATGTATGCAAAGGAAATGAAATCAGGATGCCAAAGAGATATCTGCACTCCATGTTCACTGCAGCTCCATTCACAATAGCTACAATATGGAAACCATGAGTAAGATATGTAATAATATAATCATAAAGATGCTTTTCTTTTCTGTGTTCTATAGAAGTATGTATTATCTTCACTAATAAAAGAGAAAGATGCAAATTGACCGTAGCTTTGTGACACCCACCAGCCAATCAGGAGTGAGTATGCAAATTAACCCAACAAAGATGTTGGGTTAATTTGCATACACAGGCACCCAGTGGCCAGGGGTGTTCGCACTGTCCCAGCCACTCCAGGCCTCTGGGCAGCATGGGAAGGAGGAAAGGCAACTCTGGGTCAGAGCAAAGGCTGTGACAGCAGCCAGGGTAAGGAAGGCCCATTCTGCACGAATCTTTGTGCATCGGGCATCTAGAACATAATAACAAAGAAAATGTGATATATGTATGTACGTATATTACATTGCATACAATGAAATATTATCCAGCCAAGAGAAATAAGGGAATTCTGCCATTTACTACAAATGAATGGACCTTGGAGGCCTTTTGTTTAGTGAAATAATCCAGATGGGGAAAGACAAATACTATATAATCGCACTTACATGTGGAATCTTAAAAAAAAAAAGTCAAAACTCCTAGAAGAGAGAATAGAAAAGTGGTTGCCAGGAGGTGAAATGTGGGGAGAATGGGGAGAAGTTGCTAAATGGTACAAACTTTCAACTATAAAATGAGTAAGTTCTGAGAATCTAATGCATCATCATGACAACAGTTGAAACCACTGTATTTACAATTGAAATTTGTTGAGAGTAGAACTTAAATGCTCTCAGTCCCCCCAAAAGAGATAAATATTAAAGAACAGTTAACTTGTATTAAAGTTGTCATGTTACTTAATATAAGATTAAGTAATTATATGAAAGATCAGATTTGACCCTCACAATTATCCCTTATGGTTCATATAGTTACTCTCCTGATTTGTGGTAAGAAAACAGGCTTGGAGAACTTATTTATGGTCACATAGCTATTAAGTTGTGTAACCACGACCAGACATCAGTTCTTATTACAGATTTAATAATCTGTTTTAAAAAAATATTTTTATTGATTTCAGAGAGGAAGGGAGAGAGAGATAGAAACATCAATGATGACAGAGAATCATTGATCAGCTGCCTCCTGCAAGCCCCACACTGAGGATCATGTGCCCTGACTGGGAATCGAACCGTGACCTCCTAGTTCATAGGCTGATTCTCAACCACTGAGCCATGCCAACCAGGCCAGATTTAATATTCTTTACCACAATGTTATATGACTAGAAGTGTAAGTCTGTCCTCAAAGAAACTGTGGAGAAGCCAGTAATTAAAACGCATTTATGCACAAAGAAGCACAAGGCAATCCACGAGAAGACCCAACAATGCCATCCTACTAAATCTAATATTCTTTGGAATTATTAGATTGAATTATATAAAATTGCCATTTTGTACATCATAAAATTTGAGTGTTTACTATTTCACATGATTTAACTAATATTAAAAGTATAAATTCAGCATTAGGTATAAAATTGACAAAACTCTAATTACCAATTCCCTGTTTTAATACCATTGCACAAAATGAGAAAATAAACCAGTTTGCTTGGTCAAAACGCTACCAGTAATACTCAACAAATATTATATTTTCAGAAAGAATTAGTGCACTATTCAGAAGGAGGATCATCCAGGTGAGAGCAAAACATCACACAGCGAGAGATTCAAGTCAGTTTGACCGTGTTCTTGACAACAAGTGGTAACAGCTGATCTAGAAGAGGCTGCACTTCTCCCTTTGTTGCTACAAAACAAATCTATTTTCACAAAACTTCTATAAAAATAAATATTTTCCAGAAATTTAATTTATACAATAAAGAACAAAACCTTAAAGAGAGTGTGTTTGTATTTATTCATGTGTGTGAATGTGTGTGTAGTCTGTATAATCACATTGATAAAAACACATCAGGGGGAAAATGATTGATAGGCCTGAAGGAAAGTCACTCAGCTAGGGAAGGTCAGCTTGCTACCTGGCTGTCAAAGATCTCTCCAGTTGGCATTTATCTTTGTGACTTTGTCTCCTTGCAGTATCTGGCACTCAATTTGCTGGCTCAGAGACTTGAATTTATGAAATTCTTGAAATTGACAGAGGACTAGTCACATTGATTCAAAACAAACATGATATGAAGCAGTTTTATAAAATGTATATCTATTTATTAATTGACATATGCCTAGTAAACCAGGCCAGCATATTCGCTTTTCAATATAATTTCTGTCCAGCTGGTGTGGCTCAGTGGTTGACCATTGACCTATGAACCAGGAGGTCACAGTTCAATTCTCAGTCAGGGCACATGCCTGGGTTACAGTCTCGATCCCCAGTGTGGGGCGTGCAGGAAGTAGCCAGTCAAGGATTCTTTCTCATCATTGACGTCTCTATCTCTCTCTTCTTCTCCCTTCCTCTCCAAAATCAATAACAATATATTTTTAAAAAATAACAATTAAAAAATATATTTTTTCTTATAGTACATAGCTAAACATACATTAAAATCAGAATTTTACAGGGAAAACATGATTAATGGAAGTAATTAGTTTTAAGATTCATGAGCTTGATGGCATTAAATTAAGGAAGAGTAAGTCAGATTTCCAAATACATGGATTAGTCTTGCCTTTTGGGTCAGAGAGAGAGCTTCGAAGACTGTCTCTGCTAAGCAGAGATGGCTGGAAACTCAACTGGAAATGTTGATCTTTGCCCACTCTGCTTTTATAGGTCTTAAGGATATCCGCCTTGACCACACCCCCAGTTGCCCATGGCCATTTTTCTGTGCCCACCACTGGCCTCAGCTGTTTTGGATTAAAAGGGAACACCTGACTCTAAACAACTGATCTCTAGGCTGGCCACGTTTGACCACCGTGTGTGTCCTGGTTCAACGTGATGAGACTGTTTAGTTTTGCATCTTTTGAATGGAAGTAGAAATGAGGTCATTACTTTGTGAAATTGAAATTTTAAGGAAAATGAAACTGTTTATGTGTCCATGTAAACAGAAAGGAGGAAGAGTAGAGGTTATGTTGGTTAGAATGGAGCATAAAGTCATTCTACAAAGAGAAGCAAAGTAAGAGAGCTTGTTCTTTTAGTTAAGTCCTTTAAACAGTCCCTCCATGTTTTTTTCAAAATATACTTTTATTGATTTCAGAGAGAAGGAGAGAGTGAAAGGGGGATAGGAACATCCACGATGAGAGAGAATCATTGATTGGCTGCCTCCTGCCCGCCCCACACTAAGGATCAAGCCTGCAATCCAGGCACGTGCCCTGACCGGGAATCGAACTGTGACTTCCTGGTTCATAGGTTGATGCTCAACCACTGAGCATGCCAGGCGGGCTCTCCATGCTTTTGAAGTGACTTTTTTTCCTTATAACTTATATCCCAGTCAAAGAAGCACCGTCAAAATATCCTCTATGAGTGGTTCTTTTTTTCTATTGGTTATAGCTTATGAATGCACATTTGTGATCAACACATTATTTGTATATTGACATCAAGTTTTCTTCCATTTCAACCACTCTCTCTCTTTCAGTAAGAATTTGAATAATGTTATCCCTGATTATTTTATGAGTTAACTCAGACAGCAATCCAATTTCTCTCACATTCAATTTCTTCATGACTGCATCTCATGGTCTCCTCACAATTAGCCTATGGAATTTATAAATGTACAGATCCACATCCAATAGAGCAATATGGATCCTTTGTAAATTGGCATTTACTTCAGTGCAGTTTGTTATACTTATTCTAGGAATGCATTGCCTTAAATAAAATAATCAGGCATGAGAAATGTACCACCTGGATGTTTGAGAAACCAAAATGCAGTGGAGGTTAAACAATATGTATTATTTAAAAGTAATGTTATCTACATTATACCATTCACAAATTCCAAAATGTAACCTATCCTTAAATAATTTTCAACTATTTTATACTTATTTGTACTTTTGAATATTTAACAAACATTATAATATTTAATATGCTACAAAAACTGAAATTTAGAAAAGATTAAAGTATACCCATGGCATCTTATCAAGTGTAAATATAGTACTTGAAAGTGACATTAATGCTTGCTTTATTATAATCTATTTTGGTTTTGTCAAAAAAAACTTTTAATTTTATCAAATTTAAGACTCACAAAAGCCTAACAACACAGATTTAACACGAAAGTTCTTTTATTCAGGATTACAGTGAATAGTCTGACTTCCAGAATGGACTTCACTACTTTTAAAAAATAAGCCCACTTTTATCCTTTCCCTTGAGCCCTAAGTCATCTTTCCCAGGCTGGTGCCTGTGAGTTGGCACCTGCATGTTCTCTGTGTGTTTCCGTGGCTTAAATTTGGTTCAGGGATGCTGGATGTACAAAGATAAGTTACCACCTCAAATTCGCAAGTTAACATTTCAACTGCAGTGACTTTTATTATTGTTGGCTCTTGTGCTTAGTCTGAATTACTTACCAAATCTGAAGCGGCAATCCAACCTAACCCCAAAAAGTGAAGAGCAGCTTCGTACATGGTCTTAGTGAAGTTAAGATTAACAGGGAAGTGTCATTTCTACTTTTCTAGATGTTAAACTTTTTAAATAAGTTATTTTGATTGAAGTAACAGCTAAGGTTTAATTGCCAGAATACCATTGAGACTCCTAACAAAGCAGCATGCATATCATCTTGCACCCAGATCAGTGTTATACAGTTCTCCACTTCTGAAGGTGAGAAGAGATATTATTTATTGTTTATTAATGTGCCTGGGTAGTTATCTACTGAAGCTAATGATATGTAGACTTCTCATTTGTTCAACACTGAATAATAATTTGATTTTGATCCAAAATAATGACTAATTGACTTTCAAAGAAAATGGCACCATACATTTCAATATAAGCTATCAGGCTCTATTTCTTAAAATGGTCATTCTTTTTAAAAATTTGTAGACAATACATATTTGTTTCTCATCATGTTTTCCTAGACAGGTTCTCTTAATTCCCTGCTAGTGTCAATTGACCAATCAGATAACTCTTTGTTTATTGGGGTCTAAAATAATCTAGATATATAAAAGCCTAAGCAACCATTATAACCAAATGGCCAGAATGACTGGAACGATGGATCGACCAGTCGCTATGACATGCACTGACCACCAGGAGGCAGACGCTTAATTCAGGAGCTGCCCCCTGGTGGTCAGTGCACTCCCACAGGGGGAGCACTGCTCAGCCAGAAGCCGGGCTCACAGCTGGCAAGTGCAGCTGCCACAGCTTCAGGAGCCTCTCCCGACACCCTGGCAGTGCTACTAAGTGGCCACAGCAGGCGCAGTGGGCCAGGATGGGCACGAGCAGTGCAGCGCCCAGCCTCCTCCCTGGCCGCCTGCCGCTTGGCACACTGCCACATCCCCTGAGGGGCCCCAGATTGCAAGAGGGCACAGGCCAGGCTGAGGGACTCCCCACCCCTTTGTGCATGAATCTGTGCACCGGGCCTCTAGTACTACTATAAAGCCTAGTCACCATTCATAGTACTGGCCAGCGATAACTTCAATACCAAAAGATATTCCTTCTTGCCTACTCATTTTATTAATAATTTTCATTTTAATGGTTGGTTTATGAAAAAGTTCTAATTTTGAAAAATACTTTAAATACATGTTTTTGTTGATTTCAGAGAATAAAGGAGAGGGAGAGAGATCGAAACATCAATAGTGAGAGAGAATCATTGACTGTGTCCTGCATGCCCGCTACTGGGGATCAAGCCTGCAACCCAGGCACATGCCCTTGACTGGAATTAAACCCAGACCCTTCAGTCCAAAGGCCAACACTCTATCCACTGAACCAAACTGGCTAGGGCTGAACTTTGTTTTTAACTGGACTTCCCCTAAATTAAACTGTCTTACTCTTGCTAATTATTTTATAACTCTCAGCAGGTAAATTATGAGGAGATACTGGTTTGAGAGTATATGATGTGTACCCCATGCTTCTAAGTAATCACTTCCCGCCAAAGCAACAGAGTGTCAACAATACCTTTTTGGGTTCAAGTTAGACTTCACAGCTGAGGCCCAAGGGGCACCTGGCTGTGATAAGTGCTCAGTGCTGTGAGAAAAGAGAACTTACAAAGATGAAGTTACAAAGATGAAGACTTGGGATCTTTTGCCCAGAAAAATAAGCATCAAAATAGAATAATATGCACACTTAATTGAGGAGGCCAGTGGGGCCTGAAAACTGTGCTCAAGACCTTGATTATTAGTAAAGTTTTCAGCCAAATTAGGGGCCATTCTCCTACAATTTCAGGACGGAGAAATGGTTTCTGCGTTGTTAGAAGTTTTGAATATATACACAACACTGTATACAGTAGTACATGTGTGCATATAATATATAATACGTATCATATATGTTGTATATAATATATGAAATTATTTTAAAGACTCTAAAAACACATCTAATTAATTTTGTTTTTCCTTGTTTTCTCAAATTGTTTACCTGGGAATATTATTTTTGTAGAAGTCATTTTAGCATATATTATAAGAATCCCAAGAACACAATAGGGAGATTACTGTACTGATCTATACTTCATACATATCACCCTCATAAATCTAAAAGATTCCAGGTCTGAAAAATGTATTTTTTCAAAGTAAAAAATACATTGTGTAGCATACCCTGGGAGTAATACATAACAGGCATTTTGTGCATCTTCGTATTTGTTATGGATATATACATGTTGACCAAAGAGTAAACACTAACTTTGAACTGACATCAGACATGGTTTTATGACTCAAGCCCCCTTAAAAAAAAAAAAAAAAGCATGTTCTGATTTCACTGTTGCGAAAATGAATGAAAATATTACATGCAGCGAAGTTTTCTATTAGGATTTCCAAACAAGAGCTCCCATAACTCTCTGGTAAAATGTGTGCTTTTGAAAAGTGGCAGATTTCTCAAGGACTAAATGAAGCCTTTTCTTAAGTGGATGCATTCATCTCTTCTGTGGTTTCGTTGACCCTCTCAGACGCTTTGGGGAGATCATTCCCATCGGTGGTTTATTGTTCATAAGGACACCGTTTAAGTCAGGGGAAATAAACAGTCTCCAATGAACAGATGGCTGAACTCTTCAGAGAGTTCGATTTACGTTCCTTATTTC
The DNA here is from genome assembly GCA_026230045.1 of Corynorhinus townsendii. Taxonomy (NCBI): domain Eukaryota; kingdom Metazoa; phylum Chordata; class Mammalia; order Chiroptera; family Vespertilionidae; genus Corynorhinus; species Corynorhinus townsendii. The sequence continues at coordinate 5,413,406 of JAPDVU010000005.1, forward strand.
ATACCAGGAACTGGAGTTTCCTCCAGAAAGAATGTTGGCACTAGCTAGGCAATAGGATACATCAAAATAATTAACCAGGACCCCTTACCGCCTTTTATTAAATGGTTTTCTATGGTAGAAGTGAAGCAACAACACAAATAGCTTTCTACTCTCTGCTATGAATTGGTATGTATGCATCAAATTGAAGTGTTTTGAGCAGGCATTCTACCTGTTCCAGTAAAAAGTCGTATCTCCTGAATGAACGTGAAATAAATTCCTGTTGAACAAACCTTAAACTATGTGCTGTAAACTAGACAATAAAAATATACTGGCTTGATATAAAAATGTTACCGATGGGCTTTAAATTCAATTTCCAAATAAGTGCATGCAGTTATGAACATCATCTTAATTTGTGTTTCTTAATTTTTGTGGCCCATAGACCCTTTGAAAATCCATTGAGGTTTGGTAATCATTTTCACCAAAAAATAAAAATTACAATTCCAAAAAAATAACATTTACTGTAGGAGTCTCATTGGTGCTGAAAACTGTGCTTAAGCTCTCTAGTGCCAGTATGGTTATTTGCACCAATATTAGGGTCCAGTCTCTTAAAACATCAGAAAGTAGGAACTGGATAAAATTTCCTACCTGAATAGCTGTTTCTAGCATTCCTAACTGCAACCAGATATCCAGATAAAAATCAAACAACATCTATATAATTTTGTATATAATTTGAAAATTGATCAATACTTAATGCAGAGGGAGGAAACACTTGAAGAGCTATTTGATAAAATCTGATAGTGTTTATAGAATGCTGCTATTAGACACAAGGATACTGAGGAATTTCCAGGAAGGAACTTCCCTGGGAAATGATGCATGTTTCAATGTCTAGATTTGTCAGGGTTTGTCTTGGCATTTCCTGGTATTCCTTCCCCCTAAACCCCATCTGTGTGGGTAGTTTGAATTCCGATGAGACTGAAAGAAGAATAACATTGAGTTGTAGCCCCAGCTGCTTTGGCTCAGTGGATAGAGTGTCAGTGTGCGGACTGAAGGGTCCCAGGCTCCATTCCAGACAAGGGCATATGCCTGGGTTGCGGGCTTGACATGCAGGAGACAGCCAATCAATGATTCTCTCTCATCATTAATGTTTCTACCTCTCTTACCCTCTCCCTTCCTCTCTGAAATCAATTAAGATATATTTTTTTAAATGATTGAGCTGTAGAGTGTAGAGAACAGTGATTTCTCTTGTCCTATTGGAGTTTCCATTGGAGATAGGAACCATAGTGTCACATTTGAGTTACCTTGTTAGTTTCCCATCTGATATTCCAATAGGGAAAATAAATGACCCCAAGTTATTGAAATCAAATCATCTCTGTCTTCTTTTAAACTAGACACTCAAAGTTCTTGAATACTGTGCTAAAGGAGTGCCAGGCTCCTGATGGTAATGACGCTACAATTTCCTATTAAAAAGTGTGTGAGCAGTTGAGCAATCTGTTTTCCCACACAGAGATTCCATGAGTGAATCGGGCATCATCATCAGTATCTTCTACTCCAGTGAGCTGATAAAATAAAGGAGCAAGATTGTTGGGGTTTTCCATCTTACATTTAAGTCCCTTATCCATTTTGAGTTTAATTTGTGTATGGTGTAAGTTGGTGGTCTAGTTTCATATGTTTGCATGTATCTGTCCAATTTTCCCAGCACCATTTATTGAAGAGACTGCCTTGACTCCACTATATGCTCTTGCCTCCTTTGTCAAATATTAATTGAGCATAATGTCTTGGCTTGATTTCTGGGGTCTCTGTTCTATTCCATTGTTCTGTATGTCTGTTCTTGTACCAATACCAGGCAGTTTTGAGAACAGTGGCTTTGTGGTATAGCTTGATATCTGGTATTGTGATCCCTCCAACTTTGTTCTTTCTCAGGATTGCTGCAGCTATTAGAGGTCATTTTTTTTTAATCCCAGATGAATTTTTGGAGAGTTTGTTCTGGGTCTTTGAAATATGCAGTTGGTATTTTAATAGGGAGTGCATTGAATCTATAGATTGCTTTGGGGAGTATGGACATTTGAATGATGTTGATTCTACCAAGCCGGGAACTCAGTATATTCTTTCATTTGTTTATGTCTTCCTCTATGTCTTTTTCCAATGTCCAATAGTTTTCTTAGTATAGGTCCTTTACCTCCTTGGTTAAGTTTATTCCTAGGTATCCTAATTTTTTGTTGCAGTAGTAAATGGAATTATTTTTGTAGTTTCTCGTTCAGTGAGTTCATTATTGGCATATAAAAAAAGCCATAAATTTATGGGTGTTAATTTTGTACCCTGCTACATTGCTGAATTCATTTATTAAGTCTAGTAGTTTTTGGAGTCTTTAGGGGTTTCTATGTATAATACCATGTCTTCCATGAATAATGACAGTTTTACTTTTTCTTTTTCTTTTCTTTTCTAATTTGGATGTCAATACAGCTCCTAGGACAATGGAAACTAAGGAGAAAATAAAAAAATGGGACTACGTCAAAATATAACGTTTCTGAGCTTCTGCACAGTGAAAGAAACCATAAAAAAAAAAAACAACAAGAAGGTCCACTGCATGGGAGAACGTATTTGCCAATGTTATCTCCGATAAGAGTTTAATCTTCCATATTTTTAGGGAACTCATACAACTTAACAAAAAGAAGATAAACAATCCAATCAAATTAAAATGGGCAAAGGACCTAAATAGACACATCTTCAAAGTGGATATACAAAAGGCCAAGAGACATATGAAAACATGCTCAAAGTCACTAATCATCCAAGAGATGCAAATCAAAACAACAATGAGGTACCATCTCACAGCTGTCAGAACGGCTATCATCAACAAATCAACAAATGACAAGTGCTGGCGAGGATGCGGAGAAAAAGGAACCCTCGTGCACTGCTGGTGGGAATTCAGACTGGTGCAGCCACTGTGGAGAACAGTATGGAGTTTCCTCAAAAAATTAAAAATGGAACTCCCATTTGACCCAGTAATGCCATTTCTAGGAATATATCCCAAGAAAACAGAAACAGCAATCAGAAAGGATATATGCACCCTTATGTTCATAGCAGCACAATATATAATAGCTAAGATTTGGAAACAGCCTAAGTGCCCATCAGCAGATGAGTGGATTAAAGAATTGTGGTATATCTACACAATGGAATACTACGCTGCTGTAAAAAAGAAGGAACTCTTACCATTTGCAACAGCATGGATGGACCTGGAGAGCATTATGCTAAGTAAAATAAGCCAGTCAGAGAAAGATAAATATCACAGGATCTCACTCATTTGTGGAATATAATGAACAACATAAACTGATGAACAAAAATATAACCAGAGACAAAGAAGCAACAAACAGACCATCCAACCTAAGAGGGAAGTTCAGATGTGGTGGTGGTGGGGTGGGGGGTGGGGGGAGATAAGAGATCAACCAAAGGACTTGTATGCATGTATATGAGCATAACCAATGGATACAGACAATAGCGGGGTGAGGGCATGTGCTGGGGTGGGGGGAGCAGCTGGGGAAAGGCCAATGAGGGGAAAAGGAGACGGATGTAATACATTAAGCAATAAAGAATCAAAATATGTATATAAAGGATCATTCTGCCCATTAATTGGGAACAGAGAGCGCAGGAATGGTGATTCTCACTTCTTTGCATGTAAGCGCTATTTCCACAGCAGTCCTTACCTTCTAACCTCCAGTTATTTGCTTATCTGCCCAAGTACTGTTTAATTTTATGCATAAAAGGGAACAAAAACAAAACACTTAGTTTTTAAATCATTTTCCCAGATGCAAGCAATAATCTCTTAATTCATGGAGATAATTTTTGTTGTTGTTAATCCTCACTCAAGGATATTTTCCCCATTGATTTTTAGAGAGAGTGGAAGGGAGGGAGAGAGAGACAGAGAGAAACATCGATGTGAGAGAAACACATTGACTGGTTGGCTCCTGCACACACCCAGACCAGGGCCAAGGATCGAGCCTACAACGGAGATATTTGGTCTTAACCAGAGTTGAATCCGGGACCCTTCAGTTTGTGTGCTGACACTCTATCTACTGAACCAAACCAGCCAGGGCCATGGAGATAAATTTTAAAATGCCCATCTCTTCAGGTAACCAAAGTAACGGTTCGAGTCAGATCTTAAAAAATAATTATACAGCTTTTCATAATAAAAATGTCCCATATTCTACTTTGAATTAATTTGAAATCCATATCACACACACATAGATGGATTTATTTAGAGACCATCTAACGGGACTGAACGGTTCTCTTTTGCAGGTAGGTCTTTTCCTGTATATTTATAAGGCATATAAAAATAAATTCAACTTCAGCACATACATATTCATAGAGTCGATGCATTTGGATATGCATACAGCACCTGCCAGCTACTTTGACAGGCAATGAGAGGTTAGCACACACAGTGCAAGGGCGGACAGGATGGTTACTCAGCATCAGTGCAGGTCACTTCCAAGACGAATGCGGTGCCAGTTCACAGAGCACGTGCAAGCAAAGAACAACGCAGAGATGGATCAATTACAGAAGCTTTAGTTACTATCACACTGACCATTATAAATGTTAGCCTACAATAATCTCTACATGGGCATTTGGAGGCCCATTTAATTTTGGTGTTTTGCAGATGTAAAATCTATTTTTATTTTTTTGAAAAAAATCTCGGTTTGGGTCTTAAATTCAAGCATCTCATCTCTGTGTACAGATAAGAAGCCCTTTCTATACTAACATAGGGGCAACACCGGCATGGTTCAGCGGTTGAGCATCGGCCCAGGAACCAAGAGGTACTGGTTCGATTCCCAGTCAGAGCACTTGCCCAGGTTGGGGGCTCGATCCCCAGTAAGGGGCACGCAGGAGGCAGCCAATCAATGATTCTCTCATCGTTGATATTTCTATCTCTTCCTCTCCCTTCTTCTATGAAATCAATAAAAATATATTTTAAAAAATAATAACATAGGGTATGAGACAGGTTTTATAATAAAATCCCAATGTAACCACCATATATATATATGGTGGTTACATTGGGATTATATATATATATATATATATATATATATATATAATTGATTTCAGAGAAGGGAGAGAGAGAGAAACATCAATGATGACAGATAACCATTGACTGGCTGCCTCCTGCAGGCCCCGTACTGGGGATTGAGCCCACAACCCAGGCATGTGCCCTGACCTGGAATTGAACCCATGAGGTCCTGGTTCACAGGTTGACACTCAACCACTGAGTTAAGCCGTCTGGGCATGGTTAATTTCTAAAACTCCTAGAACCGACTTAAAAAACAGGCTTAGCCTCTGCTGAATCCTGCTACACAATCACCACTTTATCCACAGCTCTAAGGGAAAAGTTGCCATATGTAAAATGTAGAAAAATGCAGAAAAGTTAACATAAGAAGCATGCTATTTATGTAATACTTAGACCTCAGAATTTAATCCCAGAGCCTCCTGATTTGATTGTCAGAAGACTATATTTTGAGCATAATACTTGCCTTTTGAATTTGCATGAGCTGATTTGAGTGCTGTCTTCAACATATATCAAAAGTCATTACATGTCTTTTCAGTTTCCAATTCCATAATCATCACTGTTCAGCAAACTTCTCCTCAGCATCCTTCTCTAGAATCGTGAAGTAGGAGCATATCCGCCTAGTGCCTGATTGGCCTACTCTGGCTTCCGTGTCTGACATTTTACAAGCAATATGCACTTGGGAGACATCAAATTTCTCTGTAAAATAGTATAAGAGTAGTGCCCATCTCATAGGTTGTTGTATCAAAGGAAGGAAAGCGAAACATTTAAACCTGTGCCTCACACAGCTAACTGCCCCCAGAATTTTGGAATTCTGTTTGTAAACTCTGCTCTTTCCACTCCGAAACATCCCCCTGAGTAATCACCTGCAATCCTGAGGCTAAACGTGGCACCTACTCACTCCGATCACACAACTATTAACCACTTAGTTCTACAGACTAATTGGGGATCGTTCCCTAATTGCTCTTTGAGAAAGAAATTTTCTTCCAGTTTTAAGAGAATTTGATCTGGTTCACCCTAGTGCAGTCGTTCTTCTCTCTTGTTTCATTTTATATGTTAAGTCCGAAACTAGTCCTGATCTGGCGCCAATCAAATGTTCCACTTTTTTCTGTCACCATCTTTAGGAACATAGCCCTGAGTGCATGTCCATGTCCATTTTACACTCATCCACCATGCCCTTGAGATTTCACTTTCTCCTTCGCAGCTCTCTGCTTGGCCTGTTAAGATCTAACCCTCTCTAGCTATGATTACTTCTGTGTTTAACACCAAAGCATTTTTTCCCTAAGTGCTTTAGTTCCCCTTCGATTTTTCTGAATAAATGTAACCCCAGAGGCAAATTATTCAACACGTAGGCCTGCTTAATGTCCTTTGCCTTTAGATTTGTAGGAGTTTTAGAATTTCATTTTTTGTTTCTCTACCAAAAGTCATGAAACGTAATATATTGTTAAAAATTAAAAATATATAGTATTTATTTCTTATTAAAAATTAACCGCCCTTTTGTTCATAAAGCTCTGACAAAAATCTTGAACATGGCTTATAAAATTAACAAAGCCAGAGTCAACTTTTCACCACATAGTTAAAATCACCCTAGCCCTAGCTGGTTTGGCTCAGTGGAGAGTGCATAGGCCTGGGGACTAAAAGGTCCCAGGTTCAATTCTGGCCAAGGACACATGCCTGGGTTGCGGGCTCAACCCCCCCACCCAGTAGGGGTCATGCAGGAGGCAGCCAATCAATGATTCTCTCTCATCATTGATGTTTTTATCTATCTATCCCTCTCCCTTCCACTCTGAAATCAATAAAAACATATTTTAAAAAATAAAATAAAATTACCCTAATTGACCAGAATGATGTTTAAGATTATGAATATGGATGAAATTGTACTATCAATCTAACACAATTTACTTATACCTGGAACTAGCATTTAAGTGTCTGGATATTCTTACTCTGACATAGCTCATGTGGAGCTTCACCGTTTTTGAACCTTGAAGATGTAGCTTGCACAGCTGGCTGCGCCTCACTATGAAAACAGGAAACCGTGTTATCAAAACACCTTCCCTTTCCAAGTGTGGTTTCACTGAGTCTAAAAATGTCCTGCGTAGGATCCTCTCCCTTCCCGCTCCTTTTCTCTCTCACCTGAAATTTCAGGAAAAAGCACCTGCCTTAAGGTCTCCTGTTGCTGTCCACTCAGGGAGGCTCCCGTTACTGTGTTTACTAAGGTTTCCATGGCAGCCATTGGCCTGAGCCCCCAAGCCTGTTATTTTCTAATTCCGCTGGAGCCAGCAATTGCTAAAGCTAACGTAAGGCATACTGACATGCCAGAGTAAAAGTCCACAATGCTTATTTTCACTAAAGCTTAAGGCTTAGCATCACTGATGGCCTTTAAACAGGTAGCATCAGTTTAAAGACAGAAAACACAGACGTGAGACCACTGATATGCCTGCCTCCTTGTCTGTCTGCAAGGCCTCTGATCACAGGAGGTTATATTTGGTTCCTAGGCATGGTCCCCTAGCTCTGCTTGGCCAATCTCTACCCACACTAGGACTCAGATCACACCTTCCTTCTGGATAACTCTTTTCCCTAGATTTGTTGCCCGTGCTTATCTACACTAATAAAAGAGAAACATGCAAATTGACCATCCCACCGCTATGCCCACCAGCCAATCAGGAGTGGGTATGCAAATTAACCCAACAAAGATAGCAGCAGCCATGGAGTGAGCAGGAAGCTTGGGTTGCCCCCAGTGATGGAGGAAGCCAAGCTTCCCACCAGCCCTGGCCTCTGCTCAAGGAGGGGCTGGTTGCCTGGGTCACCAGGGTGCATGGCCAGCCTGAAAATGGCCCTCAGCCCCTTACCCATGCTGGCCACACCCCCATGGGGTGAGGGTCCACGCTGGGGGGCTTGGCCAGCCTGCAAACAGCCATCAGCCCCTCACCCAGCCTGGCCAGGCATACCAGCGGGACCCCCCACCCTAAAGGGGGTGTGGCCAGCATGAAAACAACCATCAGCCCCTCACCCAGTCTGCCCCAATCCCCAAGGGAACCTCTACCCTGATCTGGGACACCCTTCAGGGCAAACCAGCCAGCCCCCAACCATGCACCAGGCCTCTATCTATACTAATAAAAGGGTAATATGCTAATTAGACTGGGAGACCTTCCAGGAGACCTTCCAGACGTTCTTCTGGACAAAGCCATGGTGGCGGGGCTGAGGTAGAGGTGGTTAGAGGCCAAGAGGGGACAGCAGTTGTGGGTGATCAGGCCGGGGGGGCGGGGGAAGGCAGTTGGGGCAAGCACACTGGCACAGGGAACAGTTGGAGATGATCAGGCATGTGGGGGGGGGCATTTGGGGGCGAGCAGGCTGGTAGGCAGAGTGGTTAGGGGCAATCAGGCAGGCAGGCAGGCAGGTGAGCAGTTAGGAGCCAGCAGTCCCAGATTGTGAGAGCCATGTCCAACTGCCGGTTTAGGCCCAATCCCTGTAGGACATGCAGTAGGGCATCCTTCAAGGGGTCCCAGATTGGAGAGGGTGCAGGCCGGGCTGAGGGACATCCGGGCCACTAGTGTGTATTATATTTCTCTTAGCATGTCACTTAGTCTATTTTTAATGTGTGGTGTGTTTTCTCTCTCCTTCATTATATTAAATTTATACAAGGTTGTGAAAGGGAGACAAAGGCAATCCATGTGGATAACCAGATGGAGGGAATGAATTCAGACCAACAATGGGGGTTCGGTAAGTAAAATTCTCTGCTACATGGGAACATTGTCTGCTAATCTCTACACTCCTAATTCATGGCAGGATTCTTGACCTATAGAGCAGGTGCACGGAATAATTTTGAATGAATACAGAAAAAATGCCCTCTATACCTCCTCTTCCATCTCACCTTGAAATGTTGCCTAAGACATATCTCTCATAATAATGCTACCCAGATTTCATATGAGGAATAGTTTGGATTTCCCTCAGAAATTAGCGACATATTGATTTTACCTTTTTCATTTACTAGCCCGAAACCTCCGATTAGATCCTATTCTTAGGTTTCGCTTTCATAGAGGGAGCTTAAAGAGAACTGACCACGTGCTCTGCACGCCCTCTACCCATGCTGCTTAGCAACAGCTTTTTGCAGGCTCTCCACTGAGTGAAGAAATCTAGTCTCCTCAGCCCCTGCAGTCTGAGCCGGCCTGCGACTCGCTTTCACCACAGAGAGCAGTGGAGATGGCTACACGCCAGGCCCGAGCCTGCACTTGAAGAGGCTCACGTGCACTTGCTTATACCTCTGCAGTGCTGCTAAGCTGCCATGAGCAGTCTCGAATTAGAATTCCGGATGATATGTACATGGTCCAGTAAGGTGGGTCAACCCCACTCAGGAGCCTGAAAATGCCCAGAGACCTGAGGGAGACTTCCTTCCATCAGCCAGGCGAGCCACCCCACCAGCCGAGCGTAGATGTAGCAACGAGTCCAGCCAAAATCAACTGAGGATTGCCCGGACCTACAAAAGAACCTGAGTGGCCCAAACTCTCGTGAACAGTTACAATGGTTTGTTGCTTCAGATCTTGAAGGGGTGTGTTCCGCAGTAATTGCTTCTTAGACTACTTCCCAAATTTTAAAATATCAGCATCTATTCCCAGCCTTGTCTCAGCATTCCCTGTGGTCTTCCTAGATTTCTGTGTGCGTCCTCAGCAACATGTTGCCATTTATCTAGACTTTATTTATCTTACAGTTCCGCCCACCTCCATGTCGGAACGGAACAGCCACCTGGACCAGGATCCTGGTTTGTTCTGTTTCCTGTTACATCTCCAACACCTAAAAAATGCCTTACAAACAATGGACCTGCAATAAGTATTTGTTTCAGTGATTACTTAATTGATCTGGCCAATTTAATTCATTCTTATATGTGGAAAACTGGTTTCTCTCACCTAACTAAAATGTCTCTCTCTTCCTAGCTCCACTGAGGTCTGATGCAGCTGGCAGATTTGTTGTTATCCAACATATTCATTATATTAAACCATTAAGAATAAAACAAATGGATGCATGAGGAGCTTACATGAGTCACTGCAAGAATGCATGAAACCCTGTTCTACTATACAAAACTTATAACTATTCCTAAGGAGATTCGGGCATAACACCTTAATTAGCAAAATGAAATCTTTGACTTTTTCTCAACTTTTTCTTTAAGAAGCTAATAAACATTATAAGAGTCTTAAACACATTCTAGGCAATTGGTTATTTATTTTCAATTAATTCCTGTCTGTTGTGCATGATTTCATCATCTCCAGAAATGGGGGGAATGGACAGGTGGCTCTGGAAAGACATGAATGGTTACTTCTACCCAGTGCCCCACCCGCTTCAAGTAAGCAAGCATGCAGGTTCAGGAGGGGCACGCATGGTCGGTTGCTGGACGTAAAACTAGCCATGTGGGAATCAGCTCCAGAAACCCATTGGTGGTATGTTCCTCAATGATCGCTTTCACATTGTTTTACACATGGCTTTTAAGATGCAAGAATTGGAACTTACTTTCTAAAATAAATTGGGGTTCTAACAACCTAAAAAAAAAAATCACACCATGAAATACCCAAAACTTAGCAAATGAGGAAATCGAATCCACGCAGAGCAAAGGTATAGAGTTAAAAACATGAAAGCTATTATAAGGATTCCAGTTGTATTACTTTTATTATTCTATATAGACTTTATTTTAATATTAAAAGGGCATTTTGAAAAACATTCTTGAATCTCTTTTTCTTAGAAGTTAAACATATGAAAATTATGTTTAGCGACCTTAGAGGAGTTGTAAAAAACTGAGAACATCTCAGAGTTCATGATAGAAAAGCAAAGCACAATTTTTCAAGTCAAAGTAATTATGCTGGCTCTCACCCCATTACCGACATAATGTGAAGCTAATAAGCCAAGTAATTAGTATGTCTAGGTCAGAATTTTCACCTCAGTAATTGAAGGGTAAATGAAGACAAAGCAATGTAATATAAGCCAAAGAGCAGTAACATGGTATAATAAAAATCGGAAAGATCCCTTAAGAGATAGTGTGTTTTTTATCTGTTCACTGAAGAATAATATGATAAATTGATTTAGTTTTTAAGCTTAGTGAAAGTTAAGGCATTCAATTGTGTTGCTAATAAATGTTAGTAAATCCATAAACACATTGAAATGTACTCCATGTTGTACAAATGTATAAAGTCATGCATTAGATAAATTATGTTCAATTTCATTAGCTATTGTAGTCTTAATGATAATTAAAGGAAATATTTTTTTTCCTGTGTTGAAGAGGAAAAACTGATAAAACTTAAACCTTCATTGGAGAGCTCGTGCCCTCATTAAGAAGAGAGGGGGGAAAATGTAGCCAGATGTTGAGAGGAGTGCCCTCTTGTCTAGTAATAGTGAAGAACCACAAGCTGGGGGGAGGGCGGGGAAGGGGAGGAGCAAATTACTCCTAGGTCTACGTTGAGAAAGTTACTAGAGATGAGAAACAGCCTCCACTTTGTAAGACTTCCTAATGGAAGACTTCCTAACAGAACTGATGGTAAATTCACTAGTCCCCACTACCCCACCCCCCACGAAATAAGAGTGTCTCTTTGGGGAGCACAGTGTTCTGGAGACGATGACCACCGCTCCCTCCCCTGTCCTGTCCAGAGTGGAGGGGTCTTCGACACTTTCCTCAGGCCACACTTTGTAGGTGGAAAGTCCTGGAGTTGGGTGGCTCTTGAGAGTTGACCTGAGTTAAGTGAAAGGGCCAGACCTTTATACCTTCACCTTGTGAAGTTACTGGGTGGAAGCTGCCCCTGGAGGAGGCACATTGGGCAAGGGGTTTACCAGAAGATCCTGAAGGAGGCTGGGAACAAGGGGCCATTTGCAGCAACACACCCAGCAGCTGCAGGTAGGACCCTTCGTTGTTAAGCGTGATCTGGGTAGCATAACACAGCATCCGATTTGCTAGCCCTTTAAATCTTGGCAAGAGATAGGATCGATAACTACCACATAGAGAAAAGGGAAGAATTGCCACCGCTGAGCCCAGCACTTCTCAAGGTCCAAAGTGATCCAACTGATGGTTCCTAGAGTTAAAGAACCAACTGAAGGTCAGGGACATCCACCCTGTTCCGACAACGTTAACATGGGTGTGTGGATTGTACAAAGCTGGTGTGTGCATACTGACAGTATGGGTCAACTGAAAGTGGTTGCCAGACGCTACTAGGAAAAAACAATTTCTAGGGTGATTGAATAGGAATAAGCCATTTTATAGAAACCAGATATTCTACTAACAATACAAATTATAGCAGTAGTGCATTTGATAGAAGATATTCAGTCTTCAGTGTTTTTAGCACTTTTATTGAAGGGTGTTTTAATTATTAAGGGTATTTCCTCTCAGAGGTCATTGTATTGGAAGTATCATCTATTTCTTCCCTGAATGTGATCAAGGATACCTTAGTATATATGTTTTTTCTCCCATGTCATAGACTTCTGTATGCTTTATACTGTGGTCTTAGAAATTTGATAGGCTTGGAAATATTTCTACTTAAAGTCTCTAGCACTAGAAAACTCTAAAAATAATGCATTGCAACCTTGAGTTGGACATATATTTAAATAATAAAAGAGACGATCCTTGGTTCTCTTTTTGAGAAACTGCAGTTGTAGGACTATCAAAGTCACTCTGAAATATTCATGTTATAACTTACATAGAACATCAGACCTTCCAATAACACACACTTTTCCTAGCACTTTATGGTTCCGGCAATTTTTTCCTCTCTCTTAGTAAAATGAATAACCTTGGGCATTTCCATAAATCATCGGTAGAAAAATGTGTGTACCTGCCACGCTGAACAAATGTTCTACACCCCCTTCATTGCCATGAATCCACCAACCGACTGCTTACTTATTCATTGTGTTTGCATGTTTGATTTATACAAGAACAAAACTACATGATTGGAAACATTAGGCATTACATTATTTTTATAGTGAATACATGAGAAGTGTGAGGGAACTTTCAACTAGAAGTAGATGGCAAGTGTCTTAACTCTCAAGTCAAAGACATTTGACCTAAAATAAACATCTATTGAAACATGATTTAAAAGAAGTCAAGATAAACATTTGAAGTGTGAGCATCTCCTGGAAATTGAATGGGAGCGAGATGCTTTGGGTAAAGAGACCACCAGACATAGCACAGGCAAGGGGGAGAAAGCATGTAGATCCACCATGCCCACCCCAGCACTTCTGAAAACAAGAACGCGATGGTCTGAGTGTGTATGTTCACATGATATGCTATGATTCATTTGGAGTCCGTTATTTGTTATAGTCCAAAAATATCGCTTTTGCTTTTTTTTTTTACAAGAAATTTCCTTTATTAAAAATGAGAGTTGCATTAGGTTAATAATCATTATAAATATACCAGATCCCTTTTCAAAGAACCTATTTTAAAATCAAGAGTAAAGGTTTGGATCCCCTGTCCTTCCTCTCCCCAGCATCCAGCACTGACTGATCCTCTCTCCTCCCTACACTGTGCCCTGGGTTGCATAGCAGAGCTAATAAAGTCATGCTATTGTAACTTCAGTTTTTGCTAATAGATTCTTTGGGCAGAATTTAAAGGGAGAAGGAGATGAAAGGCTTGAGGCCCTTGGTGATTGACAGTACTTATCAAATGCAGAGCCGATTCATTGCTCTGCATTTCAATTTCTTCAAAGGAAACAGTTCAGAAATACCTGCCTATTAACCTCCAACACAAATGTTTAGGTCATATGTGAAAAAAGAGCATTTAAGATTTATATGCATGCTGGAGGCCCACTGCACGAATTCCTGCACCAGTGGGGTCCCTCAGCCTGGCTGGCAATTAGGGCCGATTGGGGCATCTCTCCCAGTCCCAATCGGGGCTGATGGGGGCCAGCCGGCCAGGGAGGGACTGCAGAAGAGCTCCAAGGCGTGTCCCGCACATCTCACCCACTCCCCATCGGCAGGACCCCAGCAGCAAGCTAACCTACTCATCAGAGCGTCTGACACCTGGTGGTAAGTGCACGTCATACTGACTGGTTGAACATTTAGCATATTAGAATTTTATATATATATAGACTAGAGGCCCGGTACACAAAATTTGTGCACGGGGGAGGAGGAATATCCCTCAGCCCAGCCTGCACCCTCTCCAATATGGGAACCCTCAAGGGATGTCTGACTGCCCGTTTAGGCCCAATCCTACCGGGATCAGGTCTAAACGGGCAGTCAGACATCCCTCTCACAATCCAGGACTGCTGGCTTCCAACTGCTTGCCTGCCTGCCTTCCTGATTTCCCCGCTTCTGCCTGCCAGCCTGATCACCCCCTAACCACTACCCTGCCAGCCTGATTGATGCCTAACTGCTCCCCTGCCATCCCGATTGCCCCTAACTGCCCTCCCCTGCAGGCCTGGTCACCCCTTACTGCCCTCTCCCGCAGGCCTGGTACCCCCCAACTGCTCTCCCCTGCAGGCCTGGGTCCACCCCCCCAACTGCCCTTCCCTGCAGGCCCGGTCGCCCCCAACTTGCCTCCTCTGCTGGCCTGGTCACCCCTAACTGCCCTCCCCTGCAGGCTTGATCACCCCCAACTGCCCTCCCTTGCAGGCCTGGTCCCTCCCAACTGCCCTCCCCTGCAGGCCATCTTGTGTCCACATGGGAGCAGTCATTTTGTGTGTTGGGGTGATGGTCAATATGCATATTACTCTTTTATTAGATAGGATAGAGGCCTGGTGCATGGGTGGGGGCCAGCTTGTTTGCCCTGAAGGGTGTCCCAGATCAGGGTGGGGGTTCCCATGCGGTATGGGGCAGACTGTGCGAGGGGCCTGTGGTGGTTTGCAGGCCGCCCATGCCCCCTGGCGACCCAAGCGGAGGCCCTGATATCTGGGATTTATTTATCTTCTATAATTGAAACTTTGTAGCCTTGAGCGGAGCCAAGCCTCCTGCTTGCTCTGTGGCCGCAGACATTTTTGTTTGGATTTATTTATCTTCTATAATTGGAATTTTGTAGCAGAGGCCAAGGCAGGCCAGGGCTTCAGAAGTTTGGCTTCCTCCATCGCCAGGGGCAACTCAAGCCTCCTGTTCTCTCCAACTCCATGGCTGCTGCCATTTTTGTTGGGATTTATTTATCTTCTATAATTGAATCTTTGTATCCTTGAGAGGAGGCCTGGGCCTGCCAGTGTGTGCAGAAAGGTTGGCTTCCTCCATTGTTGGGGAAACCCAAGCCTCCTGCACGCTCCGTGGCTGCAGCCATCTTGGTTGGGTTAATTTGCATACTCGCTCCTGATTGGCTGGTGGGCGTGGCTTGTGGGTGTAGCAGAGTGGTGGTTAATTTGCATATTACTCTTTTATTAGATAGTATATGTATAACCCATGGACACAGACAATAGTGTGGTGAAGGTCTGGGGCCAGAATGGGTCAATGTGGGGAGAAAAAAGGGGATATCTGGGATACTTTCAACAATAAAGATAAATTTAAAAAATATATTTATAGCTCAGCCTGTGTTGCTTAGTGGTTGAGCATCAATCTACGAACCAGGAGATTATGGATTGACTCCTGGTCAGGGCACATGCTGTGTAGGAGGCAGCCGATCAATGACTCTCTATTTTCATTGATGTTTTTTTCTCTCTCTCCCTCTCCCTTCCTCTCTGAAATCAATAAAAACATATTTTTAAAAATCCCAGGAGGAAATTAAAACACAAAGTAAATAGAACATCAAAAATGATTATCACTTGATGACAATACCAGCCCTAAGTCAAAAGTCTGCCTTTAAAATTGCACCAGCAAAAGAATCCAAGATGGTGGCATAGGTAAACACCTAAACTGCTGCCTCGCACAACAATTTCAAAACTACAACTAAAAGACAAAACGTCTATCACCCAGAACCACAGGAAAGCTGACTGAGTGGAAGTTCTACAACTAGAAGGAAAGAGAAAAGAGCATTGAGACGTGCACAAGCGCTGAAAAGCTGAGGTACGGAGACGCGTGATCCAGGCTGGCGGCAGGCGTTGCTTTTTTCAACCCAAAGGGAGACAAGCCCCTGATTACTCTGAAATACAGTTTCTGGGGAGACACGGGGGACCCAAACTCCTACGGGGAGAAGCTGGATTGTCTGCCACCGGGTTGGAAAGTGAGGGGGGCCTGCTTGCAGAGCTGCGCGCAAGAATAATTGTTTACTGCGCTGGGGCACGGGATGCAGTCGGAGACACAGAGCCGGCTAACTAGCAGCCATTGCTGTTTGCCACACCCTAGCCTAGTGATGCCCTGAGACCCCGCCCCACACAACCTACAAACCCACCCAAGCTCCAAGCAGCAGCGTTAGCATAAGAAAGGCCTGCCCTATCGCAGCTTAACCTAGCAAACTTTCAGCCTGGGTCAGACAGCTCCAAAACCTCCAAACCCCAAGCAAAGAGGAGGAAACTGTAGATCTCGCTGTAGCTCCTGCTGGGTGGACTCAGACAATAGCTGACCTGCACCCCATTGGAGATCCAGAAGCCAGTATACCTAGTGGACAGTGTGAGAAACCAGATTTCAACTCCTCACATCCATAAGTGACACATTCAAGAGGCAGACTCAGTGAGCACCAAAGCCCCACTGAAACAAGTCCTGCACCATAAGCGTGTCTTTAGCGCAGCAGTTCTTCCATTATAGACACAGGGAGTGCTCACAGCTAATTGGCCTGGAGGTCAATTCCTCCCAGCATACCAACAGCAATTAAGGCTTAACTACACCAAGACTTTGCACTCAGCCCACAAAGGGGTGTACCAAGAGCGTCCACATCAGGTGATTGGGGAGGCTGAGCTACTGCCCCCTATAGGTCACCTACCACACAAAGCCACTCCATCAACACAGGGAAGCAGCCAAAATGTGGAGACAAAGAAACATGTCACGAATGAAAGAAACAGAGGAAAGCAAACTACTGGACGAAACAGAGTTCAGAACCACATTTATAAGGTTACTCAAGAATCTTCTAAAAACTGCCGAGAAAATTGATGACACTTCTGAGGAGCTTAATGAGACCGTCAAGAACCTTAATGAGAATGCCAAAAAAATGGAAAAGGACCAGTCAGAAATGAAGCATACACTGTCTAAAATAAAGAATATACAGAAACTCAACTGTAGATCAACATACCCCAAGAATCAAACCAAAGATCTGAAATATGAGGAAACAAAAATCACCCAACCAGAAAAACAAAAAGAAAAAAGAATCCAAAAATATGAAGATAGTGTAAGGAGCCTCTGGGACAACTTTAAGCATACCAACATCCGAAGTTTTGGGGTGCCAGAAGAAGAGAGAGAGCAAAATACTGAAAACCTATTAGAAGAAATAATGACAGAAAACTTTCCCTACCTGGTGAAAGAAATAGACTTACAAGTTCAGGAAGTGCACAGAACCCCATACAAGAGGAATCCAAAGAGGACCACACCAAGACACATCATAATTAAAATGCCAAGGGCAAAAGACAAAGAGAGAATCTTGAAAGCAGCAAGAGAAAAACGGTTAGTTACCTACAAGGGAGTACCCATACGACTGTCAGCTGATTCCTCAGCAGAAACTATGCAAGCCAGAAGGGAGTGGCAAGAAATATTCAAAGTGATGAACAGCAAGAACCTACAACCAAGATTACTCTACCCAGCAACGCTATCATTCAGAGTTGAAGGTCAGATAAAGAGCTTCACAGACAACAAAAAGCTAAAGGAGTTCATTGCCACCAAACCAGGATTACATGAAATGCTGAAGGGTATTCTTTAAGGAGAGGAAGAAGAAGAAAAAGGTAAAGATAAAAATTATGAACAACAAAATGACATCAAATACAAACCTACCAACAAGTGAATCTAAAAATCAAGTAAATAAAAAATCTGAAGAACAGAATGGACTGGTGAATATAATAGAATCAGGGACATAGAAAGGGAGTGGACTGACAATTCTCAGGGGGAAGCGGGTGTGAGTGGTGCGGGAAGAGATTGGACAAAAATCTTACTCCTATGGATGAAGACAGTGGCAGGGGGTAAGGGTATGGGGTAGGGTGGGGTGGGGAATCAGGTGGAGGGGAGCTATAGGGGGAAAACAAAAAGAGGGACACCTGTAATCTGAACAATAAAGATTTATTTTAAATAAATAAATAAAATAAAATAAAATAAAATTGCACCAGCAGTGCAGGGTCTTATGCTCCCTTCTGCTTTAGAGATACAGAGTCCACAAGATCTTAAGCACCCTGAGCGCATCGACAATGATACAGTTACCTTACCTTCTCAAAGTGTCTGAATAATGTCTTACTTAGCAATGTTTTTTACATATTGGCTGATAAATAAGTGAATCTATGAATGGAATTGTGTTAAATTTACTTTATGACAAAAACTAAAAGAAGCTGTCCTGTAGACAGAAGAATATTAGGGCAGACCTTGATGTCAATATTTGGTCCAGAAAAGTAGATTTTGAATTCATCAATTCATAGTGAAAGACTCATGAATGAACCCTGGACTAATTGCAATATCTGCTCTTGGACAGTATTGAGTGCTATTTATCTTATATGCACAGCAGCACCATCATTGGAAATGAGCACTTAGAGATTACTGGCCTAATCAAATAATATTTTTCAAAATTGGCTGAGAAATCAAATATCCACAATATGGATGAAATGCAGAGTGGGAAACTATCAGAGAAGCATTGATTATATAAAAACAATGTTTTGGAAAATTACTCATATAGGATTCTGAGAAGGAGTTCATACAGATCCTTGGAGAAATGTTTAATAGGAAAGCATTTTGGTTGCTTTTCCACTCTTCCCTACAGACCTAGCCCCACCCTAACATAAAACTGGAGCAGACATATTCTGTAATGACTATAAAAATCATTATCTACATCTCTTATTTTTGTGAAATGAATGTGCAGCTGTTGAGCTTGCTTGCAGGAGAAACACTGAAAAAAAATGCATCTCTGGACAAGAAACAACAGGATAATAAGGGACAAGATGGAAATGGAAGATAAAGAAACACATCTCTGCCAACCAATACATTGCATGAGTAAAAAAACGAGTAACCATCTTATCTGAAAAAGCAAGATAGCTACTATTTTGAACACTGTGAATCATATATTAAATTATCAGAGAATAAGTTCATTTTTACTAGGTTATAGTAAAGCAGGATAGAATGTAATAATATACAATACAGACATATATGATATTAATGTATAATACTGGATACTTAGCGCAATTGTACTTCTTTAATCTATACTTTTACTACATTTTTATATTAAAGACATAAAATGTAGTCTCTCAGTATGTATACTTTCTAGTGATGTATTTAAATCATCCATATACAGTCATTTTCTTTGGCAAAACCTATTTTTTGCATGAAAGGCTAATTGGCTGTGTTAAAGCTTTTCACTTAAGAACTAGCCACTAAATTTGAAAAATGTTATGTCTCATCCCTGTTTTACATTTTCTTTTGTGTAAAGTTGTTTATTTTATTATATATAGGGAATCTTTATGGCACCAAAAGTAAAGTTTTCATTTATTTTCCCCATGATAACAGAAGAGCTGTGACATATAAGAAACATGAACACTAACTCGGAAAGTATCCTTTTAAATTACAATATATACCAAAGAAATACAAACATTGCACATAATTTATTTCATCAAAAAGGTTAAAATATTTATAAGAAAGAGAGAGAGAAAGGAAGGAAGAAAGGAAAGGAGACAGGAAGAGAGGGAGGGAGGGAAGAAGGGAGGGACAGAAGGGAGTAGGAGGGGAGGGGAGGAGAGGGGAAGAAGGGACGGGAGAAAACAAGTGAGCTTAGCATATATTAAATTGAAAACAGACCAGAATAAAAGATAAGACTCCAATAACACTGAAAAGACACACAAAATTGAATCTGTTATAAATGATTTATGCTCCAGGATCATGAGGTTAAAAAGGCAAAAGCTTTAATGCTCACTCATGCAAGAATGTCAAGTCACTGGTCTAGATAAAGAATCGGACAGTAATAAGATTTTAAAAGCAGGTATTCTCTGGGAGCACTGTCTGCCATAATAAATAGAGGTCATAAAACTGTGGTCTAAACATATTCAGAGGGGATTAATACTGCAAGCAGATCATTCATCTGAACTTTGAGAATGTACTTATAGGCCAATTTAATAAATGGCTAATGACATAAAGACTATTTGTGAGTCTCAAGAAAACGTATGCTTCTTCCAAGATTTTTTTTATTTCACTATAATTCTTCTTCTAATGAATAATTTTATTGCAGATCTGAACAATGCCATGCCTCTTTCAGAGTCAAACATATAAATCACTTACATTAACTACAATAACAAAAATGTCACTACCACCAATGTTAATTCCCGCATGCCCAAGAGGTGCTGAGAAAAGTGAACAATGTCATGAAAATGCATTTGTTTTTAAGAAAGGTAAGTTTGAATTTGAATGAATCACTCATTTAAAAAAAGTGACAAATAATACTATTTGACAAATAATCCTATTTTAAATCAATAAAGGGCAACAGAGCAACTTAAAAGTCAAGTTCGTTTCAAGGATGTGGATGAATGATAAATCAAAACATTTGACTCTATCTGTAACATATGATGCTAACATCTGACATTCATTTAGTATAGAAACAAACTTGCCTGCAGCCCCTATAGAAGATCAGGGTATTTTCATTTCTGGGTTCCTCTTTTGTATCATATTTTCACCATATGAGCAGGCAACAGCTGGCCCCCTGGGAATTGGGCCTAGATAGATAATAGCTTATGACTATTTCTGTAAGTAATAAACTATTCAAATTCATTTGGGCCCAAATATACCAGCTGAATCTTTGGAAGTGTTTCAATGGTGAAAAACTGAAAGGTTTTCCTCTAAGCTCAGGAACAAGACAAGGCTGCCCACTCTCACCACGCTTATTCCACACAGTGCCAGAAGTCCTAGCCAGAGGAAGGAATGAAAGGCATCCAGATACGGAAGGAACAACTCAAACTGTCACTTTTTGCAGACGACATGATTCTGTTTATAGAAAACCCTAAAGCATTCAAACAACTATCAGTAACAATAAACAAATACAGTAAAGTTGCCGGATACAAAATCAATGTACTAAAAAAAAAAATCCTTTGCATTTTTATATACTAACAATGAAATTTCAGTGGGGTGGGAAATGGAAAAAGAAAACACCAATTCCTTTTGTAGAAAGATACTGCTTTACATTATACCAAGAATGCAACAGAGAGAATAAAATACCTGGAAATAAACTTAACCGAAGAAGTGAAGGACCTGTAAACTGAAAACTATGAAGCATTATTACAAGAGATTGAGAAAGACATAAAGAAATGGAAAGAGCCGAAACCGGTTTGGCTCAGTAGATAGAGCGTCAGCCTGAGGACTGAAAGGTCCCAGGTTCGATTCCCGTCAAGGGCATGTACCTGGGTTGCGGGCACATCCCCAGTGGGGGGCGTGCAGGAGGCAGCTGATCAATGTTTCTCTCCCATCGATGTTTCTAACTCTCTATCTCTCTCCCTTCCTCTCTGTAAAAAATCAATAAAAAAAAAGAAAAGAAAAGAAATGGAAAGATATTCCGTGTTCATGGATTAGAAGAAACAACACAGTTAAAATGGCCATATTACCTAAAGTAATATACAGGTGCAATGCAATCCACACTATTCAGGTTTAATGAAAATCCCAATAGCATATTTTAAAAAATAGAATTTAAAAAATCATCGAATTTGTACGGAACCATTACCTAGTCTTTTAATAGCCTATTATTTTCAGATACTTCTTTGGTCTTAGTAATGGCTTATAAATAAAAAAAGTGTATTATTACCTTCAAATTTAAGAACTCACTGCTTTAAGAAGAAATTTTACAAAATACAATTACAGTAACGCTATTAACACTTTCAAAATACCTGAAAATTCTTTACATGCACAGATACAAAGCCTCATTTGAGTGCATTTCCTATAACATATTTCAAAGGGACTCGCAGTGAGCTTTACAGTCTGACTCATCAGCTGGCAATGTTCCCCTGCTTCTTGCTATCAGCAAATTTGTTAGCAGATGGGTTTTCTGCAATACAGCACCACACAACTACCAGAGCTTTTAGTTTTATTTTTACACAATGGTATGAAGTTAATTCATGTACCAGCACTCCACTGAGTTTAAAATGTGCTTCTCTGACATTCACTGTGCAAAATGTTCCTAGTTTTGTGTTTTGAGAGTTTGGAACTATGGTGAGGATTTTTTGAAATATAGATGTTAGGAAGAGAAATCAGAATTCCCGTGTAAAGAGTTTTCTGGGGTTGACGGGCAGGTAAAATCTTATCCCAACAACTTATATATCTTTGAATCCCTCCCCTAAAAGTCCTATCCAGTAGGGAAAAATAAAAAAAACTTCTTTCTCACGTTCTGAAATAGTGTGCTTCCACGAAACAGTGAGCAGTCTAAAGACACCTCTTGCACCAGAGGTTCTGTCACCCTGCAGAAATAATTTAGTGATGAAAGGCATTAGTGGCTAAATCCATGCAAGTGAAAAAGTAAGTGCTTAAGTCATTGTCCTAAGAGGTCTGTGTTAACTTCTGTCTCGGCATCCTGAAACATCTTTGAAACTCACCATGCATTTAAAGACCAATCTTCTTTTCTTTGCAGTGAAAAACAGACAGAATTTGTGACTATTAACTACTAGAAGCCCGGTGCACAAAATTCATGCATGGGCGGGTGAGTCCCTCAGCCCAGTCTGCATCCTCTCCAATCTGGGGCCCCACAAGGGATGTCTGACTGCCCTAGCAGGATCGGGCCTAAACGGGCAGTCGGACATCCCTCTCACAATCCAGGACTGCTGGCTCCCAACTGCTCACCTGCCTGCCTTCCTGATTGCCCCTAACCACTTCTGCCTGCCAGCCTGATCACCCCCTAACCACTCCCCTGCCAGCCTGATTGATGCCTAATTCCTCCCCTTCCAGCCTGATTGCCCTTAACTGCCCTCCCCTGCTGGCCTGGTAACCCCTAACTGCCCTCCCCTGCCAGCCTGGTCACCCCTAATTGCCCTCCCCTGCCAGCCTGGTACCCTCAAACTGCCCTCCCCTGCAGGCCTAGTTCCCCCCAACTGCCCTCCCCTGCAGGCCTGGGTTTTCCTAAACTGCTCTCTCCTACAGGCCTGGTCAGCCCTAACTGCCCTCCCCTGCAGGCCTGGTCTCCCCCAAATGCCCTTCCCTGTAGGCCTGGGTCCCCCCCCGCCAAATGCCCTTCCCTGCAGGTCCGGTCACCCCCAACTGCCCTCCCTTGCAGGCCTGATCACCCACAACTGCCCTCCCTTGAAGGCCTGGTTCCTCCCAACTGCCCTCCCCTGCTGGCCATCCTGTGGTGGCCATCTTGTGTCCACATGGGGGCAGCCAACTTTGACCACATGGGGACAGCCATCTTGTGTGTTGGAGTGACAGTCAATTTGCATATTACTCTTTTATTAGATAGGATGGTTACCAAGTAAGACATAGACAAAATATGTGTTCCTGTTGTGGAAAGATATAGCTTTATTTGATACCAATAAATGGAGTAGTCATGTTTAAAATCTCCTGTGAACAATTTTTGCTCAAATAAATCACTGCCTCGCTACTTAATTTTTGTTGCTAATCCTCACCTGAGGACATTCTTCCCATTGATTTTAGAGAGAGTGGAAGGGAAGGGGAGAGACAGAGAAAGAGAAATATTGATGTGAGAGAGACACACCAATCGGTTGCCTCCCAAGGTGCCCCGCATGGGACTAGGGATGAAGCCGTGACCAAGGTATGTGCCCTTGACTGGAATCGAACTCGCGGCCCTTCCGCCCAAGGGCTGAAGCTCTACCCACTTAGCAGCCGGCTAGGGCGTAATTCTTGTGCTAAAGAACTGACTTAAATGAGGACACAGATTTAGGATTGGACATTATTATTGCCCATGCTATAACCCTAAGTTGAGTTAAAAGGCATGTGCAATGCCTTCTTCCTTTGAAGCAGATGACCAAATGGGAGCAAATGATTAAGGTGTCCAATTACCATAACTCTAAGAAAAAGATTAAAGTGTCTGAAGAAAGGGCTAAAGCCAGTCACTACTGTTTTCATGCAATGTGGGATGACTTGGAGTTCAGAGGAGAAGAGCTGCATTGATACTCGTTACACTGGTATTGGGTACTCTGGTGTACCGAACTCTCCCACTTATTCCTTTAAACATAAAGAAAAATTAGATTTAACTTAAGGAAAAGATGATTTATCTCTGTTACAAATATTGAAATATATGTATATTATATATATGTATATAATATATATACACACACATATATATACATACACACACACACACACACACACACACACACACACATATATATATATATATATATATATATATATATATATAATTTGTGTGTCTCTGTGTACACTCTGTGGTCTAAATCTCAGAGAAAAGGCCACATGAATTGGAGCTGCAGCTGGTCACAAAGTATAATCGAAAAGCCTATGTTTTTGTAAATAATATTTTGGGGTCATTTATTATTGGAAATACCTATTATTATAAAGCTTTGAATGTTATTAACAAGAATTCCAAGTTTTAAACCTAACAGTGAGTGACTCTTTTCAGAAATCAGTCCTGTCTTCAAGTGCTAAAAACACTATCTTCTTTTATTAGACTTTAATAATATTGGAATTAATCAGCAGCTTTGGAAAAAAATGCAGAACAAAGCAGCAGCCCAGAATCATGCCAGTCATCACACATTTATATACTTTCCCATTTTCAAAGCTCATCGCAGAGTTTCCTAACACGTGAATCATTTCCACAGAGTACCTGCCTTTATGATGCAATAAGCACGCACCTGCATATTGTTTCCATTCCGGAACCTCACTTCGTTTGGACTGCAGTCATTCTATCGCCTGCGGTTATTTAAACATCACACCTAAAGCTTTGTGTGCAACATGTCATCTGCACGGGTAGTTCACGTTTCCAAGGCAGTTGCCGCTTCCTACATACTTACAGCTCCTCTTAGTGTGTTTTGCAAATATTTCTAAAATTTTGCTCTATCTTTTTCACACAAATCTGGCAAATACCAAATAATCCTCAGCATCCATTTCCTCTCCGTGATCACGTCTCTCAGCCTCTCTCCCAGGCCTCCACCTGCTGCCCACCGGGCTCTGCCTCCCCACCGGGCTCTGCCTCCCCACCAGGCTCTGCCTCTCCACCAGGCCCTGCCTACCCTGGGCTCTGCCTCCCCCGGGCTCTGCCTCCCCACCGGGCTCTGCCTCCCCACCGGGCTCTGCCTCCACCTGCTGCACAACAGGCTCTGCCTCCACTGGGCTCTGCCTCCCCACCGGGTTCTGCCTCCCCCAGGCTCTGCCTCCCAGGGGCTCTGCCTCCCCACTCTGACACGTGAGCTTGAGTGGAGATGAGGCGTTGCTGGGGCCACTGAGCTGTAGCCCCACGCTGCTCTTTTCAGTTGTGTAGACTGTCTGAACACTGAGGAATGAGTATTTGAACAGGTTTTTAACATTGTAGAAATAGCTGCCATTTACTGCGCGTTTGCTGCAGACCTGACATTTAGCTAAGCCTGTCATACATCATCTTATTTAATACCAACAATAATTGTATCAGGCACTAATAAGGTGCCATGTTGCATATGAGGGAAATAAGGCTCCAGCATAGTAGATAGCATGCTTGAAGTCATTCAACACAGAAATGGAGGGGACACGTGTAAACGCACTTCTTTGGTTTAAATCCTATATTCTCAGTCATTAATCCTTGCTGCCTCCCTCATGCTTCTGACTCTTCGTTAACATCGGAGGCATGCCTTCCTAGTAGGTGGCTCAGTTTCTTGTCCTAATAGAATGCTGGTTGGATATCCATTCTCTCAGGCTTCCACACATCTACCTGAATCCCAGCAGCTGACTGAGTGTAGACTCGAAAAAAATGTAAATTATAACTAAAAATGTGTGCAAAAGGGCCCTGAAGGAATTGGAAATATCCCAGGTTGCCAGGAAACTGGGGCACCTAGTTGACAAGAATATTTTAATAGGGCCAAATCCATTCAGTGAATTTTAACAATAAATGATTGAACACACCAGATTCTGCCACTAAAAAATATGAATTTTCTAAATGTTAGATCCTCTAAAAAAAGTCCATGTCAGTAGGACACATTAACTAAAAACATATTTACATATTTAAGAGTTAGAAAGGGTCCCATTAGTTTCCTTATGAATTCATATCTTAAATTTTTTAACAGTACATGACTAAAGCTTGATTTTATATATCTTGATATCTCCTAAAATAAAGATAAGGAAACTATGAAAATAATCTAAAGTAAGACAGATAATGTTATAGAAATGACAAGTAAATAGGTATGTTCACATTTATATTATTACGAACCATTTGTCTCGTAGTTTATAAGTAGTCCAGCTTTTAATAGTGCTTTCTACCAGTCTATTCATTATTGGTTGTGTGCTATTCTCAAGGGTTGCGAGAGGTCTGGAATTTTACCTTCCCTGTAGCCTAAGGAACTAGCCTGCGATGATCTCATAGATTCTGGCAAAGAGCAGAGACTTCTGAGTGAGAGATAATGGGCCTTACTATTCACAGCCCAGGCGCAAGCAAGAGATGCATGTTTGCATCAGCGACCCTTGCCTCCCCAGTGTCCTTTGTGGATGTTGCCCAAAGGTGGGTCTGTGACGTAGCTGAGGACCTCTGATCGTAAGCAGGGCTGCTAGAAACTGCCATTGTTTTCCCTGGTGGCAGACATTATCTTTATTCTTTTTTAAACAAACAGATCTGCCTCCTGCTACTGCGGGGCGCATTATCTCCGTCTTTCAAAGCTGTGCGCTTCACAGACATTGTGAAAACACGGTTGTGTGCAAAAGCTGAAATACCTCTTCTCAGAAGAGATGTAGAAAAAGGAGAGGAGCTGGAGAACTGCCCCTCATCAGATACAAAATCGGTACTTGCCTTTCACAATGAGATGTTACAGGAAAAGAAAAGCTAGGTAGACCTGAACGCCTGAAACCCCTAGAAGAAAACAGAAGCAGTAAACTCTTCGACACTGGTCTTAGCAACATTTATTTCTTCTGGCTATGTCTCCTTGGGAAAGGCAACAAGAGCAAAAACAAACAAACGGGACTGCATAAAACCGAGAAGCTGTTATCCAGTGAACGAAATCTTCAACAAAACAGAAAGACAACCTACTGAAAGGGAGAAGATATTTACTAAAGATCTGTGAGCTAAAGAGTTGACGTCCAAAAGATGCAAAGAACTCATGCAACTGAACGCCAACATAAAGTGCCACTGAATACGGGCGGAGGACCCGATAGACACGTCTCCAAAGCAGACATACAGGTGGTCAATAGACACGTGAAAAGATGCTCACAATCACTATCCACAGGAAAACGCAGATTAAAACCACAATGAGAGGTCACCAGTACTGTCAGGGTGGCCAATATAAAAAAGGCGACGGAAAACACGTGTTGGAGTGATTGTGGGTTAAAGGGACCACCCCCCCCCCCCCGGCGCTGTTGGTGGGATTGTAACTCGTGCAGCCACAATGGAAAACACCGTGGCAGGTCGTTAAGATTAGAACTAACATCTGACACAGGAATCCCACTTCTGGGGAGTCATCGGAAGAAAACAAAGACACTTATTAAAAAAAATATATGCACCACTATGTTCGTTGTAGCAGTATTTACAATCGCCGAGATATGGGAGCAACTAGGTGCCCATTGATAGATGAATGGATAAAGAAATCTGGCACATGTATGAAGTGGAATATTACTCAACCATGAGAAAGAATAAAATCTTGCCATGTACAACATCATAGATGGATCTAGAGAGAATTATGATAACTGCAATACTATGTGATTTCACTCATATGCAGAATTTTAAAAAACGAACAACAAAACAAAATAGCAACAAGCTCACAGATATAGTAAATAAACTTTCAGTTGCCAGAGGGTCTGGTGGCAAGGGGAGAGAAGGGAGGGGATTAAGAAGTACAGATTTCAAAAACTAAAAATGTCACAGGGGTGTAATGTACAGCATACAGACTATTGTTATTAATACAATTATGCGTAGTGACAGATGGCTACTAGACTTGTGGCCATCACTTTATAAGACACATAAATGTTGAATCACTATGTTATACATTTGAAACTAATATGATATGTCAATTATAATTTTTTAATTAAGATGTTTAGTTATTTTACTAAAACATTTGCAACTTTTTCCTACATACTGCTGCCTCTTTGAAGTGCAGCCCAAATGTGCAGTCACTGATCATCCGAGAGATGCGAATTAAAACAACCATGCGGTACCACCTCACACCTGTCAGAATAGCTATCATCAATAATCAACAAACAACAAGTGCGGGCGAGGATGCGGAGAAAAGGGGACCCTCGTGCACTGCTGGTGGGAATGCAGGCGGGTGTAGCCACTGTGGAGAACAGTATGGAGCTTCCTCAGAAAACTAAAAATGGAACTCCCGTTTGACCCACTGATCCCACTTCTAGGTATATATCCTAAGAATCCCGAAAACCAATCAGAAAGAAGATATGCACCCATTGTTCACAGCAGCACAATGTACAATAGCTAAGATCTAGAAACAGCCCAAGTGCCCATCAGCAGATGAGTGGATAAGAAAGATGTGGTACATCTACACCATGGAATACTACAATGCTGTAAAAAAGAAGGATCTCTTACCCTTTGAGACAGCACCGAGGGACATGGAGAGTACCATGCTAAGCGAAATAAGCCAGTGAGAGAAAGACAAGTATTACACAATCCCACTCATATGTGGAATCTAAGTAACAAAGTAAACTGATGAACGGAGTGGATCCAGAGACATGGAAGCATGGAGCAGAGTGCGGAACCTCAGAGGGAAGGCGGTGGGATGGAGAGGGATTAGCCAAAGAATTCATATGCATATGTGCATAACGCATGGGCACAGACAATAGTGCAGTGAGGTGAAGATGGGGGCGGGTACGGGATGGAGGGGTCAATTGGGGAAAAAAGGGGACTTCCAACAATAAAGATAACTTTTAATATTTGCCGCCCCGTGATTTTAAAGCACTGAATTCTCATAAGCTACATCTCCTTATATTTCCGGGTAACGTCTTCATCTCTCAACCTTCCCACCGTGGCTCACAGGGAGGATGTGGTTTCCCTCACTGTTCCTGCTCTTCTCTCCATCCACGGGAGAGCCGCTACGGGGACAGAGAATCCGCTCAGCAGGGCTGGTCGAACCCAGAGGGTACCTCTGAGCAAGGACCTCCAGACTCAGGGTGGAGGGCAGGAGGCTTCAGGTTGGAGAAGGTTCTGGAACAGGTCCCGAGGCAACCCACATCCTGCGGCTCATCGTTCAGGGGCGGCTACCAGGCTGCGGCTTGGCTGCGCTCTGCCCGCTCACTGCTGCAGTGTGTGCTGACCAGCAGCCTGTGGGACCCAAAGATGCCATCCCCAGGGGGTGCCGCGGCACCCCCGTGTGCAGCTTTCCTTGACACCCAGGAGGTTGCACACCCAGGGCGTGGCCAGAGGCGTGGCTTCCCAGTGAACCGGGCCAGCACCTGAGAGTGAGGTTCCCTGGGTGGCACTGAGGCGCCCCAACTGAAGTTTTTGGTAGTAGCACGTCAACTAACTTAATCAAAGAGTTTGCAAAGGTGAGATTTTCCTGATCATCTACAAATCATGAATGGTAGAGGCTTGATCATTCCAGCCATTCATAAATTCTGGCAGTAAGCACCTCCGACCTTTTCATGCCCCGATCCGTATCTTCCATCACGTCTTAAAGAGGAACGTCCTTTGTAAGGTATAACCTGCATTTGTGTTTTCTCTCCATCTTTAGCTAAATGTCCTGCCGTCGTATTAGAAAATTCCCCCTAAAGTAAACAAAATCCAAATGTCAAAAGAAAACTTGCTGTTTCTTTTAAAGTATTCATATTTTTTTTTTTTGGTCTAATGAGAAGAGGATACACTAAAATAGCTTCGTGTCACAATTCCGACATTCAGCATCTCTGTAGAAGTAAGAAAACCAAACAAAAACCAGACAGCAACGAAAAAGACAACACAATGAACCAACAAACAGATGATAATTTGAGTGTCATTCAAATTTTGTTCTAAGACAGCTTCCATTTGCATCCTGCTTTATATAGTGAGTGCTATGTCAAATTCACTTGAATCGTGACATTAATTTGTGGAGTTTGACAAATTCAACCAGAATATTTTACAATTCCTCCAAGCATATATATATATATATATATATATATATATATATATCCTCACTATTGTAGAGGAAGTTGTCATATGCATCTGGTACTGTCTGCATCTGAAATAAATTAACTTTTTATGTCTTACACTGTAATTATCTGAGAAGAAAAAATGCAGTAGCAATTTTTTTCTGATGTTGCCAAGGAGCATGAGAAATACCAGAATTCTTGGCAAAAATGCTAATGAGCCAAACATTAATATTAATGTGATCCTTCGGGCAGGGAGGCAGATAATAGAAGCTCACAAACTTTTCTCCCAACTTAACTTCAAATACAAAAGTAGAAGATTGCTTCTTCAATGCATACAAAATACAAATTAAATTACATTTAGAGTGTTTTATATTTTGTCTTCTTTCTCCTAAGTCAGAGGTACATTTTTGCTGAAAAATTAATTAGTTGCTGGGGTGGGGGTGGAGGCTCATCTTTTTGTTGTGGTTCAGTGAGCTGAGAGCTCTACATTTCCTTGATTTCATCCACTAAGGAAGTGGGAAGCATGTCTTGCAACACACATTTTATTGAACATAAGAAAAAGCAAAGATTTGAACCAATTCAGAGAGCATATTGACCCATACATCACTGGGTTAAGAATACAATGAAATGTAGATTTATAGTCTTTGAAGTCACTAGTATGAACATTAGCAGAACTAACTTTAAATCCATATCCAGGATTGTGGGGAATGGGAGAAATATTTTCACTCAGAAAGTTTCATTCAGTAATATGTTAATCAAATCAAATTCCTTTAAATGCATATTTTATGTCTAGATATATTGATGTAGAACCAGCCGAAAGAAAGCCAACAATGAGAAAAAGAAAAAAGAAAAAAAGGATAAAGTGGGAGAAGTAAAATTACCTGACTCAGCAGATTATTTTCATAGAAGAGCAAACCAAAATCCAGGAGATTAAATGAATTGCCCAATGGTGCACACCTGCCTTTATTAGGCCCAACCTACGACTCTTAATTCTCCATAAAGACTTGAATCACGCCCAGCCTGCATGTCTCAGTAGTTGAGCATCGACCTATGAACCAGGAGGTCGCGGTTCGATTCCCAGTCAGGGCACATGCTTGCGGTGCAGGCTCAATCCCCAGTGTGGGGCGTGCAGGAGGCAGCCGATCCATGATTCTCTCTCATCACTGATGTTTCTATCACTCTCTCCCTCTCCCTTCCTCTCTGAAATCAATAAAAATATTTTTTAAAAAGACTTGAATCGTTTAAAAAGTTCTAGTACATGAAATAAGAATACAACATAAAGATACGAGAGATGTATTTGAAACTATATCTAAGTCCGTTCAGTGAAATATTAAACAGAGCCCAAGGAGCGTCCAAGATCTGCAGGTGTAGGAATGGTCCCACACCCGGGTCACAGGTTTGGAATGTCACACCAACACTGAAAAAGGATAAGGAAGAATAGGCACATCTTTTTAAAAGTAACTAGACACTTGGGGCCTTCCTAAATAAGACTTTAACCTATAAGGAGCTATGAATATGTAAACTGCACCTAAATAAGGCTGAATTCTTACAGTTCAGGGCTGCAAACTGATAGCTAAGATTTCAAGGTTACAGTAGGCATCTCGCTTATACGTGAAGATGTTACTGTGAGAATTAGCTGATTTAACATTACATCTGTTTAATGAGATTTAACAACTTTCTTGAAACAACTTCAAAAAAGAAGTGCTAATGTCAGGGTTTGGAGTGGAATTGGGACCACGTGGCTGTATGGATAGATTAATGCTAACTCCAGCCTGTTCAAAATTCATACACAGACATTCAGGTTTTTATAAAAATTAATTTCTGAAGTTGTGTTTATCAACTGCTTGGCACAATGTCAACTGAGGACCCAGCTTAGTTCTTAGAGCATAAAGTGCTAATTATGTTTTTCCCCATCTTTAATAAAGGTGAAAAACATTGGCAGTTATCAACAGTTTTGCAAAGTTTGATCTGATTTATTTAGCGTCACATGTTTCAGAGTGTTCAGATAAACCCTTATCGTTGCATACTTTCAAACTTTGATTCATATACTCCTAGTGTGAATTTGAAGGCATGACATTTAGGGAAAACTTTTATTTATTTATTTTTTTAATTTTTATTGTTGCTACTATTACAGATGAACCCATGTCCTCACTCTGAACTTCCCCACAATCCCTTCCCTCTGGCCATCACCACACTGTCGTCTGTGTCTATGGGTTATGCTTTTAAAGAAAAATATTTATTACTCTAAAAAATGCTAGGTAAATAGCGGCATGGCTTTTAAAAATAGTTTATTATTATCCCCTACTTAAATGAACATACATCTAATAGTCACTAATTATAAAATAAATAAAAATATTTATGCTACCACATAAATGCACTTTCTGATTTTTAACACTTTAAAACATTTGTATTGATTTCAGAGAGGAAGGGAGAGGGAGAGAGAGATAGCAACATCGATAATGAGAGAGAATCATGGATCAGCTGCCTCCTGCACACCTCACCCTGGGAATCCGGCCCACAACTGGGGTCTTGCACTGTGACCTCCTGGGTCCTAAGTTGCCAGGCAACCACTGACCCATGCTGGCCAGGCAGCTTTTGAACTTTTAAGATCCCAGGGACCAATAGCTGGAGGTGACAGAGAACATTCCCACTCTGCCTTTCTCTACAGGTTTCCTAGGGCTCCCATAACAGAGTACCCAAAAATGGGTGGCTGCAACAACAGAACTTTGTCTCAATTCTGGAAGCTGGACGTCTGAAATCAATGTGTCAGAAGGACCACGTTCCCTCCAGAACCTCTAGGAAAATCCGACCTTGCGTTTTCCTGGCTTCGGTGATGTCCTGGCAATCGTCAGCATTTCTCGGATTAGAGCAACACTAGAGGCCCAATGCACAAAATTCGTGCAAGGGGCTCAGCCCTCCCAGCCCCAGCTTCGTCCAGAAGGTCGTCCAGATGGTTATCCGGAAGAATGTCTGGGCGGTAGTTCTGCTGTTCGGTCTAATTAGCCTATTAGCTCTTTATTATATAGGACCCCTAGGGTTCTCTGCCTTTGCATGGACTGCTGCCTGTGTTTCTGTCTTCAAATGGCATTCTTTTCAGAATAATAGCAGTCATATCAGATCAGAGTCCCACCTGACAGCAGGATGGGGTCATCTTTATTCTGCAGCAAGCCTATCTCCAAATGGGTCACATTCTGAGCTGCTGGGGGTTAGTGCTTCAATATGCAATTTTGGAGGGAAACCTTATTCAACCTATAAAATCTTCCCTTTAAGGAAAGAAAAGGAAAAAGGGTAAATGAGGGGGGCTGAATCTGAGTACCCCTCCATCCTTAACACTAAAGATCAGTAGATCCATGGAATAAAATCATTGTCAATATGCTATTTGGCTCTTACTCCTTCCCACTCAAGCTTTCACCTTCTCACCTAAGACACGGGGCCAGGCTATGAAACTTACAATGTGCTTACGTAACCTACACTGCATAATTCCGTGTTTGCATTTCAGCAGGACTGACCTTGTCGCTATTAGAAATCAACAACGTTAATGGCTGCTGGAGACATGTTCTTATTATTTGACGATCGTGGAGGTGAGAACTTAAAGACGGGAGCTTGTCACCTCTTCTCTCTAAGCCTAGACTGCACTCAGAAGAGCCCGCTCCACACAGCAGTGTTTGCAGCGTTTGCAATGGTAACTACCTAACAGCCCACTGGAACGCCAGTCACTCTGCTCCCCAAACACTGGCCTCAGGAGACATTTTGCAAACTCAACCCCAGGGGATAACATGATTAATTACGACGCCAAGGAATAACATGATTACTAGCATCCTGTGTCCCATTGTTGAAGACACCGGCACTCTATTCAAGCTCAAGGTCATGGTAAAATTAATATCAAAATCCCATCGCTGATAGTCTATTTCCCGGAACGCCTTCTGATATGAATTTCAGTATCATGTAAGGTCCAAGCAGAAGACACACAGCACTCCTCTTCAGAGGAGCACTTTTTATATAAGAAGTTATCTACTAAACATAACATTGTTGACTCAGTAACCGAAACGTCAGTAAGAGAACACTGAGGTGTCAGGGAGGAAGCAGCTACCAGATCTGGGACCAGAGCAACAAACAAGAAGAGAGAATGGCGGCAGTACAAACTGAGGGAGACTCCTCCAACCTGAACTTAAACCTTTGAGGAGGCCAACCTGCCTGGCTGGTGCTGATGTGCCTGGGATCTCAGTGCAAGGCACCCTGGGCTGGAACCCAGGACACTCTGGGTGTGGGGGTGGGGGTGGGGGTGAGAGTGGGGGTTGGGGGCTTGTGGACAGACTGGCCTGAAAGTGACCAAATATCTGAAAACAACCCAGCTGCAGCTCCAGGAAGAAGCAGCCTCCGCTGGGGGGTGAAGCAGCTCTGGCGAGGCCACACCCACAGGACAAGGAAGCAAGCAGGCAGCCACTGGGGCCGAGGGAGCGTTTCTTTGTGCTGCTGCGGCCTAGCCGTCCAACGCCTGCAGATCAAGACTGAGGCGGAGCCAGGGGCAAAGCAGAAATGCGCCTCCTGCAGTTCTGACCCAAGTCCGCAAGCAGAGGGGAGCCTTGGAGCTTGGAGCTGACAGGCAATCCTGGAAAACCCGAAACAGAACCCACGCAGCGTCAGGTGCAGCCCTGTTTGCCCTGCAGCACAGTGTTTGTCATGGCGCTTGTCTGAAAGAAGACCTGTGTGTCGCTGGTGTGGGCTTTGGAGTTGTGTCCACGTGTGTGTACTCTTAATTAGAAAGCATAAGAAATAGTCTGTTTGTGTTTTAGTTACGAATCTTTGCTTGCAGCCAAGCAATTCTGGTTCTGAACAATTTAAGCAAAAAAAAAAAAGTACTGGGTGGGTGTGGAATAGTAAATATACTAGTAACTTCAGAAACGTAACAATCTAGATAAGTGAGATGGAAATCAGGAACCTCCTGCGAAAAACATAGATAGGTCACAACAGATAAAAACGATGACCCATGATCATTGTTTTGTAAGATTCACAATCCTCTATAATAAAAGCCTAATGTGCTAAGTATCCGGTTGTTCAGTCACCCATTCAACCAATCAAAGCGCAATATGCTAATGATATGCTAAGGCCACTCAACCACTCGCTGTGACGTGCACTGACCACCAGGGGGCGGACGCTCAACGGACGAGCTGCCCCCTGGTGGTCAGTGCGCTGCCACATGGGGAGCGGGCGCTCAGCCAGAAGCCAGGCTCACAGAAGGATATAGCTCAAGCAAAAGAGATAACCAATGTATCCATGCCCTTGTGGAAATACTAAATATGTCATTCAAAGGCTTAATTTTTCATTAAAAATTTAAAATTCCCTTGATTTTCAAAAGCAACTAAGGATATATAAGGCAGTGCTAAAATCAGATTAATATGAGCAACTACTACAATCTTGCCCTCCTTCATGCCTTGAACATGTCATATGTGTTCCACTGTCAATTTAATCACAAAGAGATAGAAATACTAAGATTCCACAGCACATTTTCACGTCAAGGGGGACGTTTGCAAAGTATGTTGATCCCTTTTCATAAAAGTCTTAATTAGTGTATTAGCCAGAAAACTCTTGCTGTAAAGTTCAAAAGTATCTGTGGCAGTTTCAGAAAACGGTTGTTCTACGTTTTTGTATTTAATTCACAATTGGAAGGAAGGTAATGGTTTTAATTTTATAAAATTCACTTTATGAAGCAAGGTATTTTTATCACATTAATGAAATCATCAATTATGCATTTCCAGAGGAAGAAGACAGGTCTATAATATGGACAATCACCTCAGCAGCAAATTTCTAAATTGGGTCACCAACTTTAATTTACTTCCCTTGCCTCTAGCTTTTTCTTTTTCAACAATAAATGGGAAGATGACAATAGGGTTAAAGAAGAACTGGGAAAGCATACGAGGTATTTTAAATGCCAAAAAAGATATTTTCCAGTTTGAAATTTATATTTAATTACACAGTTTTCTATGGGTTTTTTTTTAAACAACACTTTATTGACTGCAAAGAAGGAGCTATCTATTACCTCAAGTCATATGATGTTCTATTATTTGTTTTACAGAGTAGATTTATCAAAGATAAGTTGGGAGCAATTTTCTAGTAGTTAAATTATATTTTATCTTTAAGCAATGTAGACCTTTAGGCATATAATGATAGCTCCCAGTCCAAGTTATTCTATCCTTTTTAATAAAATATGATTTAGCAGAGCATCATGGCATAATTATAGTCACATGACTACTTATTTTAAAAATGAAATAAAATATGACTTAGCAGAGTATCATGGCATAATTATAGTCACATGACTACTTATTTCAAAAATTCTGTTTTGAGTCGGAGACAGAAATGGGGAGAGGGGAGACACAGAGATTTTGGAATGCTCAGGGCAATAGGCTCATCAACCACTTACAGACCATCACACACACAAATTCACTAACAATATTTGCCTTGAGACCACCAAGGTCAAACTCATTATGATGTTTATCCTTTTTTATTACTGGTCATATCTTTGTTTGTGCCTATAGAAAACTCAGAGTTTGCAGACCATTTTTATCTCTTAAAATCTAAAATGGCTTATATCCATCATCTATTTTAAAAATCTTATTCACACTCTTATCAACTCCTAAAGAATGTCCAGTGTCTGCCATCAGAAAAAAAGCATCTATATATTCAATCCTCTTTTGTTCTAACTTAAGTATGGCTTTCCCTTGAAGCTTAGAATAATTAAGTAATGTGTGTGCACATGGCTAATAAAGGCTGCACTTGGGCATTCAGATCCAAGCATGATGTTTCCATAGTTAACCTAGAGTCATGCCTCACCATTTATTTCCTTGGGGATCATCGCTGGACTTCCCACACCATTCAGACTACACTGTGTAAGTCAATGCACTTAAAAAAAACACACACAAAAAAACAAAAAACAAATGTAAAACCTAAAACGCTTCTGCCTTAGCTTTCATATCAAAACACCACTCCACCTTTGTCTCCCTTCTTCAACTATAAAAACCACAGGACTCTTCCTGGCCGGCACGACTCAGTGATTGAGCATCGACCTATGAACCAGGAGGTTCACGGTTCGATTCCCAGTGAGGGCACATGCCTGGGTTGCGACTCGATCCCCAATGGGGGGCGTGCAGGAGGCAGCCGATCAATGATCCCCTCTCATCATTGATGTTTCTCCCTCTCTCCCCCTCTCTGAAATCAATAAAAATATAAACAAACAAACAAACCACAGGACTCTCAAGTGTGTCATGCTTAAAATCAGGTACTTCCTATTCCTTACCATCTTGTTCTCAGTAATTTATGCCATATAGTGGTTCAAGCAAAGGAACTGCATTGTCAATTTAATTACAAAGAGTCAATTTGACTCTTCCTTCTCAGTCAACTCTCCGCATTAATTAACTGGACTCCACCTACAAAATGTTTCTGAAAGCTGCCCCCTCCCCTCCCCTATATGTCCAAACTCATTTCCAAATTTTGGCTCTGCATCCTTCCTACAAGAGTCTTTCAACAACACCCTACTCACCCATCCTTCACATTTCCAAGGCAACCCGCTTTATGCATCTCCTTAGATTCACTTGGCCACGGTGCTCTAATTTTTACTGCTGATATCGTCCTCTACTACCAACCACATTTTTGTAGGCCACGGAGGGGGGAACAAGGTCTATTCCTCTGAAGAAACATGACTTCCATAAAAGGCTGCACTGCTGTAGTATTGCACCTGCTTATCTCACAGAACCCAGGGCTATGGCTGGCCCCCTGTTTGTGGAAGAACCCAGCCTTTCGAAGAGCAACCCTCAGTAATCCTAGCCATGGTAGCAGAGGAATTAAAAACAAACTCTGACATTCGGTGGTCAGAAACAGCTAATAAGTGATATGATGCCATTCCCTCTGGTTATACTCCAATCTCCAAATACAAATAGAGTCCCACAAAGACCACTGTGGACACCACAGTTGTAGGTGACCATGACACAATGGCTTTTACATATATATATCCATAACCACTCCAGAAAAATGTCTCAAAAGACATGTCTTCACAGCTACGTCACTAATCCATCCCGAAGAGTGGCATTGTATTGCATCCTCAGATTCCCTGTGTTTATGCCATGGTGAAAGACAGCTGCGAACATCACATTTTTTACCAGGAAATAATTATTTGCAGGATGGAGTACATCAGGTACTATTTCCAAATACAGATGCCTGAATAAATGAGTTAAAGGAGAAAATCAACACACATGATCAAGGTTGGATACTTTATTTGAGACATCAGAAGTTACCCTTGAGATGTTTCTATGCAAATATGTCTCACTTGATTTTATCCTCTCTCTGTTGCAAGATCACACCACCATTTATCATGATAACTTTCAATTTTTCTGTTAGAGCGGTATACAGAGAGAATAATTACACTTCATAGATGACTGAATATAAAATAGTAACCTTTTCACATTAAATGAATAGATTAAAATTGAGTACCGCATGATAAAATGTGCACCAAATTTACATTTCTGAATACATAAAGAGATCCTAGACGGGATGAGAACACCTCACCAAGAGCTGCTTGTGGTGGAGAGCACCAGAGGTGGGCAGTACTTTATGGAAAGGGTGGAACTGGCCGTCATCCAAGGACTTGGGGCAAAATAGACAATAATTTACATAAGAACATTCAGGTAGCAGTCAGAGATGGCATTATTTGCTTTGAAGAAAGTTTTCTTTAAAAAAAAAAAAAAGGCATCCAGGTTTCATGAGAGATAAAGGGCGCCAAGTGCCAGGCGAAGAGAGGAACCAGTTAAGTCAGGAGACAGTGAGAGGAAAGCAAGTGTGCCAAGCTTCTCTAGCTGTTACACCCCCAGCGGCATGCTCACACAGCTTGCTGTTACACCCCTGGTAGACCTCTGTGTGCTCCTGATCCGGCAGCTCATTGAGTATCACAGCTGTAATTTATAGAGAAAAAGCACCGGTCTGCTCAGCTGTATCTTCGATTGAGCAACCATGTACTGTGACCTGGAGATCCACTGTCACTCGAAACTCCACATAAGTGAAAACTGACTCATAATTATTTTCTTATAAAGTCTGTCCCAGATTTTCCTATTTCTCTCATTAGCCACTACTTCTCTTCTATTTATCTAATTCAGGAAAAAATCCAATAGTCACGGACACACCATCTAATGCTCTCCCCCGTCTCACTAATCATAGACGTTGATTAGTCCTTTCTCATGCTGCTTGCGTTCCTCTATTTCTTTCCCATTCTCAGTGCTATCATAAGCACAGCTTCACATCCAGGCTAATGAATCACATCCAAAAAGAAATTACAAGATTGTGATTATATAGTTCTCAAATTAAATAGACCAAGTACAAAAGGAATAGTAGCATTTAATAGTGTCGCAGGCCTGAGAATGTTTCTTATGTCTCAAAGCACAGTATGCTCATCTGCAGAATAAATTTAAGTAAAACGATGACTTCTCCAACTTACTGAGTTTCCACACAGCCTTCGCGGAAGGCCACATTACTGTGGTGCTCATAATATGGCTTAAAACCCCCTTTGGATTTTTAAAATATTAATTTGTGTAAATTCTGAATATTGGAATAAAAGTTAGGGGGCGGGAGCAATGACCGTTTCTGGAAATAAGTCTGTTTTTACAAGACAAGTTGGCAGTTTTGTTTTGTTTTTTTTAAGACACTTGAGTCAATCCCAAGCTCTTTTGTTTGTTTTTGGTTTGCTTGCTCTGATTAAATTGCTTGGCCTGTAGCTTGTTCTTACGTCCAAAAGCAATTGAACTTAGCCAGGAATTTTTCCTAAAAGAAAAAATCCTAAATTCTGTTCATGGAAAAACAAGTATTTGTTTAAAATATTTTAATGTGAACATTATCTAACACTTAATTCTGATTCCAAGTTTCAAAGACAAAGTTGTCACATTTAATCTCTCCATTTTCTCTCTTTCTCTCTCCCTCTCTCTCTCTCCCTCTCTCCCTCTCTCTCTGTGTGTGTGTGTGTGTGTGTATTTTACATATATGCATATATATTATATATAAATTACATTTTATGTATATATCCAAAAGATAACTTCATCTCTCCAGAAACACATTAGGAAAAATGCATTATCGGTTTGCGAAAAAACAGTATAGTTTCACACAACATTCAATTCTCTCACTTTAAAATTTTCCATCAAAATATTACAAAAGCTTTAAAAGATCATATACCATCTGTCCTGATTGTAAAGATATTTCTGCATGAAATATGGTACTTCGTATCAGTATGCCATTGCTGCTGTAACAAAGGACCACGCATCTAGTGACATTAAATAACACAAAGTGCGTTTTACAGGCCTGAAGGTCAGGAAGCTGACAAAGGTCTCGCTGGGCTAAAGTGAAGTTGTCCGTGAGCTCAAGGAAAAGGTCCATTTCTGTACCAGCTGCTGATTCTAGAGGCTACCAGCATCCCCTAGCATGCAGCTCCCTTCCTCCATCTTTGTTACTTCACTTTACTTTTATTGTTGACACTATTACAGATGCCCCCATCCCTCTCACCCTTGCCTGCCCCCACTCCCCTCTCTCCCCTCTGGCTCTCAGCACACTGTTGTCTGTGTCCACGGGTTAGGAATGTATGTTCTTTGGCTAATCTCTTCACTTTTTCCATCCAGTCTCCCCCTGCCCCTGCCCTCTGACAGCTGTCAGTGTGTTTCATGAATCCATGTCTTTGCTTCTATTTTGTTCATCCGTTTATTTTGCTCATTAGATTCCACATAAGTGAGGGTACTCATCTTTCTCTGACTGGCTTATTTCACTTAGCATAATACTCTCCAGGTCCCTCCACGCTGTCACAAAAGGTCAAAGTTCCTTCTTTTGCATAGCCAAGGAGTACTGCATTGTGCAGATGTACTAAGCTCTCTGACTTTCTCTCTGTGCCCGAATCTCTTTTGGACCACACCCAGCAAAGGGTCCCTGCTTGTAAGGACTCAAGTGAGTAGGGTGGGCTCATGTGGGTAATCCAGGATAATCGATGCATCTCCGGGTCCTTGATCTTTATCACATCTGCAAAGTCTCTTTTGCCATGCCAAATAACATATTCACAGTTTCTGGTTCTGGGGATTAGATATAGACATTGGGGGTGGGGGGTGGGGATGGGATTATTCTGCTTATAACACATATGTTTAAAGCACTGTCATTTTATATGCATGCTTCAAACATAATCTGTCAAATGGCAGTATCTGGCAGAAAAATAGTCTTGTTAGATCTACAGGTATTAGTTGTGTGTGTGTATGTGTGTGTGTGTGTGTGTGTGTGTGTGTGTGTTGGAATTTTAAAAAGATATATGCCAAATATATAAATTAAATTTTAAAAATTAATGTCCTGTGCTATTTTTTAAGCTCACACTCTCATGGCTGCCAGCTTTAGATTAATTTGGAGGACAAATATATCATCTAAAATAATTTAATTTTTTTTACCACTTATTTTCAGTTTTACTGCAACCCATTCATTTAATACAATTTCTTTTCAATAACATTAATGGCCCCAAACACAAAAGCCTTATTTGGTTTTACAAATGAAGCCAAAAATAAAAATAATCTATTGTACTTGAAGGATTTTCTCTTCTTAATTGAAAACAAATGGAACCTAAGCTAAATTAAATGAGTGTTTAATCTTTCATTCCAATACAAAGGTTATTAATTGGTGCAAATGTGTATATAGTTATAAAAAGAAGAAACAAGCAACTGATTAACTTTGGAAAGTCTAAGCTTAACAATTTGAAATGTCAATAAGAAGAAATAAAGAACTGCATTTTAAGCATTTCAGAACATTTACTTTAAATGAATCTCTCACTACTGCTTATGACTGTGTGGGTTTAGCAAAGAAAGAGTATATTCGCTTGTGATGGGCTCTTCATTTGATGTTTTTCTAAAAGCATAAAGTAACTTCCTATTGACATGAAGCAAAGTAGTCAAGGGTATTTAGCCAATCCTTGTCAAGGACAATATGCTCACGCCGTAATTCTTTTAAGAACTACCTCATTATCTGCTGTGAGACATTTCAGAGGCTAACTAACACAGGTTTTTACCATTGTAACTTCATTTTTCTATAACTGGCTAAATGTGTTTCTTGAACCCAATTTTGCCAGATGGTTAAAACCCAAATCCCAGTTACTCACTGAGATGAAAATGTAAAATGTATTGGATCTCCCCTTCCAGGGAAGACGGGGACCTCTCTGTAGTTCCTTTCCTTATGAGTGTGTATCCATTTCAGTGGCTGATGAGCATCAGGAGAGATGAATGATCCTGGATGGTATGGTGCCTACGAATATCTGCAGCATCTTCCATTCTCACAACTTGCGCTCAACCAGAGGGCTCCCCTGAGATGCCCCGATCTTGCCTCAGGACCCTCTCCTTCGGAGCTCCGTGCAGCTGTCCATCACGAGCCCACTGCCCAGGCGTTCAGGAGAGCACAAGTTTTCCCTCGTGATTTTTATTCTTTGACTATTTTAGGTCTAGCTCAAGCTGTTCCATGTATGGTCCATAAATGTAGCCCCTGATTATTGTAAAAAATGGTCAACGTTAAGTTTAATAAATTCTCCTAGGTATCGAAGGTGTGTGTGAGTGTGTGTGTGTGTGTGTGTGGCTGCGGGTGGGCAGAATGTGGCACTCTGGGCTCTCGTGCCGCCTGATCTACCGCCATGAGACAGCATCCAGCAGGCCAGGACTTTGCTTCAAACATATGGCACCTGTTACCAGCCAAGGGGGGTGACTACAGGCACCTGTTACCAGCCAAGGGGGGTGACTAGAGGAACATATCCTCAAAGGCAAAGATAACATAAAACTGAGAGGCTCTGTGATGAAGGAAAAGATAACAAGGGGAGAGAAAGGAAGGGATTGAGACTGAGAGCGCTATTAAAAGAGAAGGACATTAAAAGAGAAGAAAGAGAGAGAGAGACAGGTAGGGGGACAATGAATAAAACATGGGGAAATACTGAGAGAGGTGAGGATTAATGGAAGCATAAAGAAGGAGAGAGAGATCTGGAAGAGGAACAGAGAAAGTAAAGATGGAGAAGGATCTCGGTTGCATCTAAAGTAAGAATATCGCTGTAATTAATGCTCTCTAATCAAATCTGCCTGCCGCTAGCAGCTTGGGCATAAGTATATACTGTCATCACTTATCAGTGTGCTTTGAAGTGTTAATTTACTCTTCAGGGGCTTTAAATAGATTACTTCTAATCAGAGCATTATATTACATACTTTTATTTTTCCAAATGCATCATTTAATTGTAAGTAAAACCTCATTTTCCAATGAAATTCTAAAACGTTAACATTGACATATGATTGACTAAGTATATGTTGTAAAAGTAAATGATTTTAAATATGAAATTAACTTTTTAAACTTTACTGCTTCTGTCATTTACAAACAGAGAAAAAGTGCTTCTGACATGTGGAACCTGTCAGAGGGTCTGATCCTGCTGTTTAGATAGATAAATGCTACCGAGGTCATAACATTGGGGGCTACATTTGAGATATGTATTTATAGCATTACACTAAACACTTTTATCTCTCAGAAAAAACACAATTCGTAAGTTCCAATAGGTTTCAAGGCCTGATGATATTCAGTGAGAATTTTGTGGCAAATTG
Organism: Corynorhinus townsendii; assembly: GCA_026230045.1. Lineage (NCBI taxonomy): Eukaryota > Metazoa > Chordata > Mammalia > Chiroptera > Vespertilionidae > Corynorhinus > Corynorhinus townsendii. The sequence continues at coordinate 5,457,233 of JAPDVU010000005.1, forward strand.
CTTTTTTTAAACCCAATTCTTCACCCTTTCTTTATCCCCACCTTCTGCTGTCATCACTCCTCCCTCCAACCACACGCAGAATGTATTTCCTGTCCTTGCTGATGCTAGGCTTGGCCATGTCACTCATGTCAGCGGCAGGACAGGGGCCGAAATCCCAACTCAAGCTTCTCTCTCAGAGGCATCATCGTTTCTGTTTATCCTCCGGTTCTCCAGTACAGCTAGAGCACCGGTTCAAAGAACACTGGGAAGTGGATTTGGAACTCCCCAGAGCTTAGAGCCAAACCCAGCAAAGCCCAACCTATTTCCACAAACTCTGCAGTTCAACGAGGTGAGGACAAACAGTGTCACTGAGTTTAAAGATCGTTCACACAGCACTATTGTGTCAACAGCTGACTGATCCAGATTTATAATCAATGGCAGTAATGGAATAATCAAGTCAACTACAGATTTCTAATCTAGACTCTTTCATTTTACTCTTCCAACGTTAATTCTGGGCAACGAAATATTACAGCGGACTCCTACCACATGAAAACAATGACAGAGAAAACTGTATTTCTTGCGCAGATCTGAACCCAATATGACCCCTACAGCACTACAAAGTTATAGAACAACTGGTTGCAATTTCTCGGCTTTTAATCTAAAATCTTAAGGCACTGAAGCCATTTTATAAAATGGTGTTGTGATTGTTTCCTTACTTGTGAAATACAGCGTTTGAACCAGAATAATACCTACGATCTCTTCGAGCTCTAATACTAGCACTTTATTTGAGGGGATTAAAAAATATGCCTCTTTTTGGAAATTTGGAAGAATTTGGTCAATTTCAAGCGGATTTTCATGGAGTGTGCCTTTCCATCAGGAAGAGGAGAGGATAAGACAAAAGGAAGCCTTCTGAACAATGGAGGTGTGAGATGCTACTTAGACCTCAGCAATTCGCACTAGTTTATCTTAAAATAGCAGATGTGAGACTCAATAGGTTGCCTTCAACAGAATGAGATTATTTCATTAAAATGTAAAATGTAAGTCAGATAGGATATGGTCTGCAAAGTGTTTCACTTGCTCTACTTAACCACGAGGGTGCAAAAAGGGGCCAGCAATACAGTTATGATCTGTCCAGTTATGCAGCAGCTTATTAATTTACAAATGAAAGGGTGGTCTTATGGAGAGTTCATGTCCAAGGTTGATCCTTCACTGGTTCTAATATACTACAAGAGGATACAGTCATGATTTGAAGGTATACTAGACAAGGGGATGTGATTGAAACAACCCCTTTAAAGAAAATTTCCAACTAAAATCTATCAAGGACTGTGGCCAGTGTGCCTCAGTGGTTGAGCATCAACCCATGAATTAAGAAGTGGCTAGTTCAATTCCCAGTCAGGGCACATGCCCAGGTCTTGGGCTGGATCCCCAGGAGGGGGTGTGCTGGAGGCAGCCAATCATTTGAAGTCTCTGTTAAAATAAAATAGAGACCAGCCTTGAAAATTTCCTGGGCAGACAAAATCAGTTGAGTTATACCTACCGAGCTTAATTTAGATTACTTTGCAAAACTAACTTGACCTGGGCCATTTCTTGCATATGCCTCTGGAAATTGTAGCAAAACTTCAACTATTTCCCAATGTTGATAGGAGGTCACCAGGGACAAATTCCCTATCACATAAGAAAATTCTAACTTTATAACCAATCACCATGATGAATAAACAGCCACCCTTCCTGATTTTATAAGAGCATAGCCCTGAGCCTCATCCCATGTTTTGGATTGTATGCTCCTGGTTTGCAAGCTGCCTCTTTGGTGTGTGCACGATAAAGCTTTACTCATTGCTACTTCAATGATTCATTGGTTTTACTTCAGCTGTTTATGAACTTTGACATTTTTATATGGATGCCCACTGACTATGATTAGCTGTTCACTCTGTGGAGGACACAGAAGAGATTCAAACTGCTGGAAGGTGCGTTTTATTACATACTGTGGTATTTGGTTTGCGCAAATACAGTTTTTAAGTAACTATAAAAATATAAAATAAATACAGTTTCTCAAATTTAATTCTTCAAATACACTCGGTCTCATATTCTTATTTAACTAACTCACAGTGTCAATCAAGGGAGAACTGAGAGGAAATGATTAGTCTGAAATCCTTAGGCTATCCATGTCCAAAATCACATTTATTAACTTATGGGCCCCCAAGAAGCGTTCTCTTTGTGGCCATATGCTGAGGCCCTAGAATCAACAAGCTTTCCTCTTACGCATTAACCCTTTCATACATGCCCATTTTTCCATTTTTTACAATGTTTCTTGTCTCACCCTTCTTCCTCTTCTGGCAGCTTCTAATTGTCATTCATTAGGTTTTAAAAGAAAAAAAATCTTTAACTGGACAGTTTACCTGCCTCTGTTCAGACAAATGCTTTAAGAACAGCCACTTACTCATATCACATCATGACTGGAAGGAAATATATGACGAACTTTTATTGCTTCTATGTTTTGTATAAATGTTATATATGTGTGTGTGTGTGTGTGTGTGTATAACATTTTTGGTTTTGTCTTGTTTGTTTGTTTTCTTATTGATGCATGTGCCTTCCTTTAGCTGAGTGTCCTTTCTGCCTCTCCAAGCCACCCACATGACCTACCGAGGCCGTAATTAAAGTTCCATTTCTTCCAAGAGTCTTTCCTGAACTCCAATGGCATTGTTTTCCATGGAGTGGAATGTAAGATTTGCCCCACAATAAACTGCTAGTCTTCTTTTTAAATAAATATTAAGCTCACTCCAGGGAAGAACCATGTTTAAGCCTTTTCTGCATTCCTCAGAACTGTTTCAACAAGGCTACGTACTTAGCGCTTGCTTGGTCGGCAAACTGCGGCTCGTGAGCCACATGCAGCTCTTTGGCCCCCTTGAGTGTGGCTCTTCCACAGAATACCACGTGTGGGCGCACACGTACAGTGTGATTGAAACTTCGTGGCTCCGGCGCAGAAGTCGGTTTTCGGCTCTCAAAAGAAATCTCAATCGTTGTACTGTTGACATTTGGCTCTGTTGACTAAAGAGTTTGCCGACCACTGTTATGGATCATCAGTGGTAATGATCATGATTTACTCTCTATTAAATGAGGATCCAAATTGGAAATGGCCCCTTCCATGCTTTCCTGGGACACACTCCTATATGTATACTGAGGCCGAGGACTGAGTGCCTGTGTATCACTGTCTTATCATCAATCAGTGCTTTGCCATTCACTGACTATACGCTAAGCTAAACAGAATTTCTAAGTGAAAAGACACAAAGGCCGTTTTACATTCTCAACAAAAGAACAGTTCCCTAGATTTCCATTAATAACCACTAAAGAACAACAACAAAAAAAGAGTGCAAAATAAATCTACGCAATTTGTAAAATGTATGCAAGTTCCAATTAGGTGCTTCTTCTCTGAGTACTGATTAACGAAGAGAATAAACTCAGACATGTTTCTAGATTTACTGAATGTGTATAAGCTATATGTCAAATTATTCAATTGTATTCTTCCTTGGCAGAATCCATTAATAGTTTGTAAGATTCTCCTCTTTAGAAATGTTAAATGTATTAGGTAGCCCAGGGTTATTTTCACACATGACTGTTTCTGACCATTCTTTTACTGTTATTATTATTTTAATGTATTTTTATTGATTTCAGAGAGGAAGGGAGAGAGAGGGAGAGAGCGATAGAAACATCAATGATGAGAGAGAATCATGGATCAGCTGCCTCCTGCACACCCACTATTGGGGAGTGAGCCCACAACCCAGGCGTGTGCCCAAATCACTGGACACCAACCGTGACTTCCTTGTTCATAGGTTGATGCTCAAACCACTGAGCCACACCAGCCAGCTGAGCTATTGTTGTTGTTGTTATTATTATTATTATTTGCTTTTGTTTCTCTCTCTCGTGGAGCATTATTTTTTAAAACACCTTAAGTTCCTGAAGCGTGATTATCTGACTGCTATAGCCTTTCATTGACTTCGCTCTGTTATTAGTGAAGCCACGCTTTGCGAGAGTCTTTTGTATGTCTTACCTCTTTCTCCGTGCATAAAATTCACATTTCTCTTCCCAGCTACGTGTTTATCGTTTTTGTTAAATTCTGTGACAGTGAACTCATCTATTTGTGTTTAGCTTATGAGATAGCTCTAGCAAATTGCAGTGCTATTTATAGAACAAGATATTGGCAAACACCGGGCGTTTTTTCCACAGGAATATAATCTTAGTGTTGTTTCTGGAGGCGACAGCAATGCGATCCAGTTTTTACCTGTCTCTTCCCTCCATCTCACAGGGCAGGAGAAAACAAACAGTGTATTAAACTTGTCTCCTTCTCCCATTGATACCATTAGCAAGAAGGCCCGCTAATATGTATAAACATCCAGACTTCTCATTGAGAGGAGTAAGAGTACAAAGCATTTGGCAACCATCGCCCGCCCATTATGTGTTAATCACCATAACGGGTGAAACATATGGAATACAGAATTAAAATACACATATACACAAACAGCAATGGGGTCTTTTTACTCGCGGTGCTCGTAATCTAAAAGAGAAACATATTTTAGAAACACACATGCTTTTGAGGTTTTCTGCATATTTATACATGCTATTCCCAAATTATTCTCCGAGCTCTTGGTTTATTTCTGTCCTGAATTGTCCCATTAGGAGATTCTTTTCATTACAGGGTCATTAAAAATTATTTGCAAAATAAAACTCAGATTACACAACAGTATAGTAACAAAATTCTTACGATAAAGGACGTTGTGAACTGCATCCTAAATGCTAACAGGAGAAAGGGCTGCTCCTTTGCTAGTGTTACTATGTCTCAGCACATCAGACAGTTCTGCCTGTTTAAAAATATCAGAGATCACGTGGGATAACCTAATGGCTAGTAGACCTAAATATTTAGATTTTAAAACCATTTTCTCTGAAACGTAGACATACAGACATGTATTTGAGTAACTGGGTATGTTCTAAAATATGTAACAATAGTTTAAACAATAAAGCACATTTTATTAATGTTTTAATTTATGCATAACAGAATTATACATAACATTTTAATGGATACTGGTATGTAAGTTTAAAATCCAGAGTAAATACTTTTCCAAATAATTACACATGTATAAGCTTTTCTTGATGAAAGTATATTTGTTTGGTATGTGGCTCTTCTAATTCTATTTTATAGTCTAAGAGATAAATCCTCTTTTCATTTGTTTCAATGGAGCTAAATAAAGGTCACTGAAACAGATTCACCTTTCCTATCCTCCCGTGCTTTCCCATAATCCCTGCTTACATTGTCAAAGGATCACAGCTTCCTTCCCAATATACCTTTTTAATATAAGAAGACAATAACATTTCATTACATAATCCTGAGCTGATTGGACTTTAATTGGACTTTAATCGGACTTTAATCTTGAGTTTTTTTGGTGAAAATAATAGCGTTCTTTTGTCAGCTCCAAGCTGTCTCCCTGAACTTGCTGGCTTCAATTATTTTGCAATTTTGATATGCAACTAATACAATATACATAAATGTTAAACTTTAATAGTATGACGGAAATATCTAACATTAAATTATCTGATGGGAAATTTTTCCAAAGGCGATGTTTTTAATATCAGAAACTGAGATCTCCAAGTCATGTCTCCATTCCCGTTGAGTCCCCTGACTTCCTTTACAAGGATAATTCTTGGTTAAATTATCTTTCCTAAAATATAAAATCTGAGCTGTGAACGATTAACTATATGTCTACAGGATCCAATAATGAGCTCTACTTTTTCACTTTCATACAAAAAAAAAGCAATATAATGCATTTTATTTGTGCTGCCTGCCATGAAACCCTTACTTGCTATGTGCTCTTACTCACTGTTGTTACGAGAACTGATATATGTGCAAGTTAATTAGTTCAGAAAACGTATTGATCCCCCTCAGTGTATGCCACACTGTGATAAACTCTAATGAGCAATTCAAACAGGACCAGACAAGTCATTCCACCCCAGCTCCTCACTCCTTACATCCAGGTTCTAAGTCTGGCTTACAAATGCTTAGGCTGCTCTCACCACAAGAGAATTTCACCTCTCGGCTGCACTGAATAAATCATTTCCATGGGGTCAGAACCTCAATCAGATCAAAATGATCAGTGTCTGTTCCCTTTGTCATTATTCCTCAGCCCTCAAACGCTGCCCAGTTTCGCATTTCCTGAATGCAAAACCTTGCCTACATGTCCTTTTGTTTAGCCACGCTGACTGACATCAGATAATCAGACATTGTCACCCACCCAACAGTCATCCCAGTCCTCATCTTTGCTAACTGAACCCTGATTCTGGTTCGTTCTCTCTCCTCTGAATAGCCATGTCCCTCAGGGAATGAAATGAAATGTCCTAAGGTAAATATAATTGGTTTATTACTCTTATCAAGTTCATGCATATGGGATAGTTCTGGTCAATACCACACACAGAAAAGGTGTTCAGTCTGCTTCCTCTTTCATTGTCTTGGCTCATTAGTATATGAATGTGTGATCCTTGGAGCTGCTCAAGGCATCTTTCAATGCCAAGTAGCTAAAGCCAACAGACTGAATGGCACAGTGGAAAGATGGGAGGGGAAAGTAAGCCGTCATTTATGATTGTGTGAAGCTTATGAACCATGTAGGTGGGGTTCAGAATGAGCCACCCCAAGAAGGGCTTCTGCGGTGTGCAGATTGTTTGAGCGAAGGGCGAAGTTAGCTGCAGGCTCCAGAGAAATGGCAGCCCCTCTCATAACTACCTAAAAGGACTTGAATTTGAGGCCTTGAACGACATTTATCAAAGATAACCTCTTTTGATCTCTCCATAGGGTAGGACAAACTTCTATTTACTAAATGTCTTTTTGGATTATGATCCTGCAAAGACCCTCTGAAGCCCCCTCAGTGTACTGCTTCAAGCCTAGCTCAGGATGTCTTATAGACCTCAAACCCCTTGCTATCTCTGAACCTCTCCTCCATGTGGGGTCTCTGAATCACACCTGTACATGGGGTCCCCACACTTACCTATGTTATTAAAGTTGGTTATTTTCTCTTGTTAGCTGGCAGAAGAGCCAGGAGAGTAGAGGGGAGTTTGTTCCTCTCCCACGTGTGCAATAATGTTCTCCTATGTTCTCCTATGTTTCCTCTATGTGTCAGGCATGTGAAATTGCTTCAGTTTATGCAGACAACACCACTCTGACATATACAAATACCCATTTCTACATTCACTCCACTTTTCAGCGTATATGTGCTCTGGATACAATGTCTAACTTTCTAACGAGAATGTTGACAATCTGAATCAAAAATTTCTGAATTTGCTTTGTATTTCAGAAATAGTACCTGGTCATAATTGTCTCCTAGAGTATTCAAATACTGACTAAGGAGTTGTCCACATTTAAAGGTATTTTAAACTATTTCCCAATAGGACAAGACTTATGTTACTCATAGCTCTAAAGCTAGCATTGTCTGGAATATCTCATAGCAATACATAACCACCGTTAGATTCAGGTAAGTTTCTCTTTACATGCTACACATGCTATTAATTGTGTATATTTTATTTCAATCTTAACATGGGTGGCTATTTTTATCCCAGATACAATAGTTCTTATAGACCTACTATATTATAACGAAAGATGACAAATAAGTACTACTTGTTACAAATTACAGCCATTTATACATTTTAGGAAGAAAATTAAGAAAGTCAATGAGTCTAAACATGATTTATTTGAAAGCACACAAAAAATCTTAGCTATAAAACATGTAACAGCTAAAACTTCCCAATATTTTCAACACCTGGCATAGACATTCCCTTTCATGATTTTCTGTCCAAATAGTGATTAAAGGTTTTGCTATTGTATTTATTGCACATGTGTGAACTTGTAAGGGAATTTCCAATTCAGAGGATGAAGGTTTGGTATCTGGATTCTACAAAAGCTTTTCAGTAAACCTGATGCATACTTTATTTGAAAACTCCTTGAAAAGCCCAGGTGCACATTGAGGGATAATCTATGAACCAGCAGTACTGAGTATTAAAAATATTCAAAATAAACAGAAAGTGGCCTGGCCACAGTGGCTCAGTGACTGAGCATCAACCTATGAAGGGGATCAGGGCACATGTTCGAGTTGTGGGCTCAATCCCCATAGTAGGGTGCAGAAGGCAGCCAATCAATGATTCCCTTTCATCATTGATGTTTCTATCTCTCTCTCCCTCTCTCTTCCTCTCTAAAATCAATAAAATATATTAAAATAAATACACAGAAGGAGGAACAATGCTAATGTCTAAATAGGTCCCTGAAACAGAATTCAGGGAAGCTAGTTATGTTTTATTCTTGCTTATTTTTTTTATTTGTTCCTTTTACCAATAATAGGTACTTTTCTTTCTGGAGTATAACATGTCTCATTGTTCTCTGAGCAATAAAAGCCTAAGCGACCAGTAGCTATGATGCATACTGACCACCATGGGGCAGATACTCAACACACAGGCATGGAAACATGGAACAGACTGATGAATCTCAGAGGGAAGCGGGGAGAGGGGAGGGCAGGAAGAGATTAACCAAAGATCTTATATGCATACTAGAGGCCTGGTGCACTGATTCGTGCACCGGGTCCAGCCTGCAGGGATCAGGCCAAATCCATGCACTGGGCTTCTGACATCCCCCAAGGGATCCTGGATTATGAGATGGTGCAGGCCTGGCCAAGGGACCCCACTGGTGCACAAATCCATGCACCGGGCCTCTAGTCCTATCTAATAAAAGAGCAATATGCAAATTAACCATCACTATGCTACACCCACAAGCTATGCCCACCAGCCAATCAGGAGCGAGTATGCAAATTAATCCAACCAAGATGGTGCGCAGCCACGGAGAGAGCAGGAGGGAGGCTTGGGTTTCCCCGTAAATTGAGGAAGCCAAGCTTTCCACACACCCTGGCTGGCCCAGGCCTGCACTCCAGGCTACAAAGTTTCAATTATAGAAGATAAATAAATCCCAATAAAAATGGTGGCAGCCACAGAGCTAGAGAGAGCAGGAGGCTAGGGTTGCCCCTGGCAATGGAGGAAGCCAAGCTTCTGAAGCCCTGGCCTGCCTTGGCCTCTGCTACAACATTTCAATTGTAGAGGATAAATAAATCCCAGATACCAGGGCCTCTGCTTGGGTGGGGGGGGAGGGGGGCGCATGGCCAGCCTGCAAACAACCACAGGCCCCTCGCCCAGGCTGCCCCACACCCCAAGGGAACCCCCACCCTAATCCGGGACACCCTTCGGGGCAAACCAGCTGGCCCCCACCCATGCACCAGGCCTCTATCCTATCTAATAAAAGAGTAATATGCAGATTGACCATCACTCCAACACACAAGATGGCTGCCCCCAATGTGGTCAAAGATCCTGCCCCCATGCAGACAGAAGATGGCCACCACAAGATGGCCAGCAGGGGAGGGCAGTTGGGGGGGACCACGCCTGCAAGGGAGGGCAGTTGAGGGTGACCAAGCCTGCAGGGGAGGGCAGTTAGGAGTGATTAGGCCGGCAGAGGAGGGAAGTTGGGGGTGACTGGACCTGCAGGGAAGGGCAGTTAGGGGGAACCCAGGCCTGCAGGGGAGAGCAGTTGGGGGGTACCAGGCCTGCAGGGGAAGACAGTTAGGGGCAAACAGGCTGGCAGGGGAGCAGTTAGGCATCAATCAGGAAGGCAGGCAGGCGAGCAGTTGGGAGCCAGAAGTCCTGGATTGTGAGAGGGATGTCCGACTGCCCGTTTAGGCCCGATCCTAATGGGATCGGGCCTAAACGGGCAGTCAGACATTCCTCGAGGGGTCCCAGATTGGAGAGCCTGCAGGCTGGGCTGAGGGACACCACCCCACATGCACGAATTTTGTGCACCAGGACTCTAGTTCTTTAATAAAAGCCATCATGTCCCAGAACCAAACGCATGCGTGCGTGCACACACACACACACACACACACACACACACTATATAGATATAGATATAGATATAGATATAGATATAGATATAGATATAGATATAGATATAGATATAGATATAGATATATAGATATATAGATATATAGATATATAGATATATAGATATATAGATATTTGTTAGCTCTATTGCCTAGAGGTTTTTTAGTTAGGCCTAACAATTAAAAACTTAGAGCACAATGTGTAGTTTATATTTTGGATTTAAATAAAATGACAAAAAGGCAGAAGGACCTAGTGATCCACATCTTTAGAAAAGGAAACATTATCTCAGGACCAGACCTCAGGGAGGGTCCAGCCAACATTCTAGCTCAGAACAGTCTATGCTGCTGGGCAGACAAAGGGTCTCGCACTGTCTCCAGATTGCTGGCCGTGCTTGCCAAAAAAAACAGAATTCAGTTGCTGTTTTTAAAATATACCAACATTTCCTTTCATCCATTAATTCTAGAAATATTTCTTCAAAGTAGTGAAACAAGTGCAATGCCTAAGCTTACAATTTCAAACAGTGGAACAATGGTACATGCAGTGAAGGAAAAACACACAGTGCTATGAGCTTATTATAAAAGACAAACACAGTCCAAGGAAGGCATTGTCTGAGGAAGCTTCCTATCGGGAAGTGGGAGTTCAGCTGAGCTCTGAAGGAGGAATGAGGGATCAGGAGATAAATATAGAGGGGAGGGACGGAGAGGAGCATAGAAAGGCAACAGAAGGTACAGTCTCTGCGGTAGCTAGGAGCCCTATATATTTGAGAATATGAAGACTCGAGGGGACCAAAACAGTAAGGATGGAATCATAAAGATACATTTCAAAAAGTAACTTTTGGAAACTGATTATTCCAACAGTTTTTGGAGCTCATATTGGCTGAGAGAGGTATTTGGACAAGGAGAGGAGCTGAGGTAAGATTATAAACCATTGAGGTGGTATGAGCTACGATATTCGCAATGAAGAGAAAGAACATGTTTTTTTTTTGTTTGGAATATTTTTATTGATTTCAGAGAGGAAGAGAGAGGGACAGACAGACAGATAGAAATATCAGTGATGAGAAGGAATCAATGATGGGCTGCCTCCTGCACGCCCCACACTGGGGATCGAGCCCACAACCCGGGCATGTGCCCTGACCGGGAATCGAATCAATGACCTCTTGGTGCATGGAATGGTGATCAAACCATTGAGGAACATTGGCCGGGCCCTAAATCCAATCTTTAAAGTAAAAAGTTTCCTTTATATGGAAGCTTTTCAAATGACACTTTTATTGCTTTAGCTATTTCTATTCCAATGCACAAATTCACAAATTTATGAAATACTGTAAGTTCTCGATGTGTGATTTCCGTGTATGTCTTCTACTTGAAAGTGGCTGTGCATATCACTCTAAAAATATCTTGCACCCAATACATACCAAAGTTTCATTGATTTTAAGTGGGTACTGCAAGTTTATCATCTAGATTAATATTATTGAAAGAGTTTCCTCATTAACCAGAAACATATCTTCATACAAATATCGATCATTGTGTTGTACACTGGAAACTATTATAATATTATATGTTAATTCTATCTCAACTTTTTTAAATAAAGAAGCTTATCTCCCTGATTGCTTCCTTTCTTATACTCCCTCAAGTTCAGAAATTGGGACTCACTCTCCTATTTGCTGTTCCACAGACTGTGAGTATAGTGATCGGTGGCATGTAGTCAGCATGGATCATTGAGAAGGGAGGGAATAAATAAACACTTGGAGCGTTTTAGAGTTAGCTGCTGCACCACTGCCACCACAGTTAGCTGTGGGCAAAATACAGAAATCGCAATGTGCCCTGAGAGTAGGATTTCCCCCTACATGTTTCAATTAGCACAAACACAGTTTGTGGTCTGTGACGGCCAAAAGGTTGGCGACCGCTTGTTTAGACAACACCCACCCTAACGTGAGTGCAAACTGAAATCATACGACTTTATGAGTCTGGTTTTGGTTATCTTGAGGCCTAAGAGAGGGTATTGGAGATTTCATAACAAAGGAAAATCGTCCTACCTACTGCCTCTTTACAAACACAGGGACGTTTATCCAATATTATTAAATTTTACTTCTTTTCATTCTCAGATAGTTGATTCTCATTATTCACATTAGTTACCCTATATAATAAAAGGCTAATATGCAAATTGTCCCCTCAGGAGTTCGACCGCCTGGGAGTTCGACCACCTGCTATGACATGTGTTGACCACAGGGGGCAGTGCAGAATGAAGGAAGGCCCCAGCCAGCAGCTGGGGGAAGGAAGGCCCCGTTCGGCCCTGATCGCTGGCCAGGCCTAGGGACCCTACCCATGCATGAATTTTGTGCACCAGGCCTCTAGTGTTCTATAAAATCTCTGCAAACGCTAAACCGTTGCTCCCAGAATAGATGCAGGGTTGGGTTTTGCAAACGTCTGGTCACAGTATTTTGTCACGTGACTGATACAGCACCTCATTTTGTATGTATTTCTTTGAAGGCACCTTATCTAGCATCTGTTTTTAATTCATTAACATTAACTGATGGCCAATAACACAAACAACACATGTCTGAAGGAAGCTCAGCTGGCACATGGCTTGTCTCTGAAGGCAAAGAACTCTTAGGAACACCAGTCTGCGCTTCAGCGCTGCACTTGGGGGTCATCTTAAACAGGGCATCGCCCGCTAAGCAACACAAACATGCTAAAAACACTGCACTGAAAAGGTAACCACAAAGGACATTCGTCTCTAGTGTTAGGGCTGACACAAGACGTCAGTGTCTCCCAGAGCTTCAGGCCCCACCACAGCTGGGAACGAGTAAATCAGGATCAGGTTTTTCTGCTTCTCTATGCAACTGCACATGTCTGCAGATGACCTCAGAAACGTCATGAGCATTGGTTTGGGGGTCACAGTCACATTTCAGCAAGCAGTCCAATTTGCCAATACAGAATCTGTACGTAATGGAATCCACTGTATTTCAGTAGATGCTAAGACTATGCGATACTGCTGTAATCACCTGATTACTAATTAACTGGAAATGAACAGAGCGAAAGGAGAATGGATAGGCATGTCCAAGGAAGTCTAGGTGACGCAGGGAAGGTGATTACTTGTCAGTCACACCTGGGAGGAGGTCACTGGCCAGAACAGGCATGACCACTGCAAGGGAGCGAAGTCTGAGATCCATGAGCTCGTAAACTAAGGGAGTTCTCTCTCTCACTCTCTTGGGACTCGTGTTGCAGGGGGTGTGCCCTCATGCTCTACACTTGCCCACATGGCCCACAGCCATGTGGACCCCACACACAATGGACTAATGGGTTACAGCTAGCCGGATGCTGTGCCGGTGGAGTGTCAGCTCCACCAAGGAGCTCACACTCTGGCCCTTGGCTCTCCTTCCAGCTCTGTTGAAGCCCCAGCTGCACCTCTGTCAGGTCTGATTTAAGGGAGAAGGGACTTTGGAAGCCAAGGGATATAATTCCATGCGCATACACCTTTCTGCCACATCCCATGCTCCCATGTGAGTCTTAGAAAATTCTTTTTTTCTCAGGGTGTCAGAAGAAGCCCACTCCCACTACCAACAAAGAAATTTCACCTGTGCAACTCTCCAACAGTGGGGATACCTCTTTAAAAATATATTTTGATGGCCATGTTATTCAGGTAGGGATACAGTGATTAATGATGTGCTTCTCATGCAATGAGAACAAAATATACATTTCTTAAAAACAGCACAGTCAAACCCCAACTAAACTTAATTGTATGTTGATTTATATCATACAATTAGAGTAGTTGTATATCAAACTGAGTAAAAATCAATTACAGCTTTATGGTTTCCCTGAAATAACAAACATAAGGCACCACAACAAAAAATTGTTGATTCTCTCCCAACGGGCTTTCCACCAACTAAGTATCTCCCGGTTTCTGCCTTGGTTCCTGGTTTATTTCCCAGTCTTTTGGGATTCAATTGCAATGATTCTAACTCTGTAGGAAATATGTCTTCGTCTGATGTTACTAGAAACAGGGATTGCACACTTCCTATTATCCCTTTCATGTATATTTACATATCAAAAGCAATATTGACCCGAAGAGTGTTGCCCAGTCGGCTAATCCTAGCTGACATAGTACACATGCGGACACTGAGGTCACGAAAAGTTAAATGATGAACGGGTCCACGTAGAGTTTTAGAAATTCCTGGCTCGATTACACATGTGGCTAGCGTGAGAATAAAGCTGCTTATTTTTTTGAATTTGTATTTATAGACTACACTAAATTGACCTTGGTTTAAAAATAATACCCACATACCTGAGCAGCCAGAGGCAACACCCGAGCTTTAATTCTGCTTCTGAAGGCATGCCTGAGTCAAGTTATTCCCCTGACAATCTCCTTGCATTCCAGGTTCTTCACCTGACATTTCTGCTTGTTTCCTTCTGGGTGCGCATTTCTCTCCATCGTGTATTTTTAATGCAGAGCTTGTGCTTTGAAAAAGCACCAACTGGAACAAAGCAAGTTGATACTTCCTAAAAGATTGGATGTGAAAAACAATCACGGGTGACTGCTTGGTTTGCCTGGAAAATGCACCGAGAATAGAGTTCTACTTTTTGTTCATTATTACTTGCAAGGTGACTGGGAAATAAACACAGGCCTGTGACTTCCCCATTCGGTCTGGTCTTGTTTGACCTTCTGATGCATGATGGTAAGTTGCCGGCACATGGGAGTTATAAAAAAATGTTTGTCAAGTAATTGTAAAATGGCTGCACAGTGGCATTGATTGAAATGAGATCTTGAAGTAGTTTTATAGGCACAGCTGGTTTTTCCTTCTCCATCAGCTTTTTAATTCATATTAATCACTTGAGCCACAACCTGCCCACATTAGCGTAACAACCAGTTTCCCATTCTTGGGACCTGAAATTAACAAATAATGCTGGAGTGTTCATCAGGCCAAATCCAAGTTTGTTTCCAAACCCTTGAAAAAGATCGAGAGCCTTACAATCCAAGTGCAGATGCCGACTTTCAGCTGTCCTTCTTGCCAGAGAAATCGGTGGGGCCAGCTTCCCCGACATCAGCGGGTCGGCTCTTGTGACAGCTTCAGAAAACGTGTTTCCCAAGACTCACACCGGAGAGTGAATGAGATGACTGGCGTGGAATTCTATTACGCAGGTTGCAAAGTCCCAAAATATGCAGTGTGGGCGCCGGCAGAGCCCGAAGTGGGGCCAGTGGCCCGAGCTTCAGTTCCAGGTGGAGTGAGTCCTGCCAAGCACCGGGCTAGATGCAGCTCACCAGTGTATTGTGTGGGGGCCACGTGGGTGCAGGGGAGCATGCCCCCCTCCAACAGGAGTCCCAGAAGTGCAGGCAGCCAGGAGAGGCAAGAGAGAGAGAACTCCTTTTGTTCAGGAGTTTAAATATGACTCGTAAATCTCCCCTCCTTTGCAGTGGCCACGCCTATTCTGGCTACTGACTTGCTCCCAGGTGTGACTGACAGTAAGCACCATCCCACATCACCCAGACCTTACTGGGCACGCTCTATTGTCCAGTCCCTTCCTGCAGTGAGCTGCCAGGAACAGACCTGGAGAGTGTCAACTGCAACTTTTTGGCAAAGCCGCATAAATGGCATGCCTGATTATCTAGTCTCCCCTTGACTCCTGTCCTTTTCAGTAATGACCAGATTCTTAGAATGGTATCACTTGTATCTTTCTCAGTAAAGCCCTTGCTAAGCCATGTCCCCTCCGAGAGTACAGTAGTCAGTGAAAAATGTGGCCCCATTTCCTGGTTTAGCTGCGTTTTAATTGATTGGCACCTACAGTGAGAGCACTCCAGGGTGTACTTTGTGCCCAGCCATTGCACCCAAATATGGCCTTGAGGTGGAGATGTCTGAACTAGCCCCGGGGAAGACTCCAGTGTCAGCCACAGCCTGGCACAAACCGAGCCCTCCTGTACTGCCCATAAGACCTTGATGTCAACCAGAGGATGCCAGCCAGACTCCCATTCCCTTCCTGAGGAGCTCCCTATCGAAGACCTGGGCACATTTATAGCCAGCCAACTCAAGATTACCTCACGATCACAACTGCTTATCAGAGAACATGAAAACACTGAGCCTCAGAAAGCAGTCTATTTTCCTCCCACCCAAGAAAGTTCCTTTGTGTCAATACAAAAATAACCAAAAAAGCCATCACAAATCATAAACTCTCCATCACAAAAGATCTCTAGGACTGTGGGGTCAACCGTCCTTAGACCTCGATAACAATAGAAGTGCTCGAAACACACGAGATCTGTCCTCCGGATGACCTCCTGAGCCCACCCACAGGGCAGAACATTGGAGAAAGCGTCTCAGGGACAGTCTCTTGAAGTCCGGACCACCTCGGCGCTCTGCTTCATAAATAGTGTTTAATCGTTAACTATTATGCAATGATACAGCCCTAGAGTTGTTCCAATTCTGATTTTTTTTCATAACATTCCCTCCTGTTCTTCTCATCTATGTTTTCTCTATCTTTACCCTGGACTGAATCCTCAGTCAGCCTGTATCAAAATGTGTAGCTAATATTTGCATTGTTTCATGGTCAACAAAGTATTTGCACATTATCTTTTTATTTTTTATTGATTTCAGAGATGAAAGGAGAGAGAGAGAGGATGAGAGATATCAATGATGAGACAGATCACCGATTGGCTGCCTCCCTCACCCTCCACACTGGGGATCTAGCCCACAACTGGCTGGGCCCGACCAGTTTCATAGGTCAACATTCAACCTGTGAGCCGCACCGGCCTAGCGCATTGTCATATATCTTACCTCACTGTAATATTCACCACTAAATTGAGAAAATAGAAGCAACGACACTGAAAATGTTTCTACTAATTTATAAAAGCTCCACACCTACCTATACCTACAGCTGCATTTTCTTTATTACTTAAAATTTTTCTACAACTCATAGCTAATAAAATTGCCTAGAAATTGAGAAGTGTAAGTAAATTATATATTAACTGTAATCTAGAATGGAAGGTGACACATTATTTTGATCATAAAGGAAAAAGTTGGATTCTAATAAAAAAAAAATAATAACATTTTGAGTATTTATAAAGTGCCCGACACTGCTATATGATTGTCTCACTTGATATTCACAAGAAACATATATATCATTATGTCTACATATGGGCCAGAAAACAGATTTGAGAGCCAAGTTTAAACAAGGCCTTCGGTGAAGTCAGATTGTCCTGCTGGCATTGTAAACGCAAGCACCCATGAGCTTGAGAGCAGCAAGGAAATGAATTTTGCCAATGACCACGCGAGTTTAGAAGACTTTGAACCTGGATAGAATCCCCAATCCTGAAGGCCCCTTGTTACCCTGAGCAGGGGACCAAGACAGGCTGTGCCTAGACTTCTGATCCACAAAAAGGTGAGGTAATAAGCGTGTGTTGCTTTAAACAAAATGTCACAATTTGTTATACAGCAATAGATGCTGTACACTTGCTGCAGTTCTCACAGTTAGCAGGTGTTGGAGTCAGAAATGCCAGATCACGAAGCCCAACTTGTCTTTCGAGTGACTAATCGCTGTCATTCATATTTGGTGGAAGGAAGAAAAGATGATGGAAGATAGATGAGAAAAAGATAGGCAGACAGACAGCTGGGTAGACAGAGAGGAAACACACACAGAGGCATTTTTATCAGACTTGGAAGTAAGGGCTTCCGAGCCTCTAGGCTAGAAAAGGCTAAAGTCACTAATGCCAGAGGAGCAAAGGCCACTCATAACACTTTAACCAGCGACATAAGTTCGAAAAGGAAGCATTTAACATTAGGAGATAAAAAAGAATCCGAACTTAAAAGTAACCGATAATGCCTGTGAGAACATGATGTAATAATTTTTTTTTTAAGTTAAGTAGAAGATGAGAATCCATTTTATTTGGTATTCTTTTTTTTTTTAAATATATTTTATTGATTTTTACAGAGAGGAAAGGAGAGGGATAGAGAGTTAGAAACATCGATCAGCTGCCTCCTGCACAACCCCCACTGGGGATATGCCCGCAACCAAGGTGCATGCCCTTGACCAGAATCGAACCTGGGACCCTTGAGTCTGCAGGCCGACGCTCTATCCACTGAGCCAAACCGGTTAGAGCTTTATTTGGTATTCTTAAAGCCATGCTTTGAAATTGTAAGTTAATTTTTCTCTAAACAAACATTAAGTTGACATTTCCATTTTGAAAATTGTGCTTTTTTCCAGGCAGCCCTGACATCCTGTTCCACTTTCCAAAAAAAGAAACAAACAAACAAACAAAAAAACCACATCAGTTGTTGGTGATTAGCCCTGATGCAGTGCTTATTGAATGTCAGTATGGAATCTGGGTCAGACAACACCAATTCAAGTACGAATGCTAGCACTTATTGGCATACGAACTAGGGTTTCCTTTAAGTACCAAAGCCTTCCTTTCTCATTTGTAAAACGGAAATGACAATACTAGTTTCTACCTGCCACTGTTGCCATAACAATCGAATCCCTTTTAATTGTATGCTATATGTCTGTGGCATCAAATGCTCAGCAAGAAGTTTCATTTTGAGCCTGGCTGGTGTGGCTCAGTGGTTGAGCGTGGACCGTGCACCGAGAGGTCAAGAGTTCCATTCCTGCTCAGGGCACATGCCCAGGTTGTGTCTCAATCCCCAGGAGGGCGTGTGCAGGAGGCAGCCAATCCGTGTGTCTCTCTCATCGATGTTTCTCTCTCTCCCTCTGCCTTGCTCTCTGTCTAAAAAAAATCAATAAAAACGTTTTTAAAAAAGCAGTTTACTTCTGGTATTATTTTTACCATGGGTGGGTGGCTATTTAACACATAGACACGAGAACGAAGAGCAACTGGCATATACAAAAAATCTGACTTCAACAAGGTTTCAGGATTTCAGCATCAGAAATCACCACACTCCTCACATAGATTTTAAAGGTCTCAGGACCAAATGCATATTTAATTAACATCTGCTGTGTGCTAAGAACAATGGGAGACATGTATCTTGTGAGCCATTTTAGGACTTCATCGCCACCCCAACTCTCTGGCACGCACATTAACACTTCATTTCATACGCGGGGAGACGCCGATGAGGAATGGCTTCCAATGAGCTAGGATAAACAAAAGCACAGAACGACTGTGTGCGTGGTTCCCGTTGTTTACACACAGCAAACAGCAACCCCTCAACTCAGATCAAGATATCTTGTCAGCACCATTCCCAAAGCAATGTTTCCCAAACTTGTAGCACAAGCAAAGTCCTTGGAGCTTCTGCCAGGTTGCTCGGAAAAACGTGTGGGATCACTTCTATGCAGGCAAAGCTGAGCTGGTTGTGCTCAGCACTCAGCGCAGAGGCCGCTCTAGAAACTTACCGAGGGAGGGCTGGGTTCCCAGGCTTCTGATCCAGTCCCTTGCTAATGGGCTTTCCCCAATATGAAAAGCAGCCAAAAAGATGGCTTAAGCAGTCAGCATTTTTAAAAAGGTGACTTGAGGTGCAAAATGACCCAAATGACTTATACATAATACCCTCATTTATCAAGTGAGATTGTCCCCACTTAGACTACCTGTACGTCCCCAAATCCCAAGGCAGAAAACGGCCCAGGACCAGTGTAATCATTGGAACCCTTTAAAGAGTTGAAGGCAAAAGTATTTTAGGAACATGTCTGGTCCAAGCTATATTATCATGGAGACATTGAGGATGATGCATGAAAAGGGCTTGGCCCTGAGTATCCCATGCACCATGCCTTAGCAATACTATACTTTATGTCATTCTGCACCTGAGGCAGCTCATGCAACATTGCCTGCAACATATATCCAGGAAAAACTACATGCTAGCCTATCCAAGATTTCTATACAAGCAGTTATATTTCTTCCAGAATTGTTGATAAGACTGATACTCAGAAATTACTCTTTGGAATTGTATTCCCATTGCTAAGGCTTCAGAGCTGGAAATCTTTCACCTCCCTTAGAGAAGGGACACTACTAGTATACTATAGACTTTTGTGAAGACAATCTTTGTTCAGACATATTGTCCTTAAAGTTATTAATATTCTGACATCCGATGTTAGCCTACAAGAGGAAATCACTATATACTTTACTGCGTGTGTGTTGTGTGTGTTTAAAACACACAAAGACACATACACAAATTTATTTTTCATTGAGTATCTTAAGAAGCTTGAGTTTTGGGCAAGACATTTATATAACACTGGCTTAAGCTAACGATGCTCAAACTCTGCCTTTGGGATTCCATCAAGTTCCAAATTGCAATTCATTTTTCACTTGGATTTTGGATCACTGTGTTGTTGGTCTTCCATTGTGGTTATCTTTTATTAAAAAAAATGCCATGTTTAACTTTCCAAAGTGCTGACACTTAATAGAATGAATGTATGTACAGTGCCTTTCAAATTTACATCTTTAACAGGTACTTAAAAATCTTAATTTCCACTGGGTATTTTAAATATTTCTTTTGATCTTTGTTGCATGTTTTCCAAAGTTAGGGACCGCTCTAATGATGTTATGGTGAATGACTATGCATCATCCGTACTGTAAAGCACAGAATTTTACAACAGTTCACATGCAAAACATTTTAGAGTTGCTGTCCTTGACACAGCAGATATATAATGATTTTTCTCATCTCACGGATTGAGAATTAAGTAAACGCTGGGATCTTGAAATGCTTGTCATGACTATTTCTTAGTTTTCTATAGTACACCTCACTGATACCCTAACATAATAATTGTTTTTGTCTTGGGAAAAATGGTGACAAACCATTAAACATCTATAATAATAAAAGTGTGATATACTAATTAGACCGGACATCCTTCCAGGTGACCTTCCAGATGAAGCCATGGCTGTGGGGCAAGGCAGAGGCGGCAGAGAGGCACCCGCCATGCAGCAGCGGGGAAGCCACTTGCACAAATTTCGTGCACCAGGCCTCTAGTTATGTATAAAAATAACAAGACAACTGAAATCTGACCAAAACAATCATCCAAAAGAAAAATGCTCAGCTTCACTGTTGGGTTTTGTGGACTTCTAGCTCACTTTTGAACTAGAGCAGATTTATTAGTATGCCAAATGGATCGTTCTCAACACAGTTTGAACATAAACACTCCCATGTCCTACTGTAAAGCCAGGAAGCAGAGCTGAGCGTGCCAATGCTTCCTTCTCAGAGGGGTGGCCAATGCAAAAATAGCCTCCTCCCCTGGGTAACATTCTTCAGATAATGGCGGGAAGTCACTTTACAAAGGAAGCACTCCGTTTTGGCTTTCAAACTGCATCTCCGCCTTGGTTCCCGGATGAAACAGCATGCCTGCTTTCCTGGCTGCCCCCGGGCATGGCTATTCACTATTGTGCAGGAGCTATGTGGTGACCATCTGCCGCTCACCTCCCCGGCACCGATCTCCTCCGCCACCATCACCATTGATTGTCCAAATGAGCCCCCCAGAAACTGAATGTAGCGATTGTTATGCCCAGTGTTCAGGATCCCCAAAAACCCACCAAGAAGGAGCCGAGCCCGATGCAAGAGCAAAAGAACCTTTATTCATGCAAACACGAGCTCTGGTCTCCAGCAATCACCAGCACAGCCACAGGAGAGAGCGAGCTTTGGGAGAACAAAGGTTTTATAGGGGGTCCAAAGCAGTGGGCAGGGGGAACGCTCGTGGCTCCCGTCGATTGGTCAGGGGGCAGCATCAGGGGTCTGGTTACGCAGGGGTACTGTGCAGTTTGCCTAATTTGGGCCGAGTCCACTTCTCTGCATTCCTATTGGCAGGTTTGTGCAACGGTTCCATAACTCGCGGTTTACAGGGAAGGGCAGCAGGAAGAGTTGCAGAACGGCGGATACAGAGCAAAAGAAACATTATAAAAGTAACAAAACGAACTCCATGGGGTCAACCTAGTTTTAGCTCTATCAGCGATCCTCGCACGTGGGTTCGGAAGCGCCTTTGCCCCTGCACGGTCCGTCTGGATGGCTGAAGACTCCGTCAAGAACCACTGTAACCCGGCAGCGTGTCCCCGAGCCACGGGATTTTAAGTTGCTGTCATCAAGTTTACGTCGCGGTACCATCATTAGCCCTTATTTAACATTTTAAAAAGTTACTCCGCCACCCACATCCCCACATTTCAGTCCTAGGCAACTGCTGACACAGCGGTCCTCCCAAAGGCACGGATCAGGGAGCGTTCCAACGGCGTGTCGCTTCTATGCAAAACGGAGCTATCTTTCAGGAGAAAGAACTGGTTAACATCCCGAGGTGTCTGAATTAAAATCCTTCCTCTGGAAAGGCGATCCTACTGAGAGAATGAAGCAGTCGGCGTTTGCCCGCTTTTGGAAGGTGGAGGGAAGTAATGGGCAGGTGGAGCAGGGTGGTTTTTTGGCGCAGAGATACTATAATGGTGGCTACATGACAGGACACCTTTGGCAAAACCCATAGATGTGTACAGCACAAAGCATGAAAACTAATGTAAAGTATGGGCTTTAGTTACTATATTGGCAACGGTTCATCAGCCTTAACAAATGTACCACACCGATGCAAGGTGCTAATAACAGAGGAAATGGGGGGAGGGGGGCGGTATGGAGTGGGGGTCAGGGCAGGATGAGGGGAGAGAGTAAAGGAGAACTCTGTATTTTATAGTAATTTTTTTCTAAACCTAAACGTGTTCTGAGAAATGATGTCTATTTTCTTAAATCCTCCCTTTCCTTGCATCTTCATGCTTCTCTGTGATTCTGTGCATCCATCGCTAAAATGAAGGATGACATATATGATGAAGAAAATGTTGAAAGACTGCTACTGAGGGAAATGGTCCAAACTGAAGTGTCACAAGGAAAACTCAATTAGAATTCCTGTGTTGGTCTGTCCGCGTAATTTTATTGTGGGTGGAGCAGGGCTGGTGAGCTGAAATTTCCATTCAGACCTCCTGAAGGAAACCAATCAATTGACAGACAAGCAGGTGTGGGAATGGCTGTCTTGCATTCCTTGAAACAATTGCTCTATGTAGACGACCAGCCCTTCCTTATGTTCTGGGCTATGTATGACCAGAGACCCACTATACTTGTTTGTTTTTTTGTCTTTTTATAGTGTCTCCTCATTTTAACGAAGAAAATTTGTTTCAATTATTTTTAATTTAAATTATTTATAGTTGAAGGTATTACGTAAGTCTCCCTTTCCCCCATTGACCTCTCCCCAACCACTCGCACCCCCCAGCATATGCCCTCACTCCCCTACTGTCTGTGTCCATTGGTTATGCTTATATGCATGCATATAAATCCTTTGGTTGATCTCTTATCCCCCTTCTACCCTCCCCTGTCTTCCCTCTAAGGTTTGGCATTCTGTTCGATGTATATACAGCACAGTATTGGTCCCATGTTTTGGAGTTATTAGAAAAAAAGAAAGAAGTGCCCATCAATGGATGAATGGATAAAGATTATATGGTTTAGATATACAATAAAGTACTTTTCAGTCATAAACAATCATAAAATCATGCTACTTGAGAGAACATAAATGGACCTAGAGGGCATTATGTTAAGTGAAATAAGTCAGACAAAGGAAGAAAAATAAATTAAGATCTCTTCTATGTGCAGAATTAAGGAGGAGAAGGAGGAGGAGGAGGAGAGGAGGAGAAAAAAGAACAGGAAGGAAGGAAGGAAGGAAGGAAGGAAGGAAGAAAGGAAGGAAGGAAGGAAGGAAGGAAGGAAGGAAGGAAGGAAGGGCAAGCTCACTGGGATTTAACTGATGGGAGCAAGAGTAGGAGGAAAATAAGAAAAAAGGTTTAAAAAATCAAGTCATATCCACTGACACTTCTAGACTTGCAGGTACTAAGCTGAGATTTGAAAGGGATTTACCTATGACACATTCATGAGAGATGCTACCAGAAATCTAGAAATGTGCCCTAAATGTGTTCCTAACTCAAGCCTAAGTTCCTCATATTTGGAGCAGCTACTTTCACCCAGGGGTCATACTATTCTCTTATTTTCCAAATCCTACTGTCGTCTCTGAGAAATGCTGTTTCAGGTAATTAAGCGACAGAGAAGAATTTGATGTTTCTTTAACCATTCCATTTTTTGAAAGGAAGAAGAGAAAGAAAATTACTTTGTTTAACAAGGCACATGATGTGTAAATGGGAATGAACAAGTCCATTATCTATAACCCAAGGGAATTAAAAAAAACACACACACAAGAAACGCCCACTATAGAGTCACCCACATATTCGTCATTTCCACATTGAATTGTGAAACGTGTTGAAGTATAGATATGAAAAGCATTACCAATATGTCAACCACCTTAATATCATCCAAACTTCCTGCAATCGCTGCGTTTTCTTCTGTAAGAAATGTCAAGATTTCATCAAAAATCTTTTAATTTGGATAATCTCCATACAGTTGTCTGGCTGTTTCCACTGTCTGGTTTGCAACTTCTCTTATACCAGTTGTCATTTCTGTAACCTTTCCAACAGCAACTGTGCAGTCTTGGGACCAGGCTGCAGAATATCTCACGCAACTCTCCTCCCACAGCCATCTGTTCCTAGAGGCATCAACAACTGTTGCCTTTCGGAGACTCTCTGTAAAATGGGGACGCAATGGTTCAAAACGAGAAAGCAAAACTTACTCCCAGATGCTAAGTCCCTAGCCTCACAGGGAAATAACTGTCATATGAAGACCAGTATTATTTAAGTAAAAGAGTTCCGGTCTAGAAAAATAAAATAAAACCCAAAACACCAAAACCCTTTCATTCACTCTTCTATAGCATTCACACAGTTTCACATCAAAAAAATTCAGATTATGGTATCAATCTCTATAAACGCTTACAATATGCAAAACAACTGTTTACCAAAAATGTGCAAACATTTACAATATTGACCCCACCAAACGTGGGAAGATGTATATATTTTATATACACATCTAGGTATAGATATGTATGCATAAACATACATATATAAAGATATAAATATATATCCACATGTATTTTTCTATTTCTGAACTCTCCACTCCCAACCCCCAGCTCAACTTCATTCTTTGTCATAACTTTCTATTAGAAATTAGAGTTAAAAAATAAACAAAGAAGAATCCCTTCCTAATTATAAGAGCAATGGCAAAAATGATTTTTTCTGTCCTTTCTGGTATTAAAGGTGTGTGTGGCGGGGGATGAGCTTCTGAGACAAGTACCAGTAAAAAAAATCTACATAATAAAAACCCAGTGGTCATAATGCCGTAAGACCAAAGACCGGTCACCAGGAGGCTGCGTGCGTGCGTGGCGAGACGTGTGCGGGTGGGCGGAGCTGCGTGCGCGGCGAGGCATGTGTGGGTGGGCAGGGCCGCACGATTTCACACACTGGGCTTCTAGTAAGTAAATAAACAACTAGGTGCAGTTCCAGATGTTTCTGCTATTCCCTGAAAATGTTTCTTTCCTTTCATTGCAATGTGGCCACATCAACCCTGTGCAAAAGCATGAATGGAATGTCATTATCCTTCTGCAGCTTGATTTGGAAATCTTACTGTCCTTGAGTAATGAATGACCACCAATTATTCAGGGTTAATTCAACTCACTTTCATGGGGCAACTGAATTGTTTTGGACAGATTCGGGGAGAAGAAAATGTCCTAAAATGTCTAATTAGTTTTAGAGTTGACATTGTGATTTCTTATAAATTTAACTAGAGGCCCAGTGCATGAAAATTCATGCATGGGAGGGGGGGTCCCTCAGCCAGGCCTGCCCCCTCTTCATAGTCTGGGAGCCCTCAGGGGTGGGAGGTGACCCAGCCATCAGGAGAAGGTGATGCCCCATCACACCTCTGCTGCTGTCACTGCCGGCAGCACGAGCCTTAGCTGGCCCTGGTTACCTGAGCCTCGGGTGGCCCTGGGTGGCTGGGCAGCCGCTATCCAAGGCTTGTCTGCACCTCAGGCTGGCCCTGGGCAGATGAGGGGCTGAGGGGACTGGAGGACTCCAGAGGCAGGCATGCGGAGCACCTGCTGCCCTGGCAGGGCTGAGGGGACTGGTCACTGCCATCTTGTGGCTGTGGGCACCACCATCTTTGAGGGTGGGGCAGTCAATTAGCATATCCCCTCCTTATTGGCTGTGGGCACCGCCATCTTTGCAACGGCATGAGGGTCAATTAGCATATTCCCTCTTTATTAGATAGGATATTTCCTAGATAAACTTGTGAAATTTGTAGGACAAATGTTATCACTAATTTATAGAAAAGTATTTGGTGAGTCATTCAAAGTCAGATACCAGAGACAAAACTTAGATTTCACACTTTAGACTTCAAATCAGTCTAAATTCTATTTAAAAATTGTCTTGTTTGATTTTTTTAAATAAAATGAGCTTTGCTCTCCTAACTTTCCAAGATTACTTATCATCATGTCACCCGTGTGTGTAAATGATAAATGGCTTGAATATAATATACAATTGAGAACAAAGATTTTTAATTGTCTAATACAAATGCCAGGATCTTAAAGCTATAGTATTGTAAAGGTCAAGAACCACATCTGGTTAGTCTTCCATAGAATATAATAACAAATAGTATGATGAAGTTTAAGTCTTATTTGATATTATAAAACTTATCTTTATTGTTAAAAGTATTACAGAGTTACTCCTTTCTTCCCCTATTAGGATATATTCCTAGAAGTGGGATCACTGGGTAAAATGGCAGTTCCATTTTTTATTGTTTTCCGTAGAGGTTGTACCACTCTGCATCCCCACCAACAGTGTAACCTATTTGCCGATGATACATCTGATAAGGGATTAATTTCCAAAATATATAAAGAACTCATCCACTCAACAAAAGATAGACAAACAATCCAATTAAAAAACAGGCAGAGGACCTGAATAGACACTTCTCTGAAGAGGACATACAGATGGCCAGGAGACATATGAAAAAATGTCCAACATCACTAATCATCAGAGAGATGCAAATTAAAATGACAATGAGGTACCACCTCACACCTGCCAGAATGGCTACCATCAACAAATCAACAAACACCAAGTGCTGGTGAAGGTTGTGGAGAAAAAGGAACCCTTGTACACTGCTGGTGGAATAAGTCTTATTTTAAAACCTGTTTCTAAAGATCTAAGTTGCCACACAATACATTCATTCTGGAAAATAACTCATAGTTATTTTAATACCTTGCCTACTCACTTCTTTCTGTTTTAATACATTCTTTTGTACTTTGAGTTCCCAGCTTCTTAAATTTCATGTCATTAATGCCTAATAGTTAATGTTTTGGTCTATTTAAGGCCTGAAGCACAAATGACTTGGACTTGGTGATCAGCAATTCTGTAATAGTGCGGCGTCTCTCTTTGGATCTCGGGTCTGTGAACCAGAGTCGGCGCAGGTTTTATCCTGTATGTATTATTCATCACTCTTTGACTCAGAGGGGATTTTCACAGACATAAAAGTACTTCGATTTTTCTTTTTCCGAGGAAACATTCATGTCCAATTGGGCTAATTACCACAGCCAGTTAACTCTCAATTATGTAGGCACAACAAATTGTGTCCTTTAAAAAGATGGGATTGTCACTACAAGCGATCTTTGTGCAAATGGGTGACTATGTCAGACTTACAGAGTTGCTCTCAGAGGGTTGAGTAATTTAAATCCCTCGCTTGTTAGCAAACTTCACCAAAGTGATGTCAAACATGAGCAGTCCGTTCCAGTGTTTGAGACCGCTGGTTCCAACGAGGGGTAGTTTTGCCTCTGCAGGTGACACATGGCAATGCCTGAGACATTACTGGCTGTCGCATTGGGAAGGGGTACTACGGGCATCCAGAGGATACAGGCCAGAGATGTTGCTAAACATTTCACAGTGCCCGAGATAGCCCCTCACACAAATAAGTACTTTGCTCCAAATGTCATAAGTGTGGAGGCTGAGAAACTCTAGCTATTAAACATAAACTATGGCTAATTATAATCCCAATAAATGTGTTGTAAATTTTAAAAGCTGAGTGAATTAGCTCAAGTTAACCTCTTACCCTTTAATATCTGATTTTAATTTTTCCTATTTATTTCCACATTACATATGCTTCTAGACTTTTACTCTTCTTTAGTTGTCAGTGCCTAATGAGTTAGAGAAATGGCATTTATTATTTCTTTCTTTAGGTTGAGAGAGGAGATCCATAAAGGACTAATTTTAGATTCAGGTCATGTGAATTCGGCAAACTGTTCTACAACTCCTCTCCACTAAGGTTTGTGCACATAAAAAGAGAGAAATTAGATAGGTAGTTTGATAGGTGGATAGATAGATTGATAGATAGATGATTGATAGATAGATTGATGATAGGTAGATGGAGTAGATAAGAAGAGTTTGAACCCCAGAGCTAGACATCTTGGTGTTTTTGCTGATTTCACTACTTACTAGCTGTGCCCTTTGACAAATAGCCTAACATCTTAGGAGCCTATGATTTTAAATATAAAAAAAATGTAAAATATAATATTACCAACTTCATTAGTGTTCTTCTTAGGATAAAACACATCAATCCCTAAGAACAGTTCCTTACATATAATAAACATTCCAAAATAGTAACCCTCCATATATTCATTACCTCTCATAAGCACTTTAAAATCAAAGAATTTTATTAATTAAAGCCATTTTATCTTTTCTAAAACAGAAGTTTTGAAAATTACATTTTTAATGGCTTAAATTGATAAACTGAAGTATACAAACTTGCTCCTCTGTAAAATGAAACTAATTCTTGATGTGTTTTTGATCATCACTGGAAATGAGGAGTAAACATAAAATGAGTTCTTTGCTAGCAAATAACGAGATTTACAGATCCTGCTTTCTAATGTATATTTATTAAGGTACTTTTCGATCATCATTTGAAATCTAGAGTGAAAATAAGATGTCTGTATCATCAGAAAATAGCCGAATTGAGCAATGTTACTTTTTCATTTATAGCTATTAGTGTTTTTATGCTTCTGATCCAAATTGCTCAGGCTTCAGTAATTTATTTTTCCAGGCTTATGAAGTGCTTTAGGTGGTTTTGATTGAAGTTACTCATTTTCCCATCACTGTCACTGATCAAAGTCTTCCTGAACTTTTCTTCTCCACAGTGACTTAAAAATGTATCCCTGACTCCAACTTCCTCCTTTAATCTTTTTTATCTTAGAATGTCTATCTCACTCTGTCTATGCTGGTTTGTTCCAAATGACTCCTACCTGAGGATTGTTCTCTGTTACTACTCCTGAGTGATTAAATTTTACAGATACAGGGATATATATTTCTTTTTGTAAATACATAATTTAATTATATCAAATAGATTTAGTAAACAGTTAAGATATATATCGAGAGAGTTGTATTTTATTATTTGTCAATATATCTTTATTGATTTCAGAGAGGAGGGGAGAAGGAGAGATAGAAACACCAATGATGAGAGGGAATCATTGACTGATTGACCGGCTGCCTCCTACACACACCCTTCTGGGGATCGAGCCCATAACCAAAGGCATGTGCCCTTGACCAGAATCGAACCTGAGACCCTTCAGTCAGTAGGCCGATGTTCTATCCACTGAGCCAAACCAACTAGATCTAGAGCTGTATTTTAAATCTACAGTCGTATAAATAATGAAAGAACTGGTTGGGAAAATCTTTAGGTTTGCCTTCTATCAATTTTGATGTTTAAAACAAAGGATTCCAGGATGGTGCAGTGCAGGTTTATGCAAAGAGAGTTTGGGAGTTTTTCTCCATTTAAACAAGACGTCCTCCAAATCATGTTGATCAAATTATTTCAAGTGTAAATTCCTCAAGTGCCTGGAGGGTTGCCTGCTAACAATCTCAGGCTCTACATGGCGGTTAACTTGCGATGGGAAAGCTGGGGCGAAGGAGTCCTGGGGGACCAGAGAGGGCCTTTGGAGCAGTGAGAGACAGCTGCTCTATCCTATGTGGGATGACAATCATGCCATTCATTCTGCTGGGCTGTGACAAGTCAGTTTTTCAGCACAACATCTGTAAGGAAATAAAACAGTATTTCCTGAATGTTCAGATGTGCAGGGAAGTAACCACACACAAGAGAGATAATAAAGTGGATAAGGAAGCACAGGCGAGGTAAATTGCTATTTTAATATATCAATACCTAGACAACATGTTTTAAGAAACCTTTCTGATACAAAACTTTCTCTACCACCTGCTGGCTGAATGGGAAAGTCCCACAAACCCTTCTTGAAATACCAGAGGCAATATGTCATGAAACAAGAAAGGTGACCTTGGCAACGACTAACAGTATGCCTTGTTCTAAGTTGACATGATCTTATATTAATACTAGAGGCCCGGCGCATGAAAATTCATGCAAGAGTAGGCCTTCCTTCCCCTGGCTGCTGGCACTAGCTTTCCTCCCGCACCCAGGACCCAGGCTCCCCTGCACCTGGGACCTGGACTGGCTTCCCTCGGGCTGCCCACAGGCACCCGGGACCCAGGCTGGCTTCCCTCCAGCCCCAGCTTTGTCAGGAAGGACATCCAGAAGACATCTGGTCTAATTAGCATATTACCCTTTTTTTAGTATAGATTATATAATGTGAGAGCTGTAAAAGGTGAAACATGCATTGCTTCATTAGTGTGGACTCCTTTTTTATTATTACTTTATAATCAGCTTGGAGTAAAATGTAGCATTTTTATCCTGGCAATAACTTCTGATATCTGCCCCACACTCTCAAGGATTCTGGCTTAAACTTACATGTTCTAACTATGTGTCTAAAAACGATCAGGCTGGTCTCTCCACAGAAAAAGTGCTATTGCCCTATCATTGGCTCCAGTGCATGCAGGACAGGAAGCCGATCAAGATGCTTTTTCTTCCTCCAACCCATGCACTCATGCGCTGGCTTCAGGGAAGTAAATCATGTATCTGGGTGCTTATTCCCTCTCCACGTTTTATGTTACTTGGAAAGTAACACTGCTCAAAGTTTCTGAGGATCCACAAATGCAATTAAATATTTTTAAAGATACTTTGGTGTGCGTTTTTAAGGAGAGTACATAAACCACAGCATTATCAAATGCAATTCAATGTGATTTAGTCCATGTTTGATTCATGAAGTTTGCCAGTGGAGCATTTAATGTGTTTTGGTAATGCTTTGATTTGCATATCTTTTATGTAGAACAGCCACTCAGATTCATGAGCCCTTCCTTAAGGTTCACCTTGTTTAAGAATACCTAGCGGATGCCCACAGGCTAGTCAAATATCTTTGGGGAGCCCAGAAAGATCAGTCAAAGCTTCGGAAATCTTTAGGGAAGTGCAAGTTCATTGCTGCTCTCATTATTTCATTAATAAGGTCCAACAAAATGTGGAGATGAGGAGAATTTGGTACTTGAAGGCATATACACAATTATAACCCTGTAAGATGTAAACCAAAGATCGCTCGTTTTGTTTTTTCCCCCTGCATTTTCAGCAGCAACCACAATAACAAATGTTCAGCGATTCGTATAGATTATGCTTTCTGCTCAGTTATTCAATTAATAACATGAACAGCACGGGAAGTATGGTTTCAAAATGCAATTAAAATGAATAACTAAGTATTCTCACATTTAAAAAAACACCGTCTAGCCTGGCTGGTGTGGCTGAGTGTCACTCTATGAACCAGGAGGTCACGGTTCAATTCCCGGTCAGGGCACATGGGTGGGTTGCTGGCTCCATCCCCAGTACGGGGCGTGCAGGAGGCGGCCGATCAGTGTTTCTCTCTCTTCTTCTCCCTTCCTCTCTGAAATCAATAAAAATATGCTCTAAAAAAAGATCAATTAAGCCAACAGTAGCAACAACAAAAACCCTTAAGATCGTTTCTCACTGGTGGCATGCAAAAGAGATGTTTTGCCCCACTTCTCTCCATGTGGTTCAGATTATAATGAACAGAAAAAAATTTTAAATCTTTTCAGGTATTTATAGTCATTTATATTTGTAATCCAAGATACTTTACTTTTAGGTACATATAAACATCTTGCTTATATGCAGATTACATAGGTATAAATCCCTTTATGTGCTGAACTTCTTCCTGTTATCTTCAAAACATCCATTTCAAGTCATCGCTTCTACCTGCAGAATTCAGGTCAGTGTAGTATTGATTTAGAGTGACTTATTTGTCAACTTGTGCAGATATTATCAGTCAAAATTGCTGTAAAATAGCAAGACTACATTCCTATAGACAGAAACTGTATTCAAAAGTCTAGGCTTCTTATTTGCACTACGTACTCATATGTACTATGGTCTTTACACATTTTGTGTAGTGGCCAATTTAATAGTAAATATAAGTTTAGTAATGAAAGTTTCTGCTTATAGTTCTTATTTTTAGTCTTATTTTATGCAAATAACATGGTTATATTGTATTATGTAAGTTATTTCTATCTTAGGATTCTTGAATCTTTGTTAGTATACTACTGGAGAAACAATTGAAATAAAAATATAAAATACTAAAATTTATTTATATATGTATATTATTTATTTTATTTAAAAAAAAGGAATAAAGAAATTTGGCTTTGCCAATACTTAATGTATAGGTTAACATCAGGCTCCTTGCTTAAATGTTGTATGTAAGATGGAGTAGATACAAAATATTTGAAAAAAAAGTCCTAATTGCTAAAGGACTCATCTGGCCACAGAAAGTTAAGTACATTTGGAATTAATTAAAATTTGAAAGTGACCAAGCATTTAAAATAAATCCAATTGCAATTTTCAAATTCGAGCTCCTTTTTTCCCCACTCGATCAGCCTTTGCAGAGATCGGTTCCTAGTTTCTGTATACATACATACAAATCTGTATTGCAGTGCCTGTTTCTGGAAATAGGATGAAAACCAGGGAAATCTGCAGAGCATTTGATTAGTGCAGAAATACAATTAATTGGATGGCTAGTGGGTTGGAAGCCAGTCATTTCTGGAATTTAATCCAAGGCACAGCTGCCAAAAGCATCCTATCACATATTAGACAATGTTTAATTAATAGATTAAAGGTAAGCCAAGCAAATCATAAGCAGGACTCAGATTTATATTTTGAATAGCCAGATATAATATATGGCAGGAAAATTATTATGCTTATTTAACAGGGAGTTACTCAATTTCAAGCTAACAAGCATTTGCTAGTTTGGGTCAAAAATCATTCTATTTGAGTCACCATCAATTTGGGTTTATATTCACTATTTTCTTGGAGCATCATAATACTGTTTATGATATGTTATAGAGGCTATTATTCTGTGCAAAAGTATTCTGGCCTGGTATTTTTGGAATATATATTAAAAATACTTTCTAAATGAAAATTATAGAAGGCATATTTATGGATATTTGAGAAGAGGCATGTACAATAGTATGGCCTTTTTCTTTCTGTCTTAGTGAGTAGATAATTCATATTAACCAGTGGGTCCTATAGTTCCTTACATTAGCATCCTGTTTATTGCAGAGAACTGAAAAGTCCTAAAGATGAAAAATATACTGTGGAAAGAAACATATATATGCCTCCTCTTTCTAATGCTTAGTAAATGCTGTATTGTCAACTCTTTATACTAGGCAGATTGTGGTGTGCTCCACAATGAGTCAGCTCTGTTACTAACACTTAAGCATGCTGACTAGCCACAATTCTAAAACCCTTAAAATGGGAGTGTTTGTGTTAAGAGCCACAGTATAAAATCACAATTTAATACTCATCATTTCTGTTCACTGCCCTTTCGAGACTCCCCTCACTTCCAGCCAACATTTCCACAGGTTTATATTTCTCTCTGCAGGTGTTACCAAACCTTCACCAGTGAGATGTCAGTCCCTAGTTACCTTGTCCTTACGAGGACATCGCTCTTATAATAGCCCATGTATCTTTATTATCACACGTGGAAGCATTAAGAGGACGTTGTGTGAATCTTTTGAGTTTCAGACACATCCTTCTTCTAGCCCATCTATATATGTATATGAAAGGCTAATATGCTAAGTGTCCGACCATCTGACCAGTAGCTATGATGCACACTGACCAGCAGGGGGCAGATGCTCAACACAGGAGCTGCCATGACGCCCACTGGCCATTTACAGAGAAACGGCACCACAAACCTGGCACCCACAAAGCAAGACTCAGCTTCCTCCAAGTGGGACACAGGCCACACCACCACCTGGGATAGCCCACTAAATAGCAGCCAATGCTGCTAAGACCCCACAGCGCAAAATGCGGCCTACAGCCCAGCCCAGCCTGTAAATTGCTGCTGTGGGTGCTGGGTAATGATGTCACGTAGTAATGCTTGGCTTCCTCTCCCTAGCAACTAGCCTCCTTGGAGTTTCTTCAGCCCAGGAACACAACTTGCTTTATAGCCAGGTGCAAACATTTTACACTTTAACCAAATGTCTGTGAAGCATTTTCCCATGCCACATCTCATTTGATCCTCACAGAAGTCCTGGAGTAGGTAGATAGGAGTCTCAGTGGAATCCTATTTTCTTTTCATTAGCCGGAAAACAGAGATTTAGAAAGTTTAGAAACTTGACCTGACTAAAATGAAGTAAGAAATGGTGGACCTTGAAAATGATGTCAGATTTTCTCACTGCACAGAATATAGTCAAACACTGCTGCAGTTAAATATTTTACCCTTTGTTCTCCCTGAGTGATCTACAATAATAATCTGCTTCATGTTGATATTTACTGCTGTGTTTCTGACAATTACCTGAAAGTGAAGTTGGGGTGCTTCACTGGGCTGGAAAAAGTTTAGCTAAATCAGAAAGCAGGTCTAATTAAGCAAGTTTGTTCTATATCTATAAAAGGCTAAGTTGACTCGCGCGTGCGCAATACATATAAAGCTCTCGCTGGCGCCAATCGCATGCATGTGTTTCGATCTGACATTGTTGACCATGAATTTGGTTGATGCTTCTATTATAGAGAAAGGGCGAATAGTGATATAAAAATATTTCTTCTAATTAATTTCCTTTCAAAGTGCACAAATTCATGCACTGGGCCCCTAGTTATGTCATAAGAACCCTACTTTCTTGTGATGATCATGATCAATTCCCCGCCCACCACTATGATAACTACTTTTTTTTTTTTTTGCCTGCTTGTCTCTCAGTATGAAGAACTCCAAATTAAAGGGTGAAAAATGTAGCTCTAAGTTCTTCAGAATTTTACTAAGGCCCTCATGGAAATGTACTATCTTGAAGACCAGAATTGTAATCCTTTAGAACCCCAAAACCTGGGAAAAAGAATTATATAGTCTTCAAGTGGGTACCTTGGCTAGACGGGGAGAGCTTCATTTCACTCTCCTTGCCACCTGTTTTCCAGACTCATCTAGTTTTTCAGGAATGTAGCATATGCAAGTCATCGGTTCAAAGGATGCAAAATGTCTTGAATAATTGTACCCCAGCCTTATAAAGGGTCATGCTCAAGATAGTGCCTTAGCTGTGACTTAATAATTAACAATCTTCAAAAAAGGACGAGGCCCACATGCTTGCATGATACATTTTGCCAAATACCTCAGGGGAAAATAATACCGATCTCCACAATCTCTTTCAGAAAACAAGCAAACAGAATACCTCCTAACACATTCTCTGAGGCCAGTGTTACCCTAATACAAACCAGAATCCCTCTTAAACATAGACACAGACATCCTCAACAAAATATTTGCAAATTAAATCCAATAGTGCATAAGAAGGCTTATATACCATAACCAGATTTATGCCAAGTAAGTAAGTCAGGTTCAACACTCAGAAATCAATCAATGTAATCTATCACGTAAGCATACTAAGCAACATAAATTCAGGCACATAAAAAGCATCGATAAAAGTGCAATACACATTAGCGGTAAAAACTATTGGATAACTAGAAAAAGAGAGGAATTTTCTCAACTTGATAAAAAATTTTATTAAAAAACAAGTAGCAGACATCACACCTAAGGGTCAGAGATTGGATGCCTTCCTACTCAGATCCTTGGCCACAAGGCAACGGCGTCTTAGTGCACCACTCCTACTCAACATTACACCAGAAGTCAAAGTTCGTGCGGCGAGAGTATTAGACAGTTTCTCACAAAGCTAAGCATCGCCTGTCCATAAGATCCAGCAACCATACTCCAAGATGTTTAGCTGACTGGTGTAAAAATTATGTCTACATAAAAACCTGCACATGGATGTCTGCAGAAGATTTATTTATAGTTACTCCAAACTGAAAGCAACCAATATACCCTTAAGACGAGAAAGGATAAGTATAGTAAATCTATGTATTGGAATACAACTTAGCAATAAAAAGTAATGAGCAAGCAAGCCATGCAAATACATAAATGAATCTTAAATGCATATTTATAAGTGAAACAAGTCCGTCTGAAACAGCTGTATATTGTCTGATTGCAATTATATGACATTCTGGAAAAGGCGAAACTAGACTTTAAAAGCCACTCATTTCTAAAGGTTCAGGGGGAAAGAGAGTGCTGGCGAGGTAAACAGGTGAATCATATAGCATCTTTTAGGGTGGTAGAAATTATTCTGCGTGAAGTTGTAGTGGTGGAAACATGATACCAAAGATTTGTCAAAACCAATAGGACTTTACAGCACCAAGAGTTAACTTTATTTATAAAAATATCTTTTGAAACATTTGGGAAGCTAGAGGATCCCAGGATGGAACGCAGGAAGTGAAAAGAACATTCTCACTATATAACAAATGAATGAAACCATCTCACTGAAGATTCTGACCTCAATAATTTTGAAAATAAATGAAGTCTGTAAGATAAGTGCAAAAGAAACTGCACATAAATTGTATTCTGGGTGGTAAAAAATTCTCCCCACATAGGTTCAATGCACAATTCTGAAACAGCTATATGTGTGTATCAGAAATGAATGGTTAAATAAGCAGATGGTGAATGGTGGGAATCAGGGTTCTCACTTTTGGAGTGGGAGGTTATAAACCAGCAAGATAACTCTAGAATAATCAATGTGGCAATAAATTAGCATTTAGGTCATTGTTATATCCTAATGGTTAGCTTAATATAGACATATTGCTACACACACACACAAATATATATATATATATATATATATGCAAATCGACCAAATGGCCGAACAGCAGAACGACTATTCAGATGAAGCTGGGGCAACGAGGGCCTACCTTGCACAAGTTTCTTGCATCAGGCCTCATGTGTATATATATATATATATATGTGTGTGTGTGTGTATATATATACTGGGAGGACCTAGAAGTAATGACACGCCAATGGTAACAACCATGCCTTGTACCTAAATCTTAGTTTATACTATCATTCTCAATAAAAGGACACAGGGTACCTTGGAGAGATGTCTCTTATGTCTCTTTCTAGGGCTGCAGGGAACACATGTGATGGGCTTGAAGCATCTTGTAATTGCAGAGAGTAGGCAAGTACTAAAACAAACAAACCGAGACACCAAATGAACAAAAACCAGCATTGAAGGTATGTCAAAGGGACACAGGAATCACCTGAACTGTCTACGAAGGCACATAACCACCTGAGCTTCTGAATAAATAAGTGCTATCGGATTATAAAGCAAAGTGCGAAATAAAGATCCAATATTGATACTGACATCCAATAAATATCCCTATTGATAAAAAGAAATTATTGAACAAAAAAATATACATGTGTTTCAATTAATGTATGTATATACCCTAGAATGGGAAGAATAACTCCCTAAGCAAAATAAGCCAGTTAGAGAAAGACAAGTATCACATAATCTCACTCATATGTGGACTCTAATGAACAACATAAACTGATGAATAAAATAGAAAAAAAAAAAGCTAAGGAAATCTGAATAAAGTATACATTTTAGTTACCAATAGTGTATGTCTATATCAGCTCATCACTTGCGACAAATGTACCATAAGCTGTCAATAGTAGGGGAAACTAGGTGTGAAGTATATGTAAATTCTCTATACTATTTTCACAATTGTTCTCTAAACCTAAAACTGCTTTAAAATAAAAAAAAGGTTTAACTTACAAAATTAAGCATTTTATTTCAAAGATTTCAAGGCACAATACTGTGGTATATTTTACAAATAATAACATTAAAATCCATTAATAAGTTTTTATTTCAGAATATTGAGAGATAAAATATATTAAGAATGAATAGAGAAACAAATAATTGACATTCTGCACAAATATAAGGTAAACACTTTAAAAAAAGCTACAAGATAAAAATGAGAACAAAAATAGAAACTCTAGAGAGAGAAGGTCGTTGTGAGAAGCTGAGAAGGGGGAAGGAGAAGCCTAATGAGATAAATATATGCCTAAACAGGAAAAAAAAATTAAAAAGCAGCATGGATGAATGGATAAGGAGAAAATTCCAGGTAGAAACAAACCACACTTGTTTCTGAGAACCACAGAGTTTGTCTAATATTTATCTCTCTGCCTCTGCTTTATGCCTGATCCTCAAATCCCTGGAGATGCGCTTAGCTTTTCAAAGTCCTTTGCTTCTATACCTAAGCTAAACTTGAATGGTGGCAAGGAGGTGGTGAGTGATAGTGTTCAAAGAAGTTATGCATTTCCTTTTACTGTTAAAAGAAAAAGAAAAAGAATAAAGAAAACAAAGAGAATTTTGATGTGTGAATGTATACTTAAAGTTTTAGATGTGGCATTTTTGAAAATGAAATCAAATTAAAAACTAGGTAGCTATGTTTAATTTTTGATCATAGAGACCATATACCATTTTGAAGATAAGAACTAATTAAAAAGTTGAGTAATAATTAATCCAAGTGAATATAAAGCACTGCATATGCACATGGGTATGGTCTTCCGATGATTAAAAATAGTCAGAGAGACTTGTTTATCTTCTAAAGAATCGGATCCACTTTTCAGAAATGCTTTTTCGTCTTTACAGTTCTCCTGTACTATCTTCAACATGTTTTAATGAACTTGTGGAAAGATTAAAAGTGTTTTATGAAACAAGTGCATCTTTTTCTGAGCGTCATCATCAATGCAACTCGCTCCTCAGCAATTGCTTTCAAGTGCCAGTGCCCCAGAGGCAAAGCTCTGAAAAGGCAAATGGGAACCAGAGAATCTGTTCTGCATCTAAATACGTTAATAATTCATTAGCTCGGGATACTTTTATCCTGTCCTTTATCAGGCAACACGGTATTTATTTGGGAAAGAGAGAGAGAGAAAGAAGTATTTTATATAAAGATAAAACCAATGTTTTAAAACAACTATTTGAAATATTTGTTACATAGGAATCGCTTTTATAAAGGACACTGACATTTTTGAAAGTTATTTTATATAAAAGAGCAAATTATTCATTTATGCATATTTCAAAAAGAATATTAATGTCATTGGACAAATTAAATTGAGTCTTTTTCACATAATCTATTTTTATTAACATTCCACTTTTAAAAAATATTTATTAACAGCTAGTTTGAGAAATGAAGAAAATTAGGTTTTGGAAGGAAATATCTTGAACATTTTTATATATGCGATAAATGTCTTCCTTTAGTTACATGCAAAGTTTGCAATAATTAACAAAAATAACATGTAAAAACTTGTTTTGGATGTGAACGTCCTTTGATACTGAACACACTTAAAAGAACTAGTTTATCAAATGCTCAGAAAATCAAAACACAGTCATCCAGTCCAGTGGTCGGCAAACTGCAGCTCACGAGCCACGGTTTGCCATTCTGTTGACTTGCCGACCACTGAATAAGGCATTACCCTTACCCAGAAGTTTTGACTTCAGGTTAAAGACTTAGTACATTATTAAAATGTTTAAGTGTTTTTCCCTAAGGCAGTGGTCGCAAACAGAGCAGTGGCTCGCGAGCCGCTGTTTGCCGACCACTGGTCCAATCTAAAATGTTCTGTTTTAAAATATTTTTAAACTTCTTCATTAGCAGCTGGATGCTTAAAAATTGGAGTAGGTTGAAAACAACAACAAAAATACCAAGTTCCTAAATGAAAGCAACTCATCACACAATTATCATTTCTGTTTATTTAGGGCCTTTTTCTACTCCAGCAGCTTTTAAAAGCAATTTATAAAGCTCCTGAAGCAAGAACATACGTAGTCACGTGAAAATAAATGGCAAGTTACTTCTCTCTCTCTCAGAGTCTGCACATCTTTCCATTTTAATCCAAAGGAATCATTATCTATTAATACAGCGACCTACGCTGGGAGTCAAGGGAAAATACAAAATTAAAGAAAACAACAAACGATATCCAGAACAGAAAGTCCGTGAGTAAAAGGAAGAGAAAACGAAGTGAGGGGAGTGTGGATGGAGAGGAGAGGCCCTGTCTCCCTGGTTGCTGCTGGGGGTGGATTCCTGAGACTCGAGTGGGAAAATGAGTGATTTTTATCGGCATGCGATCACACCGCGGAGCTGCCGGCCCCATTCCCCTTTGTCCCGCCAGAGAAAAGGTGTAGCTGGGGTTTCAGCGGGGCTAACAACAGAGACGGGGCGCAGTTTCCTTCCCACGTCTGCACCGTGCAATGCAGCATCCGGCGAGCTGCGGGCCCGTGGCCCACTGTGTGTGGGGCCCACACGGCCAGCGGCCAGACAGATGGACACGAGTGAGGCATGCGAGGGATACACACTTGAAAACCTTCGAGCAGGTGGCTGAGTACTGGTGACTGAAAGACACATTTACACGTTGAATTTTCCTTTTCTTATAATGGATAGATTTTCTGTTTTTGTGTATTTGATCCAAAAGGAGAGCCACACAAATCCTCCCCACGTCCCTGCCTCAGGACCGGAGGAGAATGGGGAGGATGAAAGCTGAGACTCTGCAGTCTGGTCTAGTGTGGAAGAACCACAGGAACTAGGTGATAAAGAAAAGAGGCCACGCACAAATGTCCTCATTCAAGCTCTTTGTAATCACTTTGTCCATTATCTGCATGGCAGAGAACAAACAGAACATTTAAAGATGCTTTACCCACAAAAGGGGAAAATAAAGCCGTAAAACAAGGCAAATTAATGTGTGCAAACTATTATGCTAATTGCATTTGCAGAGTAGGAAAACAAATTGAAATAAGTGGGTAAAGTAAATGTGATTTTGCCCTAGCTCAGTGGTTGGCAGACCGCGGCTCGTGAGCCACATGCAGCTCTTTGGCCCCTTGAGTGTGGCTCTTCCACAAAATACCACGTCCTGGGAGAGTCTGTTTTGAAGAAGTGGCGTTAGAAGAAGTTTAAGTTTAAAAAACGTGGCTCTCAAAAGAAATTTCAATCGTTGTACTGTAGATATTTGGCTCTGTTGACTAATGAGTTTGCCGACCACTGCCCTAGCTGATTTGGCTCAATGGATAGAGCATCAGCCTGCAGACTGAAGGGTCCCGGGTTCAATTCCGGCCAAGGGCACATGCCTGGGTTGCAGGCTCGATCCCCAGTAGGAGGCGTGCAGGAGGCAGCCAATCAATGATTCTCTCTCATCATGGATGTTTCAATCTTTCTCTCCCTCTCCCTTCCTCTCTAAAATCAATAAAATATATTTTTTTTAAAAATAAATGTGATTTTATAGAATTTCAGAATAAGCATATTAGCAAAAGCACCTTAGCAGGCATAAAATATCTTATTATCATCACTGCATTCTGACCGCACATTAAGTATGTAATGGTAAAACATTAAGTATTACCATTTTGTTTGGGTGTCAATCTCTCTAACTATCTGGATGGGATGTGTATTTATACTTTTCTGCTAAGTTCCCAGTAGAATGAAAGGATAGCACATTGCCTAATAATTCTCAAAGTTAGCTGTGAGTTTACTGTCTTTGGACCTCAAGCTATACAAAACACGCTGATGTAGAAAACAAAATAGTGTTTCATACGGAACACAGAGATTTCCTAGGTAAGAAAGAAACTAAGATTAATGAGGCAATAAATGGCTTAGTGTGTAGAAAACAGTTCGCAGTGGGCATTGGATTGGTTCACTTTATAGTGAACATATAGCCTTATAGTTTAAAATATATTATATCCCATAGCATCACTTTCCCACAGCCTGCAATTCCCACCTATGGATCACTGGTAGCCCATAACCACATGCTTTATTTTACTCCGGTAAATGAACTGCAGTCTTGTTTGATTTAGTCTTAAATCAAGAGAAGTAAATACATATATGTAGTAAAAAAACAAAACACATACGTATAGGAGTGGGAAAAAGCTGTGAACATGTGACAGTTTCTCCTTGTATTAATATTTATTTGTTTATTTATTACTTTATTATTTATTATTATTAGTTTGTGAAATAGTATGTGTTCAATAACTATTATCACTGTATGAAAATGATAATGAATCAAGTTGCTAATTACAAAGTAATAATGCTTATTTTAATTTATAATTAGTAAACTTTCTCTAAATAATGGGGAAAACATGCGACAAAAGATTTTAAGAAGCAAATATTCGCATAATTGACAATAAACTAGTAATCAAGAGGACTGCATTGAAATGAAATACTCATTTAGAGATAGGCTCTCGTTTTCCCGAAGCTTGTAATATGTAGTCCTCCCTTATTCAAAAACCTTGGTGATTCCTCAAAGTAGAAGTCCTAGCAAATAGTGGCCCTGTTCCATGAGTCTTCACCTTTCTCCACCAACCACCAACGGGTCATCTTGGATCACTGAATAAAGCCAAGACTGTATTCTTGGTGCTAGGTCTCGGAAACAGACATATTTTTTATTGGTTCACTGAGAATTTTAAAACATTTGGATGACTTGCTGGGATTTGAACATGGAGGTCAAACAAATCTGGATGTTGTGCGTCTCTTGAAGGGTGAGAAGATTTGGCTACAGAGAATCCACTTTCATGCAGGTCATCAATTAGCTGGCACTCCCACACTTAAATGAGTGCCTCCTTCTGTTTACGACAGCCCCTACCCGGTTCCTTTCACCTCCTCTCTGCTTCTGCTCGGTCCTCGGGTCCTCGGAGATACTCGAATTTATTATTCTTGGACCACACCCTCTATTCTTTACCTCCCCAAACACTACCCTCTCCCAAACACAAACACATCACATAACCTCCAGTATAAACTGAGTGGCCAGATTCTTATGACCGCCCCATCAGTACTTCGTTGGGCCACCTTTTGCCTTCAATACTGCAGCGATTCTTCTTGGCATTGACTCCACGAGATGTTGAAAGGTATGCGAGGAATCTGACACCATGCCTGAGGAATAGCACTGTCCAGTTCTGTGCGATTTGATGATTGTGGAACCAGCTGCCTGGTGGCTCTTTTAACTTCGTCCCACAAATGCTCAGTTAGATTGAGATGTGGTGATGGTGGGGGCCAAACTAAGCAAGCTGAAGTCTCCCTCATGTTCTTGAAACCACCCCTGCACAGTACAAGCACCCTGGCATGGTGCATTGTCTTGTTGGAAGAAGCCATCTCCATGGGGATACGCCATCAACATGACAGGATGAACTGGATCAGCAACGATACTTAGGATTGTTGTGCTATTCAGACGTTGTTCCACACGAATTAAAGGGCCCCAATCATGCCAGGAAAACATGCCCCAAACCATAACACTGCCCCACCAGCTTGAAGGGTTATACTCATGCATGTGGGATGCATGCTTTCAGGCTGTTTCCACAAAATTCTCATTCTACCATCTGCATGATGCAACTGGAAACGTGATTCATTGGACCACATGACTTTATCCAATGCCGACTGTCCAATCCTTGTGTTCCTGTGTGAATTGGAGACATTTTATCTTGGTAACTGCAGACAGCAAAGGTGTTCGAACAGGCCTTCGGCTTCCATATCCCATACGATGCAGTGGACGGTTAATTTGCCTACAAATGTCACGTGGTCATAATAATCTGGCCACTCAGTATATTTCTACTCCTGATTTGCTCATCATCAGCAGGTAAATCCAAGAAAAAATATAACTTTTTAATGATTTCTTTTGTTTTTCTATTAAATAAAGTTTTAAGCTGGATATCTCATGTTTTGATTTGCAACAACTTAAACATAGCTTCAAGATCTTTTAATAACATGAAATACCAACGCATACGTAAGGAATAATTTAGGATACAGCCTGGTTACGTTTTATCATTTAAGGTCAGTGTGCCTTATTTAACATCTGACTTTAAGTTGAACTTAGTTCTGGGGAGGTGACAGTTGACAAAAGCAGAAAGGTCATCTTTTTCAGAGATGGCAAAATGACCATCACCTTGAATGATACACTACATAAATGGTTTCAGAGAAAATTTCACAGTGGAAAACCAGGAAGCCTCGGAATAGATATTTGGGATACATTTCTCAAGAACCCTCGAAAAAGGAAAATAGGTAATGTCTTGATATCTTCAAAAATGACTATTTGAAAATGTCAGTAGCAACTGCCTCTGAAAAGTCCTCACAGTTTTATGCCTCTGAAGTTATATCCTGACCTT
Source organism: Corynorhinus townsendii (assembly GCA_026230045.1). Taxonomy (NCBI): domain Eukaryota; kingdom Metazoa; phylum Chordata; class Mammalia; order Chiroptera; family Vespertilionidae; genus Corynorhinus; species Corynorhinus townsendii. The sequence continues at coordinate 5,501,345 of JAPDVU010000005.1, forward strand.
CTGACTTGTTACAATAAAGATGTGAACTACCAACTTGAGAATGGTATACTAAATGCTATGATGCTTCAACATAATAAAGATAACTCTGTGAGGCAGATTATCCAGTTGGGCTGGTAAGAGAAATCTCTTTAGGAAGTGAAGGCTATCAAATTTTTCTTCCACACTTAAATTGGTCAAAAAGAAATTAAAAACTACCACTAGTTGGGAGCTGGGATTTCAGGTAGGTAATTTGCCCGGATGGACCCAAAAGTTGACGTCATTTCTTCTGCAGAGAGTTACTTTAAGGTAGCAGATAGGGTGGGTACCCTTCTACTAAAAAGTGGAATTCTGGGAGTATAACCATGATCTGACTCTTGCTGTAAGAAAGTTAGATTTACTTATTTGATTTTGAATTTTAGCACATTTCAAAGAACCAAAACACTAAAATTATCATCATAAAACTATTTCAAGGCATCTAAAGTTCTATCTGCCTGAGTAAGAGATAAAAATAATTTGTCTTTTTTTTTTTTAAGAGAGAGAAACAGAATAGTAGGTGGTTAAAGGTGTCGAGACAAACTGCCTGGTTAAAAATCTGGATCCTCCTCAGGCTAACTCTGGGATGGTTCCTTAACCCCTCTGTACTTCAGTTTTTAATCTGTAAAATTAGCGCAAAAAGAGCGCCAAACTCCTTAGACACAAATTAGATGAGTATTATATGCAAAATAATGAGATTAATGCAAGCACTAGTCAGTACTAACTAATCATTAACTGGTATTATTTTCAATAACTTTAATAAGCCTAACTGAGTTCAAATAGTACAGTGGTTATATCTGATGTCCATAAAGTCTTCATGCCATTTATTTTTTTAATAAACTTTATTTCTGTGTGTTATGTAATAACCTGCAAAATACAACAGAGAAGGAATCTACTCCATTGCAAATAAGTTAATGATTTATTTCTTCTAATTATGTTTATTTCTCCAAATAATGTACTCACTTTATAATAAATTGGTATATTTAAAGGTATCCGGAATCATAAAGAACATTTTGAAGTCTAAATTTCTGGTTGAGTTAAATCTCATCATCTTGTCCGAACTTGGAAGATTTTGAGTGGCTTCGATGCAGGTAGTGGAGACAGGGAGGAGAAAAATGGATAAAATGGCATTTTGTAGGTTATACTCTCCTGATACAGAATAAATTGTATAAGATGATACAAACACACTATATAACTCAGAAACTACATAATACGATACATATCTATTGTGTTAGCGATAAAACAGGATTTTTTTAATTAGAATTAGAATATAAACATTGGATACATTTTATTAATTGATTGATGATCTCCTGTAACGTTCCACTGCAGTTTGTGTATGTTAGTATGATTGAAAGGCCCCAAAGGGCAGATCATTTATCTTATTGATAGAATTCTCCCTTGTAATTTTACATTTTTATCTTTATGTTATATGAATATTTAGATTACATGATAACAACTATGTTTACAGGTAATTGAAGCCTTTTTTAAATAAAATAAAGATATTTGCATGGGCACTCTTTTAGCAAACAAAATGATTGCCCATCAGTTATTTCTTTACTGAAGATTGTCACAAATAAATTCTAAATAGCCATTACTGATTCAGCAGAATAGAGCAGACCAAAGCGCTACATTCTAGTTTTCAGGACAATTATTCATGATTGAGTAGGATTTTCTAGAGAATGTGCTCATCTCAGTAGTACATAAAAGCAATCCATTGAACTATAATACAATAAATAGACTAAGCCCTATTAAAATCTTGGAACTTGTTATCCTCCCCAGAAAATAACAGGCACGATTTAGAGAAAATTGGGAACTAAACATAAGTAATCAGAGATTTCTTTCTAAACTCTGGCAAAATCATTGCATTCATTCAAAAAGGGTGTGTGTGTGTGTGTGTGTGTGTGTGTGTGTGTGTACTATAAACCAGCCACAATTCTAGATGCGGGGAATACAATAGTGAATTGGACAAAATTCCTGCACTCGAAGAGCATACATTAGATGAGGCAAGTAAATATGTGGCCAAGCTCAGGTCCCTGTGATAAATGGGTGAGTGGTTTGGGAAGGGTCTGCGGAGTGCCAGGGAAGCAAACAAATCTGTTCTCAGGATGCCAAGAAACAGGCCCGAGTTCGACAGATACTGAAGAAAGACAAGAGAGTGTGGGGCAGAGAGAACAGGGTGTGTACAGGTCCCTACATGAGTAAATTAATGGCAGTGACAACAGCACAAGAAATAGAGTTAAGGAGGAGAAAAGTAGGTAGATTTGAGAAACATATGGGTTTTAAATATTTACTTAATATCCTATATAATAAAAGGATAATATGCAAATCAACCGAATGGTGGAACGACCGGTAGCAATGACACGCACTATCAGGGGGCAGACGCTCAATGCAGGAGCTGCCCCCTGGTGGTCAGTGCACTCCCACAGGGGGAGCGGCGCTGAGCCAGAAGCTGGACTCACCAGCGGGCTCACGACTGGCGAGTGCAGTGGCAGTGACAGGAGCTTCTCCTGCCTCTGTGGCAGTGCTGAGGACCCTTCGGAGGATGTCCGCAGGCTGGCTTAGGCTGGGGAGCAGGCCTAAGCCAGCAGGTGGACATCCCCCAAGGGGTCCTGGACTGTAAGAGGACAGACCGGGCTGAGGGACACCTCTCCCCCAGTGCACAAATGTCATGCACCGGGCCTCTAGTTAAGAATAAGTATAGTTTGAAGGGAATTGCTCAGGCTTCTGTTGAGAATGAGAATAATTGTGAGAGAGATAAGAAATACAGCATCAGGGCATGTTAGGAAGGTTCTCTCTGGCATAACTGAGGAATAATGATGGTAAGTAAGCATGAGCAAACAAAGATGCTCTCTACCCTCATATACTTCTTTCTGGACTTGACGTATTACACCTGCATCAGGCTTCTGCTTAGGTGTTGAATGACAAACATGTGTAATATAAGGTACTTTCAATTCTAAGAAGTGAAGATTCTCTGAGATAGAAAATATACTTCTAAGATAGCATGGCAGAATACTGGAAAGAGTTCTGAAATATTTGCATAATAAGCTTAATCTAATCAAGATTCTAATATGATAATTGTGTGAGTCAAAGCAAGTTAGTTAATTGCTACATGCCTCAATTCGCACATTGTAAATGTAGGAGTTGGATTGGATGGTACTTGGTATCTCAGCTGAGTCCAGCATCCTTCTATAACATGTTCATTTTTTATGAACTTATGAAAGTGGTCATCTTTCCTATTGGAAATGCTCCTATGTTGTCATTTATATATTAAAATGTTTTTCCTCCTTTATATTCAATTTGAACCAACAGATGTTTGATTAAATTCAAAGGAACAAGGACTGAACCATATGTGAATTTTAATATCACCTTCTTCTACAGCTCTTTCATTTGTGTTCAATGAGTTTTACTTAGAGTTATTATGTGGGGATTATAAAATATAGATTAATGGTTGCATTTTTATGCTTTTGATGTGTTGTTTAATGAGGTATGTGCTGTTTTATATCTTACATCAAAGAGACATCTGCTAGAAACCTTCTTATCATACACATCAAGTGATTTTTAACTAATAAGCATAATCATCTGAATAATGGAATATCGTTATCTTTTTTAAAATTATGTTTTTTTATTTTTCATTCACAGTGTACATACAATATTATATTAACTTCAGTTGTATAACCACTGATTGGGCATAATATAACTTACTAAGTAATCACCCAATAAATCCAGTACCCATCTGACACCATATAGAGTTATTGAAATATTTTTGACTATATTTCCTATGCTGTACTTTACATCCCCTTAACTATTCTATAACTACCAAGTTGTACTTCTTAATCCTCCTCCCCCCAAAATTTTTGTACTGTTGAATTTACCTTATAAATTTAATTCACATTTTAAGCCATAGTTTTTAATTTTTGACTTTATGCACAGTTATTATTGGGCATGCCTTTCCTAAAATAAATGTAAATGCACCATTAGAGAAACAATAAAAAAAATACAAACATTTAACACTCCTATAGGTCACAGAATTATCCCTTTCATTTCTAAGTGTACAATGACAGTAAAACATCATTTGGTGTTAGATGGGAAATAAATGACTTTGTTTAAAGAATGAGAACCCCAAAATAGCCCTATAAAAGTAGTTTGCTTTTATATTTTTTAAAAACTTAATTGGTGTTTATAAAACTAGATTACATACTTCATTAATGGAAATATTGCCTTACCCGGTTTGGCTCAATGGATAGAGTGTTGGCCTGCAGACTAAAGGGTCCTGGGTTCGATTCCAGTCAAGAGCACATGCCCAGGTTGTGGGCTTGATCCCCAGTAGAGGCAGCCGATTAATTATTCTCTCTCATCATTGATGTTTCTATATATCTCTCCCTCTCCCTTCATGTCTGAAATCAGTAAAAATTGATTTAAAAAAAAGAAATATTATATTAGATGAGAGATTTTCCAGAAAATAATAATCAGTTCAGTGACTGAGAACACAATGGTTCACATTTCAGCCTTTCCTTAATGCGCTTTCTGGCCATCCTCAGACCCTAGCCACTCCGGACCTCACTGTCCTTTTCTTTGTAGTGAAAGATGTTGAGTGAAAGGAGCCTAAAGTCACTTCAAAATAACAAAGATTTTATTGTTTAATAATAACTCCACTGTTTACTCATGGGTAGAATAGTTTTGAAGTTATAGCTTCAAAAATATAAATGTATACTAGCTCTTATTTTCCTGTGTTTCAAAAATTTCACAAAGCCTGCTCTGTACCATTCACACTTCTACAGAAAACCACATGTAAATAACATGTCTTTAATCCCAACTAAGCACATATATTAACCTCACTGTTCACTCACACGTGCTCTTTAGTATGAAATAGTCCTATCTATTGCCTGTAGCATGCTGTATTACTTGAACTTTGTTGATCTTTTTCTCTCTGGGCATTTCAGATAAGATACCAAGTCTCAGATGGCAATGAAATTAAAATTTCACTATATCTTGTTTCTACGTATTTTTGGAAAAGGCTTTGAGAGTCCAAGGGATAACAATTTAATCTTACTTCTGTTTGACCTTGGTTACCTCACTCAGAAAAATACACAACATGTCATCAATCTCAATTCATAAATCCTATGCCCTTTATCTTATTTCTTATGTAATAAATTGCTTTTTATACTTTTAGGACTGAAAAATGACTTTAGAAGAAGAAAAAGATTAGGTTTTGAAACTAAGGATGGGGCCAAAACTTACTTTAAAACAAAAGATGAAATTTCCTCGTAAATGTCAGGGAATAACTGAGAAGTTCATGGTAAAAATGTTTTTGTTAAAGAGGAATATAAAAAGACAATAAACAGTTGTTAAACTATTTTTTTAGAAATGGAGAGAATTATTATTAGAATAGGTCATCAAATTTTCAAATAGCATCTGTGAATGGCTTCATTGAGGAGAACCAATCCCAAATATGTGTGTATGTCTGTGAGTTGTGTGTGTATGTCACATTTTAAAGGCATTTCACTTTCAAATGTTAAATAAAAGTCATTTTAAAAATTATGTATACTCTTGCAATCTTCATGAAATATTTTTAAGCCTCAAATGAGGATATGTTTATTGATTTTAGAAAGAGAGGAAGGGAGACAAGATAGAAGCATCAATGTGAAAGAGAAACATTGTTTAGCTGCCTCACTTACATGCCCCACCAGGGACTGAACCCACAACCTAGGTATGTGCCCCGATCAGGAACTGAACCTGCAACCCGTTTTTTGTTTGTTTGTTTGTTACTGGACAACACTCCAACCAACTGAACAACCTGGCCAGGGCATGAAATGTTCTTGAGTAAAATAATCCGGCCTGAATAAGAACAAGCTTCTAGATTTAATTACAGAAAATACAGGGGGCAGAAGGATAACTTGAAACAGCATTACAGGTGAACAATCCGAACAACTCATAATAGGAGAAAATCTATAGGAAAAGAACACAGTTCATCAATTAAAACAATTATAACAGTTATTTGCATTCTGATTTTAAAAAAACACACAAATATATATATATATTTATATATAAATATATATATATAAATATATATATATATTTATATATAAATACATATATATAAATATATATATATATATTTATATATATATATATTATTAGAGGCCCAGTGCATGAAATTTGCACACAGGGGTGGGGGTGTGTCCCTCAGCCCAGTCTGCACCCTCTCCAATATGGGACCCTCACGAGGGATGTCTGACTGCCCGTTTAGGCCTGATTCAGGTAGGGGAGTCAGACATCCCTCTCACAATCCAGGACTGCTGGCTCCCAACTGCTCGCCTGCCTGCCTTCCCGATTGCCCCTAATCACTTCTGCCTGCCAGCCTGATCACCCCCTAACCACTCCCCTGCCAGCCTGATTGATGCCTAACTACTCTCCTGCTGGCCTGATTGACACCTAACTGCTCCCCTGCTGGCCCGATTGCCCCCAACTGCCCTCCCCTGCAGGCCTGCCCCCCCTCAACTGTCCTCCCCTGCAGTCCATCTTGTGGCAGCCATCTTGTGTCCACATGGCGGCGGCCATCTTTGACCACATTGGGGTGGCCATCTTGTGTGTTGAAGTGATGGTCAATTTGCATATTACCTCTTTATTATATCACCTCTTTTTTATATAGGAAATATATAGAGAGGAAAATTGAAAAATTCAATTAATATTTAATAATCCTAAGAAATTACTGATATTCTTTAGGGACAAAAATATCTGTACAGCTGATATGTGATATGTTTATTGGTAAGTAATTTAGAACCAGGCATGTGTGTATTGGTATACTGCCTAACAGACTACACACACAATGAACTTTTGTTAAATGTTTTTGTTAATTAATATTTTAATATATAGACTAGAAGTAAACAGTTCAAGATATTTTGCAAGTACATGACATTTTAAAAAATCATATTCAGTCCAAGAGTCATGTCACATTAATTTATTCAAAATTTGCATGCTACATCAAAATAGTTTAATTTCTGTCTCAGCCTTTCTTCTTTATGGTGAAGGTCAAAGGTTTAAATTTATATGCTCCTATTTCTTTTTGAATTTCAACATAGTCCTAATTGAAATTTGACATATATGCCTATTAGTTGAAATTATTCCTTTTCCATGCTTCATTAACAATGTACTTTACTATATACAACGATAATGCTCATAATAAAAGTCTCCTATGCAATGTGGATTACACTGCAACATGATTGATTATCTCAAATGTAACATGGAATTTATATTACAAAATTTCATATGCCGCAATGGAGCCTGTGACTAGAATTTAAAGATACAGTAACAAAAAAAAAGCAAAATCAGTTTTCCTTGTATGAAAAGGAACAAAATGTTGAGAAACAATTAGCTTTGCTTTGGGGATGTACCAATTAGAATTAAATATAACACTCAGGACGTTTAGTGAAAACATTTTAAGAATGCTTTATTTTTATAAATTATAGTTTCTGTTTGTACATGTTTCTTTATTATGACTTTCTATGGAGTCCAAGCACTGTGCTTGGCCATGCTACAGCTATTCACAGTCTAATTCTTCTAAGTGCCTTTAACCACACGGCTCTAGAATGACTATCTACAGCTTTCCTCTGCAGCACGGGTTGTCTCTCTTTCCTGCCGAAGGCACCCTGGCTTTCCTTCGGTGGAGTGTGCCTTGCCGTGGGTTGTAGCCATCCCCAATGGGCATGAGCCAACTGGCAAAGGAACTGATCCCAGTGGTTAGTTGGAAGGAGAACATGAAAAATACGTGTGCTGAGATTTTGTGGAAAAGAAGTTTCTTTAGTCTTCTAAAACGAACAAATTAACAAACCAGAACTACTAAAACATGCTCTCTGGTAGGTGTGATGTAAGAATATGTGATCCCTGTGAGTGTTGAAGGCATTTTTTGTAACCCAAGGGTGAACCTGGTGTTGGAGAAGGCAAAGTTGTGAGAATTTTAGAAAAAATGGACACCCAACCTGGAGTAAATATATGCCAGGTGTACAGGTTAAGAATGGCGGATTTTGTAATCAACAAAAACACGATAATTTCAAGAGAAACATCACAAGTGCTTTATTCAAATGTCCACCACTAGCTGCACATTTCCCCATCTTTCAGGTAATTTGTGGATACCGTCCCAATAGAACGTTTCTTGTTTTGAGGCAAACCATTCAGAGACGAAATTTTCCACTTCTTCCAACGTTTTGAAGTGCTGCTCAGAAAGTGCATGGGCCATCGATCAGAACAAATGGTCATCTGAAGGAGCAAGGTCTGGTGAATATGGCGGGTGGGTTAATACTTCCCAGGCAAGATCTTTTAATGTGTCTTTAGCTGGTTTCAAAGTGTGTGATGGTGCGTCATCATGAAGCAAAATTACTTTGCCGTGTCTTCTGGCACATTCTGGTCATTTCACTATCAAAGCATGATTCAAATTGACTATTTGTTGTTGGTAGCAATCAGTATTAACAGTTTCACCTGGTTTTAGAAGCTCATAATACACCACACCTTCCTTATCCCACCAAACGCAGAGCATTGTCTTCGTTCCAAAGCGATTTGGCCTTGCAATAGATGTTGATGGTTGACCTGGATCAACCCATGATTTTGTGTATTTGGGATTCTCAGAATAAATCCATTTTTCATCGCCAGTCACAATTTGATGCAAAAAAGACTTTCTTTCGTGCCATTGAAGCAACATTTTACTGATGACTTTTTGGTTTTCCATTTGTCTTTCGTTCAGTTGATGTGGCACTCATTTTCCTCCCTTTAAAATCTTTCCCATTGCTTGTAAATGATTGGAAAATGTTTGCTGAGCAACATTCAATCTTTCTGCAAGTTGTTTTTGAGTTTGATACGCATCTTCATCCAATAATGCTTTTAATTGTTGGTCTTCAAACTTTTTTGGTTGACCTGGACGTTCTTTGTCTTTCACATAGAAATCATCCCTTTTAAAGCGTTTAAACCAGCGTTCACAAGTATCTTTAGATGGAGCATGTTCACCATAAGCTTCCTGAAGTATACGATACTTTTTCTTCAAAATAAAGTAATGAATTAAAACTTCCAGCAAATGCTCTTTATTTGACACAAAATTAGACATTTTTAAGTGTAAAAATATCTATGATGTTAACACCTTCAGCAAATTTGACATATGATGTTTTGAAGCTTGCTGTCAATACAACAAAATAGCATACATATCAAATCGCATATGTATCAACACATGTGTAACTCCATCTATTGAAACATACATATTTCTTTGAAAGGTCAGATTTTTACAATGACTTTAACAAGGCCATAGCTTAACTGTGGGCTGTGAGATGATAGATTGGAGCCTTCCAAACAGCTCCCCTGTTGCTACAGAATGCAAATATCTGGAGAAAGACCTAGGAGTGCGCCTTTTCACAGACACCGTTAGATGGCTGTAAAGTCACCTACCACATAATCTGTTTTGAAGTTTCTCTTTTGTATCGAATAATGGGAACTTTTAAAGATGTAGATGCTTAATGCACCCTCTGCTCTACAGACTCACTCCCATCCAACGATTCCATTTAGGTGGGATGTTTCCTTGAGATGGGGTTCAGGTAACAGTAGTTAAAATACAAGGCAGACAGATCACCCAGAGATTTTGCAAAACTGCAGATTCTGATTGAGTAGGTCTCAGGTAGGGACTTGAGAGTTTGCATTTTTAGCAACTTGTAGATGATATCATACTACACATAGAGTTCATAGACCTCACACTGAGTAGCAATGAATGGTATTTTTTTTAATGGTGAGTCAGGCTTGACAGAGCCAGATCTGTTACAAATGAAGCAGATAAGAAACTGGACAAGTGTTGAGAACACAGATCTTGTTCAGAGTACTAGGAAAAGCCCAGTTTACCTACCAACGATGATATTTGAGGTTTATGACTTATATATGACATATGGCTCAGTGCAAGCACTGAGGAGTCCAGGAAAAGATAAATGCACTGTGATAAGGGGAAATGATACCATTAAATTTGTTTTTTCATTTGCAATAATAGCAAATGTGCATTATTTGAATTTATTTTAAAAGACACATACAATGGAACCACGCACTGTAATAGCATTTTTTTTTGTCTCACTGACTTTTTAAAAGATAGGAAAGTCCATTTCAATGTGGTACATTTAAGAGAGAAACGAGGTATTAGAGAAACTGACATTTAGCAGTTGGAAAATATTGACTTGGTAGCAGGGAGTCTGCTATTCTTGCTGTTACCCTGAACATTTCAATTTCAGAAAGTTGCATGACTTTCGAATCTCCTCCATGTGAGACATTCTGTTTGATGGAAGGGTTTATTTCTGGCTTTCCATCAGTTTCTAATTAATAGCACCACTGTGTGCTACATGATGTGAGCGCTGAAAATCTCTAAACAGGGCCGCAGGAGCTCCGCGCTGCACGTCTCTTTGAAAAAACACCTGATCCGTCCCCCAGCTGCTGCCTCCAGATGTTGTCTGCAAACTCAAAGGTCATCACTTCACTAACACAGAGACGAATTTGACTAAAAAGTACAACTATTAGAACCAAGTTTTTAAATAGCCACAGATATAGGCAATCACAACTTGTAGAATTTATGCCGTATATGCTTCTTGAAGCACTTTCTGCTTTTACAAATCTAAATGCAAAAATAGATAGGCCATAAGATTTATAAATAAAACTAGAGGCCCAGTGCATGAAATTCAAAAATAAAGTAAATAAAGTAAATGAAACAAAAAACGCAACATAGGCAAATTTGTGGCTTATTCCTTCTAAGCAGTGGTTAGAAAAAAAATAATGGCACTACATGCTTATCATTTTACCGCAAAACTTACCATAAAACTCCCTTCCCTTCACTGCCTTGTGAGATTGAGCCTGTGGGGAAAAAATCCAGGAAAATAAACTGAAAGTAGCACTCCAGAGGGAAGTCACAGGGAGACCAAACATTACGTAGAGGTGGGAAGGGGAGGAAAGGCTCATGCTATTGTCCCGGGCTTGGGAAAGAGCAGACTCTCCCATCTCTTTCCTGGGCTTGTGCTGGGCCCTCCCCAAGCCACTCCCTTTCCTGGGCCTTCTTGGGTGTCATGCTCTTATCCAACCCAATCCTTTCCCTCAGGTTTTCCCAGGCGAGGCCCTCCCCTCCATGCTCACCCTGTTGGCTTCTACTGCACTGGTGCCCAGCAAAGAAATCTCCTCCACTGTTCCTTCTCCTGGGCAACCAGCGGTCATTCCCTGGAGAGGTGGGAAGCCTCCTGCTCCAGCATGAAGCCCCTTTGGGGAGGACGCAGCTGTCCCTAAGGTGTCTGGGAACTTCCAGGCTCCCAGGTGGAGGCCTAGCCAGTGGCGTTCCCTTCCCTTTTGTTAATACCTACCTAGCTGGCTGCCCACTGGAATAGTAAGAGGAGAGAGGGAGTGGGCGGCTGCTCTGGGAATACCTGTTAGAGTGTTCCTGCTGAGCTGAAGGATGTTCTCAAGGCAAGCAGCCAAATGTGCTCCTAAAGGCACTCAGTGGAGGGAGGTGGCAGCTGTCTTTTGTCAAGCAGTTAGAAGCCCGCATCCCAAGATCAAGGCTGGAGAGGGGAAGCCAGAGAATTAGAGGCTTCTGATCCGGAGCCGTAGGTGAATTTCTGTTTCACTTCTTCCACTCCTTGGGAAGGAAAGAGGGAATAGTCTTTTATTTCCACTGAGACAGGAAGTTCATGTGGCTACTTACCTCCATGTGCCTTGAAAGCGAGGGTAGACGCCCTTGTAGATTTTTTTCTCCGATATCCCTGGTATATTTCCATGCTAGAAAGATTGTCATAACCACCAGAGAGCAATGAGGCTCCCTGCACCCTCTCCAATCTGGGACATCCCTCTCACAATCCAGGACTGCTGGCTCCCAACCGCTCACCTGACTGCCCGCCTAATTGCCCCCTAACCATTCCCCTGCAGGCCTGGTCATCGCTAACTGCCCTCCCTTGCAGGCCTGGTCCCTCCCAAATGCCCTCCCCTGCTGGCCTGTCACCCACAACTGCCCTCCCTTGCAGACCTGGTCCCTCCTAACTTCCCTCCCCTGCTGGCCACCTTGTGGTGGCCATCTTGTGTCTGCATGGGGACAGCCATCTTTGACCACATGGGCACAGCCCTATTGTGTGTTGGAATGATAGTAAATTTGCATAGTACTCTTTTATTAGATAGGATAGAGGGCTGGTCACAGGTGGGGGCCAGCTAGTTTTCCCTGAAGGGTGTCCTGGATTGGGGAGGGGGAGTTCCCTTAGGGCGTGGGGTAGCCTGGGCGAGGGGCCTGTAGTGGTTTGCAGGCCAGCCATGCCCTCCGGCGACCCAAGCAGAGGCCCTGGTATCTGGCATTTATTTATCTTCTATAATTGAAACTTTATAGCCTTAGCGGAGGAGGCCAAGGCAGGCCAGGGCTGCAGAAGCTTGGCTTCCTCCATTGCTGGGGGCAACTCAAGCCTCCTGCTCTCTCCAGCTCTGTGGCTGGTGCCATTTTTGTTGGGATTTATTTATCTTCTATAATTGAAACTTTGTAGCCTTGAGTGGAGGCCTGGGCCTGCCAAGGGGTGGGGAAAGCTTGGCTTCCTCCATTGCCTGGGAAACCCAAGCCTCCTGCTTGCTCCATGGCTGCAGCCATCTTGGTTGAGTTAATTTGCGTACTCATTCCTGATTGGCTGGTGGGTGTGGCGGAGTGATGGTTAATTTGCATATTACTCTTTTATTAGATTGGAGGATGTGTAGTGACACAATTGTTTTCTCTTTTTTAAGGAAAGGCATTATGTGCCCTTTAAGTAAACTCTCACAAATTAAAAGAACCTATTATTTCTGCAGAATAGTGACAGATTTTAAGATGAAAAAACTCAGCAAATGGTAGGTGCTTTTGAAATGGAAAATAAAACATCAGTAGATTCTCTTATGCTGACAAGAGATTTTATGTTCACTTTGTAAATCTGCTATAAAGAGGCCCTTGATGACCAACCAGTGAGGCTCAGTGGTTGAGCATTCACCCATGACCCAGGAGATCATGGTTTGATTCCTGGCCAGAGCACATGCAGGGCTGTGGGCTCCATCCCTAGTAGAGGGTGTGCAGGAGGCAGCCAGTCAATGATTCTCTCTCATCATTGATGTTTCTCTCTCTCCTTCTCTCTTCATCTCTCTGAGATCAATAAAAATATACTAAAGAGGCCCTGTGATATGCCAGTGTGGAAATAAATTAAGACCAACCAGATGAGAACAAGCAAAGGCTATTTATTAAGAGCTTGTTACAGCAAGGATCGCAGACACCACCATTTACATTTTGGCAGCAACTCAAAGGCAGGCAATAGCGTGGGAAGGAATTGTAGTAGCAAAAAGGAAGGCTTCAGCTGTTCCCTTATTGGAGGCTGTCGGCAGGGAGGAGCTGGAGGCAAGCTAATGGCAAGCAGGGCATCCCATGTGTTTGGTTATGGGTGCATCTTGGCTTTCTCTACTCATTCCTAAGTTAGAAGCGAGGACTAAAAGAGTGTTTACTTAAAGGGCACCAAATGCCTTTCCTTAAAAAGAGAAAACAATGCACTGTCTAGTCATTAATCAGGTTCTGGCAATGTGGGGCCAATTGTTACAGGGCCGTCTTGTAGTTGCCCAGACTGTTGGTAGAGAGACCAGCATGAACTCTGACAAGTCTAGTTTTACAGAAGGCTGGTCTCCTAGGCTAGTTACTATAGATAAGAGGGTAATGTTTTGGGCTGGTTGTGGATCAAACCCTATTTCGGTGTAGGGTTAGACGATTGTCCATTGCATATTCAGTATCTCACGTGATCAATTTTACAGCAGAATCTGCAAAAAGTCTTTTTTCTTTTTCTTTTCATAAGATATCCAGGCTGAGCTCTACTTAAAGATGTAGGCTGCGGATTATGGAAGCTCGTACTCTACGTCACCATTTAGGAAAAATGTTATAGTCTAGAATTTGAACAACTTTTTGGAAAACATTTTTTTTTATTATAGCCTTCATCTCTTCCATCATACTTCCTCCTTTGCAGAATCAACCACAAACCATTCCTGCCCAGCCATCAGTTAAGTGATGGGATAATTAGTGAGACCAACCCGACTTTCAAGAGAAAGTATTTGTAAATTAGCACTTCATTGAATAGCTGCTTAAGCAGTAGCTACAGATGTCACACATGTGCAGCCAAGCCTGCAAGAGCCTCACTGCTCTCTGGTGGTTATGACAATCTTTCTAGCATGGACATATACCAGGAATATCGGAGGAAAAATCTACAAGGACGTCTACCCTCGCTTTCAAGGCTCATGGAGGTAAGTAGCCACATGAACTTCCTGTCTCAGTGGAAATAAAAGACTATTCCCCCTTTCCTTCCCAAGGAGTGGAAGAAGTGAAACAGAAATTCACCTACGGCTCCGGATCAGAAGCCTCTAATTCTCTGGCTTCCCCTCTCCAGCCTTGATCTCGGGATGCGGGCTTCTAACTGCTTGACAAAAGACAGCTGCCACCTCCCTCCACTGAGTGCCTTTAGGAGCACATTTGGCTGCTTGCCTTGAGAACATCCTTCAGCTCAGCAGGAACGCTCTAACAGGTATTCCCAGAGCAGCTGCCCACTCCCTCTCTCCTCTTACTATTCCAGTGGGCAGCCAGCTAGGTAGGTATTAACAAAAGGAAAGGGAACGCCACTGGCTAGGCCTCCACCTGGGAGCCTGGAAGTTCCTGCTTCAGACACCTTAGGGACAGCTGCGTCCTGCCCTAAGGGACTTCATGCTGGAGCAGGAGGCTTCCCATCTCCCCAGGGAATGACCGCTGGTTGCCCAGGAGAAGGAACAGTGGAGGAGATTTCTTTGCTGGGCACCAGTGCAGTAGAAGCCAACAGGGTGAGCATGGAGGGGAGGGCCTTGCCTGGGAAAACCTGAGGGAAAGGATTGGGTTGGATAAGAGCATGACACCCAAGAAGGCCCACGAAAGGGAGTGGCTTGGGGAGGGCCCAGCACAAGCCCAGGAAAGAGATGGGAGAGTCTGCTCTTTCCCAAGCCCGGGACAATAGCATGAGCCTTTCCTCCCCTTCCCACCTCTACGTAATGTTCGGTCTCCCTGTGACTTCCCTCTGGAGTGCTACTTTCAGTTTATTTTCCTAGATTGTTTCCACAGGCTCAATCTCACAAGGCAGTTAAGGTTAGGGAGTTTTATGGTAAGTTTCACGGTAAAATGATAAGCATGTAGTGCCATTGTTGTTTTTTTCTAACCACTGCTTAGAAGGTATAAGCCACAAATTTGCCTATGCTGCCTTTTTGGTTTTATTTACTTTATTTACAATATTTTCTAATTTCTTTGCTTTTAATAGTGGGTTATTTAGAAGAAGGTTGTCTAATTCCTAAGTACTTGAATATTTTTCATAACTGTCCAGGTATTTTTTTTTTTATGTTCATGCCATTTTGGTAAGAAAATATATTTAGTGTAATTTTAAATATTTTTCAACTTACTGATATTCCCAACTGACCCTGGTTTTAACCACTAAACCAGCTACTCCAGATTTTGTTTTCCTTTCATATGCTATATCTTTTATCATAATTTTATTTTTAAACTTTCGGTATCCTTATGTTTTAGATATGCACCATTGTATTTTTAAATTTTATCTGAATATACCTGTCCAACTACTGGTAATTTTGTCCTTTTACATGTTTATTACTTACATTTTTAAAATTTATCATCTTTTCTGCATTATTTCCTTTAGTATTTTTTATTTCTCTCCTTTAATGTTGAATTAATCAATCTTTAAATTCCTTTAGTCATTCCACTGGTGTTCATGAGAATGCACTCCATTTTAAAAATGCATACTTCTTAACAACCTTGATTTATCAATGTTTAGATTTAATGACTATCGCCCTTCTGTTATCAAGAAACACAAGCAAGAACGTCCAGATATTTTAATTTCTAGCCTTTCCTTCCTCCTCTTACTTGTGTAGTTTGGATGTGAATGCTTCCTTCAATAAGCAGACGAATCACCCCAAACCCCAAAGATGTTCACATCCTAACTCACAGAGCCTGTGAAAATGTTGCCATCCAGGCAAAAGGGACTTTGCAGGTGTGATTAAAAATCTTGAGATGGAGATACTAACCTGGGTTACCTGGGAATGTATCACGCAGGTCCCTGTGCGTGAAAGGGGGAGGGGGACAGTGAGAAGCTGTTGATTGAAGAAGGGGTCGGAAAGGTCGGACTGCTGCCAGAAGGAGGGCAGGAGCCAAGAAGAATGCAGGCGACCTCCAGAAGGGAAAGGAAAGAGAACTGGTTCTCACCTGAACCCCCAGAAGGGTTAGAGCCTCATGGATGTCTGGATTTTAGACCGATAATGCCCATTTCGGGTTTCTGAACCCAGAACGAACTATATATATAAAAGCCTAAGTGACCGTTACAACTGAACGACCAGAACGACCAGTCACTATGACACTCATTGACCATCAGGGGGCAGATGCTCAACATAGGAGCTGCCCCCTGTTGGTCAGTGTGCTCCCACGGCGGGAGCACCGCTCAGCCAGAAGCCAGGCTCACGGCTGGTGAGCGCAGCTGTGGCGGTGGCAGCACTACTGGGCAGTGGTGGCAGTGGTGGTGGTGGCGGCAGGTGCAGTGGGGCCGGGATGAGTGGCAGTGGAGCTGCCCCCACCCCCAGCTGGGGCTCCACCCTGGCCACCTGCCACTTCGTCATTGCTACGTCCCTTGGCAATCGGGCCAAAACCCGGCAATCCGATATCCCCCCGAGGGGTCCTGGATTGGGAGAGGGTGCAGGCCAGGCTGAGGGACCCCACCCGTGCATGAATCCCTGCACCAGGCCTCTAGTAAGATAATAATTTATGTGGGTTTTTTGTTTGTTTCTTTATTTTCGAAGAAGGGACAGGGAGAGAGAGATAGAAACATCAATGATGACAGAGTATCCCATCGATCAGCTGCCTCCTGCAGGCCCCACACTGGGAATCGAGCCCACAACCTGGGCGTGTGCCCTGACTGGGAATCAAACCATTACCTCCTGCTTCATAGGTCAATGCTCAACCACTGAGCCACGCCAGCCAGGCAATTTATGTTGTTTTAAGCCCCTAAACTTGTAGTAATTTGTAACTGCAGCAACAGTAAGCTAATAAACCATATTTAGTCTACACCAATCCCCTTTCCTATCCCACCACCCACTATTTTTACTGCAGTGGGGCAGTAAATTACATTTAGCGCTCATGCTTGCTGGTGAGTTCTGCACGGCTGCTTCTGGCATCACACTACAGCCTTAAGAGTTCCATTGCATTGGTCATAAGGAATATCTTCATGTGGCTGAGTAAAGGTCTTTGTGGGGTAAGATCTACACATCTTCTTGTGAAATTGTATTTATCACGCCTTACTCCCACAGGCCTGACTATCTGGGCATGAATTCTGTCTCCTCGGCGCACCATCAAGATACTACCACTTTGTCTCTTTGCCTGTAATGTGGCTTTGGGGAGACAATTAGTCAGTGTAGCTTTCACTTTCCTTCTTCTATAAATTGCTTCCTTCCACCTTTTTTAGTTAATTAGCTACTCATTCAACTAATTCTTTTTATAGTTAATTGGCTACTAAGGAAGCTAATGAACTACAGACAATTCTCTAACATGAAAGAAACTTAAAAAACAAAACAGGTTATTCTTGGGGTGTACTCACTCCTACTTACATTAAAAAGTCTATTGACAGCCAGTGTCTCAGCACAGTTATTATTTTTTTCTTTTGTGACATCTTTCTCTAATTCTTTCTTGTTAGCTGTAGTGCATATTTCTATGTTATCATTTCCAGTGTCCTTTTAAACTTCTTTATTATAGTTCATCTAGTACGGCAAAATACTTTAGTTTTCATTGGCTTATACAAATACATTTGAAGAATTAGAATACATAGTGTATTTTAAGCATTATATTAATTTGAATATGTTTGTATTTTTATGATCATGCTGGCTAATGGCTAATCAGTTTTATTGATCTTTAAAAAAATCTCTTATTTTCATTGATCCACTCTATTGTTTTTGTTGCCTATTTCACTTATCTTCGCATTGGTCGCCATTCTTTTGTCTCCTCTCTTTACTTCGCAGTTAATTTGATCTTCTTTTTTGATTTTTGCAAAGAAGACCCTGAGGGCTTAGACTTGTGACTTCTCATCTGTTTTATTACAGGTGTTTAATGCTATGAATTTCCCACTAGTTACTGCTTAGGGTCCATACTTTCTTTGCCATGTGAACATATGGAACGCTGTGAACATGGTCTTGGTGACCTGGGCTGCCAAGTCTGTGTTAGCTCTGAGTCAGATTCACTTGATTGATTTTTCTTCTCATTCTGGGTTGTATTTTCTTATTTCTTTGCATAACTAGCAATTCCCCCCCCCCCCCCGCCCCAGTGTCAGCCTTGGGAATTCCAGCTTCTTTGGGGCAGGGTAGTTATATCTCCCTATAGGTAGTTTTCAAATTGGTTCTGGGATTCAGGTGGATACCATCTGATTGGGGGTGGCGATCGTGGCTGGGTGGAATTGGAGCAGTAATCAGTCTCGGGTTCTTTTTCTCTGAGACTTAAACAAGACACTCTGTCCACTAGACAACGCCCCATGGCTGGTCTGTGAAGGTGAGTGATTGTCGGCCCTCTGTGAGCACTAGAGTGGCGCCTCTGAAGCTTGGGGGTGATCTTTCTCCAGCCTCGAGGAGCTTTCTCACAGGCACATGCTGATCAGGACTATCTTCAGAATCACAGCTGTGCGCCACATTCTTCTGTCCAGGGCCCTGACCCGTGAAGTCCGCCTGCTTCCATCTTAGCTGGAAGGAGAAGGTCCACTTTCGATAAATCCTAAATTGCTGAACATGAATGTAAATCACACTGAGTTTCCTGCCCGTATGTAAAATTATCTGTCTGTACTTTATCTGTGTTGTACAAATCGAGTAATGTATGTTGCTTTATTCCTTTCTTGTTTTAAAGTTATAAGCTAATCTTGGCTCTTTATTTTTTTTATTTTTTTAAAATATATTTTATTGATTCTTCACAGAGAGGAAAGGAGAGAGATAGAGAGTTAGAAACATCGATCAGCTGCCTCCTGCACGCCCTCCACTGGGGATGTGCCTGCAACCCAGGTACATGCCCTTGACCGAAATCGAACCTGGGACCCTGCAGTCCGCAGGCTGACGCTCTATCCACTGAGCCAAACTGGTCTCGGCAAATCTTGGCTCTTTAAAATGACTGAGAAAAGTATACAAAGGAAGTCAATTATTCAATAATTGCAATTTTTATGTGTGAACTCCTCTGTGTACACAGTCACCCACTGTAATTTATTAACTAAAGTGCAGCATGAATACCAGGAGAGAAAAAGGAACACACACACATACACACACACACACACACACACACACTCACACAATTCAACGAACAGTTATTCTATAGTGCAATAATGTTAATTTACGAGGCTTTATTAACCCGGCCTTGTGATGGTTAAATGAGATTGTCCTTGGCATAAAAAAATCACTGTCCTTTAACAATACACAAATCCAGGGTCAGAGCCCACAGGACTTTCGACGTCCTCCCTCTTTCTAAATTCCTGTGTGATCAATTCTTGGGACTATAAGATTTTGGTCTTCTAAATGACGGTTAAGCATTTAAACTCCAGTAGAAACATTAATTTTAAGTCTCTGTCAGTTAACATTTCACAGTGACTATAAGGCCTGAAAGCTGTGGAACACCAGTTATCAAAGGGTCAAGCCCAAGCCACTAAAGGGAGTGTAGGACACGGTGAATTTAATTTCTGCCACAGCGGCATCAAATCAGACTAGTCTAGCTCTTAATTAACTGATGTGCTATAGAACGATGTCAACTTTGGTCACACAAGCGTTATTCACCTTGTTACGTGAAGGTTCAAGGCTATTTTTGGCCGTAATACCGCTGTTCAAAGGACACTTATCATCCACCTTGACTAAAGAAGAAAATGATCTGTTAGTTCTTTGCCACCTGCCTTTGAGAGGTTCCAGCTACCAGAGAGAGATGGGGTTCAGATAGTTCCCGCCTCACATGCAGTCTCACCCACTGGCATCAGTTGGCGACTCCCACCCAAATATCTTGTCGTGAGCAATAACAGTGAAAGCCCTTATCTAATTTAATACATGGTCTCCTTCTAACAGAGTCAGAAATTAAAGTCAATTTAAACTAAATAAGAAAAAAATGTTTTGCAATTGCAAATACAATGTGATTTGAAGTATAAGTGTGGAACAGAAAGCACTGCCTAGGTTAGCTTTGCAACTTTCCAGCAGAGTGTATGCTTTCTGAACCCATTTTTATCACTTGATAAAAATAAGAATTCTAGTCCTAGCCAATTTGGCTCAATGGATAGAGCATTGGCCTGTGGACTGAAGGGTCCTGGGTTCAATTCCAGTCAAGGGCACATACCTGGGTTGTAGGCTTGATCCTCATCTCTGATTAGGGTGTGTGCAGAAGGCAACCAATGGATGTTTTTCTCTCACATCGATATTTCTGTCTTTTCCTCTCTCTTCTACTCTTTCTGAAAATCAGTGGAAAACTATCCTTGGGTAAGGATTAAAAAAAGAAAAGAAATGGAGTTTAGTTTCCCCCTGAGAGCACAGCCTAAAACTAGTTGCTGCAGGAGGGAGAGAGATAGGAACATCACTGATGAGAGAGAATCATTGATCAGCTGCCTCCTGCCCGCCCCATAGTTGGGATGGAGCCCCCAACCCGGGCCTGTGCCCTGACTGGGAATCCAACTGTGATCTCTTGGTTCATAGGTCAATGCTCAACCACTGAGCCACACATGATTTAAAGTGTTTTGCTTTATTTTAATGTTTATTGAATCTATTGGGATAATATTGGTTAATGGAATTATATAGGGTTTAGGTGTACAATTCTATAATACATCAACTGTATATTGTACTGTGTGCTCACCACCCCAAGTCAAATCTCCTTCTGTCACCATGTATATCCCCCTTTACCCTTCTCCACCTCCCTCCACCCCCTTTCCCTCCAGTAAACATCATACTGTTGTCTGTGTCATTGGCGCTTTTTTCCCCTTAATCCCTCACCTTTTCATCCTGCCCTCAGCCCCCCTCCCTTCTAGAAGCTGTCAGTCTGTTCTCTGTGTCTCAGAGTCTGTATCTACTTTGTTGATTTATGTTGTTTGTTAGAGTCCACATTGTCTTCCTCTGACTTGTTTATCCAATCATTCCTGTTTCTCAGGAATATGCCTGTAAGTCTAAGGTTTAATCTTCATTATCATTTCTCCACATCCCTCAGACAACAGGCCATCATGTTCACTCTTTTCTCCCTTTGGTCAGCATTCTGAAAATGTTATTTAGGTTTTTACCCCATAACGCTGATTCAATATTTATCAATGTCACTTTGGCGCTTAACCTCTCCTACAAGCGATTTCATTTCTCCTGATGAGATTCAGGACATGCTATTCCCTAATATGACAGCCTGGTATATTGAATATTTTAAGCTGAAGGAGTCTGAGGAAATGGCAGAAGTAGGAAGGTCACTCTGACCTCCTTCCCCTCACCCTCCTTCCCTAAAACCTCCCATGTGAGAAGCACCCTACCTCTACCAGGAGGAAGGAAGCACCCTTATCTCTCAAGACAAAAGGTTCACCAAAAAACATTCTAACAGGCAGGCCTTGCTAATTCCACCTCCTCCCCCACCCTCCAGTTTGCTATTTTTACCTTACACTCCTTAACATAGCCCCCACAACTGTCCATTCTCCATGAAACCCAGCATAAAAATACACAAGTCTAATGGTTTCTTTGGGTCCTCATTTCCTTATGAAGGTTCCATTGTCACTTACAGCAAGTAAGTTTATATGCTTTTCGCCTGTTAATCTGTCTTTGTCAATTTAATTTTCAGACCCAGTCAGGGAACCTAATAAGGTTGAGGAACACACTTCCCTCCTTTACACTGTTACATGGTGTGTGTGTTTTTTTGCTTGTTTGTTTGTTTTGTGTGTGTGTATGTTTTTGTTTTTGTTTTTTTTTTGCAATTCTTTATCTCAGTCTTTCCTTAAAAAAAAAGTTAAAACACACACACAAACAAGTTAGCTTCTTGTCTTTGCTCCTCATTCTCCTTTGTTGCTCTATAATGCATCCTGTTTATGCCACATGCACACTCATGTTTTTATAGTCACTTGCCAGGGGCACCGGACCTCTCGATACGTCCAGCGGAGCCCTGGTTTCTGGCTGTCCTCCTGGGCCCCTTTTCATTATCAAAGAGTCCCACTTGACATGATAAATGATATGGTCACCCTGAATATCAAACAGATTTTATAAAGCTTTCTTGTCATCCTTTAACCAATTGTGAAGAGTTTTCTGTTCTTTTGAATATTAAAGTTTGTTTCTTTTCTCATTGTTCCTTTCTCTCTTGTTCTTCCATCGGATCTATTTGTCCTAATGCTTACTCATTCGTGAATGACAAAAGATCTATAGAGAGTATTTTTGCAGGGTGTATATGTTGACCTTGTCTCTGTTCACAGAATTAATTATCTGTCGGTTATTTTAACGACTAGTATTTCTGTGCCTGTCTTCTCTACTCAATGTTACAGTGGCTGTCCTACATTCCAAAAGTACAAGTTCATCCTCTAACGTCTCTTGTCCAATATGCTTCTACCTTTATACAAGTATGAACATAGATTCTTTCTGGAAAAGACCACGAATAGAATGATTTCTATCCCGATGGAAGGAATTTCATCAACTCATCTTACTATCAGATGGTAAGCTATATTTTTATAGACAATTACCTATGATACACACTCACACACTCATACACACACAACACACACACACGCTCCCATATTTAAAATTAGACTCTCTTCCTTGCTGGTTATTTCTATGCATTATGAATGCCAATTCTCTTCCATCAGATCTCTATAAATTGTAAGGAGTTAATAAAATCATAAAAATAGCGAAATAATGATTGGAAAAGGAAGGGAAGATGCCTCCAGTCATTTTCTAGTGCCGGTTAGCCTAAAACACCTTTTATAAAATGATCTGCTCCCATGTAATAAAATGCTCAATGGTTTTTAAATCTCTCCAACACGTTCCCTTTCCAATAACAAAGACAGAGCAGTCAAAGATAACAAAGACAAAGGATGAGCACAATAAAATGTACACAAAGTGGACGTATGGACTAATAATCTTACTCAATAAAGGCATATTTCATCTAAGTCATACTCTTCAGGTTTTTATTTTTTATTTTTCCACCAAATCATTGCTGGTATCTAGTCCATGGCTCTTCAGTATTTTCAAGTTGATTGCTGACACCTATCGATGGGCCTTTAAGCATTCATGTCTCTTTCCTCTTGCTTATAGATCAGAAAATGGAATGACAAAAAAGCCCCCACAAAACATTCAATTTATTTTTATTGTCAAAAATACTTTGCAGTGATGGTAACGAGATAACTCCTATTTAATTGCCTGTGCACTATTTTCAAAGCACTGTAACAAATAGAAAAATTGTCAAGTGGTTAGGTAGTTTTAAGAGGAGGAAGGGAGGACGGGAAGAAGGTAGGGAGAAAGGAAAGAAGTAGAGAAAGGAAGGAAGAAATAAAGAGGGGAAAAACGGGAGGAAGGGCTGAAAAAGAACTGCACACAAACTCAGCTTTCCAAGTCCAGAATGCTAGCCACTGCACTACAGGGCCAGCGCCGCCTTCCTGCCTCTGCGAAGACCTCCCACAGCACAAAGCAGCACTGATAGTAACGACCTAGGAAACAGCAAGAGTGAAAACTACAAGAAGTGCCAATAAACCATCTCAATCAGTATCCTCTCACAAAGACAAATAAAAGATACTTCTTTATCCTACTTGTTCCCCTCCTTGGTCTCCAAGGCATTTCTTAAACAGCCTTTTCTAGATATAATGATAATAGTAGCATTGGTTTACTACTCTATACTTTCTTCAGGAAAATAATGAAGAAGTGTCATAGGAGCATCAACAATGAGTGAATGCAAATGCAAATGGCCATGCAGAGGCAGCCACGCAATGGAAGGCCCCACTGTTTCTCCATATTAAAGCCGTGGAGACAAAGGAAACTCAATTGCAATCACATCTCCAGTGTCTGGTCTAGGTTTTCACATGATTAGGAAATTTTACGCCTTGTGTCCTAAAGAGAAGGCAATCAGGAAAATAATTTTGCATGCTGTATAATAATGAATGTCACCATATTAATACACGTAAAGGCACAGACCGCAATGAATTTTTGTTTCTCCAACTCCTCATGCATTTACTATTTCTCCCTTAATAAAATAGATGGAGTGCATTTTCTTTTTGAAGAACACAAAGTGACATAATGGTTTCTGAAAATCCTCTTTTAGTATAAAAGTATCTTAATTTATAAATTTAGAAGATAAAGCGTGCATGATCGTTTAAGAAGAATCTATCTGAAGCTGGTAAAATGCTATGCAAATGAAGAAATATATTAGAACCAGCGTGGTGGAACCCATGAAGAAGAATAGTAAGCAATATAATGATATATAAGGATCTCAAATGTAAAGGTCCTTAAATGAATGCAGAAAAGAGATAAATGCTTTGGAGTGAAGATGGAAGGATATAAAATCAAACCCTGATAGATTTCATCAAATAATAAGTGAGAGCAAGCACAATAACTTACTTCAACAATGACAAATCACAGAATATATTCCTTCAACGAAAATAAAAACGAATGTCGATACTACCTGGATATGCTAATGCATTTGTGTTTTTCTCAGCCACTTAAGGCAGAGATAGAAGTGATTGTGTATTGTGGCATAATGGACATAAAAACGATAGGTTTTGTGAGGTAGAACTGACTTGGAAAAAAATAAAAATGAAAATGTATTGTTATTTGAATGTGAAATGATTGAATCTATTTACAAGATAACAAGAACATATCATAACTATTTTGTGCCTCCTACAAGACATGTGGAAACAACTATAGAAATGGCTAAACAAGACGAAAGATGTAGTGTGAAAGATGACCTTGCACGTTCTCAAGGGGAGTATGTGAGAGGATCTTTCAGATTGTTTAGCTTCTTCAAGCTAGAGATAACAAATAGCTGTGGCAGCTAGGAAGCCAATTGTGGGTCAGCGGAAGGATATGTAGAAACAGGGAAGACTGGGAAAGTATTCCGGCCTGGCCTTCCAGCGCAGTGGACGGTTTCTTAAGAAACACAACAAGCAACCTTGCTGTCCTATCTTCACAACAGCAGCAGAAGACGCCTTTTGCTTTTTATTCGAACTATCTTCCATGATGCCAACTCAGATATCTTCTACTTTATCAGTTTCTCCCATTGCCCTCACTGTAAACTTTATGTACAGTTTTTCTGCAGACTTCACGAGAACACCCGTGATTGGCTGATAAGTCATCTTCCGGTAAATAGTGATCTAGCCCTTAGTCCTTGACCATCATTGGTCAAAGCCATAGAGGACCTTCTTTTGATGGCTCATTGATTCCAAACTAAACAAGAAGAGCCAGATGGGTTCAATTTATGGCTCCTTAATAAAGATGGCTTGGAAAAGATTTTCTTAAAAGGAGGTCATGTCAAACAACATTAGGCAATTCTGTTTCTGGAGGAAGGCAAATAATGGGGCTGAGCCAATAATAGGTATGAGAACTGAGACAGGTAACGTATTATGAGTCTCCATTTCCTTATCTGTTAAGTGAGTATTTGCCCAAATATTTTCTGACTCTTCCATGATCTTCCATGACTCTTCCATGATCTATGCACTGTGATTGAAATAAATAAAAATAAGTTGGGGGTCGGGGAAGTGTTGATAGGGTGGTACTAGGAGATGGAGTACATTTCCAGGGCAGAATGCAGTGGAATGAGGGTTTCCTCTGAGGGGAAAGCCCCCAGCTCTGAAGCAGCCTGGCTGGTGGGAGCCCACACGTGGTTGATGGGGGTGCGGAAAACAATCACAATTCCAATGCTAGAGACTTATCTTATATAAAATATAAGCAACTTTCTTTCCTTATTCACTGCTGCGGTATTTATAATAGTTTTTCTTCCTCAGAAATGTTGTAAAAATATGTATCTATTTTTATTTTATAAATTTTTTTCCTAATTTATTTTAGAGAGAGAGGAAAGGAGAGGGATAGAAAGATAGAAACATTGATGAGAGAGTAACATTGATCAACTGCCTCCTGCACACCCCTACTGTGGATCAAACCCACAACCTGGGCATGTGCCCCGAGCGGGAATCGAATTGATGACCTCTTGGTTCATGGGTTCAACTACTGAGCCACATGAGTATATTTAAGTTATTTTAAAATAACTGTTTAAGTAATGAAATACTCTCAATTGTAATTATATCATTTCACATGTCAACATAAAATGTACTTTTAAATCTTAAATAGCACTTCACATAACAGCCTGAATAAATTGATATTAATTTTGCCCATACAAAGTCTGCTCTGCATATGTGTATGTGTGCCCATATATGCATGTGTTTAATTGTTGCTCACCAAAATGCTTATTGATGTTAGCTCTGGGGAGCAGGATTGCAGCAGAAGTGTATGAAGAAAAAGTTTTATTTAACTTTATAACAGTTTCCACTGTGAATTCTTTTGTTGCAGTTAGCACTCATCATTAGGTAAGGTATACTCCCAATCTGCACAAATATAAACAATATAAAATCGTACAGAAAACTAATAAGCTGCTTGGCCATTTAAAAATTTATATTAAGTTGTTCTAATTTCTCTCTCATTCAGTAAAATACAAATGCAAAACACTTTTCACAGATCCAGAAAGGAATCAACCTACTACAAGTTAGAATTGCAACTTTATACTAGACTAGAGGCCCGGTGCATGAAATTCATACACGAGCAGCGGGGGGGATGTCCCTCAGCCCAGCCTGCACCCTTTCCAATCTGGGACATCCCTCCCACAATCCAGGACTGCTGGCTCCCAACCGTTCACCTACCTGCCTGCCTGATTGCCCCTAACTGCTTCTGCCTGCCAGCCTGATCACCCCCTAACCACTCCCTTGCCAGCCTGATCGACACCTAACTGCTCCCCTGCTGGCCCGATTGCCCTTAATTGCCCTCCCTTGCCAGCCTGGTTGCCCCTAACTTCCTTCCCTTGCCAGCCTGGTCACCCCTAACTGCCCTCCCCTGCAGGCCTGGTCACCCCCAACTGCCCTCCCCTGCTGGCCTGGTCACCCTTAACTGCACTCCCTTACCAGCCTGGTCCCTCCCAACTGCCCTCCCAACTGCCCTCCCAACTGGTCCCTCCCAACAGACCTGGTCACCCCTAACTGCCCTCCCCTGCAGGCCTGGTCACCCCCAACTGCCCTCCCCTGCAGACCTGGTCACCCCTAAGTGCCCTCCCCTGCAGGCCTGGTTGCCCCTAACTGCCCTCTCCTGAAGGCCTGGTTGCCCCCAACTGCCCTCCCCTGCTGACCACCTTGTGTCCACATGGGTGTGGCCATCTTTGACCACATGGGGGCAGCCATCTTGTGTGTTTCGGAGTGACGGTCAATTTGCATATTATCTCTTTATTATATAGGATTATCTTTTATTTTTTCCTAGTTTAATATGATGCTTTTATTTTGAGAGGAAAAAAAATGGTCCCAGACATCAGGCTGTTCACAAGAACAACCCACAGTCTCAACTTTATAAAACAAATGCTAAGCCAATTACACTAATTATTTCCTAGAGGAAGCACCGGCATGCCCACCCTCATTCACAAACACACATTGTCACACAGCCCCCTTCCTGCGGTGTAACTGTGCCTAGTCCCGTGTTCGCTTCCTTTAACGCTCCTAGGAGTTAGGTTAAGTCTGACCCTGTCTTGTTTGCATTTTTGCTTTTAGCAGAATCCAGATTTGAGCTTCAGCAGTTGTATTCTAGAACCCAATGCTCTTAACGTGAAAGTGCCCCCAATATACCACTTTCTGACTTACCAATGGAAAGGATGCATGACTTTTATCAACTCTCTCCAAAACCATCCTGTTATGCGGAGAGTACAGGTCCCTTCATTCACAGATGAGCCCCACTGCTGCTCCCCTCCCTCAAAGGCTATCTCCTTACTAGCAGCTGAGCGGCACGGAGAGCACTTCGAGTGAGAGGGATGGTAGGATTTTGTTGAATGGAGACATCCTTCTCTACATCAGTGTGCAATTCCAGCACGGCGATTCTTCTCCCTTCCTGTCTTTATAAAGTCAAGGTGAGGCAGAAATGGTGCAAGGGAAACCTTCAAGATGTGTTTCATTCTCAGACTGGATGGCCAGCCAGCAGAGCATCACATTCACTGAAGCTGGGATCCCTAGGGCATCTGGTTCCAGCTCACGGAGCCTTCTATTCCGGGTAATATCACAATGAGGACGACCTGCCTACGCTCAACCAGCCTTACTCTGTGAAGCGACACCTCGCCAGCCCACTGCCTAAGTCCCCCTCTCACCAAGAGCCACACATCCAAGCCACCAGGTGGCGTTCCTCTCGCTGGCCTCTGCCCAGCATGGTGATTTTTCTGCTTCACTGGCAAATTAAGATGAAATCCCCCAGAGGGTTCCCCAGTCTGCGTGGTGTTCCGTCCCTCCTGACAAGAAAGTCTTCCTGCTGCAAAGCCCTGGCTAATCTGTATAAGCTCCCAGGAGCCCACCGAACGGTGTGAAATGGGGGCCAAGCAAGCGTCACCTTGTTTTCACACTGGGTTCGCTCCAAAGCTATTGATAAGCCAGGGGCTTGAAATAATTCTGTGTTTTCAAATGTTACAGATGTGGGAGAGGAACTATGATGGCATTCCAGTTTCCCAGCTACTTGTAGTTCTTCCATGTAACTTAACAAAAAATATTTAAGGCCCTACAGATGCCATCTAGCATGTCACCATTTGCTCTTACCGAAAGGCTATTAGATTTTTTTTTTAGCAAAGCATCATAGGAGCACACACGTTTCGATTTCATGCACTCAGACCATGTGTGAACACCCCATACTTATATTAATGCACAATTATATTTTGAAATCACTTATTTGGCACCCAGTTAAGATATGAGAAAGTGTTGTTTATTATTAAGTAAGAAGAATGAACATATAAGTAAAAAAAAAAAAAACAACAATATCATGTATGGGGTCCTTCCTGTATGTCAAATAACATCTAAGTGCTTTAAAAGTGTTATCTGAATCCGGCCAGCATGGCTCAGTGGTTGAGCATGGACCTATGAACGCGGAGGTCACAGTTTCATTCCCGGTCAGAGCACGTGCCTGGGTTGCAGGCTCGATCCCCAGTGTGGGGTGTGCAGGAGGCAGCCTATCAATGATTCTCTCTCATCATCTCTCTCTCTCTCTTCCCCTCCCTTCCTCTCTGAAATCAATGAAAATCTTTTTTTAAACTGTTATTGGAGGCTTCCCTAACTTAAGTCTCAAGACATTTCTAAGTGTGCTGTAGAAACCCTTAAATCTGAGGCACAGAGAGATCAGTGACTTGCCCAAATCACACAGCTTGAGTAGCAGAATGGGGACTTTAGCTTCAGCGTTCTGATTCTGGAGCCCAGAGCTCGTACTGTGCCAGTGCACCTCCTGTACAGAGCACTGCCCCTGGGATTCAGGGGCACAGAGAGATCAGTGACTTCCCAAATCACACAGCTTGAGTAGCAGAATGGGGACTTGAGCTTCAGCGTTCTGCTTCTGGAGCCCAGAGCTCGCACTGTGCCAGTGCACCTCCTGTACAGAGCACTGCCCCTGGATTCCGGGAGGCGGGCCACTGCTGAAAGACATGCAAAGGCCCCAAGACCCTGGCCACGGGAGTGAGGATGCCTGGCCTGGAGCCACGTGTGGGCTGGTACCGCAGAGCACGGCAAGCTGCCCCCGGTGGTCCAAGTGGCTTCTGCTTGAGATCCAGGACATAATGCCCTGTAATTATGGCATTTTTTGGTAACAGGTTTATACAAAAATTACAGTAAAATGGGGTTCTGCCAACTCAGTAAAACATCTGGTAAGTTATCAGGACTTCCCTTTTTCATCTGCTCCAAACTGGGTAATCATTCCAATAAACCAATGCATAATGTACATGGATTCCTTTAATTTACCGGCCCAATAGATCATAAAGAAAAACTGCACGGCAGCTGAAATTCTGTATCGGAAAGAAGTGTCATTTTCTTGGATAAAAGGCTGGGGTTATGCTCATGGTCTGAAGCACAGAAACTTCAAAGGACCCCTTAGTAGTTTTTAACTACTGTACAATGGTCCACCTACAACCAGCAGCTGGCTCCCGATGTGCCTGCCAGTTCCAATGAGAACTGCCATGCCTCATGAGCCTACCGCAGGGAAAGGCATCTTAAAGCTCATGCGTCTGTTCTGTAAATACGCTGGAGGTGGATGATCACGCTAGTCCCCAACGCTGTTGGCTTACCTTAAATCAGCTCAAGTATCTCACGTCGTCTTGCCTACAAACTGTCCTCCTCATTCCTTCCTGTTTTTGGCTTCCGCTTCTAACGACCCTCCTCTCTCCTGTTCCCTCCCTTTGCCTAGCTCCAGCTCCTCCTCGCTGTCGTTGCCACTGTCGCATGGTTTTCGTAAATACCCCCAAGTCCAATTGCACTCGTAAACCCATAAACCTTCTTCTGGATGCAAACTGGATAGTCGACTGGTCAAACGGTAAGCAGTATGTGGTTCTAGTGATGATTCTGCTCTTGAAGAAGTCCTTTGGATTCCAGGCAGCTCCACCATGGGATTGTCCTCCCACATCTCTGAGAATTTTCCTTGATCTTGTGTAGTTTCCTCTTTCTTCTGCGAGTCTGTGAGTGTGGCTGACATCTAATCTCTTCTATGTCTCCAGGTTTCCTCTTGGACTCCATGGTTTCAATGTATACCCTATGTCAAAGCCTATCAAAGACCTTTCTAGATTAAATGTCTCCCAGAATTCCAGACTCATATTTCCCCATGCCTACTTTCACCTCACATGGATATCCCACAGACATTTAGCCTACTTCAAGTTAAAATCTATCACCAAACCTCCAGTCCCTTCATCACTCATGCCCTCCTTCACACGGTGGATGCTCTGCCTGGTCTGCCTCTTTTACTTAATGACATAACTATTCATCCAGCCGCTCGGGCTGGAAATTATAAAATCAGGTTTGATTTTACCTTCTCAATACCCTTCCTCACTGATTGTACTTCCAGTCAGTCTAAAACATTGACTCTTTTATTTCAGGGGAAAAAAATGTATTCTTTCTATCAATAGTATTGTTTCCTAAACAGAAACAATAATTTCCTAAAAAATCCTATATTATCACTACATTATTGTACTACAGAGAACACCAGTACATTTGCAGGTTATAAATACTCTGTATTTATAATATTTGATGATTCTTTCTGACCTATAAAACAAAATCCAAAGTCTAAGTTCTTTCAGGAGCCACATTCAAAAATGGTTCATAATCTGCCCCACAGACGTGGCTCAGTGGTCGAGCACTGACCTATGAACCAGGAGGTCACAGTTCAATTCCTGGTCAGGGCCCATACCCGGGTTGTGGGCTTGATCCCCAGTTGGGGGCCTTGCACGAGGTAGCCAGTCAGTGATTATCTCTCATCATTGATGTTTCTCTCTCTCTCCCTCTCTGAAATCAATTAAAAAAATATATTTTTAAAATGGTTCATAATGTGGTATTTCCAGTCTCACCTACTCTAATTCTTTCCCACATGCTTTAGAATGAAGCTTTTTTTAGATAACTGTAGGTTCACATGCAATTATAAGAAATAATACAGAGAGATCACCTGTGCTCTTTGTCCAGTTTACTACAATGATAATATCTTGCAAGTCTATTCCACAATATCACAACCAGAATATCAACATCGAAACCATCAAGGTACAGCCATTTCCATTGACCCAGGGATCTCTCCTGTTGCCCTTCTAGAGCCCCACATACCTCTCTTCCAGTAAACCTGAAATACTAATTCAAAAGAAATTGACTCAGAGCTTCTGAGAGGTGACTAATTTGAAAGAATATATGCACCCATATATTCACTGCAGAGATATTTAGAATAGCCAAGATTTGGAAACAGCCTAAGTGTCCATCAGTGGGTTAGTGGAGAAAAAAAGCTGTGGTACATTTACACCATGGAATACTACTGGGTTGTAAAGAAAAGGAAATCTTACCCTTTGCAACAGCATGGAGGGACCAGGAGAACATTATGCTAAGTGAAATAAACCAGTCATGAAAGACAAGTGCCATATGATTTCACTCATATGTGGAATCTAATCAACAAAATGAACTGTTAAGTCAAGCAAAATAGAGACAAACCCATAGCCAGATAGTAGGCTGACAGCTGTCGCAGTGGGGGTGGTGGGGTGGAGAGGGTAATGGGGCTGGGTGGAGAGAGTGGAGGGAGTGAAAAAAAACACAAGAAAACTCAGACACAGACAACGGAGTGGGGATACCAGGGGAGCCGGGGCAGGGGGAGGTGCCGGAGGCTGAAGGGGGGATAAATGTGATGGAAGGAGACCGGACTTGGGGTGACGAACACACAATACACTGTTACAGATGATGTGTTGTAGAATTGTGCACCTGAAGCCCGTATAATTTTGTTAACCAGGGTCACCCCACTCTTTCTCGCTCTCTCTCCCTTCCTCTCTAAAACATCAATAAAACATACCTTCCGGTACAGATGAAAATGAAAAGAGTGGGTGTGGTCATGACCTACACTCCAGTTGACTCATACTTCCACAGAAAGACAGGAGCATTGGCTCAAAGCTTCTGCGAGGTTACTGAGAACTTCTCCAAATTAACCTGCTGTGGCCTAAATTGGCTCATTTGCAAAAATTAAACGGCAGTAACGAGGAATGAAAAGCTAATGACGCCTAGTTTGGGGATACTCTAATAAACATGTGGAAGAATATGATTTTTTAAAAGAAACCTCTAGGACGTTCACAACGCTAAATTGATCAACAGAGCCCTTTTATGCAGGAACACAATCATGTCAGATTGTCAGTCAGCAGGAGTCTAAGGAAACGTTGCCCTGATGAAATTAAACAGAGCCCAGCAGCCTCGATTTGCGCTCAGTTTGAAAGTGTTTATAAATTTGTATTAAGATTCCTTCCTTCACCTTTCGTATTCCATTTTCTGTGTCTTGTGGATATGTTATGACCAGAGGCCCTAGCCTGGATGGCAGCCACATCTCATGAGAATGTCTCACATTTGGTTGTCAGTTTTCCTACCCGAAACTCGTCATGCCTCCGTGAACAGACACGGCTTAACCCTAAGGAGAGTGTGAGGACCCCTCAAGGCGAGTCACAGCAGTGTGACCAAGTGTAGAGTGAAAATAATAATTACCAGGTATGAGCCTCTCCAATTCCTTGGCTTTAGAGATAGAATTTTATTTAGCCAGAATACCTGGGGAACAGGACATTCTAATTACATTGATTTATTTTACCTAAATTATGGTAAACTCACAAACATTTTTCATCCATTAAATAAAAAAAGAAAGTGCACTGAATTATTAATAAACATCATGTTTGATATAATGGAGGAAGAAATGGTGAGAGTAAAAGAATTTATAATTTTTGTCATTTTGGAGGCATATATATATATATATATATATATATATAACATTCAAATAGATATGAACTTAGAGATAAAGAAATAATGTAAAATCATTCTAATTATGTCAATAATTAAATCATATAAATTATGTCAATATTAGACATAAGTAAATTGATTAAAGGCCACACCAGTTCTTCTGAAATACAAGTACTGCATACTCAGGTAACAAGAAGGTGGGGATGGCTGGCCATTGGAAGTGGTCCTCGGTGTAGTTTTCAATACATTGAAACCTTTCTAAATGCAATTAGAGTTATTTCTGAATTATATGAAAGTACAAAAGAGTAAAACTGTTTTCTTGGTGCCTGAGGATCCAATAAGTAATGATTTGCAGAAGATCAATAATTACTGAAGATCCAAGGTGGCAAAGAAAAAAACCTTCCAAAAACAACTATCAAGGGGAACTCCTACTTTTTTCTCATATATGTCAAGCATATCCTAGGGATTCAAATAAATCAATTCTCTATTTTCCTCTCCCTGCCCTATCAAGCTTTAACAGGAAATGTAGTTCAAGTTGATAGCTTTCAAAAACCTCCAATTTCATACATACACACTTACAATACTACCCATCACCTCTAATTTAGTAACTGTAATTTTATAACGGTATATTTCAGGTCTTCATTTTCTTTCTCTCTTTTCATTAATATTATTGTTTTGTGGTGAGAACATTTAAGATCTGGTTTCTTAGCAACTTTGAACTATATAACACAGTACTGTTGACTACCACAATGCAGTGCACTGATTTCCAAAAATTATTCACTTTTGAATGGATATTACACACTTGGACCCATTCCTTCCCAATTTCGCCACTTCCGCAGACTCCTGGTAACCATCATTCTGATCTGTTTCTACGAGTTCTGCTTGCTTAGATTCCACATATAAGTGATACCATGAACTAGCTGTCTTTCTCTGTTTGACTTTCTCACTTCACGTAATGCCCTCAAGGTCTACCCATGTTGTCACAAACGGCACGCACTCCCTCTTTCTAACAGCTGAATAATATTTCATTTACCTACAGACACCACATCTTTATCCGTTCATCCAATGACATCACACAGCAACTTGGGTTGTTTCCCTGTCCTGGCTATTGGGAACAATGCTGCAGTGAACGTGGCGTGCAGTGTCTCTTCCATATTCTGCTGTAATTTCCTTTGGCTATTGCCCAGCAGAGGGATTGCTGGGTCATATGGTCATTCTATTTTTTAAGTTTTTGGGTAACCTCCATACGTTTTTGTTTTAGTTTTTGGGGTGTGTTTTTTTTTTTCCCAGTGGCTACACCAATTTACATTCCCTCCAACAGTGCACAAAGTTTTCCTCTTCTCTACATTCTTCCAACACTTACCTCCTGTCTTCTTGGTGAGAGCCATTCTGACAGATCTGAGGTCATGCCTTGTTATGGTTTTGATTTTATCCCCTAGTGATGAGTAATGCTGAGCATCTTTTCACATACTGACTGTCCTTTCTGATGTTGTTTTTGTAAAAATGTCTACTCGGTTCTTCTGCCCATGAGTGTTTTGTTGTTTGTTGTTATTGTTTGGGCCATTGAGTTGTACAAACTTTTTATATATTTTGAATATTAAACCCTTCTAGGAAAAATTATTTGCAAGTATTTCCTCCCATTATGTAAGTTGCCATAACATTCTGTTGATTGTTTCTGTTGATTACTGTGTTATGTATTTCAAAGTTGTGTGGAGGCTTTTTAGATTTCTGTAGTTCGATTCTTTTTTTTTTTTTTTTTTTTGCTTTTGTCACTTGTATTTTTGTTACCCTGAAATCATTTCCAAAACCCCCGAAAAGGAGCTTTTCTTCCCACGTTCTCTCCTAGGAGTTTTGTGGTTTCCACTCTTGTGTCCAAGCATTTAACCTGTGTTTAGTTAATTTTTGTGAGCAGGATAGGATAGGAGTCCCACTTCATTCTTCCTGCAGGTGATTATCCAGTTTTCCCAACTCCAGGCATTGAAGAGACTGTCCTTTTACCATTGAGTGTTCTGAGTTCCCATGTCAAATATTAGTTGGCTACATGAGAAGGGTTTACTGCTGGGATCTCCATTCTGTTCTGTTGATTTATGTGTTTATATTTATGCCAGTTGCCATACTGTTTTCATCACTAAAGTTCATTGTATAGTTTTAGTTTCAAGCTGGGATGCCTGCACTTTAGGTTTTTTTTCTCAGAATTGCTTTAAGTATTTGGGGTCATTTGTAATTCCATAAAAACTTCAGAATTGTTTGTTTCTATTTCTGTGGGGAAAAAAAAACATTGGAATTTTGACAGACAGGATTGATATATGGATGGCTTTGAATAGTTTGGATATTTTAACAAAATTGTATCATCCAATCCATTTTATTGTTTTTTGATGCCAATGTGAAAAGAATCGTTTTCTTTATTTCTTTTTTAGATATATTTTAAGTGTATCTTTATTGTTAAAAGTATTGCAGGTGTCCCCTTTTCCCCACCCGTTAACTTCCTCCACCCTGCTCCTGTCCCCTCGTTTATTTTTTGTGATTTTATCTCTTACATTAAAAGTGCCTTACAACCAGTAAATTATTTGGCAAAAATGTTAACAGCAAAGATGTTTACAACAAAGATGCTTATGGCAAAACTACCTAGAATCCCTCATTCCTAACTTTTTAAAGTCATCTTTTAAGTGCTAAAGCTTGAAAAACATTAGCAGAGCCTTTGCACTTGTGTATAGTATATCCTATAGCATCGGGTTATAAAAGCCTATTTGACTGGGCCATATGTATGAAGTGCACTTGCAGAAATGATAGTTATTGCCATAATCTGTTTCTGTGGTGCAGGTTGACTTTCTGCTAACAGCCATAAACCAGTAAAATAAAGGCCATCTGCTACTATATTTTTAATTGTGATCCTCAGATATGACCTCTATTTTCACAATGCTAATTCCTCAACTGGTTTTACATATAAAACAATTGAAAACCACATATGAGTTCCTATTTTATCCCATCTGGCTACTTTAGGAGCTGACTTATAATCCCTGTGTCTGCAGGTGACAGCTCAAAGCCACAGAGAAGCAAAGTATCATAGAAATTCAATTGATTAGAAACATTCTTGAACATTCCTCGATAATACGCTAGTATATTTAGGTCAATAAAATATGAATAACACACAACATTTTTTAGGATCTAGGGTATAGTCTATTTTTAAGGTTGAATTGTCTAGGTAATTAATTCATCAGTGGTTCATGATGACTTATCATGCGCCACGTGTATGTAACAACTAAAAGAACATCACATTTGAAAAGAAAGTTCCTTGTACAATTGTCTATTTCGGTTTTAAAATCCGTGCGCAGGTTTTCTTGTACTAATCCATGTGTTCATCAGTCCCCTTCCACACTCAGTATGAACACTGGCTGGAAACTGAGAGTTCGTGGTTGGAATTGTTCCTAAGCAGGAACAGCTAGCTTTACTGAGAACTGAAGCAAAATAGCAAAATGCAGAAGTAGGGCACTGCTTTACTCTCTCCTGGTCGATATGGTGCCTATCTGCTGCAGATCTGGCATTTTATGTTCTACTAAGGAAGACAAACAATACCCCTTCCCTTTATGAAAATCTCTCATTCCTCAGAAACTGCTGCTTTGCTTAATGCAACAGGGCCACAAAGATGAATGTAATTGTTGTTGTCAGCCTGGAAATGCCAGCATCGACGTTTTCACCACGAATGTGAGCGTTGTGAAATAGCAGGCACAATAATGTACCACTGGTAAGAAAGGTGACATTGGTGCCCTAGCCAGTATGGCTCAGTGGATACTGCAGGGGTCCTCAAACTTTCTAAACAGGAGGCCAGTTCACTGTCCCTCAGACCGTTGGAGGGCTGGACTATAGTTTAAAAAAAATAACTATGAACAAATTCCTCTGTGCACTGCGGGCCCGGGACGAGTCGGCTGCTAAGCAGGACAGGCAGCGGCACCGGACGGGCCGGATAAATGTCCTCGGTGGGCCGCATGTGGCCCACGGGTCGTAGTTTGAGGACCCCTGGAGAGTGTCGGCCTGCGGACTGAAGGGTCCCAGGTTCAATTACAGTCAAGGGCACATGCCCAGGTTGCAGACTCGATCCCCAGTAAGGGGTGTGCAGGAGGTAGCCAGTCAATGATTCTCTCTCATCATTGATGTTTCTCTCTCTCTCTCTCCCTCTTCCTTTCTCTCTGAAATAATCATTGATGTTTCTATCTCTCTCTCCCTCTCCCTTCCTCTCAATACAAATATATATATATATATATATATGTATATATATATATGTGTGTGTGTATGTATGTGTGTGTGTGTGTGTGTATGTATATATATATATATATATATATATATATATAGAAGGGTGACATTAGTGATGCCCTTGATGACTGAAGGAATGATATGTAATCGAAAACACCTGATGGTATTGATGCTGACTTGTGATTCGGAAGAGTTGGACCCTGTATGTGGGGAAGTTTTGAAATGAGCTATCTAATTTATGTCACCGATTTCTCCTTCCCAATGTATGCACAAGAGGTGTACTTGATTAAAACCTAGATCGAAGGAAGTGCAGAAAAGCTCTTTCAGTAACTATAAAATATACATTCTGCATCATCAAGCATGTTCTTGTGGTTTAATTGGCTAGATCTTTTCCCTTAGTGGTGCATATAAAAAGAGTGTGTCTTATCATCAATAGCATCTTAGATCCAATTAAATAAGAAGTGATCATAGACAACTTTTACTGAGCTCTCCCTCCATGCCAGCCACAGCACTTTGCAGGTAATAATTTCATAGAATCATTACAAAAACTCTACATCGTGGAACCTAATACTATTGCCATTTTACGCATTCGAAAACCAACATACAGAGTGATATATAATAATTACCTAAGGACAGGTGGCTAGTGATTGCAGAAATGAAGCTTTGAACCCAGTCTAACTCTCGAAATAGAAAACTTAAACACTGCACCATGTTGTAACCTTCAAGATACACTCCTTGGAAGTAACCATCTCATTTGGGGTAAAATAAGTAACCTTAGTTCTGAAACTAAAACTGAAAATACTGTCACTCCTTCGAAAAATCTCAGTACTATCCCTTATGTTAGAGGTTTAATGGCAACCTGTAAAAGGTGTATTTTTGAAAAGAGGTGATAAAGTTCTGTTGTGAAACACTTCAAAGTTATTGCTGAATCAGAAATATTGACCCAACTTCTACTAGCCCTTTAGCAACCACACTTTTATCTTTTATGTATGAATGTGGAGCCAAACAGAGCTACATTCTGCATAGCTAGTGAAGGAAAGAAACACATTAACCAACATCAGATTCGTTTTTTATGGGAAATTCTTTTTTGTTATCATTGGCCATAAAATGCAGTGTTTACAGCAATAAATTAAACCTAAACAGAACTTAAAACAGCACCACTTTCAATATTTAGATATAAGCTGGCTCTGAAAGACATTTCTAAACAAACATTACTTCTGAATATACATGTGGGGTAGCACTACATGCTATGGTATTCAAAGAATTATTTTAAAAAAATAGAAAAACTATATAGAAATAATGTGGAGAGTATACAGTATTAGAACAAAGGTCAAATTTATATCTTGTTAATCTCATTTATAAATGTGATTTTTTTTAAAATTTAGAAACATTTTATAAGACTTATGTTCAATGTATTATTGTTTATAATTCATAGAAAAGATTCTTAATCATGGAACATTTCCTAACACATTCGGCAATGAATACACATTTTCTTTGTCGGAATTAATTGAAAAGTCTCTCTTTGCCAATTTGCATTTCTGTCTCATCGCATAGCAAAAATGCAAGATCATTCCTAAGAACTCCAAGGATGGAGGAAACACAAACATATTACCTAGATTTCTTTAGCTTTTAAGAGACTCATGTGACCAGGTTTGAGCAGACCAATTTCTCCAGGGTAGAGCCTTGCTATCAGTGCATGTGCATTCTAGCTGCACTCCTACCTACATGTAATGACATTGGAAACATCAGCCAGGGTTAGGTGTCTGTGATACTGGTCCGTGTCCCTTACCTGAGTAACAACGCCATGTCTTATGTGAGCATAGCAGATCGGTGGTGAAAAGTACATGAGCTCCCGGGACCAATCAACCTGTAGAAGAAGGGATCAAGTTCTGTACCTTGAGTGAATGAATATTGTTGGGAAAAAAATCATCCTCTGAGTCAGAACCATCAAAACAGAATTTTTCAGTGAATAAATGGAATGGCTTTGTTAGAGTATTTATAGGCACAATGAAGTGTAATTCAGTTTATCTTGGGAATATAATTTATAAAGCACATACTATTTACCAAGGACTGTGCTACGTGATGTCCTAGAATAAGAAAAAGCCCTACTTCCTGTCCTCAGGACAGCCATGATGAACTGTGGCAGATGGACAACTGGAGTTGCTCAGGGTATCACATGACAGACAGACAATGACATTCCCACAGTAGAACAACAAGTTCTCTCTTGATCAGAAGTAATTTTAAAGAGTCAAACAATTTTTAATGAAAATGCTACTTGCTTATATTTGGGTAACTAAGCATAGGAATCTGCTTCTAATGTAAGAGTCTGAAACAATTGGAGGAGCAGCTACATCCTGCACAGCCAGCTATTACAGCAAGCATCAGATTCACCATTAAATGGAAGTTTGTTTCCTAGTTCTAGAAAGTATCCTATATAATCCTATATAATAAAACAGTGGCTCTCAACATCTCTAATGCCGTGACCCTTTAATACAGTTCCTCATGTTGTGGTGACCTCCAACCATAAAACTCTTTTTGTTGCTACTTCATAACTGTAATTTTGCTACTGTTAATGAATCGTAATGTAAATATCTGTGTTTTCTGATGGTCGTAGGCTCTACAGCAGCGGTTCTCAACCTGTGGGTCATGACCCACAGGTTGAGAACCACTAGCAGGGTCACCTAAGACCATCGGAAAACACAGATATTTACATTACAATTCATAACAGTAGCAAAATTACAGTTATGAAATGGCAACAAAGACAATTTTATGGTTGGGGGTCACCACAACATGAGGAACTATATTAAAGGGTCACAGCATTAGAAAGGTTGAGAACCACTATAATAAAAGATAAACATGTAAATTGACCGTACCTCCACTACGCTCACCAGCCAATCAGGAGTGAGTATGCAAATTAACCCAACAAAGATAGCAGGTTACTTTGCATACACAGGCACTGGGTGGAGGGCAAAGCGGGAGAGCTGACAGACTGTGAGCATGGCTCCCCAAGCCACCAGAGGGAGAGCAGAGAGGGAGAGCTGGTGGTTTGGAGTACTTGGCAGAGCATGAGGCTGTGGGATGGAGACAGAGCAGGAAGGGAAAACCCAGAGCATGGGGAGCACTAGGAATTCTGGGAGTAGTAGTTCTGGTGGCAGTCCCAGGCCTGGAAGCAGAAGCCCAGAGCGCGGGGAGCACCAGGAATGCTGGGAATCATACTTCTGGTGGCAGAGGGATCTCCTAGACACTAGAGCAAAGTGAGCTTGGACAAGTTACTATTGCAGTGGGAGATGGAGGGAAGCAAAGGTGAGAAACAAGTAAAATCAGAGTGTCTAGGAAAAATTAAAGGGAAGATATCCTAAAACTTCCAGGAAATCTCCACCAATGAAGCCAAGAAAAAAAATGCCTCTGTTATTCTGTGAGCAACAAACAAAACTCGGTTGAGGTCTCAGACAATTCGCTCACATGATTGCAAAGATGGACAGAAACTCCCAGATTAGAGAGGGTGCAAGGTTAGGCTGAGGGACCCACCCCCGTGCACAAATCTTCATGCACCGGGCCCCTAGTTCAATATAAAACGTCAATGTGAAAATACAGAAACATTGTAGAAGCAACATCAGTGTCTTTTTCAGAAATAAATTTTCTCTCCAGGTTCACAACTTGATTTCTAAAATATAATTTAATTGGAAATATCACTAATTCTGTTATAACTTATATTTCATATATATACTACTATATACACATATACACACACATATATATACATACACACACATATATGTAAGTATATGTGTGTGTGTGTGTATATATATATAAATATATGTGTGTGTGTATATAATATATATATATATATTATATTAGACACACACACCAGAAGAAGACTATGTTTTCATGCAAGTTCAAGATTTTCAAACCAACCAAGAGTTGTTAAAATTTATGTGTGTAATATGGTGAAATGGGAAAATTGAACTGGACCACATGATGGTCCTCTGGGCAGGATGGTTCCTGGGTTCTTGTCCAGGTGGAGTCAAAGAATGAAACCACGGACAGAAGGTGATAGAGTAAAAGATGGAAATTTATTGAGAAACAAGCACAGACTTCCACGTGGGGAGGGGGAGAGCGTCCCACTGAGTTCCTTTTTTTCCACGGTTTATAAAGGCTGCAGTTCTTTGTGCCCTGGCATCCCTCTGGTTGGTCACTATCCCCTTTGATTTGGTCACTATAACAACTTCAGAGCTCAACTTTAGAACCTCACGTGTGTTTCCACCCTTCTTCTCCCTTATTGTTTTCCTATTCTCTTTTGAGCTTTTCTCTTCCCTCTCTGAATGAGGGGCTTCCTTCCCTTTATTCTGTAAATACATACCTTCTGCAGCCCTCAGCTCCCTTATTCTATGGAAGTGCACCTTCTGTAGCCCTCAGCTCCCTTATTCTATGGAAATGGACCTTCAGCAGCTTAGTAGCTCTGTGCTTTTTTCCATGGACTCTTAATTCCTAAAATCTCCTAAACCTGCCTATTTTATCCCTAAAAACTCCTTTCAATACTCTAAGGGCTTTCTACTCAAGTTCTGACTTTTTTTTCCCCTTTGCTTCCAGGAACATATTGGAAAACAAACATTAAAGAGAATTCTCAAGTAAGTCATTTCCTAACTGAGAATTTAATTATGAAGCTGCCAACCGTATTTTGATTTCTCATCGTCGTGTTCCAGGGTTGTAAACCTATTAAACCACTTATATTTATAAATAATCCCCACCACATTATGTACACAGATTATTGGGGATGGTTCCCAATAGGATGTTGTCTTCTTCCTGCACACAATTAATTAAAAGACCTGGTTCATTTGTTATCAAACTCTTACAGTGGCTTAGACCATCTGAAATGTAAACGGAAAGTGTCTTTTAGCCCAAATGACTACTTATTCCCTGGTTTGGAAGGCTCTTTATTTCATGGATGTGAAAGGGGAGATTAAAGCCAATGGAGAAATCACCTTGGGCAGAATGTGGTTTTGCTGATAACAAAATGATGTTTCACAGCAAAGGAAGCCAGGCCCTGCATCTAATTAACAAGCCCACTGTGATAAAAACAAGTCAAAGGAGAAAACGTCTGGCCTAAAATTATGATCCGACCTGCCAAGGAATAGAGAAGGTGTGACCGCTG
Organism: Corynorhinus townsendii; assembly: GCA_026230045.1. Taxonomy (NCBI): domain Eukaryota; kingdom Metazoa; phylum Chordata; class Mammalia; order Chiroptera; family Vespertilionidae; genus Corynorhinus; species Corynorhinus townsendii. Next base: position 5,544,242 of record JAPDVU010000005.1, read on the forward strand.
ACCTCTGCTTATTCAACATTGGCAAACCACATTGTCCCTTTAGAGGAACTCAGGGAAACTCAGCCTCCCTATCTTCTGCAGCAGTGTACGATCCCTAATCCTCACATTTTCACGCGCCCAGCACCCTCACAAAGGCACCTTTGAATCACCCAAGGAGCTTTTCAAACCTATCGATGCCTGGGCTCCAGCTCTCAGAGATCCTGTTCTCATTAAAACAGGATGGGGGTGGAGAACAGCTTGTTTATACTATATTGCCGTGTACATATCTCCAGGGGATTGTACTAAGTAACCGGGGTTGCAAACTTCCAAGTCCCAGTTTGTTAATTCAGAGAAATTTGCAGTCATTGAAAAATCCACGTATTGTGTTAACCTTCATAATAGTCACTTCGCTCATCCCACAGCTTCCTCAGCATCACTGTAATTTCTGAAAGATCCCCGTGCACGTGGTGTGAAGGTAGATAATAGAACACACATGCAGAAGGAGGATAAAATTGACAATGATGAAACGTGTTTATTTAAAGCGCACTTTACCGAGCAAGTACCTGACATTTCAAAGATCTTTTCATACGTATTGTCTCATATGCCTGTTGGTATTTGTTTGTTTGTTTGTTTTTAGTTTTAGATTCAGATGCAGAAACTTGAGTTAATCACAGTCCCAGTGTCAATGGCAATTTACCTCCTATTCCCATGCCACATCCTTCTGTTTATTCAATCTCTTAACACGCTCCCACTTCCCCCACTCCATAACTGGCAGCCATCCATTCTTCAATAGTGTGTAATATTTTTTACATATTAAAATACTTTCAAATGAGGTAGAGCTCATTCTATAATTCTCATTTTACAGCTTGGAAAGCTGTGCGTCAAGTGGTTTTTTATGCATATTTTAAAAATGGAAATATTGGTTCAGAGGGTAGAGATATTGTAGGGTTTTAGAAACGCATTTCTCTGCAGAGTTTGTACCAACTGACATTCTCGTGGATAAATGAGTGCTTCCTTTCACATACAGTTGCTAACACTAGAAATGATCGCTCGTCCTTTACTCTTCCTAATCAGATAGAGGGAAGATTATTTCATACTGTTGCTTTAATTTAGAACACTTGATAACTGGTGAGGTTGAGCAGATTTTCATACTCTTAGTGGCAATTGGTGTTTCTTCTATTTGAGTTGTTTGTATAGTTTCTTTGACTCTCTTGCACTTAACATTTTTTTAGTTAGAGATAACTAATATTTGGTGAGTCTGAATATTCAACCAGATGAATTTGCACAACTGTGTACATACGTGTAACCACTAGACAAAGCAAGGTATAGATCATTGCCATCCAACCAGAAAGATTCATGTGTCTCTCCCACTAATGCCCCCTCTTATATATGAAATTGAACAACAGGAAGAACTAAAGAACAGGTACCTCTTCCCATGACAGCTTTCTGATTTCTAGCACTATAGCTTAGTTCTTTCTGTTCATATACAAGTGGAAAAACTTTTTATCTGGATTCTTTCAGTTAATATGTTTAAAATTCAGATATCTATATTTAATATATATAATCACACTCAGTGGCCAGATTATTATGATCTCTGAACGCATAATAATCTGGCCACTTCGTATATATCCTATATAATGAAAGGCTAATATGCAAATTGTCCCCTCAACCAGGAGTTCGACCAGCAGGCAGGCCAGCCAACTGCCCATATCCCCTCCTCCTGGCCAGGCCGGCTGGACCCCACCCATGCACGAATTCATGCACCAGGCCTCTAATATATACACTGAGTGGCCAGATTATTATGCGTTCAGAGATCATAATAATCTGGCCACTCAGTGAGTGTGTGTGTGTGTGTATATATATATATTGCCCTATTGCCTAGCCAGTTTGCACAGAGCATCAGCCTGTGGACTGAAGGGTCCCGGATTCAATTCTAGTCAAGGGCACATGCCCGGGTTGTGGACTTGATTCCCAGTAGGGGGTGTGCAACAGGCAGCCAATCAAAGATTCTCTCTCATCATTGATGTTTCTATTTCTTTCTCCCTCTCCCTTCCTTTCTGAAATCAATAAAAATATTTTAAAGTATATTCTTTTAAAATAATTATTATTATTCCAATGTATGAGTATACAGCAAGTTTCTCATGCATTTTTTTATTGATGACATTTTTTGCCCAATATTTAGGTTATCACAAATATGACTTTTATGAACATCATGTGCAAATTCTTCTGTGGACATACATTTTAAATTCCCTTGGTAAAATACCTGAAGAAAAAAAGTAGAATTATGTTGAGTACCATAGACATATGTTGTATTTTAAAAGTGCGATAGTTTTCCAAAGTGATTGAACCATTTTAAACCTCTGCCAGCACAGTTTGAGAGTGTCAGTTGCTCCACTGCCTCACCAATATTTAATACTTTGGGTTGTGTTGTTTTTAAAATATATCAGTCATTCAAGTCAGTGTGAAATGATAGCTCATTGCCATTTTAATATGTATTTCCCGGAGACCTATACATGTGATGATTGAAAACATAGTCTCTTTCTAAGAAAAATTTTAATGCAATCACCATTAAAGTGTCAATGACATTTTTAAGAGATATAGAACAAAAAAAAAATCATATTTTTATGGAAGCACAAAAGACCCTGAATCACCAAAGCAATCCTGAGAGAAAAGAGAATAGCTGGAGGTGAGGTATCACACTACCTGATTTCACATTATACTACAGAGCAATGGGAATAAAAACAGCATGGGATTCGCAGAAAAACACACACACAGACCAATGGAACAGAATTGAGATCCCAGAAATAAAACCACATATATATGGGCAAATAATACTTTACAAAGGAGTCAAAAACACACAATGGAGAAAAGAAAGCCTCTTCAATAAATGGTGCTGAGAACTCTGGGAAGCCACATGCAAACTAATGAAACTGGGTTACAGTTTGTTCTCATGTACAAAAGTTCACTCAAAATGGAGCAAAGACCTAAATATAAGATCTAAAACAATAAATTATATAGAAGAAAACATAGGTATTAAACTTATGGACCTTGGTCATAGAGAACACTTTATGAATTTGACCCTACAGGCAAGGGAAGTGAAAGCAAAAATAAATTAATGGGATTATCTCAAACTACAAAGCTTCTGCACAGCAAAAGACACTTCCCAACAAAACAAAAAGACAACTGGCTGATTGAAAAGCGATATTTGCAAACAACAGCTTCAACCAGGTGTTAATATCCAAAATATGTAAAGAACTCGTACAACCCAACACCAAACAACCCAAGTGAAAAAGGGGCAGAGGACCTGCCTGGATTTCAGGAGGTCCCTGGACCATAACATAAGAAGAACAAATCCTTTCACTGCCCAGTTTTTCAAAAGTTGGTTGTGTCCTTAACACATCCATTTGATCAAGGTGTAAAGACTACTCTACAGCCTTTGGTGTATATCTGTTTTCTTAGAAAATCATTGGCATTAACCTCTATACCTCTATCTCTTAATCATATCCAAACAGTAAAAACATATTTTATACTTCTTAAATTGAATTTTAGACTACTGATTTATTCCAGTGGAAATATAGAATATGTATCACTTATTTTCATGCTCCTACTCAATCTCACACTTCTTATCAATCCACAAACCCAAGGATTTCCTGTTGAAAATTCAAATCCTGGGCCCATAAGCCTTTTAAACATTCCTCTTTATCTCTCAGAGATTTGATAAGCTCTAGGCTAACACCCTCCGTATGTTCTAGCAGCAAACTCTGTGTGCGTACCGATGCCAGCTTCTGCATTAGGTTCTCAGTGTTTATAGGTGAACTAGTTATGGTTTCTATCTCAAGGAGCTTAATGATAACACCTTTGTTCCTGAAGCTGTTTCACACATATTAGTTATTTAATCTTCATAATGTCCTTTGATATTTTACTAATAATTACATTATGATCTACTGAGTTATAGTCTATAGTGAATTAAAGTGCTGACATAAAATTTTTGATAATATCTAATGTAATTATATGTACAGTCTATCTGTTTAAAGACTATAATCTATATATAGGAAAGCCTAAGCGATCATCTGACTGTCCGACTGGTAGCTATGACACGCAATGACCACCAGGGGGAAGATGCTCCAACCGGTAGCTATGATGTGCACTGATCACCAGGGGGCAGACGTTCAATGCAGGAGCTGCCAAGCTGCAGTGACTTGGCAGCTATGGTTCTAGGGTGACGCACCTGAGAACTGCCCTCTTGCAATCTGGGACCCCTCGGGTGGTGTCAGAGAGCCAGTTTTGGCCCAATCCCTGCAGGCCAGGCCAAGGATACATATAATCTGGAGGTAACTATCACAGTTTCACCTTGCTGGTAATCAGAATTTGATAGTGTTTTCACATAGTCATTTGCATGCATAAAAGAAGTCGTTATATAATGGTATACTTTAAAAAAATAATTAATGTCTATTTTCTCTTGTATTTTCACCTTTTTTGAATTTTTTATAATGTATTTAACTTATGACCAGAATTTTATATATATATATATACACATATATATATGTAATATGCACACACACACACACACATATTTCTCATATTCTGAGATAGACACTTAATTCAGAAAAGCCAAATGAGGTTACATAAACCTATTTATTAGTGATTCTGTTACAGACAAAAGTAATTGACAGAATCCCTGAATCACAATTCAAAACACAAATTCGTCAATAAATTGATAAGCAAGAGCCAACCAAAGTTTTTCCAGGTTGCTTTCACCACACACACACAAAAGCATTATCCTTTGTGTTTTGTTTTTTAAAATGTTTTTATTGATTTCAGAGAGAGGGAGGGAGAGAGAAAAAGGGATAGAAACATCAATGATGAGAGAGAATCATTGATCGGCTGCCTCCTACACGCTCCCCACTGGAGACCGAGCCCTCAACCCAGGCATGTGCCCTGATCGGGAATCGCACTATGACCTCTTGGTTCATAGATAAATGCTCAACCACCAAGCCACATGAGACAGGCATTATTCTTTGTGTTTTATATACATCTTAGTACAAAGCATGTTTAAATTACATTTTTCTATAAAAGAAATAAAACATAATTTAATCATGTGTCCATAAAAATTTCCTCAAATAAGCAATCTATTACTCTATCAGTCTTATCAAATATTACCTAAAACCAAACTAGTTATCTGTATTTTTTCAATTGAAAACATTTAAGAAAAAGTAAGTGCCTAAAAGTTAAAATTATTTTATTAGCAATTTCACTTGGTCATGTACAGATTGCCCTATTACAAACTGTCAGATGACACTATTTCCACAGAAAATTACTTTTGGGTTAAGAGAAAGCAAATTATAGACTGCAGAAAAAAAAAACAGAATAATTATGCTAAATATGATTGAAAAAGAGTTAATGTGAACTTGGTTTGCTACTAAAAATGAGAAAAAGACATTGCAAATATTTTATTGTACTACCAATGAAAGCACACAGATTTTATGTTTATGTAAGTTTTCTTTTGATACATGTATGAATATAAGTGTATTTATGCATGTGTATTTTTTATTTTTTTATTTCAGAGAGGAAGGAAGAGAGAGATCAAAACATCAATGATGAGAGAGAATCATTGATCGGCTGCCTCCTGCATGCCCCCTACTGGGGATCAAGCCCACAACTCCGGATGTGCCCTGACCGGAAATGGAATTGTGACCTCCTCATGCATAGGTCAGCACTCAACCACTGAGCCACACCAGCCAGGCTACGCATGTATGTTTATGTTTGTATGTGAATCTGCCTTTCTTTCTTTATTTTTTTAAAGGAAAACTTCTTGATTCCCTACTGTGGAAGACGTGTCTCCATGAAATGGAGGATTAGGCCGTCGGTGGTGAGATTTTGATAACAGTGGTGGAATTCTATGAGCTCAAAGAGGGAGGTGTTTTTAAAGCTCAGCCAAGATAAACATCGGTCTGAGAAGCTGGGTTTCCGTGGAAGAAAGAGACCACAGGCCTGCTGTTCCTAAGTGCCAAGCAAATACAGGTGCAGGCTGAATCCGCTCCGTGGGTGTCTGAAAGTGCCATGGTTTCTAGTAAAAGGGTGCTTGGAATTGTGAGGCCTTCCTTTCTTTCCTTTTGTAAAGATGGCTGGAGCCTGCGGAGGCATTCTTAATGCTCCAACAACAGTTTCATAAAGAAATGCATTAGACTCAGACAAGTGGATCAACTGGTGTTAGCACTTCAAGAAGCAAACATACTGCCACAAAAATGTCCTGGGGCCTCTGTCTGAGTACGTGTCTTGGGCTTCTAAAATGAACGCCTGGCTCAAAGTGGTCCTAACAGAGCCACCTCAAAAGGCTCGGCCTTCATTAAGTGCCCTTCGCATCAGGACAGTCACCCTCTTCCTCCCGCCTCCAGAAGACAATCCAGCCCCAGCATGCGCCAGCAGATGCTGACCTCCTGACCTTGTGTGCCTGGCCCTGACATCCTGAAGGCTGTCTCCCATGCCAGACATCCGCTTTTACACCTTCAGAACCCACTGTGGCTGACGTTAACTCCAGGCTGACAGCCAAGGGGCTTCTTTATTGGAGTGAGGACTAGCAAATGTCTAATATGCAATTGCCCCCTAGTGGAGGAGAAAGCTCTCACCATGCCCACCACTTTTAAGGATATGGGTAAGAGGAGGGATGGTGAGTTTATTTCCGTTCTCTCACTTGCCATGCGATGTAAGGTTGTACAGAGAACATAATAATACATAATAATACATGTTACTAACTGATGCAGGCCCGTCCTTAAAAAGCAGGAATCAAAGCCCACTCCTCGGTCAGGGGGATCTGCCAAGGCTTCAACCAGCTACTTACCTTCCAGCCTCTTCTATCCCTTTACTCCTGGCAACTTCTATGTTACAGTTCTGTTCAGTCTGACACAGAAAGCGCACTCTAAACGAATAACGGTATCCTGTCAAAGACTGAATGGGCCCGAACTGGAGGTCCCATTCTTTATTAACATGTAATCTGCAATGCTCTGTTGTAAAATTAGGCAGAATGACAGATTTCATCCTGATATAGCTTTTTAATATTACAGAAATATAATATTTTCCCGCAGTGTCTTGAGAATTCCATTTTCCAAAGGAAATTTTATCTAATAAAAATAACAAACTGGAAGAAATGCTATAAGTGCAATCTATTCATTTAATGAACTAATTGCTAATGTCATAAAAATAGTTTTCCAGATAATTAGCAATTTTTAAATATTTTAAAAGAAAAGATGTATAAATAATTTCTGCTCCTTTTAGTCCACAGAAAAACATAACTCATGGATACCCTCATTAACTAGCAAAGAAATAAAGACCAACAATATAATATTTCTCACAGTTATTAGACTTTATGGTAAAGTCCTTATAATTAACAATAAAAGTGAGAATCCATTAGCATATACTATATTTTCTCTCACTCTTTTATTTTTCCTCCTTTTGTCTCATTTTCTTTCTTTTAACAATCTTCCCTGTTTCCTTTCCTTCTACTAAATGGTTAGTAAAACATGTAGGTATTGTTTTTACAACACTCATATTTCAGACATTGAATATTTCATAACAAACTAAAATTCTAGACAGAAATAATATTGGATTCACAAAAATTTGTGATCATGAATATGTTTTCATTATTTCATCTGTGTCCTTTATCCATAATACCTGTGAAATATTTGCAATAATACTGTTGTAGTCAGCTTTAAACATTATAAAGTATAAAAACAGAGGAATAGGAAGTAAGATTTTAGATTTGGAGCAATTTCTGTTAGCTTGGGCATTATGGGTAATAGTATGGCTCGCCCTTCCTACGTGAGCCATAAACAGGAGCCAGACACAGATGGGCAATAAAGCATCAAGTGTACAGACAAGGATCTTTTCAAGGGAGAAAGAATGCAAATGAGAAGCCTGCTTTTACATTTTCAGACGGTGAATAGAAATCTACAGGAGGGCCACGTGAAGGGATTCCTGCTTGTCTTTTTAGTCACCTCTCCAAACTTCACAGGGTTCAATGCAAAAAAAGAGTCCTAACAAAAGTGAAAGAACAGAGCCGAAAGCTTGACTCATTAATTTCACCTGCTTACAGTAAAAAAAGCACACAGGCAAAAATACACATTCTCTAGCAAGCGTTAGTAAATGAACTGTTGGAAGGGAGGCCAAAAAAAAAAGGAAAACAGTTGAATGCCATTTTAAAATTACTAAATTTGAAAAGGCCTGAAATTTCTATTTCTTCATATCTTGTTCCAAATATTTAAGTTTACCCATTTCTCCCAGTTTGTGATAAAGTCTATTTTAAAAGTCATGTTATATATCAGAAATAAGAGGATGCATTTTTTAAAATATATATTTTATTGATTTTTTACAGAGAGGAAGGAAGAAGGATAGAGAGTTAGAAACATCAATGAGAGAGAAACATCGATCAGCTGCCTCCTGCACACCCCCCACTGGGGATGTGCCCGCAACCCAGGTACATGCCCTTGACCGGAATCGAACCCAGGACCCTTCAGTCCACAGGCCGATGCTCTATCCCCTGAGCCAAACTGGTTTTGGAAAGAGGATGCATTTTTAACCTAACTGCTTCATCAGGTACCCAAGATAACACTGGCTTTGTTGACAAATCCCTAACATGGGGGCACCTTAACTCCAGCAGGAGGCCCAGAAAAGATTCAGAATTGTGTGTAGCAAAGTTAGCCTTTAATAGTGAGGCCCGTCCACATGAACAATGGGCTTTACCATGTCTAGTTTCAGTGCAGTAGCATTGAATAACACACTGAGGTATCTTATAATCAATGGCCAATTTAAAAAGTGGGACCATGGTAATTAAATCCTGGAAAGTGATTATGAGAAAATGGGCTTACACTTGTACAACTCAAGTAGTACGGGCATACTTAGCAAAAGGAAGACATGCAGTCCAAAGACTGCCATATTATAGACCAGGGAACAGTGAAAAGTAGGATTAGTGTGTAAACTATATGGGACACAGAGCGCAATTTTACATGATGTCAATATCCATAGATAACAGCTCTAGATCAACCGGAAATAAGAAAAAAATATTGGTAAAAATCATAAAATTTAATTATAATGATTATAATTAACTGGATTATAACAATATTTTAGAAGCATATTCCAATGAGTAAATAAATGCAGCTGTCTATATAGAGGGATTATGAATTATGTAGGATTTTTCCACATAAGCACCAGTGCACTGGATTTGAAAATCAGGGTCTGTTTACCCTTATTAATGTCCTCAACATCAAATCCTTTATTATTTTAACAAAATCTATGAAGATGAGACAAAATGGAATACTGAATTTAGGTATCTGCATTTTCTTGCTCCTTAAATACTTTCATCTAAATGCTGATTAGTGGTTTCTTGGTTCCTCTATTTATGATTTTTGTACCAGGCTTGCAATTTTAAAAATTGTGTTAATGTGTTAAATGTAGCAAAAATCAGGTTATATCTATATGTATAAAAGCCTAAGCGATCAAACGACCAGTCAACCAATTGCTATGACACACACTGACCACCAGGGCCGGCCAACCTCCTGCGGTCCCCCCCACCCCTCCGCCCGCCGGCCAGCCAACCTCCCATGGTCTCTCCCTGCGGTGAGCTGGCCTCTACCCAATTGGCTCTGATCACCGGCCAGGCTGAGGGAACCCCACCTGTGCACAAATTCGTGCACTGGGCCTCTAGTTATAACATAATATATTTAGAAAAATTAAATATTTTAAAGATCAATTTAGATGCAGTGTGGTTAGGAGGCACAACCTCTGAATCCTGACTTACTGGGTTTGATTTAGCTCAGTAACTTAGTAGCTATGTGACATTAAGGATAGTTAATCATGCTATCAGTTTCTTCTTTTATAAAGTGCACAAGGACTTCTCTATTTCCTTCTTTGCATGTTTTCGTGAGAACTAAATGATCTATAGTACTTAAAGCAGTGGCCAGCACAAGATAAAAACTCAGTGTATGTTAGGTCTTACGTAAGTTATATTTTTACAAAATGCTTCAAAAATAATGATAAGCATATAACTTAACAATCTTTAAAATATACATATTTTTGTTGATTTCAGAGAGGAAGGAAGAGGGAGAAGGAGACAGAACCATGAGATAATCATGGACTAGCTGCCTCCTGCATGCCCCTAGTGGGGATTAAACCTGTAACCCGGGCATGTGCCCTGATCAGGATTCGAACCATGACCTTCTGATTCATAGGTCAACACTCAACCATTGAGCCATGCCAGCTGGGCAAGCATATAACTTTTAAAAGAAATCTATTGAAACAACTGCAATAACATTTTTCTAAAACCTTAATGAGAAGATGTTGCTATTACACACTGGCATAGCCGATGATGAACTAGTACATTTCACTTTGACATGGGAAGCTGAAATCCTGTTTACTCAGTTTAGAGACCCGAGGCTCTCACGTCCTCTGGAGAGGGTCTCAGCTATTACTACTCCTGTCAGACTCTGCTTTCTTGTTAGCAAGCAATACACTCAGTCCTTCCTCTTCTGACTTTATATGAACCTGCCAACTGATCTCAGCGAATCTCATTACAGCCCTCTATCTGAGAATAGACAATTTTTTAGAAAAATATCATAATGCAACAGGGATGATAACCAATATTCCACAAAATTCAATATATTTTTTAGAGACCTCTAGATTTACAGGAAAGAAAGCAAGCACCGTGGTGATGAATATACTGAAATTAGAAACATGTACATACCATCAAAACATTCCAAGGGGAAGGGAACATTTCAGCCAGAGTTCCAGATGCTGACAGTACATGTCAATGAGCTACAGGTCTCTACAGCATCATGTGCTCCCCCCATGGCAACCGGTATCATAAAGTGGTCAGAACCATGGGTACAAACCCACGCTCAGCTCCATTCAGCTGAGACCATGCTGGGCCCACGTCTGTGCCTATAGGGTCACTTCTATTGCCAGAATAGGCACTTAAACGTTCTGATGTAATAAATAATTGACATCAATTATTAAACTATCTGACCACTTAGCCCACTTGGCATGGCTCAGTGGGATCATTGGTTGAGCATCGACCTATGAACCAGGAGGTCATGGTTCGATTCCCAGTCAGGGCACAGGCCTGTGTTGTGGGCTCAATCCCAAGTGGGGGGCATGCAGGAGGCAGCCCATCAATGATTCTCTCTCATCGTTGGTGTTTCTCTCTCTCTCCCTCTTCTTCCTTTCTGAAATCAATGGGAAAAAAATATATATATATACATATATATATATATATATATATATATATATATATATATATCTGTTCTCTTGTAAAAATAAAACACTAAATAAATACAGCTTTTAACTCTTTCATCTTTAAATCATTCTACTCAATACAGGTTGTTTCAGAGGTCTGACACATGAAATGGCAAACAAGGTAGCAAACTTCCAGAAAGTTCAATGTCACTGACTTAGTGTTCATATACATTTTAATCGAACAGTATAAATTTTGGCTAAAGTCAAATAAAAAAGACATTCTTATAATTTCAAATAAAAAAGACATTCTTATAATTTCACTGCATGTGTGTATGTTATGGACCCATGCATGGGTCCATAACATACACACATGCAGTGAAATTATAAGAATGTCATTTTGCATATTATAAAGCTAGAAGACAAAAATAGTTGAGTTTACATTGTCTTGTTGTTTGATACCAGAAAACAGTAATGACAGAAATACTTGCACAAGATTCATGCTGCTACGTATATGTGTTCTTGGGTCAAATTTGCACTTTGTGTGTGAATTTCAGGAGCAGTAATTAAATCTGAACAAGCAAGACAACTTTAAAATGACAGATTGGCCGAAGAAAACTAGTCAGAAAGATATTCCCATCATCCCATAATGTGAGGTGTTTCTGACTTTTCTCATGATCTTATTAAAAATTGCGTGAGTACATCATATAGTTTAGAAGGGCTTTCTTCTTATGTGCTTGGCACCTCCACAGGAGTTAATATTTGTTCTGGGATCAGTGAGCATGAGCGATAAAATTAAAGCTAATGCGTAGACCTCTTTCTCATCTAAGAAATCCCTCCTAAGCCTCTTTGACGGAAGACCCAGGGTCTGTGTCAGGATGTGCGAAACAAAGAGGAAAATAAAAAACTCTGAAAATTCAGTCCTGCAAATTCAATCTCCCACTTTCTATTATTATATACTAACTTGCTATCTCCCATAAATCTATGTGTTTTTGACAAAAACTAAGTTAGGAAAATGCAAATTTATGTGTATGTTTCTAAGCATAAAAACAGAAATGAGAAGAATTACCAATTGAGGTATTACAAAGCAGGTAAATATTAGCATAACTTATGAAAAGAATATGCGACTCTCCTTTTCATTTGCAATAGACTTGTTCATGAACTGCTCTGCTGAGCTTGTTTTCTGCCATGATTATGTGATAGTCACATGGGACACAAGTTCAGTGAAGCATGTTTTTATTCTTGCTTATTAAATTTCCTACTTAAACAGTAGGAAAATTCCAAATTAACATTATTGTGAAGGTAAAAAGTTGGCTGCTTATCCATCAACTTTTAAAGAATGTGTTGAATAAATCATTTCTGCATGAGCGTATTTCTATAGCATAATAGGAATTCTCATTTACATGTTTTAATTCATTTTTAATTTTATGAAAAATGAATTAAAAATGAAACTGTCTTTTGACCCAGCGATCCCACTTCTGGGACTATATCCAAAAAACTCTGAAACACCAATTCGAAAGAATGTACGCATCCCTATGTTCATAGCAGCGTTATTTACAATAACCAAGATATGGAAACAGCCTACATGCTTATTACGAGATGAAAGAAGCTGTGGTACATTTACACCATGGAATACTGTGTGGCTGTGAAAAGAGTGAACTCTTACCTTTTGTGTCAGCATGAATATACCTGGAGAGCATTGTGCTAAGTGAAATAAGCCAGTCAGAGAAAGCCATACCACATGATCTCACTTAGACGTGGAATCTAATGAACAAAATAAACGGATGAACAAAATAGAAAGAGAGGTATGGATACATGGAACAGACAATTCTCTGAGGGAAGGTGAGGAGGGCTGGATGAAAGAAGGAGAAGGGATTAGTCAAAGAACACACACACATCACCCATAGACACAGACAACAGTGTGGTGCTGGCCAGAGGGAAGGGGGCATGAGGGCTGGGTGGAGCGGGCAATGAGGGTAGGGTCTATAATGGTATAAACAAATAAACATACAAACAACTGATTGAGTTAATGCTTGATTTCAATTCAAACTATCAGTATTCTTATTTTTACTTTAAAATAAAATAAAAACATTTCTCTGAAATATCACAAGTGCCAGTAGAGTAGTTTTTTTTAATGATGGTTCATAAGAAATAAGAATAGAAAAGAGTAGCCATCTACACAGACCTTGATTATGAAACACTAACTTTGCCCTAGCTGGTTTGGTTCAGTGGACTGAAGGGTCCCAGGTTCCATTCCAGTCAAGGTCACATGCCTGGGTTGTGGGCTTGATCCCCAATGGGGGGCATGCAGGAGGTGGGCAATCAATGATGCTCTCTCATCATTGATGGTTTTCTCTCTCTCTCCCTCTCCCTTCCTCTCTGAAATCAATAAAAACATATATTTTAAAAAAGAAAGAAACACTACCTTTCATGGGGACTATTACTTCCATGTCATTCAGGTCCCAACAACTCCTGTTGAAATCCCACCAATGCCCTGTCGGTCCCCCACTGCAGGTGATCAATTCCAAAAACAATACATCTGAGCACAGAGAATAACACTTTCTCTCAGGTGCACTGAGAGGGTCACACACACATCACCAAACCTAGTATGTGAACCGAGAGTCAAACACTCAATTACTGGCCAGTCACAGCCATGAAACTTCAAATACAACAGAAACCAGTTGGTCATAAACTGGTAGAAAATCACCTGAATGGTTGTTTGACATGTAGCTAATCCAAGTCCCTTGTAAAAGTCTAGTAAAGTAGTTTTTTTTCTGAGAGTTGTATAAAAACAAAGTGATGGTTGGTTTATCTGAAAGACACAGACAGGTCCTTTTGTAAAATAATGTATCATTAGATTAGTCCTATCTCTTCATATCATGTTTGTCGCTGGATTCGATTTGCTTCATTCATACAAGCTGACTCTCCCGATTAGTTCCCCATCTCACTGTACAGAGAGTAGCACGTTAATCAACAAAACTCCAGAGACTCCAATACGCGCCATCTTGTAGTTCAGTGAGTTCAATCACAGCTTGAAAGATTCCCCAGTTAAGAAAATGTACCGAAGTTATTTAGTCACTGTCTTCTATCTCTCGTCTTCATTTATGAAATAAACAAAATTGATTTTTAAATGTAAGAATGTAAGCTTCATATTTTATTGCACATTTTTAAATTGCTCTAAAAAATTTTATGACTATCCAGTGGAATAATTATTTTTGGTACCATGAGATGGTCTTTCGGTGTAATTTAATAATAGAAAACTATGATTTCTTCTATTTTATAAAGAACTATATTTCAAAGTCACCCTGGCCCCTTACACACTTATGAGAAATATTAAAATAGTTCATTTTTATTCCATTATTTTCTGAGTTTAATTGGGCACAATCTTATGCTAGCCAACAAAATCTAATATGTGCATTAGGAAAAAGATGGAAACAATAAATGAAAATCACTTATGATGGTTGACATCCTCCTTTTTTAAAGTGTTGTCTGGAAGTCAAAAGCGAGCAGCTTTTGACTAGAATATTAAAACTTGGTACAGCAATACCTTCACTGAACTTGTGTGCAAAAAACAGTTTGTCATTAAACACAGTATCTTCGAAGGTCTGGCCGGTGTGGCTCAGAGGTTGAATATTGACCTATGAACCAGGAGGTCAGGGTTAGATTCCCTGTCAGGGCACATGCCCCTGTTACAGGTTCCATCCTGGGCAGAAGAGGGAGGAGCGGGGGAGGGGCATGCAGGAGGCAGCTGGTCAATGATTCTCATCATTGATGTTTCTATCTCTCCCTCTACCTTACGCTCTGAAATCAATAAAAAAATAAAAAAAGACAGTATCCTCCAGGTTATCACAACTTCTTGGGTGGGGGTGCAGCTCCTCGTCCTCTGAATTATTTTCAGGAATGTGACAAATACTTCCAAATACTGCCTAGTTCTTAATGCTACATTTCCCAGATGCTCAGATTATGTTGCTGTAGTCAAGCTTGTGTTTTGATGATATTATGCAAATCAAAAAATTAAAGTTGACTATCTTGGAGGAACAAAATTATGGGGGGAAAAGGAATGCATTTAAATCAAAGGTATCCACATTCTGGTTTTTTGTGGTGTTTTTTTTTTTCTGAATAAGAGTAGATCCTTCATTATTTATTCAACCTAATGTGTAGAACATAAAGGAGAACAAATAGTAAATGCTAATTCCTATGGTAAAGAAATGAGGCAAGCACCATAACCAATGTCCCCATGCTTGTAGGGAGGTACATAATTCCTTTGGTCCTTGGGTGACAATTTTGAGGATAAAACTCAGCATGGGTCTTATAAAATGGATGTGAGGGCCTGAGAGTATTTTTATGGGTTTCTAACTTGGATGCAAGCACGGTGTTGCTTACTGCCGGGTACCTCGGGGAACTGCGGAGATGCCATCTGTGTCTGATGACCCTTCGCTTTGCCAGCGGGGCCGGGTGAACAGCTGAGCGAGAGCCGGCTGACACACCCCCAAGCTGTCGGGAATGCAGCTACCATGGAACACACGGGCACGGCGCGGCGCCGAGTGTTGTTTTGCTCAAAACCTTTAGTAATTTTTAAATGACAGTTAATAAGATGCGAATCAAAGAAGGCTGGGAATTCATGTTCTTCTTCATCTCCTATGACCTAAGCATGTCTCATGATCATTCATGTCTAAATACTCTCAAGTATTGAATTGTTTATATAGATTCATTCATTTTCCAGTGGATCATTCTTGGGCTATTTGAGTATATTCAGATTTTCAGATTTAAAAAAAAAAAAATGTTTAATGAGCAATTTGGCTTCCTAGCATTCAGACTCATTTCAAGATAAAATGAGCAGTCTTAGATAAAGAATCATTGAAAAAGCTCAAATATCAGCTGTGTGGCCACTTGGCAAAAATATGTTTGATGTATGTAACTTTAAAGTTAACATTTAAATATCAGGAGGAACACTTTGTAAACCACTGTGATGTACACCTGAAACTAATACAAAATAATATTGAATGTACTCTGTAAGTGGGGGGGGGGATTTAAAAATAGGAAAAAATTAATATTTTAGGATTTTTCTCATTAACTAGATTATTTAATTTAAGGGTAATTATTCTTCCTCTTCATTCTTTCAATATATAAATTGGTAGAATTCACATTTTTTAATAGTGGAATTAAAATCTTGATATTCGCTTTTATTTTTAAAATGAGCATTGCTTCCTGAAGCTATTTCCACAACGCTGTCAAAGGCGTGACATTTTTCTTTTAAGAAACTTGTTGACGTCATAGGAATTGGTTAACGTGATCATTAGCATGGTTATTACCATTACACCTGATCTTTATGTTATTAACAAGAGAGTTTCTATTAAAATGTATAACTTTAAGTGTTTTATTGCCTCTTCCTCGATACATATATTAAACTCTACTAATATCACATGATCGCACTCATTTGTGGAATATAAAGAACATCATAAACTGATGAACAGAAATAGATACAGAGACAAAGAAGCATTGAACAGACTGTCAAACTTCAGCGGGAAGGCAGGGGAGGGTAAAAGATCAACTAAAGGACTTGTATGCTTGCATATAAGCATAACCAATGGACACAGACACTAAGGGGATGAGGGCATGTGGGGGGGAGGGGTGTAGCAGGGAGGGCAATGGGGGGAAAAGGAAACATATGTACTACTACTTGTAATACTTTAAACATTAAAAACAAAGAATTTTAAACGAAAAAAACCCTAGATTTGACTCATGTATTTACAAAAGAAAGAATAGTATAGTAAATTAATGTTTTGCTTTGTTCTGGAGAAACTTTGTTATGCCATAAAATAAAGCATTTTTACAGAAACAACCTAGTACTCAGAGCATAAGTCATGTTTGCCAAATGTAGAATCTCTGAGCTTCTGAGCTAAATTCTACTAGCAAAAATTTATTTTATGATTCCTATTCTACTCATTGAATTGTCTAAGTGATCCTAAGTGGTTTTTGTTGTTTTGTTTTGCTTTGTTTTACTTGTACTATGAATCTTCTACTGGTTCCATTTTTTTTTTTTAATCTTTATTAATGAAAATTTTACATACGTCCCCTTCCTTCCCCCATTGGCCCCTTGAAACCTGCCCCAGCCCCCACCCCAGGCCTTCACCACCCTATTGTCTGTGTCCATGGGTGATGCATACATGCATACAAGGGCTTTGGTTGATTTCTTCCCACCTAGGACCTGGAGAGTATTATGCTAAGCAGAATAAGCCAGTTAGAGAATGACAAGGATCCTAAGAGTTTTATTGAGATACATTTAAGGTAATCCTATCTACTCTACTCTACAGTGGCCCAACTTCTAAAAATGAATTAGGCAAACAATAGAAATCTAATTTCCCCCACTTCATTTACTTTTGACCTTGCTTATATTTTTTCACCTTTATTTTATTTTTTCATGTAGTGAGTGCTGCACTGACAATATATTAAATTCTTGGTTCTCTCAGGGATGATCACCCTCTTAACTAGTAAGTGTGGTCACAATTTCTCTGTGGCTCAAAGTAGCTGATAAATTGACTGTTGTAAATATGGGGTGAAATCCAGAGGCCTAAAAATTCCAGATACTAACGTTCAAAACTTCCCGAGTTGAGCACGAGAACTTGGTTTTGTTTTACTCGTTGATATATATATATATATATATTTGGTCCTCTATCCTTCTAGGATAAAACAAAACAAAATAAAAACAAAGAAAACAGCCAAGTTCTTTTGAGGTCTAATTACCCTAAGAGTAATTGATGACAATGGTTTATGGTAAAGACTTTCTCTATAAAAATCTGTTAAATCATTAACAAAGAAAAACATACATCAAACTTCAAAAGCAGAGAAATTTAAAAAATGGTTAGAGCAGCCCTACTCTAGAATTTCTATACCCAGTGCTTACCTATGAGAGTCCAGAGATGTTAAATACACGGTCAAAGCCACAGAGCAAGTCAGTGGTCAATCAGAACTAAAACGCCTGGCTTGATTCTTGAACTTGGAATCTGGACAATTCCGTAGCTTCTGAGTCACTGCCTGGCAGCTCAGTGCCTTTTGCTTACACAGAGAAAAGCTTCTTAGCTAGTCACCTAAGAAATTCACTAAGTTATACCAAAGTCACAAATAATTCTTTCTGCAGGAGTAAATGGGCCAAATCGGTTGTGGTTTTTTTTGCAGGAGACCATACGTTAGACAGAGGCCATGTGTCAGTCATTTACCCTTCCAGAGGGCAATTATGCAGAACTAAGTCTTAAGGAGTATATGGATGATAGAAGAAAAAGGGACAGAATAATTTGACTTCCTTTAAATTCTCTATTCTCTTTAATCAATTCACAGCCAGAGTTCAATCTTTGAAGTTCAAATGAGTTTTTTCAAAGATGGACCAAAAATGATACTTAGGAAAAAAAAGTTGAGCACATTTCCAAAAGTTAAAATTAGTACAATAAACCATAAAAGAGAATTAAGTGTAACAAAAATAAAATGTAATGGTTTTTATTTAAGGTCACCTTATAATCAAACTATGAACTAATAAAATACATTACTTAAAGTTTTCCTCCTTCATTAAGATTTTTCCATGCCAGGAATAATATTTTGCAACTTATGATCTTTTAATGGTATACCTTAAAAACTGAAAGTCCATCAATATCTAAAGAGTATAGTTAGTCACAAAGGTATGAGAATTAAAAATTAAATTTTTAATTAACATCAAAGGCACATTTAGAAAGAAGACACAGTGAAAATTTGACTAACAGAAACTCCTAGCAAAGGCTTCAATTCATCAAGATTTTGCTGAACTCTAACATGAGAGCAATATTATAAGAAAATGATCTCATATGAAAAAGTTGGTCAAAAAATAATTTAAATTAAATTTTCGAGTAACTATGTTACTTTTATGGCTTATTATGTTACTAGTCAGTCTTCTACATCATATACCGCCTAAGAACAAGTGATAGAGAGATCATAATTCCATAGCACTGTCAACCCTTAGTCCTAAGCAAAGGTCTAAACTATCTTGTTGGGATATCTAAAACCCAGTCAACGATTAGTGTCCAAGGTACTTGTAGATGACAATGTCTACTTCCGCCGTGTTAATGCTGATTAACCAAACAAATAGCAGAGAACTATCTGCGTGAGTGTTCTTAGAGTATCAGGCACGATAAAGCCTGTGACTAGTAGAATGCTAAATTAATGCTAAATTATCTGGACACATTTTCACCAATTACTCATTGCAATGTAAAAGCGCATTGTGAGTCTCACTGAGCTTCTCATGCAGGGACAGGGCATTCTTCCACCTTTGTTAGAACTAGTAATACAAAAGACCTCATTTCCACTTGGAGGATACAGAAGCCATGAGATAGCTGATTTATTTGCTTTATTCAAAATCAGGAAAGTGGCGACATAGGGGACCGGGTCCATGCCTTGCTCTTGTAGAAACCAAGTGTCCATGGGTGCCCCAAGGAACAGACACCTGCCAGAAGATGGGGACACGTGGAGCCTTCTCAGGAGCCACCTGCATGCCGTGGGGGAGGCAGAGACCCCAGCGGTGGCTTAATGGAGTGCATGGCCAGAGATCCACGGTGAGGGATCTCTCATGAACCCTTTTCCTGAGCTTCCACTCTGTCCAGGCGTTCTCATGGGAGCTTCCTCCTGGTATTTCTGTCAAAACAGATAAAGCCCTCTCCTCCTACCAACAGGAGCCTGGCTCTTCACAGCACTTTTTTTTATTTTTCAGAGCTAGAGCTCTTATAACATATCCTTTTCCTCTCATTGCCCACTCTTACCATTTCTGCATCTTGAAATGGGTGAAGGGGCTGAAAAGTCATGTTTTGTTTGTTTTTGATACTTTTCTCTGCAAATTCTGATATGGAGATGCGTCTTCTTCATCCTTTAGTGTACCTACAGTACCAACTCCTCCATGAAAAAAAGCAGAGGCAGAAATAGGTTCATGCGGATACCCCATTACATGGATTCACTGCGCTATTCGTGGTATTTACTTACTTGTTCAACATGATTACTAAGCATGACTGCTATGTAAATTTCTGAGAATGGGATTGTGAAGAAAATAAACACCCCCAACTTTCCCTAACAACAGCCTCACTCAGCAGTAGCACCCACGAACAACAGCTTAGAAGACAGAGCTGGTTAACCCATCTCTCATCTCAGTATAGTTTTCTAAGGAGTCACTATAAATCCATCCAAATCGTCACCAGATAGACAAATTTTTTACTGTCCTTTGTTAATAGGTGACTATAAAAGAAAGCAGAAAGCAAATATCTACCATTTCATGCCACAGAACACATAGCACCACTTAATCCATAAATATTTCTTTATTTGTACAGGTATTTCTTGAGTTAAATAAAGGGTTTTGATGATTGTGACTTTTATGTTAGAGTAATATCAAGCATCTACTAAGTGACTAATAAATTACAGGAAGAGACGAGTTATACATATATTCCTAAGTAAATCTGGAAAAGGTAAAGAGGGAACGGATGCTCTAAATGTAAATGAATGAGACATGTCTTCTCTCATTCATTTTATTGGGCACTTACGTTGAGGCCAGCCCTGTTTTAGGCTTTTGGAAATCACCCGTGAACAAGAGACAGGACCCTGCCCTCATTACGGTGGCAGAGAGAGATAGTACACAATACACAGGATTAATAAGCAAAATACAGAGTGTACAAGAAAATGGGAAAAGCGGGAAGAAGAGTACCTGGCATATAGGGTGGGGAAGAAGGAGGCCATTTGCAGGATGAAATTTGCGTTATCCCAGGGGGGCCCGAAGCAAAGACTGGAGGAAGTGAGGAAGGTTCCCAGGAGTGGAGAAAGTAGTAGCGGAAGAGGAACCTTCCAAGCAAATGATCAGCTGAATGGATTGAGTGCTGGCTAGGAAAAGTGTGGGCTGGCGGGCAAGATTATACTCTAAGTTGTACCTGTCTCTTGGCAAGTTGTTGCTAAAATAGAGAATAGGAAATTGAGGCTAGGAAAGAAAAAGTAGGTAAGGTTAACTAGCTGAATAAAAAGTATTTAAACAAAAAAATGGGTAACGAGAAACAAAATATCCCATGGCCACATGTCTAAATGTTCAGATAAGGGGGCTGAGATGTGGATATTTCCAGGGGCTTTGAAATGATCTATTATGAGGAGATTAAAAATGGTAGTGGAGTAAGTGGGTGCTACACAGACATGCCCTCAAGACTAAGTGGAATTTCAACTAAAATATTTAAAAAAAATAAAAACATCCTGAATAGTCAACTGAAGACTAGCTGGAAAGAGCCCTGATAACAGGGATGGAAAGTGGAGCCATCATACACTGGTAGGAGGGGCAGAGGCGCCAAAGGGCTCCCACAGATCACAGCTGAAGTTCCAGGGAGATATCTCAGCTGTGGGGGGGTTGCCACTGAGAACTCTGGGGTCTAAACCCCAAGCTGGACCCCCAGCAGAGAGCCGTAGAACAGGGAAAGGGGCCCACATAACATCTGGCTGTGGAAAGCTGTAGGTTGCAGTATGGTAAGGCGACCCTAGGAGACTGGATAAAATGGAAAGTTCTGTGCAGCACTGGAAGCCAATAACAGTCCAGGACCAGAGGAGCTATGATGCCGTAAGCAGAGAAGGGCCACAGGAAAGGGTGTCTGAAGGTGCTGGAGACCCCATCTGCCTTGCATGTTGTCTTCCACGACAAGGAATGCATGCAATTAAAAACCTGGGCGTTACAATGAATTGCGGTGGAAGGGCATATCAACAGTAGACAGCATTCACCCTCTATTCAGCAGAACTCATACTGTTTCACTGCATTTTCACAGATTAGCTACTGGGCCCGAGCCTGCACTGGACAGTAAACTGCACGGAGCCAGCAACCAGGATGGTGTTATGCCTCGCTGCGCAGCAGAACTCCGCAGGCACCTGTCACATGAGCTGCCAGAGGCACATTCTCAATCAAGAGAAGCTCCCCAAATGCTCAGCTCTCTGCAGTCCAGGGCAGCAGTCAGTTCTGCACGGCCCCCTTTAAACCAAAAGAAACAGCTAACAATTTTGTCTATGAAACAGGCCCCAACATCTTACTGTTCATGGCCTAACATCATGGCAGCTGTTACTCATTACAGAACATCTACACTCTCGTTCCCTGTTCCAGGTGGATTTTCATGCCAGGCCTGCTTCTCAGCCCAGCTGCTAAAACCCCAGCTGCCCCGGACAGGGCCTCACCAGAAATAACGGAGCCGTCTAATGTAGAAACTACTTGGAGCTAGCAGTGTGCTCGATGCCCGACAGATTGCTAAGAAAATACAGGCACACGAGAGTCCCCAGTGTTTCCAGGATCAAAGGACAACGATTGGCTTTCAGAAACAAACCGATATGGAACGCCTTGAATGCTGAGTGATGTCTATTCATCGTGACCCTGAACCTAAATACCCTAAGCAAGATGGAGCATCCATTCCATGTTACTGGTTCCAGCACCACCATGCGGTATGGCTCTGAGTCCACTGCCTGCCGTCCTGACCAAACAGCAGCAGCAGGTGGCACAAGGCTGTAAACAACATCACCAGCATGCTCACACCTCAGCAAAAGGCGTGTCCTGCATGCGCTGCTTATGTATCCACGGGCACCGTTTCCCAGAGGCTGTGATGCTAAGTAACGGCGAGCTGATTTTCCAGCATTTATCAGCAAAAAAAAACAACAACAACTCAGAAGTAGTAAGATAGCACGGAAAGAAGTTGGGGATACAAACAAAGAAGCAAGTGTTTCTAGAGAGTGAGAACCTAGTTCAGCGATTTTCAACTGGTGTGCCCCCAGAGGTACCCTGGTGAGCTGGGAAACTTCTGGAAACACGCAGGGCCCAGGGGCACTGATCTTTTTTTCCATGGGCCCCTATTTGTCCAGGAGATAGGGTTACAAAGACATTATATATATATATTTCCATTTGCTATTTTCTAAATGTATCAAAATGGTTGTCATTTTGACCAAAAAAAAAAAAAACAAAACCCTGAGTCATTAGTTTGGATTCAATTTTGGTAAAATTTTAAAATTTAGAATAGTTTTACTCTAATAGGTGTGATACTATGTTCTGCCTAGAAATCAAAATGAGCTTAAAATGGCATCAAGAAACTAAGGCTTCTGACAGGTGTGAGATGGTACCTCATTGTTGTTTTGATTTGCATCTCTCTGATGATTAGTGACTTGGAGCAGGTTTTCATATGTCTCTTGGCCTTCCTTCTGTCTTCTTTTGAAAAGTGTCTATTTAGATCAGTTGCCCATATTTTGATTGGATTGTTTATCTTCTTTTTGTTAAGCTGCATGAGTTCCCTGTAAATGTTGGAGATTAAACCCTTATCGGTGAGGACATTGGCAAATATGCTCTCCTGTGCAGTGGGCTTTCTTGTTGTTTTATTGATGGTCTCCTTTGCTGTGCAAAAGCTTTTTATTTTGATGTAGTCCCATTTGTTTATTTTTCCTTTAGTTTCCACTGCCCTAGGAGCGTATCAGTGAAGAAATTGGTTCGGCATATGTCAGAGATTTTTCTACCTGTGGATTCCTCTAGTATTTTTATGGTTTCTCATCATATGTTTAAGTCCTTGATCCATTTTGAGTTTATTTTTGTGTTTGGTGTAAGTTGGTGGTCTGTCAGAATGGCTATTATCAACAAGTCAACAAATGACAAGTGCTGGCGAGGATGCGGAGAAAAAGGAACCCTCGTGCACTGCTGGCGGGAATGCAGACTGGTGCAGCCACTGTGGAGAACAGTATGGAGTTTCCTCAAAAAACTAAAAATGGAACTCCCAATTGACCCAGTGATCTCACTTCTAGAAATATATCCCAAGAAACTAGAAACACCAATCAGAAAGGATATATGCACCCCTATGTTCATAGCAGCACAATTCACCATAGCTAAGATTTGGAAACAGCTTAAGTGCCATCAGCAGATGAGTGGATTAAAAACTGTGGTACATCTACACAATGGAATACTACACTGCAGTAAAAAAAGGGGTTCCTACCATTTGCAACAGCATGGATGGAGATGGAGAGCATTATGCTAAGTGAAATAAGCCAGTCAGAGAAAGATAAATATCACATGATCTCACTCATTTGTGGAATATAATAAACAACATAAACTGATGAACAAAAATATATCCAGAGACAGAGAAACATCAGTCAGAATGTCAAACCTCAGGGAAAGTAGGGGAGAGATCAACCAAAGGACTTAAATGTATGCATGTAAGCCTAATCAATAGATACAGACAATAGGGGGGTGGGGGCATGAATGGGATAAGGACACATATGTAATACCTTAATCAATAAAGAAATTAAAATAAATAAAGAAAATAAAATGAAAAAGAAACTAAGGCTTACTCCCACTGAAAATGTTTTTCCTACTGAAGTAGCTAAAGGACATTTAGGCCTGTAAATAAACAGTACCACTTAGCTCAGTACCAGCCTCAGCGCACGGAGATGAAACTCACACAACTTCCACTAAATTCTTCAGCATTTCTACCACAGCTGCACTATGTATGTATTAATCACCTATAAAATCAGAACATGTTCCATAAGCGCCCGCTTGACATATATCCTACACAAGCACACATCTGAGCCACACCGTTGTTTATATCATTTTATAATGACGCTAATAATTACCAGACAACTAAATTACTCAGCAAACTGTAAATGCTACACTTAATTATTTTATCAGTTTTGAATGTTGCCATGGAGATTAAGTTTCTAACTTAACTCATAATTTTTTTATAATTTCCATCTTTATCCATATGAATGCGAATGAGTTAATAAAACTCAGAAGCTGGGCAAACCCGTTAGTATTTTCTTGATATCTTTTCACACAGCTTCTCTATGATGCGGTGAAAATTTATCAGGTTCTCTAACATCTCCAAAGCATTCCTGAGCTCGGAAAATTAAAGGGACGATAAAATAAATCTTTCAGAAGATACGATTTCCACCTTCTGTCAGAAACTAACTAGTTAGAACACTCTTTATAGCTTAAACTAGCCGTTACGTTTTTATGGTTCTGTGAATTTTCAAACATAAGAATAATGCTTTCTCACTGTAGACTCTTCCCATACAGTAAACTCTGGCACAGTCCACACAAAGTATTGTAAGTCTAGTTGTGTTTTTCTACAGAATCTTTTTTATAGGCCCGCAAATATCCCTGAGAATTCTCTTGCCTCTAAAAATCACTTACCATTTAAAACTACCTCATGATAACTACTGAATGTGGGCCAATCGTTGGCGACCATCCTACACCCATTTGCGTATGAGAAATTGGGTCATAATTTCTCTGTGTGAGAGTTCATTATCGGGGTATAAAAATGCTACTGATTCTGAATATTAATTTCGAATCCTGCTACTTTGCCAAATCCATATTAGATGTAGTAGTTTTTTGGTAGAGTCTTCTGAGTGTTCTGTCTGCAATATCGTGTCATGAGTGAATGACAGTTTCACTCCCTCCTTTCCAATGTGGATGCCTTTTTCCTTCTTCTTCTTGTCTGATTGCTGTTGCTGAATAAGAGTGGTAAAAGCAAACATCCCCATTTTGTTCCTGATTTTAAGGGAAATACTTTTAGGTTGGCCATATATGGCCTTTAATATGTTGAGGTCTGATCCCTCTATTCCCACGCTGTTGAGAGTTTTCATCATAAATGGGTGCTGGGTTTCATCTAATGCTTTTTCTGCATCTATTGATATGATCATGTGATTTCTTATCCTTCATTTTGTTTATGTGATGTAGCCTGTTTATTGATTTGCAAATATTGTTCCAACCTAGCATCCCCAGAATAAGTCCCACATGACCATGGTGTATAATCTTTTTAATATATTGCTGGACCTGGTTTGCTAATATTTTGTTGAGGATTTTAGCACCTACGTTCATCAGGGATATTGGCCTGTAGTTCTCTTTCTTTGTAGTGTCTTTATCTGGTTTTGGAATTAGGATAATGCTGGCATCATAAAAAGAGCTTGGAAGTATTCCTTGAAATTTTTGGAATAAATTCAATTAAAAAAAAAAGAAAAAGGAATGGGGTCATTAAAGTGAGTTCCTCTTCTATAGGTAACAGGCATTGAAAGGATCCAAAGGCACATGCAGATGAACATCAACTTGAAGATTCCAGGTGCATTGAAAAATTTAGAACTTGATCGCAAGTTAATCAAACCTTTATGTATACAATTCTAACATGCCAGTATTCTCTGTGGGTGATGGAAACCACCAAGCTTCTTGGGCTTATCTCCCCAGTATAAATTTAGAAAGACATTCATCTTAAAATGTCCCAGTGCATTGCTGGATTATTTATGAATAGAATAAGTTTAAGAGACTAGAGGAGCCCCAATTTTTCACTGGATTAGGTGTACATGAAAGCTATTTATGTATTTAACACAACATGAATGTGGATATAGTTGGTAAAATGATACCATACCCATTTCAAATTTAAAAGAACTTTTACAGATATTTCTTCAATACACAAGTAAATGTTCAGAAATTAACAATACAGGACTCCAAAATTTCATCCGATATTGGGGAAAGGGTCTACGTGAATGCAAGAAATCATAGTAGGATGCGGAATGTTCTATTAATGCCACAATATAAACAGCATGGATGGACCTTGAGAATATCACACTAAGCAAAATAAGTCAGACAGAAAAACTCAAAAACCATATGGTTTCCCTCATATGAGATGTATAGAAGTGAAAGCAACATATGAACAAACAAGCAAACAAAACTCATAGACACAGACAAGGGTATGGTGGTTACCAGAGGAAAGAGGGGGGATAGTAAAAGGTAAAAGGGATCATATACCTGTGACGGAAGATG
The DNA here is from genome assembly GCA_026230045.1 of Corynorhinus townsendii. NCBI lineage: Eukaryota > Metazoa > Chordata > Mammalia > Chiroptera > Vespertilionidae > Corynorhinus > Corynorhinus townsendii. The sequence goes on from JAPDVU010000005.1 coordinate 5,571,246, forward strand.
TGACTTTGGGCGGTGGGCACACAGTGCAAGTTAGAAGTGTGCACCCGAAACCTATGCAATTTTATTGACCAATGTTACCCCAATAGATTTACTTTGTTTTAATTCAAAAGAAGTGAAATTTACATTCTTTGAGGCTCCTGGGGAGACAAGTTTTTCTTCATAAAATTGAGAGTTTTCTATCTTAAAATGTAATTAAATACCAAAACATGTGGCCAGGTCTTGCAAGGCAACATTGAATATTGCTGGATTATTGATAAAGCCTAACAAGTGGTTTTAGTTTCTAGTTTGCCCCCTTCCCAGACAAATTCTATACACAGGTTGGAGACCTTTTTCTATAACATATATATATATATATATATATATATATATATATATATATATATATATATATCTCCAATATGTAAGATCTCCCTATTTCCCCAAGTTTTCTCTAGAATTAACTCTTACACCATTAATACAATAGAATTAACTCTTACACCATTAATACAATAGAATTAACTCTTACACCATTAATACAATAGAAAAATGCATTAAAAATAGCACTCTTGCTTAACTCTCATTTCCTGCTTTAGCACTTTTCTTCTCCACTCCATATGCTTTAGCCATACAGAATTTTTGTTTAGTTCTCAAATGTATCATGTTTTGTTTAGCATTTGTTTCTTTGCCCATATAATTCCTTCTTTTTAAAAATGTATTTTACTCCCTCTTTCCCTGGGTAATCCTCGTCAAGCCTCCCATCTCTGATTAGGTGTCACTCCTTAAGAAAATAATCTCAGTACTTACAAATTTTATTTGGTGACTTTTCTATAGACCCATGATAGCACATATCATACCAAATATTCTAAATATTACTATTTTCATTTAATAAATGTTAAAATATAATAAGAATTAACAACAATTCTTCCACTGGATTAAAGACACTTAAGTCTAAAATCTGAAATTTCTAAAAAAAAGAAATCCGTCATGTAAATGTTATCCACCAGCACCAAAGAAGCATTATGCTCCTTAATTATCTTAATTATCTGACTCAGGTATTCAGCTAAAATATGGAGGAAAATGCTAGGCAGTGTAGATTATAATTAATTCTATACTAAAGCAACATATAACTAAGCAAACAATTATTCATAATAAAATAGGCTCAGTATTAAAATTAAGAATCAAGATATTTATAATATTACTCCTTATTTTGTTGATATTTTAGATTTAATTAGGTAAAGATAAGCAAATTGGTAAGGAAATAAAACATAACCCCATTGCAACACAGACAAAGGAGTTCTTGATTGTTTATTTTATCAATAAAATTATTGAAAATTATGTAATATCATTGAAAGCTATCTGCATATACTTTAGCTGACTAAATTTGTTAATCACATTGGTGGATAATGTTTCCCTCTCTTCAGATACCTTTTTTTTCCATTTATTGTTAAGAAATCGAATAAACTTTCTCATTGTCCCTTGGGTTTTCTCTGTGCTGTGGGGAGCCCACTCTCAGCCAGCCCTGGAACTTGGATATCAATGCGTCTCTCCAGGAGCTAAAGAGAAGATGAATTACTAGTTGTCATTTCTTAAAAGTGCCTTTTAGCTCTTCAGGCTTTGGTAAAGGAACAAAATGACTTGAAACAGTAAAAATATTGGGATTATCATTAATGACATCCCTGCAGTTGCTTGTCAATATCAAAGGGCACACTGGCCAAGAAAATCACTAACACTGAAGTTCAAGCTGAGCGCCAGGGAATATTCATGCATCTTGACTAACAACTGAGGGGAAAGTCAAGCATCATAACGAGAACAGCAAGCGATCGGCAGGAAAACTAAGAAGTGAATGGAGACCCGTAGAATTTGGGAAAAGGCAAATTCCATGTTTAAGTTCAGAATCAGGGCAAAGAGCCCTTTCCAAGTACCGTTGACAATTCAGGTGCTTCCATCAGAGAGGAAGATGTCAGCATACACCCGAGCTGTGCAAATTTCTACCTGCTGAAAAGCTGCTTTTCAATAAATACCGCTGTAATCATTACCTCAGAAACGTCTGGAATTCCACCAGGGATCTATTTAACCTTACAACTTGCTAACGTCCCTGGGAAGAAGCCATTCTAGATGGAGGTGGGAAGTTTAGATGTCATCTGATGACCTGTACTGACTCACTGGAGACTAAAATCCCCAGACACATATTTGATTCCTGAGCAAGAGAAGCTACACATCCTATATAATAAAAGGGTAATATGCAAATCGACCAAACTGCAGAACAACCGGTTGCTGTGATGAGCACTGACCACCAAGGGGAAGACACTCAAAGCAGGAGCTGCCCCCGGTCCACAGGCCCCAATCACAGGATTGGAGCCTGCTGGTCAACCTCTTGGTCCTTTCTCCCAGAGGGAAGGCTCCAATCCCCGATGAGGAACAGGACACTGGGGGTGGGTGGTGGTGGACGCAAGTGATGCTAGGCCAAGGCTCCTGCCCTGCCCGTAGCCCCACACAGAGGGCGACCCCCAGCGGGGGACAGGGCTGGTGAGTGGAATGGCCAACCTCTTGGTCCCTCTCCCCCAACCCTCCCTACCCATCCTACCACCAGGCTCCCACCACCCAATGGCAAACAGGGAACCGGGGGTGGCGGGCGGCATAAGGAAACACTTCTTTGGGTCTAATGTTAAGCAAATGAGGTGAGGGGAAGGATTCCCTTCTGCATAGCTCATATGTCTCAAGGGCCCCACAGTGCAGAGTGCACACTGGTATGTGTCGGAGAGGTGCAGCAGCTCCTAAGGAGAAACCTAGGGCACCTACGATTCTGTTCGTGGTATGAGACAGCATTCCTGATGCAGGTCACGAGCGATACGCACACGCAGTGGACAATTAAGAGACTAATGTGCGTGCCTCGAACACAGGAAGGTCTCAGTGCTCACCCTGTCTTTTTTCTTCTTCTATCTACACACACTCCCTTAGTGATGCCATTGGGTTTCATAACTTTAAAAACCATCGGTAACCTTAGGATTTAGGATAGATTGTTTTGTGGGTTGTTTAAAATATATTTTTATTTATTTCAGAGAGATAGAAACATCAATGATGACAGAGAATCATCGGTCGGCTGCCTCCTGCATGTCCCACACTGGGGTTCGAGCATGCAACCCGAGCATGTGCCCTGATGGGAATCGAACAGTGACCTCCTGGTTCATAGGTCGACGCTCAACAACTGAGCCACACCTGCCCAGCAGGATACATTTTGAAGGTAAAATTAACAGCAATTGCCTGGATCGGCTAGGCTAGTTGGTGAAGAGAGAGTGACTTAGGAATGACTCCCAGGTATTTTGCTTGAGCACAGAAAGGATGGAATAGGCATTTCTGAAGTAAATTTAAAAAAAAAAAAAAAACTGCAATTGTCAAGGTTGGGAGATGAAAACAAGGTTCCTAATGGGACTATGTTGCTTGAGATGCTATTACAGAATTAAGAACTGGAACATCGAGCCGAATCTAGAGTTGAGAGCAGCCATCAGTGCTGGGCATCCATGTGGAAGTCATCAGGCATGAGATCGCCAGAGAAGGGTATGCTGACAGAAAATGAGAAAAGTTCCAAGCATCTGGGCGCAAAGACTGAATGTTCGGAGAGGTGAGAAGAAATCTGTTTTGTTCGTGAAAAAGTGAACAAGGGCCCCGACGGGAAATGTGCGGGACCAGAAGCGAAGCAGGGGAGAGGGCCCACCTCTTGAGAAATGCGCTCAGAGTGTTTCCCCAAAGCAGTCACTGAAGCTGGCAAGGGAAATCATCATCACAATCATTATCGGTGCCTCCACCAACAAGTCCCGCCTGCACTGTGACTCTGCCCAAACCAGAAAAAGCAGCGCCACGTGTGTGGTGGCAGGAGGCCCACAGGAGGTGCGGGCTTTGGTGAGGAGAGCGCATCCTGGAGGAGTGAGCACCTGGGGAACCATAAGCTGCAGCCACGCAGGGAGAGTGGCTTCCGCGGCCTGCTGGTCCCGAGAAAATGGTTGGGGCAGTTGGACAAAGAGCGCGATGAAATAAAGTAGAAACATAATATGAAGGACTTAGTAGAAGGGACTTTGCTGGGGGGGGGGGGGGAGGGTAAAGGTGTCAAGTAAAATTTTCATGTTGAGCGTTTTGAGCAGATGTTGCCGTGTCCTGTGTATAGGCCTGCACCCTCACCTGCCTGTGCACGCTGCTGGCTTTGCATGACAACCACGGCTCCGCCCAAGGGCTTGTCTTTCTGGCAGGAGCCCCTGAGTCAGATGAGAGGGGCTGGAGAGCATTGCCCAGAAGGCTGTAGTCAACCAGTGGGTGGGGGCTGGTCAAGGCCCTAGCGTCCCAAATTCTTGTTTTATAGCCAATGGTCACACTCGGGCATTTTCTTAAAATGTGTTGAAAATGATCTCTTATCATGTGTAGTTGAGCACGGCAATAGAGCCTGCAGTACCGGGATTGTAGCTGTTGTCCCAGCAAATGAATTCTTATTCATTCCTAGAGACATAGAATACTGTGAGCAAAGGAGTATGCCACTTGGCAAAAGCAGACTTATGTCATTCTGCCTCAGGGATGCATCAGAGTTTTGCTCCGTGCTCCATTAGTTGGGGTGGATTCGGCTCTTCGCCACCCCACTGAATAGTCTTAGGAAATCACCAATAGGACCCGGCGAGTGGGAGGCAGCCAGCACCGTGGGTGGGGTGTCTGTGGGACACTCACTGATGGAAGTTAGCACCTTCATGAAAGAGGCACCTCCCAGCTCAGCGAGGTGTCCGTGGATATAGTGGGACAGGCTGAATTTTTTTCCTCCAAAAAACAAACATCCCATTGGATACGAAACTACCTAATTCAATCTGTTTAGTTATACCTTTGGGTTAAATATGTGTTTTAAGAGTTTTAAAGCATATTGTTAGTGATAATTAAAAGTATTTAATAACATGAAGTAAACATAAGTGCCTTGACAATTTAAAATTGTTTTTATTTTATCCTGAAGAGGTTCTGAAAATGGGATTTCCTTAGCATGTGGCATAGCCCATGGTGTAGTTTACATCCCCGTAACGATTTCACAGCGTTTTTGCACGCCCACTTCCTGCTGCTCTACACCCTCATTACCTAGGGATTTAAAAATCACGTTCAACGCCCCCTTCATTACATTTGGCTTCCCATGGCCCTGTGTGTGATGTACACAGCCGGCTCTGAAACACATACATATAGAATGTAAGCATAAATGTGTTGGAAATGTACTAAAGTGCACATTAGAACAGCCAACGCGTGTGAACTCCCACTAGCAGTGCACGAGAAGGCCAGTTTTCCAAAATTCTTCCTGCCATGGAAGAATTATCCAACCGTTTCATGTTCGCTAAGCCAGCCTATGGCTACAAACAGGGATGTTACAAATGGATATCACATCTGCATTCAATTATTTGGTAATCCTAAACATACTTTAAGTATGTTTATTCATGTCTACTTTGGAATTTTATCTAGACTGAATGCATTCTTATGTTTATTAATTATTTTCTATTACATTTCTTAGAACTCCATTTCTATGCATTTTGAAAATGCCTTATTTTGACCTGAAGTTCTTGGTTGTTCCTTCTTTCTCTTTCATCTCTCACATTTCCATCTTGCCCATTGTGGAATCGCCCCCACCCGGCTCCTTGTGTACTCGGTACAAAACCAGATTTTATATAGACATTCCAGACCCACAGTGACATTGGGGACATAAGAAACCAAGCCACCAGGCCAGTAGGTATTTAGGTACCAGGACCTTGTCCACCAGGCTCCTCCAAGGCTAATACGTTCCTATTAAATATCCCCCAGGCAATGCTATAAGAGTTAGTGTCTCCTCGCTCCCATTTTTGCTTTTTTAGCAGTGATCTTGTCTCCAGCACCCCACTTTCTGAAAAGTGAGGCATAGAAATCTTTATCATCTTTTAAAAATTGGAATATGTAATAAACATCACTGACAGATTCAAAATGAATAAAGAGCACCTGAATAGTGAATGAGTAAATATACAATTATACATTTATAGCTGTTGAGAGGCAGGCTGGTGGAATACAGTAGGTAAGAAGAAATCATTATGATTTGACAGTTAAATAGGATATGCTTGATTATCTTCTGAGTTTAGGGAAGACTTAGTGGAGAATGTGGCGCTGCGTGAAAGAGGGAAAGAGCTGAGTACGGTAATAAAAGATTTCTTTTACCATATTATTTCATACATTTGTATTTACTTCTTTGTTACTTTTGTACCAGTTTGCCTTACGATGTGCACTTTTTTGCTTAGGTAAGTATTTCTGAAGTTATAAAGTCCTTAAGATGTTTTGACAAAAGGGGGAAGGAAAGAAGCTTTCTTCTAACTAGAATTGTTTCATTTTAACCATTCCTTTTCTTTTGCCTCCAGAGAAAAAGCCCACGAGCATTAGCTACTAGCAGACTTGGTTCCCAGGAGGAAACTCCCAGGCCCTGGTGGAAGACACAGTGGATGCCCTCACTCCCTGAAGATGCTTGCTATGACTGAATGCTAAGGATACATGAGGTCTACAGTTCAATTGCTCTGGGCTAATTTGTTTTAGGAGAGAAAAACAGTAAGCCTTATATATATTGTTTTCTTTATATTCCTTAATGCATGATATTTCTCCACAGACGGTCATGTCCAGATATTGGAGCTGCTTTAGCAATAGTTGGATTCAAATGCTACCTGGCTGAGAAATCTTGAACTTGGCATAAAATGGTTTACTGGACAGGATGATTTTACAGAGTCTGTTAACCATCAAATTATATGGTACTTCAGATTATCTGGCACTGTAATGCGGTGAAAAGAACAAGAAATATGAACTCCTATTACATCTATATTTGCTCCATCATTTACTAGTTATATAAGCCTAAATTTCATGAGCTATTAAAATCACGGAATTACATTTTCTCTCCTCTCTGAAAAAAATTCAAATTAGAGAATTTTAGGTAATTTAGAATTTATATAATTGTGGTATTTTCAAGGTATTGAAATATAATTAAAATATTGAAACAATCCACTGATAAATCAGATAATGGAAAACACATACATTTCTCAATCTCTTTCACCCTTTGACTCTCTCTCTATCTTTCTCTCTCTCTCTCTCTGTCTGTCTAATAATAACAGTACCTGTGAGTATTATTTAATAGTGTATTTCCACCTCCTCCCTTCTTTGATAATAGCTCAATATTGAAATTAACAATGGTTTCTTTATTAATCATTAACATTACCACTTTAGTCCCTTGTTGCATTTTTTATCACTGACTTGATCAATTCCATGCTATGTAATATGAGGATTAATGAGGAAAATTTTATAATAAAGTTCTATATATTATAAAAGAGTTTCCCTTAGAAATATCTACTGTCCTTGCTGTTCAAAATCTGACACCTCATCTAAGATTGCACGGCTTATTTATTATTTCTTTATCTGTAATGATTTTAGAGAGAGGAGGGGGAAGGGAGAGAACAAGAGAGAGAGAGAGATTGGTAGGTTGCTTCCTTGTATGCACCCTAACCAGGAATCACACCCCCGACATTTCAGTGCACAGGTCTGCGTTCCAACCAACTGAGCTACAACGGCCAGAGCTGGGTGGCTTATTTATCCACTCCTTCCGTTTGATGGCCAATGGCTCATCTGCTGATCAACACAGCATTTACCCTGACAACATGGGTTAGTCATTGGCAAGCCACTTTACCAGTCTTTGTAAAATGTGTGGTCTGCTTACCGTCATAAAAACTCTATTAAGTAACCGATGCCCAGTGACCATATCATTACATGACATCAAAACGTACTTTAGCAATACACGGAGACTTTCCTGGATATCCTTTTACAAGAATTGATAAAGTTCTTGTTTTTTGGACTAAAATTTAACTCACTGCCCATTATTTTTCATCTTCGAAGGGAACAGAACAATATTAGTTGTTATTTAATTTATCACAATCAATAGAAAGGCTGCTTTCCGTGACAAACCATTCAAAAACCTTTATGAAAAAAACGTTCTGAACTAGCAAAAAATGAATGATAGGATGCCAAGAGCACCACCCAAATTGAGACACTGTTGTTACAGCATTGATAATATTGTCGTTTAATGTGCTTCTCAGAACAGGTGCTGCTGTCCCTCTTCTCCCAGAAGAAGACACTGACGTAGAGAAAGGCTAAGTAAGGTGCCAGGGCCAAGCCCGCGCTAACTGCTGCCGGTTGGGATGCAAACCCGGTGAACCCGGCTCCGGATCCCACCTTTTGAGTGCTCCCAGCCGCCCCACAAAACAGACCACACACATGTATGTGAAAACATCTCCCTGCCTTCCTGGCACATAGTAATGTTCAATGAATCTGAATGCAAGCTTACCTTTCAGACTCAGGCAAATCAGAGCTTCCTTCAGTGGCCTCATCTTCTACCGCGAAGATTTTTATGACCAAGACTCCTTCACAAGTTCCTGAAAATAATTGGGGAAAAAATAATTGTTGGAAAGATAAGCGGTTGAAGTAGTCACTGTGTCATCACAAGAAAAATATATATTTAAAAAACAACAAAAAAACTAAAAATCAACAATTCTTCCTGGTCGCATCAGAGAATTGAGGGCACCAGGCAAATCCAGAAAGATGAAGTGGACAGGGAGCATCCCAGCTTACCCGGAGCAAAGCCCAGGGGGTAGCCTGCTGTGGAACATCACAGCTGGAGCCAGTGTTAGCAGGAAGACTTTACACCACAATCAATGACCTGCTGTAGGCTCAGGGCAGACTAGCTTGAAAATGAAAAATTCAGAAAAGGCCCAGGAATTCTCCAGCCCCGCCCCTCAACCCCTCATTCTTATGAGTTTTACCTGCGGGAGGCCCCTTGTTCTCATTGTCGAGATGAAAGAAAAATCCTTCTGTGCTTCAGGCCAGGAGGGAGAAAAGCTAACTACTTTAAAATGCTCTGAGACTTCTCCATTCTACCAAATAAGACCTGCCCTCTAGGAAACTGTAGCCGGAGCTCCTGGGGTTTTGCCAAAGATTAGCCAGCCTTGGAGAACAGAAATCCCCAACTCCAGCCACCTCCACCCCGCCTTCCCCCCAGGAAGAGAAACACCCAGCTCAGGCTCAGCTACGCACTGCTACCTGGTCACAGGACCCTGGACCACTGCCCTCCCCACACCCACCGCTGGGCCCACAGGGCCCCTGTCATAACAAGGGATTGCAGCTAAAAGGACTCAGACTCTCTTTAGGGAACATCTGGAAAAACTCAAGGCCAATAAACAGGCAGAAACAAGGATGCTAGGAGAAATGGTAGACTCTGACAGCAATCACAGCAAACAACACACCTGTCTTAACTCCCAGACGGATTAAAAAGAAAATCCAAGAGAAACCAAGAAGGCAGCATAGGCA